>CM062817.1:1752792662-1753514708 GCA_031772625.1 Pinus tabuliformis | reverse complement strand
TATTACTGGCTATCAAACTTTTGTACATACGGATCATGCTGCAATTAGATATTTAATGAATAAACCAGATGTGAATGCTCGTATTATTAGATGGTTACTTTTGTTGCAGCAGTTTGACTTGACCATTGTTGACAAACCAGGTAAAGAAAATGTTGTTGCTGACTTTTTATCTAGATTGGATTTGTCTGCAGATGAGGATGGAACAGTGGATGACCAGATGCCCAATGAACATCTGTTTGCTATCTCAGTACTCTCTCCATGGTTTGCTGATACAAACTACCTTGTTTCAGCACAGTTCCCTCCGCACCTATCTTCAAGAGAGAAGAGCAGAATCATCAGAAAAAGTGCCTCATTTACTTGGATCGGGGGCAATCTGTTCAAGCTTGGCCCTGATCAGATCTTAAGGCGTTGTGTAAGGGAGGAGGAAGTCTTTGATATCCTCCTCACCTGTCATGATGGGCCTTGTGGAGGACATTTTGCAGCAAAGAGGACTGCCTTCAAAATCCTACAGGCAGGCTACTATTGGCCCACACTTCATCAAGATGTCAGAAGATATATCAGCCAATGTGACCAATGCCAAAGAATGGGGAAACCGACTCAAAGGGATGAGATGCCTCTCCAACCTCAAGTGACTCTTGAGCCATTTGAGAAGTGGGGTATGGACTTTGTGGGTCCAATCAACCCTCCTTCGAGGCAAAGGTCTTACATCATTGTGTGTACTGACTACCTGACAAAGTGGGCAGAGACTAAAGCAATCAAAGCAGCAACAGAAGAGAAGGTGGCCGAGTTCTTAAGAGAAAACATCTTCTACAAGTTTGGCTACCCAAGAGAGCTGGTCACCGATCAAGGGAGCCAGTTCACATCCAACTTGATTGAAGACCTACTAGCTCCTCACAAGATCAAGCATAGGACTTCCACCCCCTATCACCCTCAAGCAAATGGGCAGGTGGAAGTCACCAATAGAGCATTAGAAGGGATCTTGACTAAGGTGGTGAGCAGCAACAGAAAGGACTGGGCAGATCGCCTGGTTGAGGCCACATGGGCTTACAACACAACCTGGAAGACCACCACCGGCTTCACACCTTATGAGCTGGTCTATGGGAAGAAAGCTTTGCTGTCCATTGAATTTGAGTACAACACTTTGAGGATGGCAGCTCAGCTGGACCTAGATCTCAGCCATGCACAACAAGAAAGGTTATTGCAGTTGAATGGATTGGACGAGCACCGAATGCAGACCCTCCTTCACTCGGAAGTGGTTCAACTTCAGAGAAAGGTGTGGCATGACCAACACCTCAATGACAAGCAATTCCAGCCAGGAGATTGGGCCTTGTTGTATGACTCCAGATACAAAGATTTCAAAGGGAAGCTGAGAATCAGATGGCTAGGACCATATGCAGTGGAAAAATGCCATGACAATGGATCTGTTCTTATTCGAACCATTGATGAGGAAGCCATCCCCATGCTTGTCAATGGGCATCGCTTGAAGATCTACAGGAAGCCTCTCTCAAGACAAGATTTCATCAAAACTATGGAGGAATCAGTGATGGTCATAGAGAAGGGTTCTGCCTCTGCTTTGGGCATACCCTGAAAGATTTAAAAAAAAAAAAAAAAAAAAAAAAAAGAAGAAGAAGAAGAAAAAATAATAAAGATCCTTGGGTGAAAACCTTTCTGAGGCGCCCAAGGCAGGTGGTAGGGGTGAAAACCTCATTGAGGCGCCCCTATTGTCTTTCAAGAAAAAAAGGAAAGAGATTTGAAAAAGATCCTTGAGTGAAAACCTCTCTGAGGCGCTCAGGGCAGATGGCAAGGGTGAAAACCTCATTGAGGCGCCCCTGTTATCTTTCAAAAAAAGAGAAAAAAGAAAAAAAAAGGAAAAAGAAAAAAAGAAACAATAAGCAAAAAAAAAAGACAAGGACAACAAGTTCATAATGTAAAATTGCATGCAGGTTGCAGGTGTTCTATGGAGGAGAGGAGGCCTCTCAACTCAGAGCCAAGGATCCTTATCATGCTGTCAGGAGACCTCACCAGCACCTCCTCCAAGAATACTCCTTTTCTCCAAGGTATGTGCACAATTTCATCACGGCTTGAGTCTTCTACAGGAAGATGCAGATTTTCTACAGGAAGATGCAGACTTTCTACAGGAAACGCAAACTTTCTACAGGAAGCTCTGTATTTCTACAGGAAACTTCCTGTAGAAGTTCGGGACGGCCCAGAATTCATTTTATGAGGAGATCTAACGACTAAGGATCGGTTTGGACGCATGCAAGCTACTGTTGTCACCCTTGCACACTGTTGTCACCTCGTTCTACCATCCTTGTCGACATGCAATGAAGTTACCTGCACCAGCAAAGCAGATCGTTGAGTTATCAAAGAGAAAGCAATTTTCAAGATAAAAAAAATGCTGAGATGTCATACCATATCCATCCCAGCCATCCATGAGCTCAGGGAGCGTGATCGTGAGGCCAAATCCTTCGTCGTGCAGCATGCACCTGAGGAGGAAGAACTGTTACAAGACATCCTGCGGGAGTCCTGTAACAGTTAAGCCCGCTAGAGTGTACACCATTCACAGCGCTGGCCATATGCAATGAAAACGCAGGCGCATGCAGCCAAGCATCAAATCCATCGTCGGCAGCCTGTAAACATGAACCTCCGGGCCTGTGCAAATTCATCAGCGGCAAACGAATCCACTCATCATCGTCCGAAAGCCAAAAAATCGTGTTGCAGCCGCACAGGTAAGTGTCTCGACCCTTTCTTCCGTCAGATTGCATGAATTTTACTTTGAAATTGTTTGCAAAGTGTGAGGTGAATGGGTTGAGCGGCTGTATGGCCATTTGACTGGCCACGTCGACCAGTTAATGGTCTAGTCGGATGTTTGGGTGGTGGCCATGACAAAAGGAATGGGCAGCACACACGTGAGAGCAATCCCGTCGGGAAAAAACGAGTTTAACAGAAGAGATGGGGGCGGATCTGCGGGGGGATGATGCGGCAGTAAGGGAACTCGCAGGCAAATGATGGGATGACGTCGTCCAACGGTCCGGCAGGGACAACTCACCCCCGCGCCACGGATTCCGCCGATTCAAATCTAATCGGCTAGATTGCACCCCATGCATTTATCATTCACCGTTTGAAACTCGAGTGATCATCCGGATCCCTCTGCAGTTCGATACTCCGAGCCTTGGGCCATCAGAACGCCTGTGAAGCAACACCAAGAGCGCAGACCAACTGCAGTCTTTCCCAGAAATCACGCGCTGCTCCTACAGGAACGCTGTTTCTACAGGAAGGCGGGTTCCTCACGTCAAAAGGTGGCGGATTAAAAAGGTAAACCTGAACTCTCCATGCAATTGGCTTTTGAAGGTGGCAGAATCGTCGTCTACAGTCTGGTCGTAGAAAATTGTTGCAATTGTTGTCTGCTGTGCATAAACTATCATTCTACAGGATGTCAGTATAGTTAAGCTGTGTTAAGGTCCTCAGAGATAAGCTTCGTGGATTATGTGCATGACAGAAGCGTAATTCTACGCTCTGTCTCAGTAGACCAAATTTCTTCCGCGTCGCCACCTCTAGCTAAAGCAACAGTTTTTATCATGCCGGGTGGGTTCATTAGAAGAGAACCCACTGATTCAACAAAGTTAAGAGAAAACCAGGAGGTGGTGGAGCTCTTCACACAAGCACAATGGATATCCTTCTGTGACAAATTGCAGGGTTATGACGACGAAGTGGCAGAAGAGTTTTTGCAGGCTCTGAGGCTGAAATCCAAAACATTGGCCACCGTGAACTTCAGGGGCCTAAGCCTCAAGCGCACCCCGCAATATATCAGTCGAATTACTGAACTTCCAATGGGTTTGCCATGGGATAAGGAAGAAAGGAAGTTGAGCCAACAGGCCAAGAAAGAATTCTTTCCCCCAGAGGAGGAATTCTCGGAAGACAAGAATGGGGTGCGTAGAACCAGTTTACTGCCACCATGGAATGAATTTAGCCTGCAGATCATGAAGTATATAACCTACGAAGGCCGTTTTAGCATTGTGTATGGGTATCACTTTAGGTTGCTCACTGAATTGAGGCACCAGATTGATCTTCCTGTAGAAAATAGACTGAGCATCCCCTATTTCCTGCTACAGTCTCTAATTGAGTGTGCCACAAAGTTAAAAGAAGGCATACCAGACCAGGTAGCCCACCATGGATTGATCAAACTTCTCGTGGAGGATGCGCTTCATTCATACAAGGTTCCCCTCTCATGGGAAGCATTCAGAAACTTGACAAGAGATGGAGACATAAGGATGTTGACCGAAGAAAGTGGTTCCTCCAGCAGTGAGGAAAAAGAATCAGTGGCCGCGGGAAAGAAAGAAACAGGCCAGAAGACCCCGACCACAGTGCAAAAGAAAGAACAAAGGAAGAAGCACGAGAAAAAGGATGCCAAGGAGAAAGATGACACACCCATCTTGACAGCAAGAGAGAAAAGGTTGCAAGGCAGAACGGACAAAGATGAGAAGGTCGACATCAGCAAAAGTACCTCATCAGCACCCGCAACCAAACCAAAAAGCAAAACTCATGCAGCAAAGCAAGCCAAGGTGGTGACTCCTGTGTCTAGAGGAAAGCAGAAACAGGCTTCTACAGGAAGCCCGAAATTGGCTAAAACAGGGTCTTCTACAGGAAGCCCTGAAAAAGTGAAACCCAAGGAGAAGAAAGCTGATATTCATGAAAGGGAGGCAGCAGCTGTGCTGGCCGACCTCAGCACACCTCCTAAGCCAAAAGAGAAGAGAAAGAGGGAGACCCCTCTATACTTTAAAGCTCGAAGAAGTGTTAGGATAAAGACGGGCAAGCCACAGCCTCCGTCCAGCAGCCCGATTATTATTGAAGATGCCCCTACATCGCCCAAAAAAACGTCCCCCTCGAGGATATCAGTCACCTATGAGAGGGGGAGCCCAAAGAAAACTACGTGGCAAGAAAAGTTAGACCTGTTGACTAAAAAAGCTCGGCTACAGAAGGCTGAAAATGTTCTACAGGAAAGTCTAGACCGGCTACAGGAAACAGAGAAGATGGAAGGAGAAGGAACCTCATCACCACCAAGGGAGGGCGAGGTAGAGCCACTTAAAGAGGCTGAAAAAGAACATATACCAGAGCCCAACCCTCAGCCTAGTCTGAGTTCATACTACACCTTTTTAGAGGCGGGCAAAATCATACCGCACAAATTTACTGTGCCCCTGTTTTTTGCATTAGAGGAAGAAAGAGTCCGTACACACACGTGGATGAAGATCGCCAAGTCAAAGGGTGTGGCGGACATAGGTCCTTTACAAGAGCAACTCAAGGAGGCCAGGAGTGAATTAGCCATGGCTAAACATGTGGCCAATTGCCAAAAGAGTGTACCTACAGGAAGAAAACCAGAAGCTAAGATTGCAGCTACAGCAGCTGAGGGCAGGGACAGGTACATCCTCCAAGGACACCATAGAAGAACAGCAAGGCAAAAAGGAACTGACCACCGGTCTTGGGGAGCCAATGACACTTCTACAGGAAGCAGAACAGCAAGCACAAATTGAAGTGAAAGCTCTAAAAGAATAGCTGCAGCAAAAAGAGGCACAATCAGCCTGCATGGCCAGTTGAGCCATGGAGGCAATACAGTGCAAACAACCTGCCAAGTCCTATGGTTTGTACTTGAAAGACCAATGGCTACAGTTCCAAATAAATACCTTGGCACAAAGAGGTATTTCTCAGATCCAAGACCCACAACAATTTTCTGAGTTGTGCAGTACTAGTTCGTCAGAGGATAAAGCCAAATTAGCGGAGTTTTACCTCCATAATTTGGCCTTGCCTAATGTAGTTTCCTGGGATCCCAATACTTCCTTGGGAGATATGCAATTAATGGCGTTCGCTTCATGGTTGAACCATGAGGATCAAAGAGCAGCAGAAGCAAAATCAGTCATGAACCGAGAATTGAACGAGCCATTGCTCATTCGGGCAGAACCAGAGGATCCAGTTGCACTCATCTCAGCACACCAACACTTGTCTGCTGATCCTACAACTTCACTAAGATATATGGATCAACAGGCCCAAGCCATAGCTCATTTTGAAGACATGGAGAGACTGTTAGGAGAAAATGCTGTCCAAGCATGCACACACAGATGGAATACATTGGCACACAGTTTGAAAATCCGAGAGTACCATACCCCAACTCGGATGAGGGAAGCTCTGGTAAGGGTAGCCCTTTACAAGAAATCCATGTAAAACCTCCAGGCCAGCTGGATTGGCCTTAAACTCAGCTCACCACTGATGCTAGGACTGATTGAAGGCAGCACAGAGGAGGATGACAGTGAACAATGGGAAGAGGTGAACAGGAAAGCTGGGTTTCATATCAGCAAGGAGGACACTACCACAGAGGCTTGGGATATAAGGGTAGCAGTAAAAGCAATGAAGGATGAAGAGTTGGACTAAGTTTCTCAAGGATGAGCAAATATTTTAGCCGGGGGGTGATGATGAGCCCCAATTTTTGGTAACAATTTGGGCTCATTTGGCCTACTTACCTTGCTCAACCCTTCATCTTTTATCACTTATGCATCATTTCTTAGTATATTCGTGTTATCTGTAGGAAGAAGGGCAGGCATTATTCCTATGTGACTAATACATGATGATTTCAGGTTTTTTGACATTAAATGGAGCAAAGACCACGCAGGAGGAGACACGAAGACAGAAAAGGTGGCATTGCAGGTTTATAGGGAGGTTGTCCACAGTCTTGAATGACCTCCCTCATGATCTCTGTTGGAGAGGTAAATCCCCTCTACGGATAGAGGCGATCCCTACTAGCCCGGAATGGGTCTAGCAACAATCGATCAATGCTACTGTGCAAGTTCCTAATTGCAATTAAAAGAGAGGCAAAGAACACCTACTTGGATTCCAACGCTATTGTTTGATGAAGAGATGCCGCTCTCGCTCCTTCGCCTTGGCCGGTCACGATCTTCCACGATCTCCGTGGATAGATACCTGCACACACGAAGAGACAGACAAACACAAGCGTGAAATCTAATAAAAGCAATTATACATCAGTCAAAAAGGATGTAATTCACATTAACCATTGCAACGAAAAATGAGAATGGAACCATAACAGTAGTCATCTATTATTAAACCAATAACAGAGAAATGTACAACCAATGTTCTGACGTTGAGTCCTTCTCTTGAGGGTCCAGCCAGCAAGTCTCTTAAGCATTCACCCTTGGAAGTGGATTCTCCCAACACAAAAATCTCTCTCTCACACAAGCAATACTCACAACCTTCCTTAAGCTTCCTCTAAAAAAAACCACACTTGTCACACCAATTACCTACTAGCAGCAGCAATCCAAGCACTATGAATTCCACACTATCCAAAAACTAGCTGCTCATGGTAATGGTGGAGGTTTAAATAGAGAAGGAGTCTCCATGAATGGTGGGAGGACAAGCTTATCTTCAAGGAAGGTGGTTCCAAATGACGAACATATATGCCATAGAAAGGAGGGCGACACTCACAAGACTAACAACCAGACCTGGAACCATCTGGAAGGCTGACTGTTGGAACAAATTCGCCCAAACTGGATCAGCGCGGGTGTAACACTGAACTGACGCACTGACAGCGCATCACATAAACAGAGAAGACTGTGTCAGCGCGGCTTAATACTTTCATAGGATGCGCTGGCGCCCAAATTTCGACCAGCGTGGGAAACCCGTGTGCTTCCGCGTTGGCAGCGCACCAGTAACACTATAAGCCGCCCATCAGCACGGTTATTTTAATAACAGACGCGCTGATGCAGTAAACTTTGGAAAAGTGGGTCATTTGGCCAGTTTAGAGAGCATGAGCATGGTGCATTTGATTCCATGAGACATTAGGGAGACTGACAGGGAGACAGTGACAAATTACTGCGTAACAGATGCCCCCTAAAGCATGAGACCCGAGAGAGTGGGAGGGGTGAAATGCTTTACAAAACTGCTGAACTGGAACACCACCAGGAAGGACCTGCATGAATGTACAACTGATATCTCGATCACATGTAGTCTAGGCATGGGCGCAGCCATCCAAAAGACATACGAAGAAGGTCTGTGGTATGGACGCAGCCACCCAGCTGAAGAGACCATAAAGATAAGAGGGTATGGTCGCAGCCATCCCAAAGACTCAGGTATGGGCGCAGCCATCCATCAATGAGTCATGTAATAACAATCCACAAAATCGCAGCCTGGTTTGCAACAGACAAAAACCAGGGTCTTGCGCTCCATCCCAATCCGAACAAAGTACAAGTTCAAGCACGTGAATACATGAGTTGAAGTCGAACATGCATGAACATTGTCTGATTACCAGTCAATGATGAAAATCGTTAACAGACGCGAGAGGTACCACCAATAATGAAAATGGTCCTCAAGGTACTCATAGGTACAATCTGCGGCGTGTGCATCAATGAGCTGGTGTCGAACACCCGCAGAATCATCCGATCGGAGGCCAATGATGAAAACCTCACGTCGAACACGAAGAACCTGCCATTGAGGCATGCAGGCTCTAAGGCACCTGAAGGGAGTCTCTAGGTCACTTTCCTAGATAATGAGCTGAAGTTGACAGGAAGTAACCTTGATCGAAGGTGGGCCATAATGTTTCCCACATCATCGACACGAGACAGAGAAAGACAAAAGATTTTGTGTGAGACATCAGAGGGAGGTGGTAAGCTTGCAGAGGTCAACTTCTCGTGAACATATCGGCGGCACAATAGCGGATTTGGTAGTATCTGACATCAAATGAGCAGAGGTCATGGTGACAAGGCAATGAGCAGATGATAGGTCAAATAGGATACCCAAACCCATGGAGGCAAGTGTAAAACAAGATGAGAAGTCCCCACCCAGACACGAATGCAGAGGAGTGCCATGTTCAAGAGCGACATACTACCGACACGACCATTATTACAGTTTCATTTTCCCCACCATTTCTGGCAGGTACCCCGGTTATTTTTGGAGGAAAAGCTTGACGGGGATAGCATATGCTTGGAGAGGGGTCATGTTGACAATATCCGATGTCATTGAGTTTTAACGAGCCTGACAAAGGAGAAGCTCGGCGTCTTTTCCTGTTTAGAGAGTCTGAAAAGATGGCGGAAAAGGAAACTCCAGGGGGGTCCTTTTTCGTAAAGTTGTGTCTCTCGAGCCCGAAAAAGTATAAAACAATGCTCGAAAGAACCGCCCGACCATTACGATCGAGGAGTACTTTTCGTGAATAGTAGCTTCGACCCGAAAAAGTAAAAAAGCGGTCGGAAGCACGTCGTTTTAGAGCCAGTAACGAGTGCGAAACGACAAACACCCGACAATCTTTTTAAGTTGCACAGTCGAAAAAGAGCTTAAAATGACCGCCTCTCATTCCCTTTAACGAGCCGAAAGGAAGCTCGGCCATCTTTTCTTGATTCATGTCGGAAAAGAGCTTAAAGACGACATTTTTTGGGACCAAGTGCACGAAGAATCGTTATGACCACGCCGGTTACTAGTACCTGCACAAGAACACCACCCGCATAAATCCGTTCGATATGCATAAAAACATAGTAAAACATGCATAAAGGCATAATTTAGTGACATTAGAGCTAAATCCATGGTGAAAATACGACAAAAACCCACATTGACAAGAAATTATAGCAAATTATGAATTTTTTACCATAAATAGGGGGGTAAAAGTCATTTTTTACCATTGTTACCATTTTGAGTTGTGAAGAACGTTGAGGAGCTGCAAGGTTGACGGAGTGATTTCCAGCCCGTACAGACACCATTCATCCGGCAGCTTGTTCCAGGTAGGTTCTCCTCTCCCTGCGTTTCACTTTGAGCCTTTTTTTGAGCAATTCCACGATGGGATGTGGCCCTTTGGGTGAATTTTTTGAGCGTTGGTGCGCTCTCGGTCAGCGCGGGTTTCCCGCTCGGGACCGCGCTGATCGATTTATATTTACACGTACCACCACATGGGTCAGCGCGGAAAACACGTGTGCTTCCACACTGACCCAGTGAAAAAACAACGGTGTGCCATTTTCAGCGCGACTGTTTTAGAAACAGTCGCGCTGGCGCCGTAAAGATTTATTTTTTAAGAAATGAACGTACAAATCTCAACGGTTAGCATCCTAATATTTTTTCATGGTCTTGCAGGGCAAAATGTCTTTTGTTTGGCAAGAGAGAGCTCACGATGATGAGGATATAGCCGCCTATGCACTTGCCGAATGCCGAAATGCAATGCGGGCATGCGGATTCTTGAAATTCTTCCTTACTCCGCGCCTGAGGGCGCAACCTGACTTGCTTGAGCTCTTAATCAGAGCTTGGAACCCAGTGGATGGAAAATTCACGATCCGTGGCCAGGACATTGAGTTTGATTCCACGGACATTTATTTCTTGACTGGATTATCGCGCCGGGGCCAAATGCCCATCCTGGAGGGGCAACGACCCAGCGGTGAGACTCTTGATCAGCTCATGGCTCGAGTGTGCCCACGGGCTGCGAAAACACGGAGCGGGAAAGTTGGTATTCCGACAGTGGAGGACATGCCTCTTCGTACCATACTCTTTCTAGTGACACGGGCAGCAGGCTCTTTGGCTAATCATGAGGCCTCAAAGACCCAACTACTACTAGCTCTGGAGTGCTTACAGCCCACCATTTTCAACTGGGCAGCAGCTGTGACCACTAGCATGAAGAGGCAACTAAACAACTGCCGACGCGGAGAGTCGAAGCAGTTTGCATATGGGTCGCTTCTACTTCCGTTCATGCTGGAGCGGGTGCCAGCCCTACAGCTACAAACCATGGCCGTGGATCCACCTAGAGGTCCTCGGGAGACGAGGGCCAGTCGATGGGCCTGTGTCATGCCACGTGGAGGTGGAGGCCGCCCAGTGTCTTGGGGAGTATATTTTCGAGAGTGGCTGGATCGACAGGTTGTCATCGTGGAGGACTGGCCATATGCTGGCATGGACTTCCGCAATGATCCTGACATGCTACTGCCCGCGGGAGAGCATTGGGATGATGGAGGTATGACACTTGATCTCTTTTCAATATTTTTTGATGTTTTTTGATTTTTCATGTACATGTCTTGATAAATGTCACGGTGTGCAGATGTGGGACCCGTGAGACCCATTGGCCTAGCCCCAACGGCACGGAGGGAGGGGCAAGGAGCTGGAGCCCTGGCCTTAGTTCCTCCAGGAGTTGACACGTCAGAGACTGTAGCTCGCAACCTCGAGGGTTTGCTGGAGGGGGTGCCAGATTACCAGGGGGTCGAGGAGGTCCCTATAGAGCATCAGATCCACACAGTGGGGGTGGCACCCAGGATGCACCGCCTTTTGAGGTGAGTGGCACGGGCAGCAGTATGCTATAGAGAGCATAACCCAGATCAGTAGTTATCTAGGTTTTTCCACTGATGTTTTTGAGAGACACCTGTCTCGGATGTACTGAGGACACCGGCTTTTATGTTTTGGACATATACACTTATTTTTGAGTGCCTTAGTGCGCCACACGATATATATATATATATATATATATATATATCTATATCTATATATATATATATATATATATATATATATATATATATATATATATATACTGTTTTTGGATGGATCGTTTCACATGTGATGATGTTTTTATATGCTATGCAAATGTCTAGTACAAATGTGATCTAATGTATCAGTTGCACAACACACGACCCATGTATTTTAATTTTTATGCAAGCTTAAAAGCACATATGCAGGCACACATGCAAACTATGCTTGGAAAAGAAATTATTTACATATGCTTATGCTTATTCCTAGATGGATCTTTTTTCATGTGATGATGTGTTTTATATGCTATGCGACTGTTCGACACACGTGTGATCTGATGTATCTACTTGCATAACAAACGACCCATTGTGAAATGTATTTACGCACACGCATATATTTTATTTTTATGAAAGCTTGAAAACACACATGACAATCACGTATGCAAACTATGCTTTGAAAATGGATTTTATTTTTGATGCAAGCTTAAAGGCACGTATATACATGCAAACTATGCTTGATAGAAAAGGAAACGGGCATGCCCCCCAGCATCGTGTCTCAATTCGAGGCACATGCCCCCCAAGCTTCAGTCCATTGAAAGTGGGTTGAAGGTTGACATAACGGTTATTGCGCTCGAATTGCACGAGCTCATGTTTCATTGTTTTAACGAGGTTGACACAAGTAAAAGAACTATCCTCGGACACAAGTCGGTTCATTATTTTAACGAGGTTGATACATTAGCAAAACTATCCTCGAGACTCCCTGTTTCATTTTTTAGCGAGCTTGACACAAGATCAGGAACTATGCTCAGACTAGACTGCTTCATAATGAATAGGAAGTCGGTGCTTCCAAGAGCGTGATTCCTGATGGCAGGACCACATCTTGGAAGTCAGGGCCTAATGCCCCCAGGACACTACGCACGATGGTGTCATCACTGGATATAGTCACAGGGTAGGTAGCCACGTAGTTGATCTGCGGTGGGGTAGATACAACTGGTGGATAAAAACTAGGAGGGGGCGACAACTCCGCAGGAGGCATCGGGGGACTAGCGAATGACAATTGATCAATAGTCACGATTCTTCCATCGTGTGGAAAGCAAACCACACGGAAAAGTGAAGAAACAAGTGCCCCCATGGCGTAAACATAGTCGCGACCAAGAAGAAGACTAAAGTCTAAAACACCTTGGGTAACCAAGATGTCTATATAGACGGTTTTTCCTCCCAAAGTAATGGGGAACTTCGGGAGAACTCCTAGAGATGGACAGGCTCCTCCGTAGAAAGCCAACAGATTCTGTGTAACCGGCCCGAGCTGCGGGGACCCTAAAGCTTGCCAAGTAGTGTACGGCATAAGACTGACCGACGCACCTTCATCTAGAAGAGTGCCAGGTACTGCCTTATCACAGGCAAGTACCGTAACCTGGAAGGGCACATGGGATGGAAGGCGACTGACGATCAGGCGATTCCAATCAAAGGAAGCAACCAGACTACTTGGTGGGGGAATCGTATGATTGCCCCCAGGTGCTAAAGGGAACGAAGGAGAACCTTCGGGAGCAGCTGGGTTAGGAGAGTCATTTCGGGACTCCGGAGAATCTGAAGAGACGAGAAGAACGTGAGCATGATTCTCTTCCGAAACAGAGTGAGCGAGTGGCGGACTCGAGTCGACACTCTTTCCGACCAATGGTTGGTCTGGAATAGGCGGGACACAGCCGGGTTTAGGAAGAGGGGCCTGGACAAGAGAAGAATGTGAACCAATCTCATTGTCGGGAGGCGGATAATCTGCAACTGCAGAAAGACGTTGATATCCAATGGGAAGTTGGGGTGAGGGAGCTGAGAGACTTTCCCAGACACTGGAGGCTTTATCCATGAGTGGACAAAGGTGAAGGGGATGGTTGCCTTCACAAAGTCTACAAGGGACTCGAATTTTCCCTTTGCCTTTACCATTCCCAACTGATAAGGTAGCATCTCCGCGATCTTCAGCGGATGATGAAGGGTGGGCCGGATCGTGAGACCAGACTTCTGATACCCTAGGAATGCCAGGACAATCACGAAGCAGATGGTCTTCCTTGCATAATCGGCAAGGAAACTTAACCTTCCGCGGAGGAGCAGGAGGTGGCCCTATCTCAGATGTAGTGGAGGGGGTAGCTGGATTTGAGGAGGGGACGGCGCGTGTAAGCTCTCCCTTAGGGGACTTCTTCTTCTTGGTCTTCTTCTTCTTCTTCTTAGCCACCTGGTTACTTACATTGAGAGTTTCACCAGGCGAAGTACAAGAGGAAGACGTAGAAGTAGGCGTCGAAGGGGAGAGATCCACCTTAAGGTCAACATGACGTTGTTCAGGTGGAGGGACTGATGGACTAACAGCCGATACGGTAGGGACCAAAGAGGTTGAAAACAACCAAACAGGCAACCCAACAGTTAACCCTGGTAGGGACAACGTTGCCATATACGGAGCACCAACATTCCCAAGAGGAGGGAAGTGACCTGGATTCCCATCAGGCGGGGAACCTGGGTTAGTGAACCCTGGAAAAGTTGCCATTGCAAACGAAAAGAAACCTACTCAAGCTAACGCACACAAGATCTAACCAGGTAATGTTATCGTGGCCGAATAAATTTTTAAGACACAGGAACTGAACTTGACCTTTTCATGTTTCAAGAGTCGAGAAAAGGACGAAAAGATGACTCTAGTCTCCTTCGAATGTTTAATGAGCACGAAGTGACAAGAAGCTCACTGGCACCTTTTCATTTAGGGAGTCCGAAAAGGATCAAAAGTGACTGCTCTGGAGATTCTAGGCAAAGGGTTTACCAAGCAATCCGTAAAACTGCTTATACACCTTGGAAATCGTATGAGAACCAAGGACTTTCCGTACTGCAGTCAATCTTCCCGAATGCTGTGTTCGGTGCGTTACGGCTTGCAGGGCGGCAGACTCGGCTTCCTATGGATCAAGGTCGATAACCTAGTGGGGTCTCCCCTATATACGCGACGGTACGTGGGAGCTCAAATCCGTGCTAGACCACTATCGAGTCACAAGAGGAGGAATCACCCAACCGTAATGTGAAACAACAGTGACTAGGTTTAACGACGCCGGAGCACGTCTCTAGCCTAGACCTCTACAATATGAGCGTTAAGTTCCAATGCGTTTTTAGATTTATTCAGTTTATTTTATGGTTGATCTTGAATTAAGTTTCAGTTTCAGGCCTTATCGTATGATCTCTCACAATTTCCTAGATGCAAACTACATGCCAAAGAATACCATTTTGTTCGATGAATTCTAACTATGAGAAGGTTAAGAGCTTTCAATCAAACAAAATGAACTCAAACAATCAAACAATCTAATGCAGCTAATGACAAAGAAACAATTTTTTTTTTTTTTTTTGAGAACACAAATCAATAAGATGCTCTTCTTTTCATTAACTATTGGATGCAAAAGATGCTAGTTTGAT
Organism: Pinus tabuliformis; assembly: GCA_031772625.1. Lineage (NCBI taxonomy): Eukaryota > Viridiplantae > Streptophyta > Pinopsida > Pinales > Pinaceae > Pinus > Pinus tabuliformis. The sequence continues at coordinate 1,753,499,790 of CM062817.1, read as the reverse complement.
TTTCTCTTTCAATGGCACTAATGCACTTTAAAACGAATTTTGAGAGACAACAACACTGAGCAAAAAGAATTAAAATCACTCAATGAAAAGCACAACAAGCGTGAAAAGAGCCGATTGAACCCTAGCAACTGTGATCTGTGCCTGGGTAGTGAAACAATCGAAGGATTGGTTCAACAACAATCACCTCAAGCAAACAAGCAAAGAAAGCAAAAAGAGGAAGGTTTCCGCAATAGCAAAGGCAAGCAGCAACGAACTTTTGTGAACAAGTGAACAAGTGAGCAAAACAAGGTCAATCCAGTGAAAACGGGATGATGGCACTAGGTCACGGGACACAAAAATGAAATCCGTCCAACAAGACTTCGCAAGCAAGTGTGTAACAGTTCAAACAACAAATATCAAGTCATAAACCAAGTAGAAAAAGCTGGAGATAGGCAAACCAATAGGCTCAGGAGGCAAAATTGAAACAAATTCAATTTTACAGGATCAGCACGGGTAGTGCTCAGCAACTGTGCGCTGACAAGAGGTCACGCGTAGCAACTTGGCGCTGTCAGCGCGGAAGGACACGACTTAAGCGCGCTGGTTCGATTTCAGAACCGTCGCGACTGTTTTACGTACAAGCACGATGACAACAGGTTTAAAGAAATAGCTATGCGCTGTCAGCGCAACTGTTTTGATATAAACCGCGCTGAGGTTAAAAAAGAGGCAAAATCAAGCCAAAAACTCCCAAACCAAGGCCAGAACTCTTTAAACAATTAAGACACTTCCCAGATTGAACCAGGAGGGCTAAAAGCAGAGAACTAATCCCCAATTTCAAAAAGAGAGAACAATCAAATTCAAACACAAAGATGGACAAAAGAGACAAAAAGGCCAGCTCCCCAGCGGAGTCGCCAAATTGTTGGAGAGGTAAATCCCCTCTACGGATAGAGGCGATCCCTACTAGCCCAGAATGGGTCTAGCAACAATCGATCAATGCTACTGTGCAAGTTCCTAATTGCAATTAAAAGAGAGGCAAAGAACACCTACTTGGATTCCAACGCTATTGTTTGATGAAGAGATGCTGCTCTCGCTCCTTCGCCTTGGCCGGTCACGATCTTCCACGATCTCCGTGAATAGATACCTGCACACACGAAGAGACAGACAAACACAAGCGTGAAATCTAATAAAAGCAATTATACATCAGTCAGAAAGGATGTAATTCACATTAACCATTGCAACGACAAATGAGAATGGAACCATAACAGTAGTCATCTGTTATTAAACCAATAATAGAGAAAGGTAAAACCAATGTTCTGACGCTGAGTCCTTCTCTTGAGGGTCCAGCCAGCAAGTCTCTTAAGCATTCACCCTTGGAAGTGGATTCTCCCAACACAAAAAGCTCTCTCTCACACAAGCAATACTCACAACCTTCCTTAAGCTTCCTCTAAACAAAACCACACTTGTCACACCAACTACCTACTAGCAGCAGCAATCCAAGCACTATGAATTCCACACTATCCAAAAACTAGCTGCTCATGGTAATGGTGGAGGTTTAAATAGAGAAGGAGTCTCCATGAATGGTGGGAGGACAAGCTTATCTTCAAGGAAGGTGGTTCCAAATGATGAACAGACATGCCATAGAAAAGAGGGCGACACTCACAAGGCTAACAACCAGACCTGGAACCATCTGGAAGGCTGGCTGTTGGAACAAATTCGCCCAAACTGGATCAGCGCGGGTGTAACACTGAACTGACGCGCTGACAGCGCATCACATAAACAGAGAAGACTATGTCAACGCAGCTTAATACTTTCATAGGATGCGCTGGCACCCGAATTTCGACCAGCGCGGGAAACCCGTGTGCTTCCGCGCTGGCAGTGCACCAGTAACACTATAAGCCGCCCATCAGCGCGGTTATTTTAATAACAGGCGCGCTGATGCAGTAAAATTTGGAAAAGTGGGTCATTTGGCCAGTTTAGAGAGCATGAGCATGGTGCATTTGATTCCATGAGACATTAGGGAGATTGACAGGGAGACAGTGACAAATTACTGCGTAACAATCTCCACCCCAACTCCGAGCTCCAACAGCTATCCCCACCGAGCTAAAAGGCAGCCAACGGATTCTACAGGAACAACAATTTACTTTTAGTTGGACATCCGAGCTCCACTAATTGAGGAAGCCAGCTTGATCCTCATCATGTATAAATATTGAGGCCGTAACCTTTGATAGAAGCTTTTTGAACTTTTGAACTACTGTTGCAATTTCTAAGCACGAGCTACAGCTCGGTTTTTGCTTTTTGTAAGCCAGTTTTGGCATGATGCTAGACTCATGATTATGATCTTTTAATAAAGGCAGGCAGATTTGGATTCAATCCTGAATTCTTAAGAGGAGCTATAGCTCTCAGGTTAGGGCCCAACCTGAGAGCAATAGACCTCCTTTTCCTTGTATTGTTACTTGTCTTTCCTTTCAGCACTTCATTTCTTTGTTTTGACATGCATTTGGAAAACACAGTCTGCTGATTTAATTTCTTTAATGTGATTGAGTAGGATTAGTTTATGGTTAAAGTGCTTTCAGTAGCTTAGATTAGATTAGGAGGATTAGCATTCATTAGAGCTCCAAGAAAAGGTTGACAGTGCACTCACTGCCATCTCTGTTTAGAGATTGGGGGTGAAGACCGTACCAACCACAAAAAAACCGCAGTCTTATACGTTCATGCAAGCTGCAACACAATCATTTCAGTCATAGAACCGTCCATGCATTCTGATCTTGAGCAGTACTTCTTCGTTCCAACCCCATGCACGATTTCTCTCTAAAGTTTACATTGCTGTTCGTTGGTTTAATAACACAGTTAAAATAGGTTGATGGAATTCTCGGTTTTGTGCAAGACATAGAGGATTTGTTCCATTTACACTGCGCAGCATTGTTCTATTATCTTCTTCTTCTTCTCAACCACACCTAAGCCACCTGCTTAACCTTTGTTCAGCTCGTTTGCCTTCCAACCCTTCTACTGTTCACGTAGCTCCACCTTTTTGACTTTTCATTGCTTCCACCCTTCTATCCACCAACCAAGTGCACGCACTCTCTATCCATCCCATCTCTCTGTCCTTGAGCCATCACTAGCTCCCTTTTCATCCTACCTATCCACCCATACCGCTCCTTCACTCCTCCATCACCAAAAACTCCAACCGCAAAACATCCTGTAGAAGTTAGCAGACTTCCTGTAGAAATCCCGAGCTTCCTGTAGGATCCCCTGCAGACATCCTGTAGAAGCCTGCAAACTTGGTTGCCCAGCACTTGAACGTTGTGGACTCCTGTGGAATGATGTTAGGGATCCCCTGGAACCTCTCCTAGCCCTCCTGACCTTTTCCAAGCCTTCCTTCCCTTCGAACTACCCCTGCACAGTCAAAACCTAATAAGAAACAAAGTCATAATAACTCCAACCACTTAAGCAAAAATATAAAAACAATGTTCTTTTCAATGGAAGTAGTTTAAATTCATGCATCTCATATCACTAGAAGTAATGGCATCATTTTTAGGAGTTACATTCCCATCGTTGCATTGTAAGGATTAATCTAGTCAGATTAGGGTTTACTAGGGTTTCCATGTTTGGTTGGCTTTCAGTTCATTCTTGCAAAGTAGGTTAATTTCCTTTGAGATAGTCTTCGTTCATCATTTAGAAAGCTTCTTCTGAGAACATATAGAAGTTGGCTTGAGCCCTAGTGGACTTGTGCCAGCTGACCAAGTGACAGTTGCGACAAGAGCTAGTACTTGTGCATACAGCACCGTCGCTTCCAAGTTTGTTACGAACTACCGGGTTGATAAAATTAGAGATAGGAAGCTCCAGGAGTTGTAGCATTATTGATACAATACTAGAGCCCACCACCTATAAAGGTCTTCTATGGCTTCACGTTGTGAACGAGATCTTCTGAAACCAATATACATATCTCTTTTTGATCTGAAAATGAGATCTTAGACTAATATTAAGGTATTACAAACTCATGTGCGGGATTTACCTATATTACTTAGTGCAACGGATTGAAAAGATTGCGAATAATATAAATAATGAAGCAGTTAGAAAAACATAATAGATACATGAATAACACAACAAATAATCAAGGAGTTCACCCAAAACTCTTGGGCTACGTCTCCTGGTCCAACTTTCAGTGGTGACCTCTCTATTATGTCTTCAAGAGTAGAGTTTTTACAAATGTGAGCTCAAATTGAGTCTCAACACAACAGGAATAAAACAATAGGGCTTTACTTGGATCCCCAAGTCTTTTTGAGTACACAGACTCTCGCTCTCACTCTCTGTCTCTGTTTTCTCTCTATCTCATCACTGCATGCTCCTGTCTCTGTCATTTAGTGGATTTTAAGCCAATCGACACTTGTCTGTTCGTTTTCCCTTTTGGGCTCTCTGGTTTCCAACCTCTATCTGCTCAAATCCCCTTTGAGCGTTAAACAATCATTGTTAAACATCTTCAGGGATGGTGGCCACCTGTTTTGTAATGGAAGGGACCATTGGTGTGTTAAAATCCCAAAATAGTCGATTCTCTATTCACACAGAGAAATACATAGAAAACGCTGAAAAAATTGCATAAACACCTCTTATTGGACTTCAAATAATATTAATTCTGCCTTATAACTCCATTGGCTCCGCCGTTATATCACTATCGCATATCCACTGTTGATCTGTGTGATCTTTGATCCAATGGTTGATATTCATTTTGGGCAGCTTATGCATATGGAGATTACCCACCTGAAAAGGAAGTTTTCTCAAGCCACGTGTCAGCCAGTGGATGGGATCGGGCGGAGCCCATCCAATACCACTTACCGCCTAAGGCCCACCCAAAATCCTGCTCATTATGGAACTCAAATATGATAAAACTGCATTTATAATCCTTTCGGGTCTGTTGTATCGGTCTAGGGGCATTTCCTTTGTATTTCGTTTATTTAACGAAAATGAGAAAATACATAGAGAAACCCTTTATATCAGAACTTAAAATATATATATTCGCATTCATAAAACCTATCAGGTCTGGCCTTTTGTATCGCTGCGATGTGACATTGCAATGCGATATATCACAATTGCATATCACATGGTCTTTGGGCCTCTGGTAAGTCTTCCCTCTATGTTTTAGCGATGCGATATTGCGATGTAATCTGGGTCGTTGATCTGTGCGCTTGATCAACAGTCTTAATTAAATTGCGTTGATCGCTATCGCGATTTCCATGGGGATGCCTTCGATATACTCCGCTGGTCACCTCCAATTGCGATATGCTGATTAGATCTAGACCGTTGATCAGCCAGATCCGACGGCTCCTGTGCGATGTTGCTTAAGCCTCCGATAGACTCTGTTTTCGCCTTTTCTTCATGTTTTTCCCATCCAATAGTGTTTTCCGCCATTCTTGAAGGTTTATCCTTTGCGATAGTGTTTAAGTATATGAAGACTTAGAGGTTTTTAGGATCCATTTTGGATCACGCCTTTCCACTGAAAAGCTTTTGAACCACCAAAAGTTGGTTTTTAAGCATCGATCAAGTGAGGATACAACTTTCTCACTTGTCCAATATCTATCCATCATGCACTGCTTGATTTTGAACCTTTTAGTCCGATTCTCAGGTACTCAACATCCCCTCTGCACGTAGTTCTCACCTTCCTATCTAGAACTGTGTCTTATTGCAACTCATTGAGATATTCAGGCAACAGATCATCAATAGAAGGCAACTGACTTTGCTCTTTAGGATCTTCAATCAAGGAAGGTTCATACAGCCTCAAGTTCTCTACATTAACGACTGAATAGATATGCATATAAGCTGGCAAATCAAGATGAAAAGAGTTTTCACCAATTTTATCAAGTATATTGAAAGGCCCATACCTTATTGGCTTCATCTTCTTACCTTCACCTTGCATTCTATCTTTGCTGATGTAAAACCAGACTTGATCACCAACTTGGAAGCTATGCTCAATTTGATGCTTGTCATGCCTTGCCTTGTACTTGGCCCGGCTTCTTTCCAGCTGTTCCTGCATCGCCTGGTGAATTTCTTGGATCTGTTCAATGAACTTGGTTGCTTTGTCCACATCACTATGTCCATCAACTGCTATGTCTTTACCAAAGAGAAAATCCAAGGGAGACATTGGTATAAAACCAAAACAAATCTCAAAAGGAGATCTTTGAGTAGAAGAGTGCTTGGGACAGTTGTAAGCATGTTGTACATAACACAAATGTTCATCCCAAAGCTTGGGATGCTTGCTGCAATAGCCCTTGAGCAACTGGATCACTGTCCTATTGACCACCTCTGTTTGTGGATGAAATGACGTGCTCTTCTTTAATCTGGTGTCCATCAATTCCCACAAACTTGACCAAAACTTCCCAACAAATTGGGAATCTCGATCACATACAATGGAAGTGGGTAACCCAAAATGAACCCATACATGCTGAAAGAACAACTTCATTGTTTGTTCAGCTATAATCTGCTTGTTACAAGGTATTAAAATACACATTTTGCTGAACCTGTCCACAATAACATATAAATAATCATGACCTTTTCTAGATTTTGGCAATCTCCCAAAAAAGTCCATGGAAACACTTTCCTAAGGACGAGAAGGAATTGGAAGTGGAGTGTATAAGCCTAATTTTCTATTATTAGGCTTTCTTTTAGCACACATAGTACACCCTTTAATATATCTAGAAACTGTTTCATGCATTCTTGGCCAATAACAGAACCTTTGCAGCTGTGCAACTGTTTTACTTACACCAAAATGACCTGATATAAGAGAAGTATGTGCTTCTCGGATTATGTTAACTCTTTCAGTTTGTGGAATGCATAACTTTCCCAAATGATACAAGAGTTGGTCCTTAACATAATAATCCAATTCTTCTACTTGTTTTCCATGACTTAAAGTTGCATATACATCTTTAAAATCTACATCTTGAGCATATTGTTCAATGTAGCTTTCATGCATTACTGAGTTATGCTTAAGTATAGTAGATGCATTTATGATTGGTCTAGATAGCATATCTGCAACCTTATTGTGTATGCCCTTCTTATATCTAATGAAAATATGAAATTGCTGTCGAAAACCCATCCACCTATAATGTTTTTATTGCTGCAATTTAGTTTGTGAGTGCAAATATTGAAGTGGTTGATGATCTATGTGTATGATTGTTTCTTTGCCCATTAGGTAATGTTTCCACTTTTTCACACTCTGTACTAATGCATACAATTCTTTATCATATGTGTGATAATTAAATACTGTAGAAGTAAATGTCTCAGAATGATAACATATGGGTTTACCATGTTGCATCAACACTGCTCCCATGGCATAGTCACTAGCATCTGTTTCAATCTCAAATGGTCGTTGAAGATCTGGCAGTGCTAGTACTGGTGCTGTACTAATTTTTTCTTTTAAGGTGTCGAAGGATTTTTGCTATTTTCCTCCCCACTGAAACACCTTATTCAATCCTGTTAAAGCATGTAAAGGAGATGCAATCAAGGAAAAGTTAGCAATAAACTTTCTCCAATGTTGTGCTACTCCTAGGAAACTCCTAACTTCTGTAACAGATTTGGGTTTAGGCCAGTTCATAATGACTTCAACCTTAGAGGGATCTATCTTCAATTCGCCACCCCCTACAATATGACCCAAATAATTTAAAGATGTTTTGCCAAATTCACATTTTGATAACTTCACATAGAGATTTTCTCTTTTCAAAACATCTAAAGTCTGCTTTAGATGCTTCAAATGTTCTTCCTATGTTTTATTGAAAACAAGAATGTCATCTAAATATAAAATTACAAAATGATCAATAAAAGGTTGGAGTACATCATTCATAACTCTCATGAAAGTGGTAGGAGCATTAGTTAAGCCAAAAGGCATAACCAACCATTCATACAACCCTTTCTTTGTTTTGAAAGCAATCTTCCATGCATCTTGTTCTGCAACTCTGACCTGATGATAGCCACTACGCAAGTCCAACTTGGAAAAGTAAACTGCTTCTTTTAGCTGATCTAATAGATCATCAAAGCGAGGAAGAGGATAATGATTCTTGATCGTTATTTTATTCAGTGCTATGTAATCAATGCACATCCTCCACGAACCATCTTTCTTTCTCACTAGTACGATTGGAGATCCAGATGGTGATGTGCTTGGTCTTATGAACCCTTTATCAAGCAGCTCCTGTACCTGCTTCTTGATCTCTGCATTCTCTAAAGTGGATAACCTATACATTCCGATGTTAGGTAATGGAGCATCTTACTGCAAATGAATATAATGTACTACTTCCCTTTTGGGTGGCAGAACTTTAGGTTCTTGAAATAGGATATCATATTCTGAAAAAACTTTAACTAAATCAAATTTTTGTTTAACATCACAACTTTCAAATACATTGGTTTTATCAGGGTTTTTTTTCCTTTACAACCATTAGTAAAAATTGCCTGCATGAATTTACAATTCTTTTCATCTGCCCTAAGTTTATGAGAAAATAGTTATTTTTGAGTTTATGAGTTCTTACAATATATTCTGTTCCATCTTTAGTGAGTTGATACTTATTTTCAGCTCTATAGAATATGGCTTTTCTATCATACAAGTAAGGACTTCATAAAACAATACCACATATATCCAAGGGAACTATATCTAACTCAACCTCATCTACAAATGTTGACCCAATAGCAAACCTAAGTTTACATTGTCTAGTCACTTGTAGCTTTGCTTTATCACATACCCAACCTAATGGATATGGCTTCTTGTGAGGTGTTGTTAGTAAGCCCAACTTCTTTACAATTGTTCCAGAAATCAAGTTTACTTGTGATCCACTATAAAATAAAGTATCAATCTTTTGGTGCTTGGAAATAAATCTAAAATGAAAAATCTCATGTATTTTCCTCTCATTATCTTCATTATCAATAAATTGTGTAGAATTATGTGTAGATGCTTAAGAATTTTACCTTTTATACTTGTGGCTGTGACCCTTGTTTCATCACCTGAGTGTGAACCCAAGTCTTTCTGAATGGCAGCATCAGTCTTCTTCTTCTTACCACCGAACTTCTTAGGTTTCATCTCTGGATGTAAAGACCAGTAGTGTTCATCATCGTGTCCATCCTTCTTGCAGTGAGTGCATGAAGGTTTGTCCTTCTGTACAACGTTTGTCTTCCTCTCCTTCCATTTCAGCTTCTTCTTTTCCTTGTTCTTGCTTGCAGAGGGTTTTGATGATCCCCTAATCTCTGGGTTCACATTCTTGCCTCTAGCTTCTAGATGTGTAGCCTGAACTGATACATCATCTAGGCTAGTGGGATTAAACATGAGAATGGTGTGCTTCAAATAGCTATGTAGACCACCTATATACTTCAACAAAGTTTCAGGTGAGTCTAGAGATATGCCTAGAGTTAAAGCTCTTTTTCTAAATTCATGGGTATAGCTTTGTACACTTTGGCCCTTTAATTGGCGAAGAGTTTGCCAACTCATCATTGCTTGCTGCATATAAGCTAGAGGATAGAATTAGTTTTTGATGGCAGAAACAAATTCATTCCAGGTAGAAAGAATTTTACCATGTCTCTTTAGATCAGCTTGTGTCTTGCCTTCCCACCACACTAGTGCAGTTCCTCCAAGGCGAAGGCTAGCCAGCTGAAGCTTTCTCCTTTCTGAATTAATGTTCTGTACCTTGCAATACACATCAATCTATCTAATCCAGTTATCTAGATTTTCTGCATTTAATTCTCCATTGGCAAATCAAACTTTACATCTAATTTAATCAAAGAATTTTTCTTCTTTTTCTTTTCAGGGCTAGGTGGAGGTGATGGTGGAGGAGATGATGGAGGAGGCTCTTCCCCTTTCCCTTTGCCTTCTGGATGGGCAACTAGAAGAGGTTCCTCTACTCCTTTACCTTGTTTGGGTGTTGAAGTACTTTCACCTTGACCCTTCTTAAATACCCGATACATCTCTTCCACCATGGCTCACATGGCCATAAAACTGTCCATGAACTGAGATTCTGATTCCAATGGAATTTCTTCTGCCATTCTCCTTCGAGGATAGACTCTTCCAATCTTTGGATTAGCCTCAACAAGTTTTCCTTCTCCTAGTTTGAGCTTTGACCTAGTTAGCATTCAAATCCAACACAAGCTTGTCTAACCTTAACAAAACCAAAAACCAAAAGCTCTGATACCACTTGATCTAAAAATGAGATCTTAGACTAATATTAAGGTATTATAGACTCATGTGTAGGATTTGCCTATATTACTTAGTGCAACGGATTGAAAAGATTGTGAATAATATAGACAATGAAGCAGTTAGAAAAACATAACAGATACATGCATAACACAACAAATAATCAAGGAGTTCACCCAAAACTCTTGGGCTACATCTCTTGGTCCAGCTTTTAGTGGTGACCTCTCTATTATGTCTTCAAGAGAAGAGTTTTTACAAATGTGAGCTCAAATTTAGTCTCAACACAACAGGAATAAGACAACAGGGCTTTAATTGGATCCCCCAAGTCTTTTTGAGTACACAAACTCTCCCTTTCGCTCTCTGTCTCTGTTTTCTCTCTATCTCAGCACTGCCTACTCCTGTATTTGTCATTTAGTGGCTTTTAAGCCAATCGGTGCTTGTCTGTTCGTTTTCCCTTTTAGGCTCTCTAGCTCCCAGCCTCTGTCTGCTCAAATCCCCTCTAAGCGTTAAACAATCATTGTTAAATGTCTTCAGGGATGGTGGCCACCTGTTTTGTAACGGAAGGGACCAAGGGTGCATTAAAATACCAAAATATTCATTTCTCTGTTTACATAGAGAAATACATAGAAAACGCTGAAAAAACCGCATAAATGCCTCTTATCGGACTTCAAATAATATTAATTCCGCCTTATAACTCCATCAAGTCTGCCTTTATATCGCTATCGCATGCCCATCGTTGATCTGTATGATCTTTGATCCAACGATTGATATTCATTTTGGGCAGCTTATGCGTATAGAGATTACCCGCCTGAAAAGGCGGTTTTCTCAAGCCACGTGTTAGCCAATGGATGGGATTGGGTGGAGCCCGTCCAATATCACTTACCGCCTAAGGCCCGCTCGAAATATTGCTCATTACAGAACTCAAGTATGATAAAACTACATGTATATTCCTTTCGGGTTCGTTTTATCGCTCTGGGCGCATTTCCTTTGTATTTCGTTTATTTAACGAAAATGAGAAAATACATAGAAAAAACCTTTATACCGGAACTCAAAATATATATTCGCATTCATAAAACCCGTCGGGTCCGGTCCTTTGTATCATTGTGATGTGACATTACGATGTGATATATCGCAATCGCATATCGCATTGTCTTCGGGCCCCCGGTAATTCTTCCCTCTGTGTTTTAGCGATGTGATATTGTGATGTAATCTGGGCCGTTAATCTGCGCGCTTGATCAACGGTCCTCATTAAATCACGCTGATCACTATTGCGATTTTTTCGACGGTTACCTTCGATTGCGATATGTCGATTAGATCTGGATTGTTGATCGGCCAGATCTGACAGCTCTTATGCGATGTTGCTTAAGCCTCTCTGTTTTCACCTTTTCTTCATGTTTTTCCCATCCGATAGTGTTTTCCGCCATTCTTGAAGGTTTATCATTTGCAATAGTGTTTAAGTATATGAAGACTTAGAGGTCTTTAGGATCCATTTTGGATCACTTTCCTCTGCGTGTGAAGAATTAATAATACCTTGAGATTGTTGTTGTTCAACAATGTTTATTTCCTCATGTTCATTCGACACATTTTGTGGCCAAATAAATGAATTTTTCAAAGGTATATCTTCATTTGTTGTTGTTGAAATGATATCACTTTGATTATTGAAAAATGACTCCCACCAAACTGAATCAGCAATGTCAAAGTACTCATATGTATATCTAATACATTTTTTAATTTATTCTAGGCAATCAGAATAATTTATATCTCTATTATGTCTGCGTGCATTATGAACTTCACCAACTGATTGTAATAACAATATTTTTGATGCAAATATTGGATGATCTGGAATGAACTTCAAAAATTCCAAACCTGATGACGGTGCCCATTCTGCAGTAGTTGAATATTTCTTGCCCCATATTAGTGTTTTCCCATCAATTTTTTTGATACAAAATTGATGTTGGAAGCTAATGTCATTAAGTTGTTCAATGCATTTTCCCTCACCATGTGATCCCAGAATAAACCTTCGCATGTCAACAGTTTCTTCCAACACATCAAAAGTGAGCTCTAGCATGTATGATTTCTTAGTACATTCAATTAATGATGGCAAGCTCCCAACTTCCTTCCTCCTCAATGTGACTGAAAAATGACTGAACATCTGATCAATATGGTCATGAGTGTGCCCAACAAGAAGGAAACCAACCTTAAAATTCTCAATTCCACAAGCATGTTTAGATATCCAAAAACAACCTGATTTTTGTTTTCACGGCAAGTGTTGTCCAATTGTAGATACAAAACTTTAGGAAGATTACCAGACCAATGAGAAAGCAGATCATGAATTATGGTTATGGTAAGATTTGCATCATTATGAATATTTGGAGCTGTGAAGTACACCCTTGGCAACATTTTCCCATTGAAGACCATACAACCAACCAAGTGATACTGAATAAAATTTTCCTCCTGTAAATTTTTGGGTGTGCGAACAAAATGTGGTAAAATTGTTTTCTTCTGGTCCATACCATCAATTTTCAAACCCAAATATTTATTTGGATTATCATAACACTTCTTTTGATGCTTGTACAACTTTTTTCTTTCACTTGTTTGTTGTTCACGATGCTCCTGAAGTTCTTTGACAATTGAATCTACACAACATAAAAGAAAGCCATTAAGAAATATGTTTTCATAGTTGGTGAGTATACAATTTTAAAAGTCAAAGTTATGAATGCTTACCTCTTTCTAACCCTTCACATTTGTCCCTTTTTGATTCAAGAGAAACACATGTACTACAAATCCCCATCCTTGTCTTCTTAGAAATACAAACATTGTTGAATTCTTTCTTCCATACCTTCACAAAATATTGATATGTAATAAATCGTCCATGTCCCTCAGCACCTTCTGCGTATTCTTTGTATAAGTTGTACATTTATCGTCTTGAAAAATTATCTGGAATATGTATTGTCTCTCTATTTGGCATACACCCTCCATGCTTTGAAAAGAAATATTTCATCCATGACATTGTAGTATTTGATAATGGCCCAAACTGTCTTTTATGACATACTTCTGAATAAAATGTGGGATCCTTTTCCAATTTTTCTTGAATTCTTGAGAGACGAAAATTCCCAATCGAATGAAACATTTTGAAAGCCTTTCTACATATAAATAAAGACCCAATATGATAATCATAACCTGACAATGTAGATTTCATGCACCCAACTAAATATGAATTTTGCATGCTTTTATTCATTGACAAATATCTCTTCCTACTCTCTAATGCAAATTTGAAATCCATATGTTTCAAGAAATCTTTTTGACAACATTCACTTGAAATGAGAGCTCTGATAGAACTTCTTCTCGTCAGATATTCTGCTCTACCCCTTGTATAACTAGAACATCTTGCATTGATACGAAAAGTTTTGCTCCTACTCCTCGATGCAATATTTCTTGGCAACATCTCCATCATTGGATCATCATTTGTATAAGGATTTTCATCATCATTAAGAGGAATGTTAACCACACTATGATCAGCTATGCTTTTCAAATACTGACTTGGAGGATATTCTTCATCTTCCCCTTCTTTACTGCTACTGTCATAGTCCTTAGAATTCGAACTGAATGGAAAATTTGACTCAATGTTTATTGGATATTCTTCCTCATGTGCATTGTCAATGCTGCTCTCATAGTCCATCGAATTAGGACTACGTCGAAAATGTGATTGTTTACTTACTAAAAATGCTACATTCTATCCTTTGTCACTAATACCTTTATAGTCATTAGGATTAGGACTAAGTGCATCATCATGTCCTTCATCACTACTACTCTCATAATCCTTAGAATTAGGACTAAGAGGACACTGTGACACTCTATTCATTTGAAATTCATCATCACACTCTTCATCACTGCTGCTCTCATAGTCCTTAGAATTAGGATTAAGTGGAAACCATGACACTCCATTCTTTTGAAATATGTCATCATGCTCTTCAGCACTGTTGGTCTCATAGTCCATTGGATTAGGACTAAGAGGACACCGTGGCACTCCATTCTTTTGAAATTGTTCATCACGCTCTTCATCACTGCTGCTCTCATAGTCCTTAGAATTAGGACTAAGAGGACACCGTGACACTCCATTCTTTTGAAATTCATCATCACACTCTTCATCACTGCTTCTCTCATAGTCCTTAGAATTAGGACTAAGTGGACACCCTGACACTCCATTCTTTTGAAATTTGTTATCATGCTCTTCATCACTGCCGCTCTCATAGTCCTTAGAATTAGGACTAAGTGGACACCGTGACACTCCATTCTTTTGAAATTCATCACCATGCTCTTCATCACTGCTGCTCTCATAGTCATTAGCATTATGACTAAGTGGACACTGTGACACTCCATTCTTTTGAACTTCCTCATCATGCTCTTCATCAGTGCTGCTCTCATAGTCCTTAGAATTAGGACTAAGTGGACACCATGACACTCCATTATTTTGAAATTTGTCATCATGCTCTCCATCACTGCTGCTCTCAAAGTCCTTAGAATTAGGACTAAGTGGACACCATGACACTCCATTCTTTTGAACTTCATCATCATGCTCTTCATCACTGCTGCTCTCATAGTCCTTAGAATTAGGACTAAGTGGACATCGTGACACTCCATTCTTTTGAAATTCATCATCATGATCTTCATCACTGCTGCTCTCATAGTCCATAGGATTAGGACTAAGTGGACACCATGACACTCCATTCTTTTAAAATTCATCATCATGCTCTTCATCATTGCTGCTCTCATAGTCCTTAGAATTAGGATTAAGTGGAATCTGTGACTCTTTATTTATTTGAAAGTCTCCATCCCCTCTTTCATCAGTCCTGGTCTCATAGTCCTTAGGATTAGGAATAAGTGGAAGAATTGAATTTCTATTCATAGTGGAATAATTTCCGTTATATTCATCAATATGAATAGAGTTGTTACACGATGAAGATGTTGATGCTATAGAAAGCGAAACTTCACTATCAGGAGAATCCATCCCTTTCAAATAGAAGAGGTTGAATGATACAAATGCAGAGTCTCCTAACGATATTATATAGCTTAGAGAATGAAATTTTCCCTCCAAAAAGTTTCGTCAAAATATTTCCCTCCAAAAATTTTGTTAGATTTATTTCTATTCATTATTTTATTCTACAATTTATTGAAAAATGTAAATTAAATTTTTTTATGAAATAAATCTTTAAAGTTAAAATTGTAAACTAAAACTTTTACCTAAATTATTTTAATAGTTAAAGTATATAATATTTACTAAACAATTGAATGCTTTTAAAATTTTTTATAATACATTCTAAAACAAATTAATCCCACATGCACCCCGCTGTAAAACGATTCCATAATATTTGTTTTATCATAGTTTCCTATATCGCCAACAAAAAATTAACATGTTAATTTTTTGTAAACAAATTAATCCCACATTAACCGTACGGTAAAACATCTCCGTAATTTCACCTATATAATAAATTCCATTATCACTATTACTCACATCACATCAAGGTTTTCTGAGGTTCATTGAAAGACTTGGAGCGAATTTGTGGAGTAGCTACATTTCTATCAACAACATATTCAATGGAGAATTCTTGCAATTGAAAGGTTAGTTAATTTTTTTTCCTTGAAAATTTTAATATTAAATAAGTTTAATGAAGTAGATTTATTTATTTATTTTTTATAATTAAAATTTTTTGTGGGCCAAATTTACCCACTACGTCTACTGTGGGCATGGTGGGCCTAGTAAAGCTCACGAAGGCCAAACAGGCCCATAGGATAGGGGTGATGGGGATTGTTGACCCGCCTGCCCGTGGGGTGGCAGGGCGATTCTCGGAATCGCCCTGCCACCCCGTGGGTAGGTGGGCCGCCGGGGTGGTGCAGGGGAGGTGGCTGCCATAGCCTCCTCCCGCTCCACCCCGGCATCCCACTCGCTCGAGGAGTGGCGGGGCGACTCAATAGTCACCTCGCCACCCCGTGGGCGGGCGAGCCGCCCGAGTGGCGTGGGGGGGGGCTACCGTAGCCTCCCCACATGCCACCTCAGTGGTTTGCCCACTCGCAAGGTGGCGGGGTGATTCTTGGAGTCACCCCACCACCCCGCGAGTGGGCGGGCTGCCAGGGTGGTGCGGGGGGGGCTTCCGTAGCCTCCCCCCATGCCACCCTAGTGGCCCGCCCTCCCGCGGGGTGGTAGGGCAATTCCGAGAATCACCCTGCTACCCCGCGGGCGGGCGAGCCACTAGGGTGGCATGGGGGGAGGTTTCCACAGCCCCCCTCGCGCTAGCCCGGTCGGCCGCCCACACGCAGGGTAGCGGGGCCACTCCACAGTCGCCCTGACACCCCGCAGGAGGGCGGGCTGCCGGTGTGGCAAGGGAGAGGATGGGCGGAGGGAAGTGGTTAGGATGCTATGGTGGTCTAGGGGGCTGGACCCAATGGCTGGCTCGGTTGGCCAGCCAATTTTCACGGGGCAGCGACAGAATGATGTATTTTTTAATTTTATTTTTTTCGAAATTGTTATGATTTATAAAATTAATTATCATTTATCGTTTTCATTGTTAATTTAAGTTAATATGTTTTCGTCATTTATTTATTTATGTGTTTCTTTTTTCAGGGAAATGGCATCAAAGAAGATTTCTATGAATCTTTCTGGACCAAAGACTCTTAAAGGTTGATCTTAAAAAAAAATTGGTGAATGAACTCCACCTGAGTTGATGGCTACAAATACTTCAAGTGTCTGAAATGATAAGAAGATGATTTCATACTGGAAGAAATCAAAAGAAGTGAAACTTCCATAAAAAATCTAGTATGTGAGAGAAATAGAGCCAAAATGTGCAGATATATCTATATATTGATATACCTAATGATAATGGAATTTATAATGTGATGGGAAGAGTCATAGATATGTGTTCGGTATCGGATAGTGAAGTTGTTTACATACTTACAAAACTGCCCAAGTCACATGAAAGGATTAAATACCAATTATCATATTCATTGTATGACACGAGAGATGTATCTACAAAGTTGTGTTAACAAATCGTAAATGAGATGAAACAAAATATCGTAAGTATTGTTATTTATATTTATGTTTTGCGTTCTTGTAACTGTCTCACTATATTTTTTTAACTTTGTTTTATTGACATATGATATTTTGTTTGGCAGAATTTTGTTGAAAGTTGTTCAATTAGGTTAGGAGGTATTCATTTCATAGAGCATGATATTATGAAAGTTGTCAGTAGTTTCTATTTAGTGTCAGAAGAAGATATGAAAAATAAGAAAAATGTAGTAATTGATGATGCTACAAAATTACATCCAAGGGATCAGAAAAAAAGGCCTCTAGTGCATAAATCTAGCAAGGGTAGACAAGTTACTTTTGAAGATGAGGAAGTTGAAACTGGTAGTGAAGAATATGTTGTCGTTACTGAAGATGACATTAGAACTGAGAAGAGTCGTAAAAGACCAAAAGTAACAATGCCCAAGAATAAATTTGTTACAATTAATGATGAGAATGTTATGAAGAAGAAAAGTAAAGTTGAAGATTTTGAAGTAGTCATTACCAACAGTCAAGAACCTAGTGAAACTTCAAAAGAAAGCAGAGAAATCATTACACCAAGAGCTGATTTAGAGGATGACATTATCAAAACAAAACAAAATGCCATTTGACAAAATTTGACAAAGAGAAACTTAATTGAAGGTGGTCGTACATTTCAGCTTAATGTCAGACAAATCTATAAGGCAAGTGAAGGACAATGTCAATATCAAATCAGAAAGCCACATGATCTACATGTTCACAACTTGAAGACATTGATGAGGTACAATCCATATGCTCGTGTGGTTAGTTATGTGCTTGTTGATCCAGTTCAAGTCCCCAATAAAGAAGGATTTGATAAGTCAAAATGTTTTGAATACAATTATTATGTGCTTGGGGGGAACCATTCTGTAGAAGCTCAAGGACAATTGATGGAGGAATATCCCAATAATTCACGTTTTGAAACAATGAAATGTATCATTTATGCATGTTTATCGGATACAAAAGCAAAGCTAGTGGCATGGGATCATAATTCAGATAATGAATATAGGATGTCTATGACTTTCATCCAAAGGGTTAGATTTATTCATATTGAATTTGAAGAAAAATGTGGTGGGGATAGGATAAATGTTACTGTAGATTTTCGAAAGGAATGTTGTATGGAAATAGGTTATCCAATTGAAGAGAAAATCAATTCAAAAGGTGGAAAAGGCGACAAATTTAGTAATTTATTCAGAGGTGTTGATAACATTTTCCAGTTGGAATTTAGAATTGGAGAGATATGGGAGTTGATTAATGAGATTTTTAGCATGTGGGAAAACATTGGCATTAAAAACCAGAAGGTCAAAAAGTCTAAGCCATTGATATGTAGCAACAGTAAATCAAGTCCTGAAATGAAGTAGCTTCCAGAAGATATGACTATGACACCTTGTAGAGCATTGCAGGGAGTGAAGGATGAAAAAAATGTCAAAGCAATATTATCTCGTGTGAGTTCAGGGGAATCATCATTGGAGGAAATGTCCGAGGAATTTCAAAAGTAAGTTTGTTGAATTATTTTTATTTATTTATAGATTATAATTTTCATGGTAGTATTTGTTATACATATCATTATATTAACTTTTTTTACTTTATCTGCTGCTTCAATCCATTCACTGGATCTGTTTATGATTTGAATAGCTGATTCACAAATGATCTGATTGCCCTTTGTGATAGCTCTTACACCTCCTTTAAATCTACCCTCTGATTGTGCATTACTGATTGCTTTTACTTGGCCAAAAACCATAGATTAAACTGCAAACCGTGACCCAGAACCCGGATAGAATTCTCGTTTCTGCCCCAGCGCAGGCTCTGTGAAGAGGTTCTGCATTTCAACGCAGTTCCCGAGAGGGCTACCTGCGCTGCAATCCAGTTTCTCTGTATAACAGGTGCGTTGATCAGCCTAGCCTTGTGCAGCTGAGGTTCTTTGCTTCATTTTTTCAGTTTTGTCTCTGATTTTTGCAGCCTGTGATCAGTATATGTGTCTGTTTAAAAACCCCTTTTCTTTTCCTTAATTCCGCCTCCTTTGTACAAAAAGACTGTAGATGTTTTTGTGTGTTTGTTACATCATTTACAGTTTTCCATTGCAAAAGTAGAATAGTCATACTGTCATCCTTTGATTTAGATCTGTCGTAACTGTCGATTTTGATCTTAGGAGAAAGTTTATTTGTTGTTGACAGTCGATTATACTTTTACTTTTGCCTTTGGTTTGAATTTGTGACTTTCTAGTGTCGAAACGAGTATTTATTTCAAAATCATAAAGTGTCGTAATCATCTCTACCTTTTGATTTCGAAAAGAAGCTTGTTTGTGTTTGTCACTTGAAAGCAAATTCAGATTTGTACATCAACTTTCTTTTTAGGCATCAATATTAAGAAAGTGAAAAACAAATACATGCACATGTGCATTTGCATATTGACAGTCTGTTTGGCTTGATTTAGGAAAGTGCATTTACAGTGTGCTCTTTGCTCTTTGTGAAAAGATTGTGTCTTTATTTTCCCCTTGTAGCTAGGATTTTCATTGCTGAAAAGAGATAAAAATTTTGCTTATCATCTTTAGATTGCATTTTAGGAATTACATCTACATCTCGTGGTGATCCCAAAAGGAAAAATTCTAAGAAATATCAACTTAAAATAAATTGAATGAATCTAACAAAGCTTTGGAACTTAACGCACAACATTTAGAGGTCTAGGCTAGAGACGTATTCCGGCGTCGTAAAGCCTGGTAACTGTTGTCCTCACTGATGGTTGGGTGATTCCTCCACTTTGAGACGATAAGTGCCAGTACGGACTTGTGCTCCCATGTACCGTCAAGTATATATTGGGAGACCCCTATAGGCTTAAAACCTTTTATCCATAGGAAGCCGTGTCGACCGCCCTATTGATCGCAATGCACCGAACACAGCATTCGGGAAGATTGACTGCCGTACCGTAAAAAGTATTCTGCAGTTTTGCGATTGGTTTGGTACTCCCTCTACCTAGATCTCCAGAGCAGTCCCTTTCATTCCTTTTCGGACTCCTTAACGGAAAAGGTCCATCTGATCACTTGTCACTTCAGGCTCATTAAAAATCGAAGGAGACTAGAGTCATCTTTTGTTTTTTCTCAACTCCTAAAAACTGAAAAAACAAGTTGTGTCAAAAGCGTCTAAAATTCATTTAATTCGGAAACATTATTCCCCTTTTTTATTTTAGTTGGTCGAGTAATCCGCAATCGTGGAAGAAAGTCAATTGAAACCCCGTCGTTCGCGGAGGCTTACGAGTCAACCGTCTTTGTCTCCGGAATCGAAACCAGTATGGACAAAGCGAACTCGTTTAACCGGTTCAAAATCTCCTATCAAAGTTAGAACAAGTGTTCCAATGACATCAGAGACTCCGGTTACTCCAAACATTTCTGGAATCCCTGCCTCTACAGAAGAAGTTCAACGGCTACAGAGGGACAGTGATACTGATCCTAGTCTGAGAGTAAACACTTGTGTTACCGAACCAGTTCCATCTACAACCGGTTCGGAGAGTATTGCTCTTCAAACATCTTTCGCTGTCAATTCCACACCTTCTTCGGCACTAGAAATATTTTACGGACTGACGGTCTTCCCCTTCCACCTGGTCTGATTGCAATTGAAGAAATTGTAGAAGATCCTAAAACAAGTACTCCAACGCACTTTGGAGTCGGGATCACTCTATATCCTTCTTCATCAGAAGTTAGTCTACCACCAACGGAAGTTCCTGTAGAACGCTAGGTAATCTTTTGGATAGACTACAAATGTCTGAACAACCGTCAACATCTAGGACTGTGTCGTCTGACATAGCGACAGCAGAACTCCCTGCTGTCACTCCGACAATGTTCGCCGGCATACCATCTGTCCCGGCTAGCTCTCAACCGCTAGAAGGAGCCCACTCAGGGGCTATTTCGACAGTCTGGTCCGTTCCTGTTTGTTCATCCAGAATAATATCCAAAAACTCTTATGTTGAGTCTCAACAAATTGATCCATTTGGAGGTCAATTTGGGCGGTCCAGTCCCCAAGGGCAAACAATTCCCTTGAGTTCTGGATTACCATCGTATGGGGGGCAGTATGCCCTTTCAATATCCCCTCCGGGAGGATATCCATACGGGAGTTCACAACAATATTTAGGTTATACTGGAATTACCTCAAGTGGTTGGGTACCTATACTACCTCAACAACCAAGAGTTGTGTATTCGATGCAACAATGTGTATCTATGTCGAATATCCCGACTACACCAGCTATTGTGACGGTGTCACAAGTTCAAACGTTGCCTGTTGTATGCCAACCTCAGATTTCTCAGGTTGTAATGCAACAGCCCCTTGACCCTGCGACTCAACCACAATCACCAACTAGTGGGGCGACACAGGTCCGGACGGGTACAATTACCCCACACCTTGGTCCAACAGTTAGTATAGCGCAACAACACATGGCTTCACAACCATGGCTGGTGCAATACCAACAACCACAATTCCAACAAGTATACCAAGGTTCTGAGTAGCAAATCTTTGCGAACAGTGGACAGCCGTACATTCAAAATGGTCAAAATCAACCATTTTACAATGGTCATGTCCACCAACCTTACCAGTCATACCAACATCAAATGCATTATGCTGGTATGCAAAGACCAACTGCTCAGGCAATCCCATCTTATCCTGGTTATGCTTCACCTAACCTGAATCAGCAGTTACCCTTTGTGGCAACCTTAGAGTTACCTGATTTAAATCGGTTAAGAAACGATCCAATTGCTTACGCCCCTTGGTGGCCAGCGATTCCGCATAAAATTCCATCAGATATTCCTAAATTTAATGGAAATCCAGATGAATATCCATCGAATCACGTGATGACCTTTCATCTATGGTGTTCATCAAACACCCTAAATGATGATTCGATAAGACTTCGCCTCTTTCAGAGGACGTTAACGGGTCCAGTGGCAAAATGGTATATTGAATTGCTTAGAGCTTCGTTCGACAACTTCAGTACCTTAGCCACAACCTTTTTAACCCATTTTCAATTACCAATAAGGTACGAAATGGGAACAGAACTTCTTACCAACTTCAAAGAGACAACCACCACTCACATATCTGATCATATACATGAGTGGCGACGTCGTCGTAGGATGGTAAAAACGTACGTCCCCGATTAGCTATTAGCTGAATGGTTTATCAAGTCATTATTGCCTTCCATCACGGAAGATGTGGCAAAGGGGGGAGTCGTAACAGAAGAGCAAGTTATTGCTCGTGCACAATATCTGGACTTGATTTACACTCAGTCTGGCACGCTCTACGACAAAATACCTGACGCCCCTAGACCGGAATTCTCAGTTCCTCCTCCTCCTAAATCAAGCAATGACTCTCATGCCGGTGATGGCGTGATTGGCGCAACAGACACGAAATCGACAAAGGCTACATCTAAAAAGGCCCATAAGATTTCTAGTCAAAATGCAAATGAGGAACTTCTTGCCTCGGAAGTAAATGCCGTGTCAACCGACAAGGGCAAACAACTGAAGCAACCAGGGGGCAAGAAGAAAAAGAAAGGGAGGAAAAAGAAGCAGGATGAGTCATCTCGTCGAAAACCTTCTGCAAACCCTTATGGGCAAAGGAAACCCCCTTCGGGGTGTCATATATACGATGAGGATCATTGGACGAGAGATTGTCCACATAAAGCTGAAGTCAAGAAACTCTTTAAGAGTTCAAAAACCTCAGCAGTATTGACTGATCCGTTTCCAAACCCGGGAACCAAACTGGTTGCTAGTCAAAATGCTTCCCGATCCCAAGTGCTTATGTTGTCTATCTCAAAGCAGCAAAATGATGCTTTCACAAGGAATAAAGATTACAAGAATCCACAGCTGTCGAATAACAAGGCTAATGAACAACCTAGTAGTTCGACAACAACTTTGACCGAAGTTGTGCCACCCATCATTCCTGAACCAATGATAAAGCCACCAAAGGGAGTAGTACACAAATCGACGTTTAATCCTCGTGCCAAAGTAGCACAGAATTATAATATAGTAGAGGACCTGGCCCAATCGCCGTCCGCTATGTCGACATTTGAGGTACCACAAAATTGCCCCTCCCAAGAGCAAGCTTTATTATCAGCAATAGGTGGGATTGACCCAATGGATTCCAATCTTGTGGCCTTTGATCATAAAGGATATGACCCTCAGTTACCAGCTCAACTAGCTTTCCTTATTCAAGTGAAAGCCCTCAACAAAACTGTTCATCTAACAATTATTGATGAGGGGGCATCTACATGTATTATGTCGATGAGTTGCTGGAAAAATTTAGGCTCACCACCCTTGTCAAGATCGTCAACGACGTTAAAAGCATTTGATGGACGATCATACACTCCATACGGGATTTTAAGTAACTTGTAAGTTGAACTGGGGGAAAAACAGTAGAAATTGATGTTGAAGTAATCGACGGAAACCTCGATTACAACATGCTACTGGGAAGGCCCTGGATATATGCCATGGCCGCAGTTGTGTCGACCTACTTTAGGAAGATTGCATTTCCGTTCCAAGGAGGAATTACAATCGTCGACCAACAAACATTTCTCCCAACAGTTCACAAGTTACGGGAAGCATTCCAATGATCCATGGAAGCAATCATTCGCTTCAAAATATCGGAATAGGTCTCCTAAAAGACCCTGCCTTAATGGGTACTTTTTCCCTACCGCCTCTGAGGAATCTGGCGGAAGTGGCCACAGTGGAAACCCACAATATGAAATCTTCTATATCTAATGGATTCAGAAGATTCCTAAACATTTTGTCAGCATGGATCATGGCCATTTTAGAAATATTGTAGCAATCA
Organism: Pinus tabuliformis; assembly: GCA_031772625.1. Taxonomy (NCBI): domain Eukaryota; kingdom Viridiplantae; phylum Streptophyta; class Pinopsida; order Pinales; family Pinaceae; genus Pinus; species Pinus tabuliformis. Next base: position 1,753,475,780 of record CM062817.1, on the reverse strand, counting down.
ATTTTCTTGGCTTGGAGGGCAACCCCAAATCAACGCTTATCGAGTGTTTGGATAGATAGGTCTAAGGAATATGACACCTCTTCAGATCCTTGGTCGCATGTACATTCTACAGACAAAGGAATCATTCAGTCAATGATGTTAGGGGAGGCACCATGGGAAGATTACCACAATCGTTCCCATCTTTCGGATTACCACGAAGATTATTCCGGCACCCTTAATCATCCTTCAGTTTTTGATTTTATATCAAATACTGTAAATATGGTGGATTCTGAGGATAGTTCTTTTTGTCAGTCAACCTCAATAAAAAATGAAACAACTCCCTTCCCAAATCGAGTCTTTGATTACGATCTCGTAAAATCCAAGTCGGGTATTTCAAAGATCTCGATGGTAAACCTTCATTCCAATCACCGATTTGAATGCAATGAAGCTTGGTGGGCACGCACCTCGATTTGCATTATTATGCTGGGGGCATGCAAACTTATCACGAGCAGTTTTACTGTAGGGTTCAAGCTTGTTAAAAAATAAACCCACCTCGAGCAGTTTTAGCACATAGTTCAAGCTCGTTAAAAAATAAACATAAGACATGAGCAAATGTTTCCACCCGCGTCTAAGCTCGTTAAAAAATGAACTATTCCCCGGTAAATAACCACCGTGAATGTAGCATTTCAGCCATTAAAGCCTTGGTCGTGTTTGCACCATCACCTCCACTTTTCCATTGGCCAATCATTCACCTCCATTTGATTGTTTACCCATTTTGAGGAACAGCTACGAAGAGTGATTTCACTAGCCATCCTTGTGACACTGCCGTGATTGGAAAATTCCAACCCTTACCTGGAATCAGTTGCTACCCATTTTATCACTCGTTCCTCAAAAGATGAGTCTTCTTTAAGCTCTTTTAAACTGACTTGTAAAATATGAAAAGATTGCCGAGTTTTGGCCTTCCAGCTCGTTAAAGCGACCGGAAGTGCTATCCCTCCTCTAGATTTTAATCTTTTTGGACCTAAGGGATATTGCACAAAAAGATCGAGCGCTTGTTTTGTTCGGCTCGTTAAAACTATCGAAAATTCATCCCTTCTGTATTGTTTTATACTTTTTCAGACTTAAGGGATTAGATGACGAAAAAGGAATTTTGGAGTTAATTTTACGTACCTTTTCAGACTCTCTAAAAATGAAAAGGACCGAGTTATCTTTGTCGTTAGACTCGTTAAAAAGATTAATAAGGACAAACTTGTCTTTAGACGAGAACGAGTTTCACTATCGCTAGGCTCGTTAAAACATAGCGATGGGTTTGCCTGAAGGGCAAATTATAGAACAAGCATATGTTATCCTCCTCAAGCTTGACAAAAATAAAGAGGTACTGGTCAGCAATGACTGGGGAAAAATTGGGAAGAAAACTCAAAGAATCTTTATTGGTAGCAAGTCGCTCTTGAACATGACACTTCCACTCCATGTCTGAATCGGGTTGGGTTGTTTCATTCACTAGTCACATCACCATGGTCACGCCATACCATCCACATTTGGGGTAAATGCTACCAATCCATCACATAAGTGTCGCCGACATGTTCAAGAGAAGTCATCCAGAGAAGTCACCTGTGTCCCATCCACTACCATACATTATACTTCATTCTTTCATGACCGCCATCTTGAACCGTATATCATCAGATTGTTTTCACCTCCATCAAAATCATTTGCTCCGTTCCATGTCATTGATGTGGGATTCATTAAGGCCCTCCTTTGACGGATCGCTTCTTGTTGACATCAGCTCATTATCCAAGAAGTTGATCTAGGAACACCCCATTCAGTACTTTGAAGCTTGCATGCCTCAATGGCAAGTTTCTCACTTCCGGCGACAGGTATACATCAATGACCTTCGACCGAAAGATTTTGCGTGGTGTTCGATGCCAAGTCCTTTATTCACACCATGTGAATTGTACTGCAGTACCTTGAGGGTCATCATCATTATCGGTGATTCCTCTCGCGCTTGTTAACGGTTTACATCATTGACTGGTAATCAAGCGATGTCTTTCCATGTTCGACTTCAAAACATTTCTCACATGGATCGACTTGTACTTCGAGTGAAGGTCGGACGAGATTGAAGACCCCGGATCTAGTTTCATCCATCCGGGCTGCGATATATATTCAGGAAAAATAAAGACATTGAAATGTATAGCATTGTAGCACAGATAATCATCTTACCAAAAGGATGATGGCTCTATCAGAATCATCAGTCTACCATCAGACGATTGTCTGTCCTATGTACATGAAAATGAATTTATAAATCTGAGCATGAGAATGCCCACCTCAGCTAGATCATGAAAAATAGTATGAAGATAATGTATTGTATTGTATCTTATTACAGGTCTCCTCCCAGCATTGAAAGAACTTCGGATCCTCCTAATAAAGCATTTCACCCGATAAACGACCTCATACTTTAGGGGGCAGCTGTTATAGACATTTTTGTGCCTTACAACTCTAAGCATGAAATGTCCATAAACCAAGGGATCCTAGGTCCCTAAAAGTGTTGTTCCGACCCCTAAAGGAACAAGGTCAACAAATTATAGCTTCTCCCAGAAGTTCTCCACCAGAAACTGCTCAGGATCAGTCAAATCAGGATCATTTCAGCTGCTCCACTGGCTAGCTGCATTTCATAGCACCCAAATACACTAGCTAGGTGCATTGCAACGCACCTAAATGCACTACTAGGGTGCGTTGAGTGGGAAATGACAAATGGCAGTGTCATTCCGCGAGGTGGACAGACAATGGAAGCTTCCAGAATCTTCCCCAATGACACTTGCCTCACTGAGTTTGACCAAGGATGAGTAAGAGGCTCTCAGTCTCCAAGTGGAAGCAAGAACTGACAGAGAGAAGACACTAGTCAAATCATAAGCTGACTCATCCTCTTTGCATACATCTATATATGGATCCCTCATCCCAGAGATCCAGAGGCTGGAATTTTGTACATTGCAGAGAATTTCTGTTGGTTTTGAGATAGATATCAAAGTATTGGGTGATTTATGCTTTGTTGGAGGCGAAGAGGGGCTTCTTTGCTGGGAGGTTGATGCTGGATCAGGAATCATCGGTTGTAACTCCTCCTGGATCTTCTTGTTATATGAATAAAACTATTTGAGTTTCTCCTACATGCTTGTGTATCATTGATGTTTGTTACATTTGTATGTTTAGCTTAAATCTGATCCTAAGCTATTTATGAATATAAATCCATGTCTTTGTTTAGTTTTCTTCTTCTGTGATCTTACAGGAACTTGGTGAAGCTGGGTAAGTAAGGGAGCAGGTAGCTGGAAGCTGTCAAATAGGAGAGAGATTGGATCAAAGGACTAGCGCAAGACACAGGTTGGTTCATCCTATTCCTCTTCGTTTATAGTTCATAAAGAAGAATACAAAAGTAGTTTTCTCTGTTTGTTTCTAAGGTCACTGTCACACCTTAGTGGGATAAGGTCGTTCTGAATAGACACTTTTCCGTTAACAATAGTGACCCTTATACTTATCAAGCTCTTAGTAAAGTGGTTGCGGGATTTCTAAAAGTCACGTCATCACAATTATGGAGATTTGTGACATTTCATTCAGACACACAATTGGCAATGTTATTGTCAAGCTTCAAGGGGAAAATAAATTCAAGGATGCAGCTTACATTGTAAGACGTTTAAAATGTATATTTGACTAATGTTGAAAAATTCATTTATGTACAAGTTAAAGTGAACTTATAATATATCATGTTACAGGCAAAAGTCAAATCTTCTTAACCGTGAAGATCAACTATTTATAAATGATTGTGAGTTCATTCATATTGATAGTTGGGCAAAAGATGACAGCTATATGTCAATGATTTTTAATTGGGTAGATGGAAAGAGTCATAGCTAAATACTGACTTATGATGTTGTTGTGAGAAAACTAATATATGAAGACAAAGAAGCAAGAGGAGACATAGTTAACATTTATCAAAAACCACAGTTATTGATTAACTATCTTATAGACATATGTTCAAATGAAGGAGATTGGGTTCTGGATTTATTTTCTGTCTCAAGTAAGTTTTATCATATGGAATTGAATTTCAATATGTTATTTCTTAATTAATATGTCATTGTACTAATTTACTTCATTATTTCTTTTGTGATTGATAATTAGGTACAACACTAGCATGTTGCCTTCAACAAGGAAGAAATTGCATTGCAATTGAAAAAGATCCAATACAGTGCAATTTCATTCAGCAAAGAATTAATGCTCTTCAATTTCTTCTAGATGCAATGTAAGAAATTGGGTTGAAGAAAGGGGACTTTAGTGAATCACGTGTGGTAAAAAAGGGAAAGGAACCCCAACCACCATTACAAGGAATTATTGGAAAGGCACACATTGGGAGATTCGCAGACATCAAAGATCCATTAGAAGAGGAAATTGAGCAAAATGAAGCAGAAAATATTGTGGAAGAAGACAATGATGAAACTCTAGAGGACGAAGAGTTTGGATTATGTGACATTGTTGATTAAATTTAAGTTATGCTTGGAAATGAAGCTCATTTTTTGTAACTATTAATTAGTTATACTTGTAATGTTTTGACTTTGACATTTTATGAGAAGAATATACACTCAATTAAGGTTGTTATGCGTTCAATATTTGTATTATGTGATTTTCGCATTAATTTTTAAGTTAATCATTATTTTTTGAAAAAAAAGTGATTATTATTATTTTTTGACATGAAATTCATAAAAAAACTATTATTTAACCATTTTTAGTTAAAAATTTCCTATAAAAATTGTGATTTTGACATGTCATTTCTAGCAAAAAATTATCAGAACGTGTAGTTTTTTAGTTATATTTATGTTAAAAATAGTTATTTTTATGTAAATTGTTAACAAATATTGTTTTCTAGAGACAATTATTTCACGTGGATTGAAAAATTAATTAACGATGTATAAATATATAGAATATCGAAAATTCAAAATATCGACCTTCTTCTTTAAATATGCAAAACAATAAAAACCTCACTACAAAAAAAAAAAAAAAAAAAAAAATAGTAACAAGAAAATATGAAGAATAAGACCACTTCAAAAATTATTAAATTTAGAAAATAATTATTTCCATTTCATACATTAGAAAATTAAAAGTAAAAAAAAAACCTTTTAAAAAAAGGGCCTGGCGTAAAATTACCACTTTTTAAAATCAACATCAAAATCAATACCATTCTAAAACGCAATGTACATAAATTTTTTTATAGTGCCAAAACTATGCTCTAAAAAGAACATGTGTGTTCTGCATCACCCCTTTTCAAAATCAGGTCACTTTTTTGCTATCTCAACAAAACGGGTAACAGTATCAGTTCCCATTTCAAAGTTTGCATTTTTAAATCAGTGGGTCACGATGAGCTCCATTGTCGCAGCTATGAGCTAATGATGGAAAGAACACCTGCCTACCAAATGTAAGAAGAAACTCAGCCTCCAGAGTAGCACATGGAGGATTTAGGGACGAGGACAAGGCCGAGGTGGAGGAGCACCTGGTAGAGGCCAGAGTCAGGTTATCTGTTACAATTGTGGAACACCAAGGCACTACACGTGGAAGTGTCAGAATCAGACATGTCTGTCATGTCAATACTACAACCACTTTGACCACACTATAGAAGAATGCCCAGTGCTGATAGGTAAGATGGAGGAGAAAAAGGCGCAACCTTAGCAACCTCAACAACCTACACAAAACTTATAGATGATAAGAGTTGAGCCCTGTGAGGAGGACCAGAGTGTGAACATAGTGCTGAGAAGCGAAATAACTACTAGTGATGATAAAGGAAAACAACCCGAAGAGGATGGATGGGTCTGCAAGGAGATGAGCCTCATCATTGGGTAACTATATGGACGTTAATACACCTCAAATATTATTTAAATCAACTCTTCTCATAATTTCTTAAATATTTTGATTATATTTTTCTTAATGAGATGAGTAAAAGTGAGATGTTATGCCTAGTGGACTAATGCACATTGATTGTAGGTTTTTGAGAGAAAATCATGGAAATTTTGGCTAATTAAGTGTAGAAACTCAAATGAAACAAGGAGGAGTGATTGTAGGAGATAGATCCTCTTCATTTACTCCTCACTCATTCGAATATTCCTCCATCAAATCACACTAGCACAGAGTTGCAAGCAGCTGAGCCATGAAGATAAAAAAGCAGTTGAGCCAGTGACAGTCAAAGAGCTAGTTCATCTTGTGTTTGGGAGCCAAGCCTCCTCAGATTTAAGGAAGTCATTGGATACCTTAGTTGTATAAATAAGGAGGCGTAGAGCCTCATTAGGATTCAAATTTTTGACATAAAAACACTAACAATTTTTCGAGTTCAAGACTTGTGGAAGACATTGTTATGTAATTTTCTTATTTGATAATGATAATGATCATTTCCTTGATCAAGAATTGAGTTGAATCAGAGGGTTGAATTTCTTAGGTTAGGGCCCAACCCTAGCAGCAAAGGCTCCTCTTCTTGTATTTGTATGCTTAGTTGATATCATAGATTAATGGTTGAATTGTCTTTAGTATTATTTAATTGCATGTGGTTGTAGATTTGATTAGTTTGCTTCCATTTGTGCATTGCTTCAACAATAGCTTAGGAAGATAAAGGAATATCAAATGGATTTGGCCTCACTGCTCCCTTCAGGGACCATGGTTTGAGGAAACCACTCCTATGCAGCCCCAAAAAGATAGAATTCTAATTTCTCATGGAATTTAGTGTTTTCTGTTACTTAGGCCAACATTTTACTAGTTTTAAAGAATAGGATTTAAGTGTCATTTCTGATATCTTCAGCCTTGCATCAGATATCATAAAGGTTCCACATTATTCTGCAAGTTTTCACATGCATGAAATAGGCAACTAGATAATGAAATTATATTTTTTCTTAGTTCATTGGAAATCCTTCATGTTTACATGATTCATGGATAAATGTCAATGATTGGAGCAGTGTAGGAGTTTCAACAGTGCAGACATATTTCATGACCAACAACCCCATCCATCCATGATCATCGCCTTTTCCACTAATTCCCTCACCAAATTCATCATTCCATAAGAATACTTCTCCAAGCTTGTTGAGAAAATCCAACCATCTCACAAACTGTATTTTGAGCTCTGAAGGAGTCCTAGGCACTCCCTTGCCTTATTTCTTCCACCATTCAGCTTCCCTAAGCCCTACACCAATTTCCAAATCCATCCTCTTGCTCTCGGCTAGATCCTGTAGGAATACAGGGGATCTTGTAGGAGAATTAGGACATCCTGTAGGAGGCATTACGACATCCTGGAGGTCAACCTGTAGTGGCCTGTTTTTAGGCTGAATTGTGAAAAAAGGATGTAGGAAGATTGTTGGTTTGATGGGCCCTGACCTAGGTTCAACGTTAAGTCAGCCAAGCAAATCTCTACACTACTAGCCCTTTCGAAATCAATCCGAGGAGTGCGGACTAAAGTCTCACCCGAAGTAGTATGGGGGGATGCAGGAACTAGGTTTCCGCACCCTGAGATGGTTTATACCCTAACCCTTCCTTTGCATAGGCCAATAAGCCCTTTTTGGATTATCAAAGTACTTCTCTTATTCGGCTTTAAAACCTTCACGAAAGCCTTCGATCGTCCTTCGCGGACCCTAACTAGTCAATTTAGACGCTTACGTGCCTCTGTAATTAACCTTACTTCTATGTCTACCCGAATTAACTTAATTATTAACTAACTTCAACTTGTACTATGATTATCTTCGCGTAAACAAATATTCTTACTTGCATTCATATGACAAAGTAAAATACATAGAATTGTGCATCAATATAGAATTAAATCATAAATCCAATATTCAACATAACATAATCGTAAACATTCATAACAGAAGTAAAATGGTCCGTACATAGATTTATCCAAAATAACTCTCGTTATTGATGGTTCAGATCTCGAGTATAGACTATAACTACCATGCGCACACAGTTGTAGGGGTCCGCACACTCAAATGTAGACTTCTACCCTAGGCCTCTACGCACTCAGTTACAGAGCCTCTTCCTAAGCTAAGACTCTTCGCTCTTAGCTCTCAGTTACCCCAAACTTCCTTAGAACTCCACTTCCTACTTTCCTTAGACTCTGCTAAGACTCGCTTTTTATACATTCCCATGGCTTTGAAACCAAGGGAGGATCTCATGAAGCTGACACAAACTATCTAAAATAAGGGCAAAAAACCTTTTTTACTATTTACTTCTTCATGCTCCATGACCACAAAATGCAGATACTTTACATTCTTTATAAAAAATTGGGCCTTTAGCCCCAAAACTTGTGCTTTTGACCCAAAAATTGACCTGGGGGAACCCATTTGCAATAGGCCCAACACACAAATCAGGTGACTTGCCCTTGAGTCACTCTTCTGGCACGAAGATCTTGTTGTGAAGGCCTCCCAGCTCGACCTATACCACTACAGCTTTGGCAGTGCACTATGTTTCCACTTGCTTCACCTGGTCGACCAACTTTTCCATTGCTGGCCCCACACAATATGCCTGCATTGTCTATTTTGTTTCTTGTAGACTATATAGTTTGCCTTCAATGGTGGTCATGAGAACATACGCTTCATCTAGCCAAGGCCTCAATCAAGCCTTTAGTACTTCCTCCTTGTGTTGTTCTGCATCCACCTTTTCTTTAAGGGCCTTTGCTTCCCGTAGCCTTGCTAACCTTTGTGTAATGGTGATGGTGCACGTCGTCACTTTAAACTCATCATATCTCTGATGGAGCTCCCACGCCTCTATTTCTAGCCTCTACACATTGAGATCCTCCTATAGGCTGGTGACTACTTCGAGTGACTACTCGAAGAGCACATTGCAATCCTTCACTGTAGCATCTACAACTACTACTGCATCTTTGACAGTGGCCGCGCATTTCTCTTTAACCTCTGGTGGAGTCGAAGGCTGGGCCCTCAAAGCGAGCTCTGTAATTTTAAGGTTAAGTTCAAACAAAACCTTAGCCATCTCTGTTCTCACTTCACACACTCTGATAGCAACCTTCCGAATTCTCACATCCACTGGCGCATCTTCAGGAATATCTAGTTCTAGAACAGTCCTGTATGCCTCAACCACCACCTTAGTCATGTGCTCATTCTTTTTCATGATGGCCTTAAGAATATCAATGGAAGAATTCTTCTATACAACCATCTAAGATTTATTCACCTTCTGCTCATTGATAATGTTCAAGGTGCCTTGTTCCCGTGCCTGAAGTTTTGCGATCACACCATCTTGCAATGTATGAAGGGCTTCACTTAGAAGCATGGAAAAATTTAGCCCAATCCTCTTGAGGGCACTCACAGTGGCCCTGTTAGCTTCTGTTTCTATAGTCAGTGCTCCATCCAACAACGCTATGGCCTAGGGATCCAGGGTGTGCACCATTTCTGGTGCCTCTAAAGTTCCAAGCATCAAACTAGTTGACGCCGCGCAGCTTCACCGCACACTGGTTCGTAGCTATGAATCCTAGAGCTGTAGCTTGCACAGACCCATTTGAATGGTACCCAAGGCCTGTTTCTGCTACTACTCGAACTGCTACAACATTTTTGCAGTCACATCCCTCACCGTATCGCCAATGTCATTCAAATCACCTTTTGTCAGGGTGATTAGGTCAAGGGACGTTTTCCTGGCCTTAGATTTCTTTTGCATCACTACTTTCTCGTACTCCCTATTACACTTAACCCACAATGGAGTAGTCTCTGGGTCTGCTCCTCCCTGTTTGGATTGATGCTCTTCCTCTTTTGTCTCTGGGGAAAGAGATTTCTGACTCTTGTCAGAGTTGCCCTCCTCCTCTTCTTCCTACCCTTTTGATTTTTTTTGGGTAGTGCGTTTCACTTTGGCTTTGTCCTCAACCTCTTTCTTCCCCTTTTCAGCCAAATGTTCCATATTTAGTCTAGCCTCTTGATTCTTAGGCTTATTTATAGACGTTTTAGACCCAACTGTCAAGTCTAAGGCCATGTGCCACTCTGCTGGCTAGCGGTCAAGGACCATCATGATTGTGTCATCTGTGGCTAGGTATGGAAGGTCCTACCACTTTTGATCAGGTTCCTTCTGCGCTCACATCGAGACACAGTGGAAGTCTGCCTTGAAGTCTACATACCCTACCAACTATTCGAAGACAGTTGGTGCTAACCGTGGTTTGCGGTTGATGGCCATGTTGATAGTGATCTCCATCAAGATCCAAAATATCTTGCTATCCTTGACCCTTTGGGCGTCCTTGGTGGCCAAGAGCGAAGCAAACTTTGCTTCTTCTAGTAAATACTGAGTGACCAGAGGAAACTGGCTATCCTATGATAACTCCCATGTGATAGTACTATGGATAGCAACAACCATGCATAGTGGAAAGTTTTGCTCTAATCTTGTGCCTCTTTGTAGTACACGAGGAACTCACTACAGAGGTAGTGTGCCTAGTTGAATTTTACTCCCTTTGCACACTGGGCCGCTAATGATACGATTGGTGATGACACTTCATCTGCGCAACACTTCCTCATAATTTTCCCAGCCAGGATCTGGGTGGCTACTTTGACCGTGGGGTTAGATATATTAGAAATGGAGTAGCCACACAGCTTCTTGGTGAGCTTAAATTTGTCGTTCATTTGCTTGATGAGATTGTGCTCACCTATCTTTCCACCAAATGCCATGGCCAGATTTAATCCTGAATGTGGCAGTCGAGTGATCCTATGGATTAGCATGTCGGTGATTGGTATTGGTTCTTCTAACCACAGGCACCCATCGTCCACAAACCATAGAAATTGTTTGATCACTATCATGGTTATGGGCGTGTGGTTGTAATGCAGCACCCATAGCATGTTTAGCAGTCCTGCCTTGTTCACCCCTTTTATCCACTTCTCTGGCTCCAACGTGATCACGTCAGTGTCCTTATAGAAGACACATTGAATGAATTGATTGGTCACTAAGTGGGGAAAGCAATCCATATCATCCAAATCCCAATCCTCTAGCTTTAAATGGGGGGCGCATGTCAGGTGCACTGCTTCAAATTCGATCTTGTCAGGAAGCAACAACATATGTAGTGTGACTTTGTTCTCATCAGTGTCCTTTGGGACGCTTGCCTTGCCTCAACACAAAGGAATGTATTTAGGCAATTTAGAGATAGGGTCGGACCCTTCAACGTCAATGTCCTTTGCCCCCATTTCAATGTCTTCCCCACCTATATTGATATCTTCAATGTCTTCTTTAGGGTCCAGGTCAACTACCTTGCCCTTCTCCTGCCCAATGGGATTTTCCTTCTGCGGGTGTATTTTGGGTGACGTGTGCACTAGTAGTGTTGCTTTCTGCTTATCTTTCTTCATTTTTGGACCTTCTTTGGTCAGCGTAGGCCTCGGCCTGGGTGACCTCGGCAACCTCGATGATTTGCGTACCTTTGCAGGTACTTCAACACTTGTTATCTCCAGGCAGGTTCCTCAACTGCCATTTCTACCTCTGGGGAAGCTCCTGCAACTGCGATTACTTCTTGAGCACTCACGGTTTCTACGGGTGCCAAAATGATGCTAGTCAAAAACTCATGCGTTTCCTTTGGCAACCTCTCGAATGATGAACTTGTTATCAAAGCTTCAATGTTCTCACGGTTCATACAGGCTTGAGAGATCAATACCTCAATTCTCAAAATGCCAAGTGTTTTTCGCTGGGAAGCCATATGTAATTTATAGGCATATTCAAATTCAAATCTGATCGTTCCACCCAAAATTTGTTCATAAATGCTAGATTGGCGGCATATTTTCAAAGATCTTGCCCTTAAATTTCAACTTAAATGCCACCCCCTACTCCATTTCATGATTTTTTCATCGCCAAATCATGAACAGTAACCATAATGGTCACTTTTCAGTAGCCTTGCATGGTCCCTTCAGTCCCTTCTTTGATAGCACAGCTCCCTGCCTGTTTCTGATGACGCTATGACATTCCTTTGGTCCACACAGTTGCCCAATCACATAGCTCCACAACCCAAGCAATGTAGTTTATAGTTCCGTGTCTCCTTTCAGCCGCCTGGAGTGTTAAGAATATGCTTCCATCATGTAGTCATCTAGCCGGATCACCAGTGTATCTCTTCAATCAACTTCCATTCACCTTTCCTAGGAAGGGTTCTCCATTTAATTTTACCAATTGAATTTCTACACCATCGATAATCTCCTTGATGACATATGGCCCCAGCCAATGCATCCTAAATTTTCCTGGAAATTTATCAAACTTTTTGTCATATAATAAAACTAAATCTTTTACCTTGAAGTTGCGGAGTTTGATGTGTCGATCGTGCCATGCCCTCTCGCGCTCCTTTTGAAATTGTTGATGGAATCCAGCTATAAATCTATCCTCTTCAAGCTCTATTAGCTATGTGAGCCTCTCCTCCAGGGCTCCATGATCCACATTCCTAAGAATGCTTCTATGTGCAGACTAGGTACAATGTACTCCATCAGCATCACAACTTCTACACCATAAACCAGCCTGAATGATGTTTGTCCAGTCAGCTTCTTATAAATCATTCTATAAGCCCATAGCACCACGAGTATGTGCACAACCCAGTCATTTCTTTGAGCATTGCAAACATTTGTTAGCGCACTCTCCAATATTTTATTAAACACTTCCACCATCCCATTAGCCTGTGGATGACAAAGTGTACTTTTCTGATGGTAAACCTGAAATTCCTCCATCATCACATTGATTGTCTCATTAAGAAAATGCGTACCGTGATCGCTCATTAAAATTTTTGGACAACCAAACCTTGTGAACACGTACTCAAAGATGAACATTGTTGTTGTTTCACCTGTACAGTCCTTCATAGGCTGCGCCTCTACCCATCTGGTTAAATACTCAGTCGCGGTGATGATGTACTACGCACTCGTCTTCTTTCCTGGAGGCTGAATCAGTCCCACAAATTTAATCATCCACTTCTTGAAGTGCTATAACCATATCTATGGATTTAGCTGTAGCTCATCCCTTCGCGAGGGTCTGCTAGTCCTTTGGCATGCGTTACATGCCCTACAATACGCTTTTGAATCCTTATGTAGTGTCGGCCACCACAACCTAACGCATAGAATCTTCTACGTTGTTGCCTTGCTCGCATAATGTCCTCCTGCGGCTCCTCCATGAGCATCAACAAGGATGCTGTTTCGTTCAAATTCTAGCACATAACGTTGCAGTATTTCATCTGATCCCCTTTTATACAAATGTCTTGCAATGACAAAAAATTTTGTTGCGCACACTATCAATTCCTTTTTTTTTGGATAGTATATCCTTCTGGAGCTGTTCCCATCATCAGGAAGTGTATAATATCTTCAAAGTGGTTTTCTGCAACGTGCACCGCAAAAATTTCCACGATAGGTAGTCCTTCCTCCAAATTAGTAGGCTCCTCTCCTGTTTCAATGCGCGACAAATGATCCAGTCTAGCATTCAATCGTCCTGGTTTTACAATAACTTCAAAATAATATTCTTGAAATAGTAACAACCATCTACATATTTCCCCCGCAACATAGGTTTGTTCACCAATTACTTCAATGCAGAATGGTCTGTATACGTGTTAAAGTGTCTGCCTAGAAAGAAATGCCAAAACTTCTGGAGCACGTATACCATAGTTAGACCTTCGTGCTCTGTTGTTGAATAATTCTTCGCATCTTTAGATAGCTTCCTACTTACGAATGCTATGGGATGATCCAATTGCCCCTCACCTTCCTGTGTCAGTACTACTCCCAATATAATACATGATGCATCCACATGCACATGGAATTCCTTCTTCCAATCCGAGAAGACTAGGATCGATGCGGTGACCATTTTCTCTTTGAGCACATCCAAAATCTTCTGACATTCCTCATTCTAGCAGAATGTAGCATCCTTTTTTAACAGTTTCTCCATCGGTGTGGTGATCTAGGCATAACTTTTGATGAACTTTCTATAGTACCCTGTATGCCCCAATGTTGCACGCAACTGTTTCACACTTCTTGGTGCCTCCAAATTGATTATAACCGTGATCTTCGCAGGGTCTACCATCAAGCCTTGTTTGCATACCACGTGACCCAACAAGATCCCAAAAGGTATGTAGAACAAAAATTTCTTCAGATTGAGTGTGATCTGGTACCTCTGGCATGTATCTAGCATCAAGCGCAGACTTGTTATGTGGCACTTTACCAGTCCAAACACTATCCAATCATCAAAGTATGCCTCCAGAAATTTTTGAACGAAATGTTTGAATGCTGCAATGACAATGTGCGAGAAGATTTCCGGTGCATTGTTTAGCCGAAAAGGCACCACAGTATACTGGAAGCATCCCCATTCTGTCACGAAGTTCATCTTACTCCTATCCTCTGGTGTGATATTGATCTAATGGTACCCTAAGAGCCCATCAGTAAACGAATATGCTTCTTGGCCACCAACATTATCAAGCACCTTACCGATGAATGCAGTTGGGATGTATCATGCACACAGGCATCATTAAACTTACAAAGATCTAAGCATATTCGTATCTCATCCTTCTGTTTCTTGTCCTGAACTACCATTGGGCTTACCCAATCAAACTCCTTGACTACTTCAATGATATCTGCTGCAAGCATTTTATCCAACTCCAAATAGACACTTTCTTTATACTTCGGATTGAGGCGGTAAGGTATTTGCTTATCTGGCTTCACATTCAGTTTAGAGTGATCTTCATGACACCCAAGTCCCCTATTATCCCTTTTATATATCAAAACTTCATGGGGAACAGATCCTGATATTCGCGGAGTAGTTCGGTGACCTTATCTACTGTCGCATCATCCCAATAGTCCCCAATCTTTGCAAACTTCAGCTCTGCCTCCATGCCAATGTTCACCTATCGAGTTTTGAATGGATCGGTTATGTCTGGGTTCTCTAGTTGTAGTCCTTCAACTTCACAGTGACCTTCAGTCTTTTGGATATTAATCTTCCTCTGGTTTTCATCTTCTTCTTCCGCTGTTATATTGTAGCACTCCAGTGCATGGCTCAGCTGGGTAGTCTAATCAGGCTGAATCAAATCTAGATGATCCTGAAGTGTCTTGAAGATCCCTGCCTTAACCTTTGGAAACATTTGTCGATACATTAAAACCCATCTTCAAAGTTGAACGTCATCAAAAATCCTTGGCGCAAAATATCCTACTCTTCAGTGGCATCGCGGAGTTCCGTCTCCAAGTACTAATTCATCGGTATAACATCCAGAGTATAACAAAACAGATGTACCCACTCCGGCTAAGGCTTCGCTCCATACCATTTAGTCCATTTTGCCAAATGGTCACACGGATCATTCCTCCCATCATATTTTTCAATTAGCCACACTTGTGGGTGACCAAACCACACTCATCATTTTTTTGTATACGTGCCAATCATCAAAATTGTCCTTGTGTGTGCCCCACCATCTCGTAGGTGTAGCGTGCAACGCCCAGTCCAGGGCCTAGAAGCAATGTTTCTCTGGCACTTCTTTCTCAAAGGCATCCAAAAATTGATCAACATCAGTTAAACCATCATAGTAAGGAAAATTTCTTACCTTTGATGATACACAACTCAACGACTTGGTCATCATATTACAATGCAACGTAGATACTTCATGTAGTCGATTCTTCAAGTGCTCCAGTTCTTCGTCTGAATATGATGTGAAGGAACTCTTGAAGTCCCATGCAATATGTCCATCTACTGTCGGATTCACCTAATCCTGATCTCGCACTATTATCTTGTAAATTTGGTCCAAATCGTCATCACTTTCATAATCGTGGATCGGTTCAATATAGTGCAATCCTTCTGCAGGGTCTAAGGGCACTACTACATGTAGCAATTTCTTCTCAAATATCATCTTCCACTTCTTCAGATTGATTACCCCATTCATGTCAGTGGCCCAATCGATCCCAAGGAGTGGGAGGTAGGGATTGATGTCAACCACAATCTCTATCACCTCAAAACCAGCTAGTGCACTCGCACCTTCAATATCAACTGTTACCCCCTTCAACCTCCCCATTGGGATGATTTTCTGCTAATTGGCCATCCTTAACTGAATCGAAAACCACTGTAGTGTAGGTCTCCCCATTCTCTCCCATGTCTGTTTCAGAAAAATGTTCACGTCTGATCCCAAATCTCAAATAACTTGATCCATCTCATATTCGCTTACTACGCAGTAAGCCTGAACTCACACCCCGTTCTCGTCTTATGCTTATCAATCTTTCTGACTACACGCACTCCATCAATAGCATTTTCCTTCCCAGTGCACCTATTGATCAGCTCCTGCAGTCCCTTCACAACCTTGTTATCACATAGTGGTTTCATGCAGGTCTCCAGAAACATGGTAATCATGGACGGGTCCATTTCTTCAGTTGACTTCTCTTGACTCTCTAAGGTAGAGGCCTCAATGAAAGTTTTCTTTTCTTCCATAAACATTTCTTTTGCACATTCTAGATCAAACTCGTTTCCTTTTCTGGTGCATTGTAGACCCACTCACCTTCTTCAGACTGCTTCCCCTTATCTTTACCAGTCTTTCCCCACTCTGTAGCACAATATTTACCTTAGGATCTTCCTTGTGAGGCTCATCCCTCATCATATGCAAGTTCTGAGTCGATTGCTGAGGCTGCACCCCCTTCTCGTGTATCTTAGCCAACAATATAGGGTAATCCTACGTTGCACATTGATAAAACTAAGTACAATAGCGGCATGACAGACGTGTCAGAGTCGAGCAGTCTCATGCGTAGTGTCCTAGTCCTCCACAATTGTAACAAATAACTTGCCCTCGACCTCTACCAGGTCCTCCTCCACCTCGGCCTCGTCCACGTCCCTGATACTCGCCTCATGGTCCTCTAGCACCTTGGTCTAGAGGCCACGTTTTTTCCTACACCGTGTATGCAGGTGTCTTGTCCATCATTAATCGTAACTCTGGCAATTGCGCTCATCATGACCCAAAGATTGACAAAAGTTGCAGAAGAGTTGTTGGAGTGTCTGTATGAATTTCTGTAGCAAATGGCAATTATTTGTCGTATGTTTCCCAGCTACTTGAGAGATAGCACACCATAGCGCGAGCCATGTACTTGGCCCTACTGCAGCTTCTAGCCTCAGAGGCATTAGTCACCCTGCTGCAACATAATTTGGGAAAATTGGATAGTTATCTTTTTCATGCCCCTAGCTTTTGCACTTTAGGCACCAAACTTCTTCATGCACCTCGGGCCGAGATGTTATATCTTTATTCAGACTCTACATTTCAAGGAAAAGGTTCTGCAAGTGTGCATGAATCTAGTGAACCCCCATATTAGTATCTTGCTTTCGTGTCTCATGAAATCTCATCGCGATTTCCAGAGCTTCCGCCTGGATCCCAATCTTCTGTTGTAATAGCGCAACCCTTAGATGAGGCAAGAGCAAGGCCACAAACCATTCACGGTGCTGCCCATTAGTCAGATTCATGTTAGCCTCACGGATCATACAATTCAATCCCTGATCCAAATCCTAGGGTGTCTCACCAGGTTTCATCATGATCTCTTTGAATCCCACAATTGATTGCACTTCAGACTTAGGTCTACTCAATTCCTTATTTAGCATAGTTTGGATATGTGCCAATGCGAACATCGGCTTATCCATGTAGTACTTAATGTACCACGTTAGTGCACAGTCCTACAAAGCACTAACCAACATTGCTTTCTTCATTTGATCATTCGTGATACCCTGAACTTCCCATACAACCTTCGCAATGAACCAAAACTGGTCGGGATCTTCATTTCCCATGCCCTTGAACACAGGAAGTTTTACGGAGTTCACCATATTGGATGGTAGCGTTGGCGTAGGCAAAGGTGTATGTGGTGGAGGTGAAGATGGAGGCGGTGTGGGTGGATGAGGTATTCACGGGAACCCTTACTTTATCAACTGAACAACGCTTTGTGGAGATGCTTGTACTGATTCCTCGTTGTCACTGAGAGGGGGTTCAATTAGTAAGTTATATTCAGGGCTTGTTCTTCCCTTGTTCCTAAAAGCCCTTCCACTTTGCATAGCCCCAAACATCATGGTAGTTTCATAACCCGCTTTTCACACAAGAGCATCTTAATCCAAGTATTTAACAATTTTAAATACTTACCTCGCAGCCCCTTGAAGAAGCGGCGCTTTTCTTCACTGTAGCTGACTGAGGTATCGACCGCGAACTCTATCACGAACTCTCCTATGATATGATCGAGCCAATGATCAAAAGCACATGTGATCTTATCTTCAGATGTTTCTAATCTACACACCAACTCCAGGGTCCATACTATTGGACCGTCAAGCCTCTACCTTGCTTGGTCGTCTTCCAATTTCGCAATCCACTCGTAGAACTTGATCGGGAAGGAACACAAGAAGATCTCATGTATTTCTGTGTACATGTATCTATCCAACCATTATTCTTTTGTCAATCATGGATTCCAGTTTTCTTGCGCCACAAATTTGTGGATCTTTCAATCCAACCACTCTTCAATCTCTTTCTTAGTTGGATTCCAATGATGCGACATCACACATCTCATTATGAAGATCATAGTCCTAGCAACAGAACCATTTATTGGCTTGATGGGCCCTGAACCAGGTTCAACGTTAAGTCATCTAGGAAAATCCATACATTACTGGCCCTTTCAGCATCAATCGACAGATTGGGGACTGAAGTCTCACTCGAAGCAATATGGGGGATGCAGGAACCAAGTTCCCGCACCCTCAGATGGTTGTGATGTCAGTTTTATACCCTAACCCTTCCTTCACCTAGATCGATACGCCCTTTATGTCTTATCAAAGTACTTCTATTATTCGGCTTTAAAACTTCCGCGAAATCCTCTGATAATCCTTTGCAGACCCTAACCAGTCAATTTAGATGCTTATGCGCCTTTGTAATTACCCTTACTTCTGTGTCTACCCGGATTAACTTAAGTATTATTTAACTTCAACTTGTACTATGATTATCTTTGCATAAACAGATATTCTTACTTGCATTCATATGACAAAGTAAAATACATACAATCATGCATCAATATAGCATTAAATCATAAATCCAGTATTAAACATAACATTATCGTAAACATTCATAACAAAAGTAAAATGGTCAATGCACAAATTTCTCCAAAATAAATCTCGTTATTGATGGTTCAGATCTCAAGTATAGACTCTAACTTTCCTGCACACAGAGTTGTAGGGGTACGCACACTCAGATGAGGACTTCTACCCTAGGCCTCTGCACACTCGGTTGCAGAGCCCCTTCCTATGCTAAGACTCTTTTCTCTTAGCTCTTAATTGCCGCAAACTTCCTTAGAACTTCACTTATAATACTTTCCTTAGACTCTGCTAAGACTCCCTTTTTATACATTCCCATGGCTCGGGGACCAAGGGCGGATCCCATCAAGCCAAAAAAATATCTAAAGTAAGGGTGGAAACCCTTTTTGACTATTTACATATTTGCAATCCGCAACCACAAAATGTGGAGACTTTACATTCTTTATACAAAATTTGGCACTTTAGCCCCAAAACTTGGGCTTTTAACCGCAAAATTGACCCCAAGGGACCCTTTCCCAACAGAGATAGGAAAAGACCCCTACTTTCCTTTCAAGCCATCTGACCATCCACCATCATCCCTAATCCACCTGCCACATCACCAAGAGAAGTTAGCATTTAGT
The DNA here is from genome assembly GCA_031772625.1 of Pinus tabuliformis. Classification (NCBI taxonomy): domain Eukaryota; kingdom Viridiplantae; phylum Streptophyta; class Pinopsida; order Pinales; family Pinaceae; genus Pinus; species Pinus tabuliformis. The sequence goes on along the minus strand of CM062817.1, from coordinate 1,753,456,173 downwards.
TTTCCACACAAAAAAGGCAAAAAGGAAAAAGGGTTATTTTATTCATTTACATGCACCTGAGTAGAATGTTTGGATCTTTCAAATTGCATGCCTAGGAAAGTAGGATTTCACACATGTTAATTTAGAATTATATTGAAGAAAATCCTCTTAGTAGTTATTTAGATGAATGGTGTGTTTAAGCATTTGATTTTAGCCTTTTCCTTACTACAGTAAACAATATTTCATTTAGAGTAAATTTCCCTTTTTCTCATTGGCAATCAAGCTTCTTATGAACCAATAGAAGTCTGGTTTGAAAAACCATAGTGGTCTATCGCCAACTTAGTAGTGACAAAGAACAGACCCATCAAATCTGCTTGTGTATACAACACTTTCACCTCCAAGTTTGTGTGAACCCTCGGTTGATAAAGTAAAGTTGGTAGTGCCAGGAGTTGCAACATTCTTGCTACAATACTAGTGCTCATTACAAGGCTCGAGAAAAAGAAGCTGGTTTTGATTTGGCGCATGATAAGGAAAATTTTATGGAAGCCAAGAAAATCTTCGCTGAGGCCTCCACCTTAGGAAGCCAGAAAAAAGTACCAGAAACTAGCGCGCCTACAGAGGTTGATCCCTATGTGCTTACACGTTCTTGGAGACATGCATGAAGTTGTTGCGTGATAGAAAAGTTGTGAAAGGCATGCAGGAGTTAATAAACAAGTGCGCCAGCAAAGAAAATTCCCCTGATGGACACTGTGTAGTTAAAAAAATTAGCATACATAACACAGGAATAGGGAGCGAGATGAGGCTCATCACGTAGATAGGAGATTATGAGATGGACCAGGTCATCTTGGATTTGGGGCTTGATGTGAAAGTTTTGCCATAAAAAACATGGGAAATAATGGGGAGACCTGCACTGCAGTGGTCTCCGATCCAGCTTAGAATGGCAAACCAACAAAAGATCATCCCTATGGGACAACTACATGGAGTAACAATGGATAGAGAAGGTGCGAGGGCTAATTTTGAAGTAATAGAGATCATTGATGAAAGTAATCCATATCATGTGCTCCTCGTAATTGACTGGGCCATTGACATGAATGGAGTCATCAACTTGAAGAAGAGGACAATGTCATTTGAAAGGAAATCGCTTCAAGTTGTAGTGTCATTGGACACTGCAGAAGGGGCGCGCTACACTGAATCGGTCTGCGATTATGAAGAAAGTGAGGATGACTTAGATCAGATATACAAAATAACAACGCAAGATCATGATTGGATCAATCCAACAGTAGATGGATGGATTGTGTTGGACCGAGAGAGTTCCTCCACCTCTAATTCAAATGAAGAGCTGGGGCTTTGGCAAAATCAGCTACATGAAGTATCTACACTACGTTGCAACATGATGACTAAATCGTTGCCCTACGTTTCGTCTGACTTAAGGAATTTACCTTATTATGATGGTTTAAATGAGATGGATAATTTTTTGGATGTGTTTGAGCATGAATTCCCTGAGAATCACCACTTCCAAGCATTAGATTTGGCACTGCGCGCTACGCCTGCATGATGATGGGGTGCGCACAAGGATAGCTTTGATGGATGGCGCAATTACAAAAGAATGATGAGATTGTGGTTTGGTTAAACTAACATTTGATTGATCGAGAAATATGATGGAGAAATGATTCGCGCCATCATCTAGTGAAGTGGAGTAAAACTTATGGAACGAGCTGCTGCCAAAGTGGATACACTTGTTTTGCCATAATTTAGACACAACCCCCATGAACTTGTATTTGGAGACAAAGCTCTGCCATGGCACCGCAGAGTAGGATATATTGAGGGAAGGATTCTTAATGACCTTCAATTTTGAAGATGGGTTCGAGAGCATTGATGAAGCTCTGTAGGAGATTAAGGTAGTGATCTTCAGAATACCGCAAGAACCTATGGAATGGGTCCAACCAAATTGGAGCACCCGTCTAAGCCATGTGCTGGAATTTTATAATGTGACCACTAAGGAGGAGGATGAAGATCCAAGAAATATTAATATTCCAGAGGCCGAAGGACATCGTGAGGTCGATGGCTGATAAATACACAACATGGACATCACCGCGCCATTGAAAACCAAGCAAGTAAACATTGGGACTAAAGTAGAAACAAAGTTTGCAAAGATTGGGGATTATTCCAATGATGCTAGTGTGGATAAGGTTGACAAGTTACTCCACAAATATCAATATCTATTCCCTACTAAGTTTTCAAGCTTGAAGGGAATAGTAGGAGACTTGGGTGTTAAGAAAATCACTCTAAATCTAGATGCGAAGCCTATTAAGCAGAGGCTGTATCGCCTGAATCCTAAGTACAAGGAAAAGGTTCACTTGGAGTTGGATAGGAGGCTAGAAGCAGGCATCATAGAACCAGTGGAAGAATCTGATTGGGTGAGCCCAATGGTGGTTTAGGAGAAGAAGCAGAAGGGTGAGATAAGGATTTGTATAGATTTGAGGAATCTTAATGATGCCTATGTCCATGATCCATTTCCGACACTATTTACTGATGAGGTATTAGAAAATGTTGGAGGGTCAAAGGTCTACACATTCACTGATGGGTTTTTGGGGTACCATCAGATTAAGATTGCGCCCAAGGATAAAAGAAAAACGACCTTTGTGACGGAATGGGGATGTTTTCAATAGACTGTAATTCCGTTTGGACTCAAGAATGCACCTGCGATATTTTCTCACGTAGTCATCGCAACATTTAAGGAGTTTATTCATAAGTTTTTGGAGGTGTACTTTGATGAGTAGCGATGTTCGGACTAGTAAAGCGCCATGTAGCAAGTCTACGCTTGATGTTGGATATGTGTTGCAGATACCAGATCGTGTTGAATCTAAATAAATGAATGTTTTGTGTTCCCTTTGGAATCCTATTGGGTCATGTGGTGTGCAAACAATGATTGATGGTGGACCTTGCCAAGATTGTGGTGATAGTGAATTTGGAGGCCCCAAGAAACATAAAGTCGCTATGTGCAATGTTGGGACATATAGGATATTACATAAAATTTATCAAGGAATATGCTCATATCACCACACCTATGGAGATGTTACTGAAGAAGGACACAACATTTTGTTGGGATGAAGAATGTCAACGCAATCTGGATGTATTGAAAGAAAATATGGTCACCGTGCCGATCTTGGTATTCCTAGATTGGAAAAAGAATTTCATGTACATGTTGATGCCTTTTACATTGCGTTGAGAGCACTATTAGCATAGGCCAATGAGGGAGAAATGGAACACCCTATAACCTTCATGAGTAGGAAATTATCGAAGGTTGAGAAGAATTACTCAATCACTGAGCGCGAAGGAATGGACATGGTGTACGCACTCCAGAAGTTTAGGCACTATATGTTGGGTGGACATTTCAAAATGTATGGTGAGCTTCGGTATTGCAGCAATGATGCTGCAACTCCTGGGACTCCCTACTTTAATTTTATCAACCCGGTAGTTAGTAACAAACTTGGAAGCGACGGTGCTATATGCACAAAAACTAGCTTTTGCTGTAGGCTGTCACTTGATCAGCTGGCACAAGTTTGCTAGGAGCTTAAGACAACTTCTTCGAGTTCTTGGAAGAAGATTTTAACTGTGATGGATGGAATCTAACTTAAAAGAGGCTAGTTTACTTGCAGAAAGAATGATGAAAGTTGAAAGGAAATGCAAACCCTAGAAAACCCTAGCTTTACCGACTAACCCTACTTGTGCAAGAAAAGAGATGTACAACTATTGAAATGGATGCCATAGACTATTGTAGAGGTAAAATACATGTGTTTGAGCTACTTCTGAAGGAAAATATGGAAAAGTCATCTTTTTGTATTTTTGGGCAATTTTATGTAGAATTATTATGCATGTGTTTTAATTATTTTTGATTGTGTAGAGGTTTATTGGCAAAAGGAAATGGAGTAGGTGTTTGCAAGAGGTTGGGAAGGTGTGGAGAGGACCTAAGGGGTCCCTAGCACACTTCTGGAGATTTCCACCATGCTCAGATCTCGAAAAATCACTCGCGTGAACTTCTACAGGAAGCTGCAGGGGATCTACAGGAAATTCTACAGGAATAGGCCAAAAGTGGTTTTTAGAGGGTTGATGGTGTAAAAACGGTGGAAAGTAGAAATAAAGGATGGATAAGGATGTTAAGAGGTGTAGGACCTAGTAAATGAAGCTAAGGAGTGATGAATATGGTTGGATTTGTTCAAGTATGAAGAAAGCAATGTTGCACAAAAATGTAGAAATTAGGGCAAGTTGGGAAAGTGTGGCAAATGAAGGGAAGAAATCTTGAGTGAGGGGTTGGAGTAGGTTGTATGATGGAGGGAGGGTAGATAGGAATGTATTACAGGTCCTCTGTACACTACTTTCCAAAACTGATCCAAACAAAGACTAAAAAAACAAAGATCTTTCTATTTTGATCTAATCTGCCCTTAAAACCAGAAATATGATGAACAAAAGTTTATAGACAGAAAATCATGCAAGAGAGATTTGGAAACTGAGCAAGAATATATCTTAACATGGAAACACAATTGATATCAACTTCTCCAACTCAAAATCTAACACTAGCAGTTGCATTGGAAGGCAAAAACAATGTTTTTCTGGCAGCAAGTGTACCTTGGTCTCAATTCATGATCCCAAGGAGGGAGAAATGAGATCAAGGACTACTTGGTAGCTTTTTTTTTGGATCTTTTCTGTTACCAAACTGTCAAATTAACCTAAAGTATGAACAACTATCTAAATCATAAAAAACAACTTAAGTAATGAAGCAAGATTTTAACCTAAATAACAGAAATTATTCTATGAATGCAAGAAAAACACATAAAAGTACACAAAGGAGGTAGTGGAACTTGGGTTGGGCCCAACCCCAAGAGCTACAACCTCCTAAAAAAGATCAGAGCTGGTGCAAAGCTGGATTCATCTTCATTGATCAAAAAATAATAGTTACATCCCAAAGACTGTCTATAAGAAGAAGCTTGAAAATGTGCTAATACAGGGCTGCACTAAAGTGCGAAAATAGACTAACAAAATGACTAAACTACCAAGGCTTGAAGCCTTCCTACTTATGCAAATGAGGGCCCCAAACAGTCCTCCTTAACTTTAGGAACTTGGCTGCCCAAAACTGCAATTAATCAACCACTTCACTAGACCTGCTCGGCTACCCCTTGAAATCATCTTTGGTGGGCTGTAGAACTCCGAGCTAATGGTGGAGAACTCGAGGAAGGGGTCATTTAGTGTAGTAGACACCCCTCCTACAAATCCTCAGCCTTGTTTCCTCGTATTTGGCTTCCAATCTACTCATAAATGCCTAATCTTGGTCCAAAAATGTCCAAAAATATACAATAAGCACGTATTAGACCTTGTGGTAAAGTGACTATTCCCATTCACACAATTAACATAAATATATTTAAAAGCATGCATAAAAATATGGAGAATGGTGGATTAAATGAGAATAATAGGTAAAATGAGCCCATATAGTTACCCATTTCCGCGGCTCATCATCACCCCCCTGCTGAATGTGTTGCTCATCCTTTGAGCAACTAATCTAGTTCATCATCTTTGATTGCTTTGACTGCCTCTCTGACATCCCAGGCCTCTGAGGTGATGTCCTCTTCCCTATCATGAAATATTGCCTTTCTGTCTACCTCCTCCCATTGTCTTTGCTCCTCTTCTTCCTTGACCCCTTAAACAACCCTAGCAGTAGTGGAGGGCTGAACTTAAGGCCAATCCAATTGGCTTTCAAGTTCTGCATTGATTATTTGTATAGGGGTACTCTTCTCATAGCCCCCCTCATTCTGGTTGGGGAGTGGTATTCTCTTATTTTCAGACTATGGGACAAGGTGTTCCATCTCCTTGTGCAAGCATGAATGCAATTATCACCAAACAGTTTTTCCATGTCCTCAAAGTGAGCAATGGCCTGAGCCTGACTTTCAACATAGTCAAGTACGATGTGAGGCTTGTCTGCAAGGTACCGATGGGGATATATAAGGGTTGAGGGATCTTCGGGATCTGCCTTGATCATAAGTGGTTCATTTAGTTCCCTAGCCATAATCTTCCGAATCTCTAGTCCCCTCTTTTCCTCATGGTTTAACCAAGAAGCCATGGCCATAAGTTGCAGATCTCCTAATACAATGTTTGGGTCCCATAGATTCATGTTAGGAAGTGACAAGTTATGAAAATATAATTTTGCTAACTTGGCCTTATCTTCAGCTGAGCAACTGTCGCACAATTGCAGAAACTGATTGTAATTCTGAAATGGAGTGGTGCCCTTTTGGGCCAATGTGTTAATTTTAAATTGCAACCACTGGTCTTTAAGGGCTAATGCATAAGATTTGGCAGGTTTCCTACATTGTAAGGCTTCTATTGCCCAACTGGCCATGCAAGCCATTTGGGCTTCTTTTTCTTGCAACTACTATTTTAAAACTTGTATTTATTTTGCTACTCGAGATTCCTATTTTTGCAGTAGTTTCATTAGCATTTCCACATTGGCTTGTAGCTCTCCCTCTTTCTGATGTTTCTCGGTCATTTCCTTATCTGCTGAAGGTCCTTCTTGCTGCTGTTCCCCTCCCAAAATGGATAGCCTATCTTCCTTGTGGACTTCCTGTAGCTGCAACTGCTTTTTCAACAACTCATTCTCCTCCTGTAGCTGGGCTCTTTTGCAGCTTTCTACGTGCCTCACCATGGCCAATTCTCCCCTTAATTCTTTTAACCTATCCTCCATGTGGCCTATGTCCTCAACTCCCTTAGATTTGGCAATTTGCATCCATGTGTGTGTTCTGATCCTCTCTTTCTCCAATTCGAAAAATAATGGTACAACAAATTTCTATGGGATGATTTTCCCACCCTCTAATAGATTGTAATATGAGCCCAAATTAGGCTGAGGGGTAGGTTCATGTATTTCTTCAGCCTTGCTCTCCCCCTGTGACTGTTTAGCTGCCTTCTCCTCCAATTTCTCAGTTTCTTTTAACTTGGCTAGAGTTTCCTGTAGAGATGTTTCAGCTTCCTGTAGACTTGCCTTTGAGTCCATCAACTTAATTCTCTCTTTCCATGTGGAGGTTTTTGGGCTTCCTCTTTCATAGGTGATAGATATCCTGGAAGAAGACTCTTCCTTCTTTTTGGTGGGTGAGTCCTCAATGACAATTGGTTCCTTGGATTGTGGCTGAGGTTTTCCCACTTTGATCCTTGTGCTTTTTCTAGCCTTAAAGTACATGGAGGTCTACCTTTTTCTTTTTCCTTTTTGTTTTGTAGGTGTGCTTAATGCAGCAAGCATAACTGCTGCCTCCCTTGCCAACATTTCAGGGTATTTCTCTTTCTGCTGTTCTTTTTATTCACTTCCTATAGAAATCTCTATGCCCCCTGTTTTTGCTTGTGTCCCTGATATCTTAGGGTGTGTCTCTTCTTTCTCTTGTTGGATACCAGCCTTGGCTGTGGTAGGCTTCTTTTGGGCTTTCTTCGCCTTTTTCTTTCCAATTTTTGTCCTTTTTCCTTCCTCTGTTTTTGCTGTTTTCTCCTTTTTTGTCTTAGTTTCAGCAGTCTTGTCAAATTCCTCTTTTTCCTTTTGTTCTTCCTCTGTTTTACCCTCTACTTGAATGTCCTGTGCTCCCTCATCAATGTTCTTCTCAATTTCTTCAGTTTTCTCCCCCTCATCATTGCTGGATGGGCTAATGTTCTTAGCCAAAGTTCTTATGTTATCATCTCTGGACATATTTGTGAAGATTTACCAAGCTATGGGGACAATATAGGTGTGTAAAGCATCTTCCACCAATAGTTTGATGAGTCCATGGTGGGCTGACTGATTTGGAACTCCTGCATTTAGCTTTGTACCACATTCAATTAAGGATTGAAGGTGGAAATATGGGATGCTTAGTTTCTTAGCTGGAGGCAAGTCCATTGCATACCTCAATTCATGTAGCAACCTGAAATGATAACCATAAATGATGCTAAACCTCCCTTCACATGTGATATACGTCATTATTTGATAACTGACTTCACTCCAAAGAGGAGGCAAGCTTGTCCTTCTGACCCCGTTTTTGTCTTCTACAGGATGCTCCTCAGGAAGAAAAAAATGTTTTCTTAGCCACTTGTCCCAATGGATTCTCCTCTTTTCTCCAAGGGAGCCCCCATGATAAACTGATAATTCTACTGAAGAAATTAGGGGTAAGTTCTAGGGTTAAACCCCTAAAACTAACTGTGGCATGTGTCTTCGAATGTGGTCTCAGGGACATCAAAAACTCTTCAGTCACCTCCTCATCATAACCCTGAATTCTGTCAAAGAAGGATATCCAATTTGCCCTGGTGAAAAGGTCCACCACCTTAGGGTGTTCATACAATTTGCTAGAGTTTAAGGGTTCTTTCCTCATGAATCCTCCTAGCATGGTGTTGAGTTTGTGTTTTAACTAGCAAAGAGAATGCTCAGGTGGGAAAAAAAGTCAATCACTGAAACAGAGGATAGTTGAATTCGGTTTTTTTCTGAACCCAAGAAGGAATTTCTCGTGTGCTCCTTACAATATCAAATGGCAATAATTCCCCTGTTTGAAAACTGCTGTCACCCAGAATTTGACTGTCTGTTTATGAAAAGATTTATTTATTTATTTATTTTACAGAACAGAGCATAAGGACACAGGGTCTTTTCTTAGCACATAGATAGATATGTAAATTCGGGTTTCTTTTTCACACACACAGGCTGGCCTCTACTGCTACATGTATCTTCCTTACAGGAGAATTTAAAAAAATGATGGGGAGATTTCAGATGCAGAGAAAAAAACTGGGTAAACTCAGTGAAATATGCAAGCAGAATTTTACTCTCGTTTTTCAACCTAATGCCGTGTTCAATTCACCACCTTGCACAAGCAAATCATGCACAAAGAAGTTTTCGAGCCTACCTCGTTTTGAGCTTGAAATTTGATGAAAATTCCAGGTTTTCTTTCTGCAGAGCTATTCTCTGCCTTTCTTGTAGAACCCTTCCTATAGAAGTCACCCGGCTCCTGTAGAATGAAATTGTATTTCCTGTAGGGTCTGCTAGGAGGGATATTTTCAAAAAAGAGGCATAAATTTGGCGGAGGATGACTGGTTAGCTGCTCTGTAGGTGGTAGATGGATACTCCAGTCGAGAACGTCGTGAGTGTAGAATGAACAAAGGGTAGTGAATGTCGTAACTGAGCTGTTTTTTATCTGTGGGTGTGATTCGTGGTGAGGTGATGAGGTGGCCAGACTGGACCATTAATCCTACATCACGATCTACATGCCGTCTGACTGCCATCACTTCCATTACTCTCATTATCCGCCGCCTCCACTACCAGTCCCAAATATTTCTTCTTGAATGGACGTTCCACACATGCTGGCTGCGTATCTGATCTGTAGTTTGAATTTTGACAAGGCTTGTTTGGATTCCACGAGGACGTGTAACTGACTGAGGGTGGCCAATTAACTAGTCACTGATTTCATTCAATCTGAACCATTCCCATAATCACGTAGCCTTGAAATATGATTCATGTAATTGCGAAATAGGTTTAGGCACTTATCTGTGCAGTCGCAGCCGTGTTATGCACATTTCAGATTTTTGAACCCATTTCTTCATTGCTGTTGCTGCTTGCGTTTTTCATGCTCGACCTTTTGAGGGCCCCGAAATCGGGTCGACAACAAGGGGGATACCCACCTGGTCGGGAACCTGGTTGGCGGCTCCTTGCCCGTTTGGTGTAGCGGGTCCGACTGGGGATAATGGGACCAGCTTCCCAATCTAAAAGATGTGTGTGTAGATTTTGACGATGCTAATATAAAGGTAATTTTAAGCTAATTTAATTCTAGACTCTAAAATGACTCTATGCTACTGTAATCTAACAAAAACAGCACATCTAATCTATACTAACCCGGGGTAAAATTCTTTCATTATGCGATCTAAAAAGATTTCATACAACAACTGGTAATAAAGATCATTCAGCTATCATAAGAATATAAATCAATTAAGATAAACCATTCTGCATAAGAAGTTAGGCAAAACAGTTGTGAACAACATATCGCATAATTAGTTATTCATATGTCAAGCACAAACAAATGAATCCACCGTACAAAAGTGCCAAATGGTAACCCACACATTCATACAAAACATATAAACAACTCAGCTGTATATCACTCTAAGAACATGAGCAGAAATTAATCAAGAGATAAAAGTACCATTTATGACTGATTTCACTCACAAACTTCAAGCAATAACGATTTATCTCTACTTACTTCTAACATCTACTAAGAGTACAGAAGTGCAACATCAGTAGCAGACATTAAAATGCAAACATAAATAAATCTCGATCCATCCATTCATCAAAAACCCCCTCCGAGGGTGCAAAAGTGCATGTTCTGAGGACAAGTTTTTTGACAAATTTCCGGACCCTTCTCCAAATGCCATGAGAAGGGTTAAATACTACTAACTAACTAATCTTAATTACAAAAATTTAGGAAACGGCTTCAAATGACCGCCCTTTTACTAAAACAAATTTATTTCTAAAAATTGAATCTAATTTCTAACCGTTTCTGTATCTGCTCCTTAGTGCTGTAAGCAATGCAAGGTTCGCCTGGAAAGAGTCGGATGGTTGTCTTTTTCCTTTGCTCGAGCGATAAAAGTAGAAATAACAAAAGCTGGCACCTCTTTCTGACAAACTAGAAGATATTTTTGAAAATCTTCCTCTGGCTAGGTGTATTTGCTGTGTGTATACTTAGTATAACCCAGATTTCTTTCAAACTGATTGTGCTGTTGCTATTTCGGTTTCCGGCTGTGCGAATGACTCAATGAGTTAGGGATTTCGTTGCCTGGACAATCTTCCATTCTTTGTTCCAGGCTTTTCTGGAGCGTCCTCCCTCTTCAGCGTTTTTCTTTTTGCTTTATCCAATCTGAGCTTCAGGATCTTTTGCAAACATGCTGCTTTTGTGCGCCTTTGACTCTGAGTCTTGGATAGTCTATTTTCATCAGTGTCTGTTGAGTGATACTCTGGAATCCGCGGCCCTGCTGCATGCGGCATCCATTTGCGAAGGCATCTCCTCTCTGTTCCTCTAGTATTGGCACTTTCCCCTTTTCCTTAGATGTTTCCTGCATATAGATTTATATTAGTTGCTGCCTTACAGTTCACGCAAAGGAAAAGAGAATTGATGAAAAGATTGACATGAAAGCTTTAAGTTCTAATGAATGCATAATCATGACACTCATAATGACTTGACTCTTCGAAAAACGCAACACGATCATCTTTGGATACTCAGGCGTGCAATCATTAATTTCCCTTAAGGTGCGTGCTCCATTTTGGGTTTATAGATCATGCCGAAGAAACTTTGTGATGAGTGGTTTTCTGCGATTCGCATCGCAGCAATTTGATAGTCTCATTCGTCGCAGATCGCAAATCGCAAAATCGCAGGTCGTAAGATCGCAGATCGCAGATCGCAATATCGCATTTTTCATTTGATCACTGTGCGCTGCTTATGCGACGTTGCGATATGCGACGTCGCATATCGGCCGTCGGCGATTCCTTAGATTTTCTTTTAAAGATGCTTTCAAAAATATGCGATGCGATGAATGTCGCATCGCATCTTTGCAGCTTATTTATGCGCATAGGGAAACGCTTCACTCTCTCTTTGCGATGCGATATAGCTTTTAGGGAGTTGAATACAAAAATTTTGATAAAAATATTTTTGGGATTTTTTGTTAAGGGTCCCCCTTTGCTTGATGTTATTGCTAATATCAAACAAAGAGGGGGGTTGTTGGTGACCACAACAATGGCGATTCACTGTGAAGAACCAGTTATCTCTGCTTTTCTATTGACATTTCCACTTCCGAAACAGAAAAATTTTCATATGTCTAAATTTTGTTATGGACAGATAGAGTAGATTACCCCTTATCTTGTCAATGATACTTTGTCTCAACCTTTCTTTTATTCCAATTGTCTGCTTCCTTAGGCTTAGTTCTTGCATTCATACTAGACATTACTCGGTCCTTTTTAAAGATAAAATAAGGTCTTCTCTGCGTACTGGCTTTAAAATATGCTCATTTGTCGTAGGTAGAGCCTCTGCTGCCCGCAAGCGTCCATAGCCTCGACAGGGTTACCATGTTATCCAGCAATGATCCTTTTTCCTGCTTGAGGTTATTTACAACATTTCAGAAAAAAAATCCTTTTTGACACTTTTTCCTTTTTTATTCTCTAAAGAACAGTGTCTTGGTTTGGTTGCCAAATTATTACACAGTCATTCACTTGATTTACACTTTTGCTGAACAAGCTGGCTCGTGATGAGACCCCTTGTCTTTTGATTGCAACAATCTTGAGTCGTTGCCCTGTTTTGATAGACAGTATTGGCAAAGTCAGCAAGTTATAATATCTGTGATCATGATAAGCCGGCTCGTGATGAGACCTCTTATTCTTTGAGATATAGTGTTTTCTCGGATTGTTTCTCTGAATGCTGCGGTTTCCTTTAGCAGGGAGGAAGTCATTGTTTTTCCTTAAGAAAGCTTTGGACGACAATAATAGAGTTTGAAAACAACAGCTTTACAGAGAATATTTATTTTATTATTGATGATACCTTTCATTATGCTGACATAAAACAATTTTTTACCAAAGGTTGCTTTCATCAAAGTTTTTTGAGAGGTTGAAACTAATATCATATTCAGGTTAAAGTTAACTCTATTTGTCAATAATAAAAATCAGATTTTTCGAAAAGTTTTTCTATTTGTACAAGTGAAATCAAAATCTGATAGAGAGTTGGTGTGCTCTTTTATGAATCCTTTTCAATGATCATTTACAACCGGTTTTATTTATAAGAAAGAAAAAAAAAAACTAAATAAAAGAAACTAAAACTATCCTACAAAAATAGAAGAATGATCTTCTATGGAAAATACTTTTTAAGAATCTGTCCATTCACAGGCAAAGAATCTCTTCTACCTGCCAAATCCTGCAACACAAATGTCGATGGACCTATGACTTCTACAATCTGAAAAGGACCAAGCCACAGCTTCTGAAATTTCGTATGTTTGCCCTTTTCTTCATGAGCCTTATCCCATTTCAAAACTAAATCTCCCATCTGAAAGTTCTTTCTGGTTATGATGCTTGAGTCAAAAGAGGATTTTATTAGCGCTTGGTGATGAGCATGGGTTTTCTTAGCTTGTTCTCGGCGTTCTTCTAGTTTGATTATCTCCATTTGTCTCAGTTGTAAAGAGGAAGTGGATACTTCATCGATGTGTTGCACTAAAGACAAAGAGGGAATGACTAAGTGAGTTGGAAGAACCACTTCTTTCCCATAAACTAAATTAAAGGGAGAAGTGCCGATAGAAGCTTTCTTCATGATTCTATCTGCCCATAAAGCATTTACCAGCGCTTTGTGCCAATTCTTTTGGTTTTGGTCGACTGTTCTTTTGATAATCCTGATTAGGTTTTTGTTTGTTGATTCAGCCAACCCATTACCTTGCGGATAGTAATTGGCAGAATATTTCAGTTTGAATCCTCTTTTAAGTGCAAACTCAGTCATTGCATTTCCAGAAAAGTATGATGCAATATCAAACATTAAGGCCGTTGGCAATCCAAACCTAGTGATGATAAATTGATCTATGAATTCAATAATGTTTTCAGAATTAACTGTCTTGAGAGGAACTGCTTCTACCCATTTAGTAAAATAATCTGTTGCCGTGAGGATATACCTATGCTGCTTAGAAGAGTGAGGAACGATCTCACCTATTATGTCCAAGCCCCATTGGCTGAATGGTTGCTCGATGTTAACGGGCTGTAGTGGCATGGACGATTTCCTTTGTTTCCCTGCAGCAGTCTGGCAGATTTGGCATTTCCTCACGTAATTGTATGAGTCTTTGAACAGCGTGGGCCAATAATATCCTGCACGTAATATCTTATGCGCAGTAGCTTCTCCAGCATAGTGTCCACCTGCTGGTCCATCGTGGAGTTCCTGCAAAACCTTTTCGGCTTCAGTTTTCTCAAGACACCTAAGAAGTACAGAATCGTAATTCCTTTTAAACAGAACATCATTTATGAGCTGGTATTGTTTAGCTTTCAATCTCAGAGCTCTTTTCTTGGTGTGATCCAGATGTGATGGAGCATACCTGTTCTTAAGATAATAAATGGTGTCCGCATATAATGATTCTGCGTCGTTTAGGCTTACCTCATATGTATGTACCTCTTCAGATGAGTTCTCAGGAATTTGCGATGCTCTAGCTAACATCTTGCAGAAGCCTTGACCTCTTACGATGTTTGCTGGCTTGATCTCAAGATCGTATTCTTGTAAAGCGGTAATCCAATTTGCTCTCTTTTCGCCCACATCCTTCTGTACCAAAAGGTTTCTTACCGCTGGAAACGGTACTACGACTTTGGTATGGGCCTTAAGTAAGAAAGGTCTGAAATATTTGATTGCTTTGAAAACAGCATATGCTTGTTTCTCCACGTCTGAATAATTGAGTTCAGCACCTTGTAAGTTCGAGCTAAAGAATGCGATTGGAGCTTCCGCCTTCTCTTGATTTGTTTGAGTTAAATTCGCGGCATAAGATTTCTCTGAGGCAAAAGTGTATAAGATAAAAGATTCTGAAAAGTTTGGGGTAGCTAAAGATGGAGCGTTGATGATAGCTTTTTTGATCAAGTTGAATGCTTCGTGCTCATCTTGACCCCATTTAAAATTTGAATTCTTTTTTATCATATTTTGTAAAGGAAAAATAATACGTGAAAAATCCGGGACAAACCTTTTTACAAAATTGATCTGTCCAAGGAAAGATTGCATGGCCTTTTTGTTATGGGGTATGGATATTTCGGTAATTTCTTTGATTTTGTCAGGTTCAATGTGAATACTAGATTTCGACACTATGAATCCAAGCAATTTCCCTTCACTTAATGCGAAAAAATATTTCTTTGGGTTAAGTGAAATCCCATACCTTAAGCATCTTTGAAAGATTTGTTTCAAATCTTTGGGATGGTCGCTTCGCTTCTTGGAGTACACTGTTATATCATCCAGGTAAATCACTACCGATTTGTTGACTAAACCTTTAAACGCGATGTCCATGGCTCTCTGAAAGGTAGCGCCGGCATTGATCAGACCAAATGGCATCTTCCGATATGCGTATGTGCCCCATTTGGTTCGGAATGTGGTTTTCAACTGATCATCGGGATGTACCAGCACTTGATTGTATCCTGAAAATCCATCCAGGAAAGACATTAATTCTGAGCCCGCTACTGCCTGTAGTATTTGCTCCATAGGTGGGAGGGGAAAATTATCTTTCTGACAGGCTTTGTTGAGATTCCGGAAATCAATACAGATCCTGATATCTCCGTTTTTCTTTCTAACGGGCACCATATTGGATACCCATTTGGAGTGTCTGACGGGGAAAATTATTCTGGCTCTCAACAATTTATTTAGCTCAGTCTTTATCTGATTTTCTAAGTTGGGGTGGATTTTTCTGAGCTTCTGCTGGACAGGTTTTTCATTGTCAATCATAGGGATAGTGTGTTGAATGATAGAAGTGTTGTATGTTTTCAGCTCATCGTAATTCCATGCAAAAACGTTTTTGTATTGTCTCAGAAGACGGATATATGCTGATTTTTCTTCAGGGGCTAGGCCGTGGCCTAGATTAACGTTTTGCGGCTTCTGATCGGTTCATAGGTTCACTAATTCATAGTTCAGAGTTGAACTGTAGAGTTTAGAATTGGCAGACCTTTTAAACCGACTTTTCAAATCATATAAATCTTCTAACTTAACCACCGATTTAGGTATAGCATTATCAGTGCTATTTTGCTGAATTTGGTGATCATGATGGTCTTCGTCAATTATTTGATTTGAGTAGGATCCTTCAGAAGTGAGGAAATTTACAATGTCTGGATCGTCGTTGAATACTCTCTAGTTGGTGATGTTGTCAGGGATGGATGGTCTAAAGATTAATTCTATTGAAAACCTATCTGGACTGAAATCTTCGGAGGGAATAAGTCTAGAGGCTACGTTAGCTAACAGGTCTGTGCTCGCATTTTGGAGTCTTGGGATTGACGAAATATTGAATGCTATGAAATGTGAAGTCAGATCTTGAACTAAAGATTGATAGTGCTTTAAATGACTTGACAGGCAATGTATGGTGTTACGTACCTGCTTGACGACAATTTCAGAATCTCCAAAGACTTGAAGATACTTAACATTCAACCCGATTGCTTTGTATAGGCCTTGCACCAAGGCTTCGTACTCCGCTGTATTGTTTGTGCAATCGAACTCAAGTCTGCATGTAAGCATGATCTTGTTTCCGTCTGGGCTAATCAGAACGCATCTTGCTCCTGCTCCCTCGTTAGATTTAGAGCCATCAAAATATAATTTCCAAAATAAAGACGTATTTACAGAGTTATCTAAAAAATTAAAACACTTTGAATCATCAGTTTGGGAAAAATTTTCAACTTGGGACACAACTGAATTTTCTAAGTAAGGTGAGGTGTGAGCATTGAAATTGCCGAGGAAAGAATCTACCGAGTAATTGCCTATGATACTGCTGTTGTATGCTATTGCTTCGTTCTCTCCTTCCAATTCTGTCACTATGTACTTTTGGTGCAACTCTCGTTCAACCTTTATTTGATTGGGTTTACCGTTGTAGGGTAACCACATGTGCGACCAGTCGGTTGAGAAATATCCGTGGAGTTTTTCGGACCAATCCCTGCTAAGAATTAAACCATAGAATTCAGGGATATCAGCTACTAGAATGTCGTTAACCTGACGTACTTTCGGGTTAGACGACAATCTTATGGTCACCTGGTTAAGTTCACCAATCACTTCGACTTGAGATCGATCAAGTTGAACTATGCGCACTGCAGATTTCTGAGGCTGAACATTCAATTTGGCACATATTGATCTGGGTAGAATATTCGTTGAAGCACCAGAATCAACCAAGAAATTGTGCACGTTTTTATTGAAAATTTCATAAGTGAGAAGAAAAGGAGGAGTATGGGATCTTGACCTTCCTCCAATCAAAGCAATATCATTCGGATCAATCTTATTGATCATGTTGGTTGGAGGTCTTCCCATGTTGTGGGAAGCTACAGCTGTAGGTAAAGATGTAGTAGGCACGGCATGTAATTCTTTCATCATTATTTTCTGTTGATGTTTCAATTTGTTCAATTCGTAAAGAGTGATATTAGCCCTAGTCTTTTTCATGTCATCGATAATGTTATACTCCATTTCATCCGACACTATCAGTGTTCTTGATGGAGGTGCTTGATCTGATTGGACTGGGCTAAATTGGGTCGCTCTAGCAGTTGTTTTCTTTGATGCGACCTTATCTTTTGTTGCAGGGCTTGCGCCCTTCTGTTTAGGGGTAGTTTGGGGAGGATCAAGTTGATTTTTGCTTCGTGTGCTAACCGGAAATGCTTCTTGATCCTCTTCTTGTGGGAGGATGAAATCCCACATTCCTTGTAGTTCCACAACTTCTTCATCATCGGTCTGCCCTTCAGTGGTATTCTCTTCTTCTTCTTCTTCTTCAGATTCGACGTTTGAGATAGCATTGGGTGGTTTCACCTCCATGGGAGGGTTTCTTTTAAAAGATCTGTAGGGCTTTTTTGAAGAAGTTTTTGCTACTTGTTTTCTTATATCAATCATCTCATTGGACATGGCCTTTAACACCTTTTGTAATCCTTCCATATCGAAAGGATCTTTCGTTTGCTTCTTCTTGGTATCTTCTTTGAAAGATATTTTCTTAGATTTGCGTTCTTCTATTGCAGATCTCTTTTCTAGGGCGACTACGCATTTTTCTACTGCTAATGCCTCAGTCAAGTTTTCAACTAAGGTCGTCTTGTTTTCCCTATCTACAAAGATAGCCAAGTTTGATGGTAAGGCCGTGATGTACCATTCACATCTTACTTCCTCGTTGGGTTGAGAAGCAGCGAGAATTTTGTTGAGGATCTTATTGAACCGTAAATTGAAATCTTTAATGGGTCTCTAGCCTCAGCTTTAAGATTAGATAGGTCATTGATCAATGTCGCTGTTGATCTGTCATCATCAAACTTGGTGAGGAATTGACTTTGAAAGATGTCCCAACTTGTGATGGACCCGGAAGGTAACGAAAAGTACCATGACCCAGCTGTTCCTTGCATTGTATAAGGAAAAAGCCGGACGACAGCATCCTCGTTGGTAACTCCGTTGAGATTAACAGAAAGCATGAAATTATTGATATGCTCTTTAGCTAGCATGCCTGTTTCTGGATTGAACTTAGGTAGCCATTTCTCAGGATGGGCCGGTATTGGGCTCAGGGGTGGAGGCATTAAAACCGCCCCAGGATTGTTCCATGGAGACTGGGCCATCGTTGAGCCGCTAGTTAATGAGAGTGCAGAAGATGGTCCCTGATGCTGAGAAGATGAAGGTATTATGATCTTTGATGATTGAAGAGGAAGGGTTGTGGAAGATGGATGAGTGATTTGGGATGAGGATGTGGGTGGTTGAATTTGCGGTGAGGGGTTGAAATGGACGAAGTAGATGAAAGAGTCTCACGGTCAGACTCTGGTGGTGCTTTCCTTGCTCTTTTCCTAGTAGGGAGAGGGAGTTGACTTGGTTGAATACCAAATTTCTCACTCTTCAATCTGGTCAGGGGATGAGCAAGATTGTACTGCGAAGTCACGCTGCTGTGAGATTTATCAGACTTCTGAGAAAAAATAGAGAATCCCTGGAGTTTATGAATCAAAGTTTGAATTTCCAGGGGTTCAATGATAAGTTGGTCTGATATATTAGGGTAGGTAGCAGCGGTGGATACTCGAGCGACTTCTGACTCCGGGTTTAACCGTAGTGGAGAAGTCGGGGGAGTTGATGAGGGTGATTTACTCTAAGAATGGCATTTAGATTTTGACTTAGTTGCCATTCATAGTTCGTGCCCTCCTTCTAGCGCCAAATATGTTGAGGGCCCCGAAATCGGGTCGACAACTAGGGAGATACCCACCCGGTCGGGAACCTGGTTGGCGGCTCCTTGCCCGTTTGGTGTAGCGGGTCCGACTGGGGATAATGGGACCAGCTTCCCAATCTAAAAGATGTGTGTGTGTGTGTAGATTTTGACGATGCTAATCTAAAGGTAATTTTAAGCTAATTTAATTCTAGACTCTAAACTGACTCTATGCTACTGTAATCTAACAAAAGCAGCACATCTAATCTATACTAACCCGGGGTAAAATTCTTTCATTATGCGATCTAAAAAGATTTCATAAAACAACTGGTAATAAAGATCATTCAGCTATCATAAGAATATAAATCAATTAAGATAAACCATTCTGCATAAGAAGTTAGGCAAAACAGTTGTGAACAACATATCGCATAATCAGTTATTCATATGTCAAGCACAAACAAATGACTCCACCGTACAAAAGTGCCAAATGGTAACCCAAACATTCATACATTAACATATAAACAATACAGCTGTATATCACTCTAAGAACATGAGCAGAAATTAATCAAGAGATAAAAGTACCATTTATGACTGATTTCACTCACAAACTTCAAGCAATAACGATTAATATCTACTTACTTCTAACATCTACTAAGAGTACAGAAGTGCAACATCAGTATCAGACATTAAAATGCAAACATAAATAAATCTCGATCCATCCATTCATCAAAAACCCCCTCCGAGGGTGCAAAAGTGCATGTTCTGAGGACAAGTTTTTTGACAAATTTCCGGACCCTTCTCCAAATGCCATGAGAAGGGTTAAATACTACTAACTAACTAATCTTAATTACACAAATTTAGGAAACGGCTTCAAATGACCACCCTTTTACTAAAAAAAATTTATTTCTAAAAATTGAATCTAATTTCTAACCGTTTCTGTATCTGCTCCTTAGTGCTGTAAGCAATGCAAGGTTCGCCTGGAAAGAGTCGGATGGTTGTCTTTTTCCTTTGCTTGAGAGATAAAAGTAGAAATAACAAAAGCTAGCACCTCTTTCTGACAAACTAGAAGATATTTTTGAAAATCTTCCTCTGGCTGGGTGTATTTGCTGTGTGTATACTTAGTATAACCCAGATTTCTTTCAAACTGATTGTGCTGTTGCTATTTCGGTTTCCGGCCGTGCGAATGACTCAATGAGTTAGGGATTTCGTTGCCTGGACAATCTTCCGTTCTTTGTTCCAGGCTTTTCTGGAGCGTCCTCCCTCTTCAGCGTTTTTCTTTTTGCTTTATCCAATCTGAGCTTCAGGATCTTTTGCAAACATGCTGCTTTTGTGCGCCTTTGACTCTGAGTCTTGGATAGTCTATTTTCATCAGTGTCTGTTGAGTGATACTCTGGAATCCACGACCCTGCTGCATGCGGCATCCATTTGCGAAGGCATCTCCTCTCTGTTCCTCTAGTATTGGCGCTTTCCCCTTTTCCTTAGATGTTTCCTGCATATAGATTTATATTAGTTGCTGCCTTACAGTTCACGCAAAGGAAAAGAGAATTGACGAAAAGATTGACATGAAAGCTTTAAGTTCTAATGAATGCATAATCATGACACTCATAATGACTTGACTCTTCGAAAAATGCAACACGATCATCTTTGGATACTCAGGCGTGCAATCATTAATTTCCCTTAAGGTGCGCGCTCCATTTTGGGTTTACAGATCATGCCGAAGAAACTTTGCGATGAGTGGTTTTTTGCAATTCGCATCGCAGCAATTTGATAGTCTCATTCGTCGCAGATTGCAAATCGCAAAATCGCAGGTCGTAAGATCACAGATCGCAGATCGCAATATCACATTTTTCATTTGATCACTGTGCACTGCTTATGCGACGTTGCGATATGCGATGTCGCATATCGGCCGTCGGCGATTCCTTAGATTTTCTTTTAAAGACGCTTTCAAAAATATGCGATGCGATGAATGTCGCATCGCATCTTTGCAGCTTATTTATGAGCATAGGGAAATGCTTCACTCTCTCTTTGCGATGCGATATAGCTTTTAGGGAGTTGAATACAAAAATTTTGAAAATATTTTTGGGATTTTTTGTTAAGGGTCCCCCTTTTCTTGATGTTATTGCTAATATCAAACAAAGAGGGGGGTTGTTGGTGACCACAACACGACCTCAGACTTTTGTTGATACTTACACGTTCAAACAGAGCTCCATGCATGTTTCGTATGTTGTACCTTGCTTTCCCTGGTTCTGTAGTCTGCTTTTCAGAGGGATCAGCTACTATAGGAATCCTGTAGGATTTCCTGTAGCTGCTTCTCCTTATGAGATTCAAGCTAAAATGAGTAGGGCTACAATTATTGATGAGGGTCTTGGCTGACAAGGAATCTCAGTTGGAGGGTATCAGGTATGGTGAGTAAAAAGCTGCTGTTTTGATTTGTCATTAACATTTTGTTTGCAGCATGAAAACATGATTTTTGTGTGTGACTGTGTAGGGACATGAAAACGAGTGGAATGGAGATGTACAGAGATGGAAAAGGGTGACAGATGGCGAGAGATGGAGGCAAGGAGGTTTATAGGCCTCATAGATAGATTTCAAACTCTCGGGTCCTCTTCTGAGATAAATTTTGGTCTGTCTGAAGTTTCTACAGGATCCTCCAATAGAAGATACAGAGCTTCCTGTAGGACGTGGAATTTCGGACCAAATGAGACGTGATCTTGGGAAAGGGTAGCGATGATGGAGGAATGGGTTGTGAGGGATGGATGCCTCCTGGTCATGTCCTCTATTTTTGTCTTGTGCGATCCTCCCAAAACTTACAACGACCTTCCTGCAACCTGCAATTTATTCAACAGAAACTAGGTTTATTTTCTTTTTCTTTTTCTTTTTTTTGTTTTTTGTCTTTTGAGACAGCTGGGGCGCCTCCAGAGGTTTTCACCCTCACTGTTTTCCCGAGACGCCTCCAAGAGGTTTTCACCTAAGGATATTTTATTCTTTTTTCTCCTTTCTGTGTTTTTTCTACTTTTTTTTTTGTAGGTGGAGTGGAGACAGGGACTTGCTCCATTACCAATATTGATTTGCCAAGAGTCTCAATGAACTTCTACTTGTAAAGGGGCTTCCTGTAAATTTTCAATCTATGCCCATTGACGAGCATGGGGATGGCTTCTTCATTAATGGTCTGAATAAGGACTGAACCATTTTCATTGCATGTTTCCACTATATATGGTCCCAGCCATCTTGTCCTCAACTTGCCCTTGAAATCCTTGTACCTTGAATCATATAACAACGCCTAATCCCCTGGCTGAAATTGCTTTTCTTTGTGGTGTCGGTCATGCCATATCTTTCTTTGAAGTTGGATTACCTCTGAGTGGAGAAGGGCCTACATTCTCTATTCATCTAATCCATTCAGCTGAAGCAATCTTTCCTGTAGTGCATGGCTGAGATCTAGGTCCAGCTGAGCTGCTAACCTCAATGTGTTATATTCAAATTCTATGGACAAAAAATCCTTCTTCCCATAGACCAACTCATAGGCTGTGAAACCTGTTGTAGTTTTAAAAGTAGTGTTATAGGCCCAGGTGGCCTCAACCAAGCGATCTGCCCAATCTTTTCTACTGCTGCTCACTACCTTAGTTAAAATCCCTTCCAAAGCTCTATTAGTAACTTCCACTTGTCCATTTGCTTGCGGATGATAAGGGGTGGAATTTCTATGCTTAATCTTGTGATGAGTGAGCAGGTCTTCAATCAGGTTAGAGGTAAACTGACTTCCTTAATCTGTGACTAATTCTCTTGGGTAGCCAAACTTGTAGAAGATATTTTCCCTCAAAAAATCAGCTACTTTTTCTTCTATTGCTGCTTTGATTGCCTTTGTTTCCACCCACTTTGTTAGGTAATATGTGCACACAATGATATAGGAGTTCTATTTTGAAGGAGGGTTGATAGGACCCACAAAGTCCATGCCCCACTTCTCAAATGGCTTGAAATTCAAGTGAGGTTGCAAGGGCATCTCATCCTTTGGAGTAGGTTTCCCCATCCTTTGACATCTATCACATTGGCTGATGTATCTCCTTACATCTTGATGAAGAGTGAGCGAATAGTATCATGCCTATAGAATTTTGAAGGCGGTTCTCTTTGCTGCAAAGTGGCCTCCACAGGGCCCATCATGAAAGGTTAGGAGGATGTCAAAAACTTCCTCCTCCCTGACACATCGCCTCAAAATCTGATCTGGGCCAAGCTTAAAAATATTGCCCCCAGTCCAAGTGAATGGGGCACTTTTCCTCACGATATTGCTCTTCTCTTTTGAGGATAGGTATGGTGGAAATTGTGTTGAAACCAAATAATTTTCTATATCAGCAAACCATGGAGAGAGTACTGAAATAGAAAACAGGTGTTTATCTGGAATTTAATCATCCATCATCCCTTCTTCACCTGCAGGCAAATCTAGTCTAGACAGAAAATCAGCAACAACATTTTCCTTACCTAGCTTATCAACAATGGTCAAATCAAATTGCTGCAATAAAAATAACCATCTAATGATACGAGTGTTTACATCAGGTTTGTTCATCAAATACCTAATTGCATCATGATCAGTATGCACGAATGTTTGATAGCCAGTGATGTAGTGTTTGAACTTGTTTAGGGAATGGACTACAACCAGGAGTTCTTTCTCAGTTACAGTATAGTTTAACTCTGCCTTGGACAAGTTTTTACTAATAAAATATATAGCATATGGTAGCTTCTCCTCAACTTGTCCTAAGGCTGCTCCTATGGCTTTGTTCAAGGCATCTGTGTGAATGTGGAAAGGTAGGGCCCAGTTCAGACCTCTCAAGATTGGGGTAGTCATCAACTTACCTTTCAAAGCTTCCAGAGCCTCTTGACAGTTCTCAGCCCACATGAACTCAGCATCCTTTCCCAAAAGACCAAACAATGGAGAGGCTAGCTTACTAAAATCTTTAATGAATCTTCTATAATATCCTGCTAAGCCTAGAAAACTCCTAACATCTCTTACCTTTTGAGGAGGTGGGACCCTTTGGATGATAGCAATATTGTTGGGATCCACCTCAAAACCTTGCTGAGAAATTATATGACCTAGCACGGTCCCTTTAGTCATTAGGAATTCACATTTATCATGACTGAGGGACAGGTTCATCTCAATACACTTGGCTAAAACTTTCCTCAGGTTAGTCAGAGCTTCTTGGAAGTTAGAACCATAAGGGGTAAAGTCATCCATATAGATTTCCACTGAATCATGAACTAGATCAGCGAATATACTCAGTACTACTCTCTGGAAAGTGGCAGGAGCATTGCATAACCCAAAGGGAAGGACCCGGTAGGTAAAGGTACCCCATGGACAAGTGAAATTGGTCTTATCTTGGTCTTTCGGGCTGATTTGGATCTGATTATACCCGCTAAACCCATCTAGGAAGGAAAAGAACTTCTTCCCGCCAGGCCATCTAACACTTGATCTATGAAAGGCAAAGGGAAATGGTCTTTCTTGGTGGATTTGTTAAGTTCTCGATAATCTACACAGATTCTCCACTTCCCATTTTTCTTGGGCACAAGCACCAAAGGAGAAACCCACTCGCTGTCAGAGATGGGGTAGATGAATCCTGCATCCAGCAACTTTTGCAGTTCTTCTTTGACAATGTCCTTAAGGGCTGGATTCATCCTCCTTTGAGGTTGCCTGATTGGTTTACAATCCTTTTTAATGTAGATGTGATGGGTATAGACTAAAGGATGGACTCCTTTCATCTCCTTATATCTCCAAGAAAATGCATCCAAATGGTTGTTCAATAAGCTACATAGCTCTTTCTCTTGAGAGGTGGATAGGGATGAGTTGATATTCAAGGTTCTTTCAAGGCCAAATTCCACATTCTTAACTTGGAGAGAGGTCGGATCAACCACACAGAGATCAATTAAAGCATTGGCTTGGGTTTCTTCCATCAACTCTTCTAATGGTAGCACACTGGGGGGTGGATTTTGAATCAAATCCTCAATAAGATCATCCTCAGTTTGAGGACCTCCCCTGGTGGCTTCCACTGTGCACAATGGGGCAGAGTAAACTTCACCCTCATCTTCCTCCTCCAACCAGAGAGGTAAGTCATGCTTGAGCAGAGGTTGGGCAGGAGGATATAGGACTAGCTGCTTGGACATATGCCCATTCTTGATGGTCATGCTCCCATCTCGACAACTGATGTAAGCATTTGCCATAGCTAACCAAGGCATTCCCAGGATGAGGGGATACCCAATGAGCTTTGCCTTTGGCTAAAGGACCAAGAAGTCGGCGGGGTACTCCCAGGAATTAATGGAGACCATGACATCTTCCACAATCCCCTCAGGAGTCACAGTGGAATGGTCTGCCAACTGTAGTACTGTTGAGGTATTTCTTAGGGAACTCTGAAGGTTGAACTTGAGCATAGTGTCCCTGGTCATTACGTTAATGGCAGCCCCTAGATCAATCAAAGTGTTAGGGATTACAGTGCCATTTATGTGGACATCGACTACAAGACTCCTAGGGTCTAGATATTCTGGACAGAATACCCGTCCCAACATTAGGTCAGACAGTTTTCCTATGACATTGATAGTTGGGGCATCTCTCTTGTGCCCACCTGGGTGCTTGAAACACTTCTCTTTGATCAATTTGTTGTAGATTGGTACATCTTTTATGGCTCGAAGAAGTGGTATTTTCACACATAACTGTTTAAGTTCTCCCAGAAGTTCAGTTTCTTTTGGATTTGGTTGTGTGGTTCCAGTTAGTCTCTCAGGAAAGGGTGGAATGGCTTTGGGTTCACTTTCCTATTTCTCTTCCTCGTCCTCCTTAGGAGGAGGTTGGCTATTTGGTAGGACCTTCCCAGATCATAGGTTGATCTCCTGAATCTCCATAGCATAGGTAGGGCATGTGGTTTCTCTAGTATATACTGGCTGGGCCTGTCTGTTATTGGGGTTCGGGTTCGGTTGAGCAGGTATCTAGGGTTGTCTTGGAGGAGCAGGAGGTAATGGTTGTGGTTGAGCAGGTGGTGGAGGCAAAAGAGCAGGAGGAGAGTTGTATTGGGGCCTCCATCCCTGATGAGTCGCATTCCACTGAGGTTGTGGCTGAGTGTGAGAATAAAACGAGTGAGTAGCTAGTTGAGTATGGTATTGAGGAGGATATGACCAAGGAGGGGGTGTGGACCAAGAAGGATGAGCAGGGGGACCCCAAGAAGGCATGGAAGTGGCTTGATTGGGGTTGTAATAATTCTGGTATGTCCCTTGCATTCCCTGCTGATAAGGTCTGGGTCCATGTGGTCTCCTTTAGTTCATGAATTAGAGTGGTTCAATGGCTCCTTTAGCCCCTTGGTACATAGATTTAAATCTAGAAAGGAAGGGAACTGATTTGTAGGATGGTCTTCTTCACAGAAAAAACACACTTCTACAAAGTGCAATGGACATTTGTTCCTAGGATGCTTTCTGGTGCACTTGGGACAGAAGATGGCCAAAGCCCTCTCGGCTTCCTCCTACTTCTTTTGGATTCGCAAGGTATCCATTTGCATGGCAATGGTCTATCTCATCTTGCTTTTGAAATCTTCCATTTGATTTGCAAACTCATTTTTAATTAATGAACTAGATAAAGGGGTACTGACTAAGAGTTGACTTCCCCTACCTCTCTTTCTGGCTGCCGTAGAATGGTTTCTAAATACATTCTTTATGTCATCATAAGGTAGCTGGTAGATGTCTCCCCCAACCAGAAAATGGAGGGTATCTAGAAGGTCTTCAGGGACTCCTCTGAGCAAAACCAACTTCAAAGATTCGGGGTCAAGTGTGCACCTGACCCTTTTATAACTGAGTTGAAATCTCTCTTCATAGTCTTCTAAAGATTCATCACTTCCCATGGTCATTCGAAAGATTTCTTCCTTTGTATCCTTTGACCTACAGTAGTCTCGGTATTTTTTGTTAAAGGCTTGCTGCATTTGAGCCCAAGTTGTGATACTGTTTCCAGGTAGCCCCATGAACTAGCGGAGTGTTGCATCCTTGAGGGTAGAAGGAAAGAGTTTCAAATTTTGCTCGTCTTTTGCATAGTCATAAGTTCGAAAAAGGACAACAAACTCAAACAAGAAGGTATCGGGTTCTTCAGTAGTCAATTCATGGAAGTGAGGTAAGGCTGAGGGACTGATATTTTTCATTTTTGTATCCCCATTGGTCTCTCGGATGGGAAAGGTACCTTCTACTCTCTCCCCATTTCCTCTACCGTTTCTGTTTTCAGCCATGGTCTCAGGAGGAATGGTTTCTTTCTCTTCTTCTGTTATAGGATCTTCGTATATCTTTGGAGGTTCACCTATAGGTTCTTCAGGTTCACTGCCACTAAAGAAGCGAGAAGGGTGAATCAGTGATGTGGTGGGGGTGTTGGGTAGGAATTTTCCTGAATTATCTCTGTTCCTACGAGGCATGAAATGAAATCTCATTTTTTGGGTGATTTTTGTTGTTTTTGTTTTGTTTTGTTTTGTTTTTTTGTTTCTTGTTTTTTGTTTTTTGTTTTTTGTTTTTTGTTTTTTTGTTTTTTTGTTTTTGTTTTTGTTTTTTGTTTGTTTGTTTGTTTTTTTGTCTTGTACCTGCAAAAACTAAAATAGATTGAATTGCAACTAACTAAAATCTATCTTGCTGAAATGAAAATGCAGAATTGAAATGAGAGCAGGAAAGGACTAATCTAGTTTGCTGAAATGAAATTGCAGAATTGAAATGAAAGTAGGAAAGGACTAATATATTTTGCTGAAATGAAATTGCAGAATTGAAATGAAAATGGGAAATGCTAATCTATGCTTGCTGAAATGAAATTTCAGAATTGAAATGAAACAACTACTCTACTCTTGTTGAAATAAACTACTTAGCAGAATGTTTGCAGTAGAAAATAGAAGAAAAGAAGTAATCACAAAATACTCTAACAATTCCCCGGCAACGGCGCCAAAAAGATGGTGAGCTTTGGTATTGCAGTAATGATGTTGACAACTCCTGGGACTCCCTACTTTACTTTTTATCAACCCGATAGTTCGTAACAAACTTGGAAGCGATGGTGCTATATGCACAAGTACTAGCTCTTACTGCAGGCTATCACTTGATCAGTTGGCACAAGATCTCTAGGAGCTTAAGCCAACTTCTATGATGTATTAGAATAAGCTTTTAATTGTGATGGATGGAAGCTAACTTAAAAGAGGCTAGTCTACTTGCGGAAAGAATGATGAAAGTTGAAAGGAAATGAAAACCCTAGCTTTACTGACTAACCCTACTTGTGCAAGAAAAGAGATGTACAACTATTGAAATGGATGCCATGGACTATTTCAGAGGTAAAATAAATGTGTTTTAGCTACTTTTGAAGGAAAATATGGAAAAATAATCTTTTTGTATTTTTGAGCAATTTTATGCAGAATTATTATGCATGTGTTTTAACTATTTTTTACTGTGCAGAGGTTTATAGGAGAAAGGAAATGGAGTGGGTGTTTGTAAGAGGTTGGGAAGGTGTGGAGAGGACCTAAGGGGTCCCTAGCACCATTCTAGAGATTTCCACCATGCTCAGATCTCGAAAAATCGCTCGTGTGAACTTCTACAGGAGACTGCAGGGTATCGACAGGAACAGGTCAAAAGTGGTTTTTAGAGGGTTGAGGGTGGAAAAATGGTGGGAAAGTGGAAATGAAGGATTGATAAGGATGTTAAGAGGTGTAGGAATGGGTAAATGAAGCTAAGGAGTGATGAAGATGGTTGGATTTGTTCAAGAATGAAGAAAGTAATGTTGCACAAAAATGTAGAAATTAGGGCAAATTGGGAAAGTATGGTGAATGAAGGGAAGAAATATTGAGTGAGGGACTGGAGAAGGTTATATGATGGAGGGAGGGTAGGTAGGAATGTATTACAGGTGCTTTGCACACTACTTTCCAAAACTGATCCAAACAAAGACTAAAAATATAGAGATCTTTCTATTTTGACCTAATCTGCCCTTGAAACCAGAAATATGATGAACAAAAGTTTATAGACAGAAAATCATGCAAGAGAGATTTGGAAACTGAGCAAGAATAGATCTGAACATGGAAACACAATTGATATCAACTTCTCCAACTCAAAATATAACACTAGCAGTTGCATTGGAAGGCAAAAACAATGTTTTTGTGGCAGCAAGTGTACCTTGGTCTCAATTCATGATCCCAAGGAGGGAGAAATGAGATAAAGGAGTATTGTGGATCTTTTCTGTTACCAAACTATCAAATCAACCTGAAGTATGAACAACTATCTAAATCATCAAAAACAACCTAAGTAATGAAGCAAGATTTTAACCTAAAAAACAGAAATTATTCTATGAATGTAAGAAAAACACATAAAAGTACACAAAGGAGGTACTGGCACTTGGGTTGGGCCCACCCCCAAGAGCTACAACCTCCTAAGAAACATCAAAGCTAGTGCAAAGTTGGATTCATCTTCATTGATCAAAAAATAATAGTTACATCCCAAAGACTGTTTACAAGAAGAAGCTCGAAAATGTGCTGATACAGGGCTGCACTAAAGTGCGAAAATAGACTAACAAAATGACTAAACTACCAAGGCTTGAAGCCTTCCTACTTATGCAAATGAGGACCCCCAATAGTCCTCCTTAACTTTAGGAGCTTGGCTGCCCAAAACTGCAGTTAATCAACCACTTCACTAGACCTGCTCGGCTGCCCCTTGAAATCATCTTTGGTGGGCTGTAGAACTCCAAGCTGATGGTGGAGAACTCGAGGAAGGGGTCATTTAGTGCAGTAGACACCCCTCCTACAAATCCTCAACCTTGTTTCCTCATATTTGGCTGCCAATCTACTCATAAATGTCTGATCTTGGTCCAAAAATGTCTAAAAATTTGCAATAAGCATGTATTAGACCTTGTGTTAAAGTGACTATTCCCATTCACACAATTATCATAAATATATTCAAAAGTATGCATAAAAGTATGGATAATGGTGGATTAAATGAGAATAATATGCAAAATGAGACCATATAGTTACCCATTTCTGGGGCTCATGAATGTACATGGATCATTCTGCCTTGAAATACCTAGTCACTAAGCTTGTGTTGGGGGGAAGATCTACTGATGGTTAATGTTATTTCAGGAGTATGACTTTGAGCTCATTGTGAAGCTAGGGAGGTTGAATGGAGGACCTAACCATCTGTCGTGGATAGAAACAGGAGAGGAGCCTAATAATTTGGAGGAAGGGTTGCTAGATGTGCAACTCTTCACATTGCAAGTAGCGGACAATCACTTTGTAGATATTATTCACTTTTTGACTACGGGGATGGCAACGGAAGGGTATACAAGTTAGCAAAAGAGGGAGCTAGTAGTTCTCGCAGAAGAATTTTCAATGATTGCAGGATGCCTTGATAAGATGGGTGTAGACGAGATACTGTGAAGGTATGTGCCAAATTTTAAGGGGAAAAACATTCTCGTTGAAGCTCATGGAGGGGCTATGGGAGGACATTATGCAGGAAAGTCAGTTGCACAAAAGATTTTGCGCGCAGGTCTATGGTGGCCAACACCACATAAGCATTCCAAAGAGTATTGTAGGGCACGTGATGCATGTCAAAGAACTGGCCCACCATCGTGGAGGGATGAGTTTCCACTAAATCCTCAAGTATCGTTGCAGCCATTTGAAAAATGGGCTATTGATTTTGTTGGGCCAATTCAGCCCCGAGTAAAGAAGACAGGTGCATGCTATATCATTGCTGTGATGGAGAATCTAACTAGATGGGCAGAGGCACAACTAGTTAAGGATTGTACAGGGGCTACAACAACGAAGATTTTGTTTGAATATGTCGTAACCAGATTTGGTTGTCCAAAGGTGTTTATGAGTGATTGAGGTATGGACTTCCTAAACGAGACTATTAGCATGCTAACAGACGAATTCCAAGTCCACCATCAGAAGAGCACTACATATCATCCGCAGGCCAATGGAACTGTTGAAGAATTCAATAAGATTTTGGGAACGCGCTGATGAAGATCTGCAACGGACAACGAAATGAATTGGATGTGCATGTACCTAAAGTACTATGGGTATATAGGACTACTTGGAAGAAGATGGCAGGAAAAACGTCATTCAAGCTGGTCTATGGTGTAGAAGCTGTGCTGCCTATGGAGTATATCGTGCCTAGTTTATGCATAGTAGCTCTCACAGGTATTGAAAATCGCGAAGTCTTGGAGGAATGGCTCATGTAGTTGATGGAGCTTAAAGAGGATCGATTCTTGGCTGGATTCCATCAGCAAGTATAGAAGGAATGTGAACAAGAATGGCACGATCGACACATCAAGCTTCACACGTTCAAGGCAAACAATCTCATTTTGTTATATGATAGTAAGGTCACTAAATTTCTAGGTAAATTTAAGATGCATTGGCTAGAGCCATATATTATCAAATAAATTACAGATGGGGGTGTAGTTCAGCTCATGAAGCTAAATGGAGAACCTTTTCCGGGAAGAGTGAATGGAAGTCACTTGAAGTTGTATACAGGAGATATTTCCCAATGACTATATGACAGCGTGATAGTCTTAGTGCTCTAGGAAGTTACAAGGGAGCGTGGGACTACAAACTACACTGCCAGGATTGGAGGACTATGTGGTAGGCGGGCTGCACAAAGGATGATGTAGATACAACCTATGAAACTGTGTGAAGGAAGTTGCACTATGGAAGGAGGTACCACGTAGCACAATAGAAAAATGACCATTGGAGTCACTGTTCATGATTTGACAGCTAGAAGACAGTTGAGAGGAGCGGGCTGATGGCATTTAAGGCCAAAATATTTGAAGATATACTGCCAAAACAACATTAATGGTCAAAATTTGTGGGTAACGGTCTGATATGAATTTTAAAACCCTTGTAAATTACACATGCCGGTCCAATGGAGAACACTTTGCACCCTTAGAGTTTTTGTTGAGTTGTGTTGTGTATCATCTATGAACCACTCGTATTGGGAGGATTTAGTCATGAGCCCAACAATTGCTAAGTTGTCTCAGTTGAATTAGAAATTCATCCTTGAAAAGATGCTTGGACCAAGCCTGTAGAAACTTTGAGTACTGGTGGTGATGTTGCTTCTGAAGGACCTGCTCCAGAGGTGGCAAGTATGGATGCTCCAACTCCTGTGCCTTTGTCACTGAGGTCCCCCAGGCTGAATGTTATCGGGAAAACTAGTGTCTATTCAGAGCTACTAGTCCCACTAAGATGGGTAGCTATCTTAGAAACAAACAAACTAAAGTCACTTTTGTTTTCCTTTATGAGAGATAGATGAGAAAGAAGCAGAGAGTACCAACCTCAGTCTTTCGCTTGGCTCTTTGATTGTTTCCTTTCCCCTTTGACAGAATCTCGCCACTCCTTCCTTACTTGTCCCACTTCAAAGAGCACCTGTAGAGTCAAAGCAACATAATACCATCAAAGCATAAAGATCTATCACTATAAACAATATAGGATCAGATATATATTGACCATACAAATGCATATATCAACATAATATTCAGAGATACACAAGAATATGGAGGAAAAATCAAATAGCTTTATTTATAGAAGTAGTAGAAGAGAGGATTACAACCACTTGGTCTGGCCCAATGCCATCCTCCCAGCTTGAAAGCCCTCTTCACCTCATACAAAGCAAGATCACCCAACAATGTCTTCAAAGAGAAACCAACAACACTTCCTTGCAAATTACAAAATTCCAACCTTTGGATCTCTGGGATGAGGGATCCATATATATATGTTTGCAGGGGGGTGGGTTAGCTTCTAGGATTTTGATTAGTGTCATCTCTCTAATTGTTCTTGGTTCCACTTGGAGATTTCATGATCTCTTACTCATCCTTGGGCAAATTCGGAGAGGCAAGTGTCAAATGAGCAGCTTCTAGAAGATTCTCAGGGTCTCCACCTAGAAAACTGCTTGTGCCATTTGTCTCCTCTCGCTCATCACACCCTACAGAAGGTCTTTCCAGTATGCATCACACTTTTTGCATGTGGCAGGTGAGTTGCATCGCACCCTTAGCACTAGGCAGTCTGTATGGCCCTGCTTTGACCAGTTCTGGGTAGTTTTTCATGGAGAAATTCTGGGAGATGATGTAATCAGCTGAATTTGCTCCTTTAGGGTATGAAAAAACACTTTTAGGGGCTTAGAAGCCCTTGGTTTATGGACATATATGATTGGGGTTGCATTTCCCAAATATGTCTATAATAGTTGCCCCCTAAAGCATGAGGTCGTAAATCTTTTTGATGTCAAGTGAAATGCTTTATAATGAGGATCCGAGGTTTTTCGAACTGGAAGGTGACCTATAATAAGATACAATACAATACATTATCTTCATAATATTTTCATGATCTAGCTGAGGTGGGCATTCCCATGCTCAGCTTGATAAATTCATTTTCATGTACATAGGACAGATAATCGTCTGTGTGTAGACTGATGATTCTGGTAGAGCCATCATCCCTTAGTTTGGATGATTATCTGTGCAACAATGATGTACATTTGATGTCTTTATTTTCCTAAATATATCGCAACCCGGATGGATGAAACTAGATCCAGGGTCTTCAAAACTCGTTCAATCTTTTCCTGAAAGTACAAGTCGATCCATGTGAAAATATGTTCTAATGTCGAACATGGAAAGACATCGCCTAATTACCGGCCAATGATTACACTGTTAATAGGCGCGAGAGGAATCACCGATGATGATGATGACCCTCAAGGTACTACAGTACAATTCACATGGTGCAAATACATGAGTCGATGTCGAACACCATGAAAACTTGTCGCCTGAAGTGAGAAACTTGCCATTGAGGCATGCAAGCTTCAAAGTACTGAAAGGGTTGTTCCTAGGTTGACTTTTTGGATAATGAGCTGATGTCGACAAGAAGTGACCCATCGTAGGAGGGCCTTAATGAATCCCATATCTACGACATGAAGCGGAGCAAATGATTTTTTGGAGGTGAAAACGATTTGATGATACAAGGTTCAGGGTGGCGGTCATGAAAGAATGAAGCGTAAAGGTATTACAGCGGATGAGACACAAGCTGTGTAGGTGAATTCTCTGAGTGACTTCTCTTGAACATATCGACGACAATGAAATGGATTAGTAGCGTTAACCCCAAAAGTGGATGGTATGGTGGACCAATGGTGATATGACTGGTGAACGGAACAACCCAACCCGACTCAATCATGGTGATGGAGTGAAAGTGTCATGTTCAAGAGCGACCTGCTACCAATAAAGTTTCTTCAAGTTTTCTTCTGAATTTTCCCTAGTCATTTCTGACCAGTACCTCTTTATTTTTTTCAAGCTTGAGGAGGATAACATATGCTTGTTCTATAATTTTCCCTTCAGGAAAACCCGTTGCTATGTTTTAATGAGCCTAGCAACAGTGAGACTCGCTCTTGTCTGAATGGACAAGCTTGTCGCTATTGTTTTAATGAGTTTAATGACAAGGATAACTTGGTTCTTTTCAATTTTAGAGAGTTTGAAAAGAGACAAAGGAAAATCCAATATTCCTTTTTCGTAATATAATCCCTTAAGTCCGAAAAAGTATAAAACAATGCGAAAGGGATGACTTTTCGATAGTTTTAACGAGCCGAACAAGACAAATGCTCGATCTTTTTGTGTAATAATCCCTCAGGTCCAAAAATATTAAAATCTAGAGGAGGGATGGCACTTCCAATCACTTTAACGAGTTGGAGAGGCCAATTGATCGGCAATCTTTTCATATTTTACGAGTCAGATGAAAAGAGCTGAAAGGAGCCTCATTTTTTGAGGAATGGGTGATGTTTTCGGATAACAGCTGGTTCCAGGTAAGGTTTGGAACTTTTCAATCATGACAGTGTAAAGAAGGTGGCTAATGGGATCACTCATTGTAGCTGTTCCTCAAAGGGATAAACAATCAAACAGAGGCATATAATCGGCTAAAAGAAGAGCGGAGGTGATAGCAAGAACACGACCAAGGCTCAAAAGCTGATGATAATGCATTTGCAATGGTTATTTACCAGAGGTGGGTTCATTTTTTAATGAGCTTAAACTTTGGTGGAACATATGCTCATTGCTAGGTTTATTTTTTAATGAGCTTGAACTTCACATAAAATTGCTCATGCCAGTCATATAATAAGGATGTCTCATCGATAGGTTCATTTTTTAGGGAGCTTGCACCATTCAAAATTTTTTTCCGACTCCCTTTATTATGTAAGCTAGGAATGACCAATCCTATGAGTTTAAATGGTTAAGAATCTACAAACTAAGAAAATAAATGGTCACTTTTCACTTTCATGTAAAAGGGTTTGCATGCCCCTAGGTATAGCGAAGTAGAGTTTCTAGGTTACCCTTCAATTTGCAGACAAAACATTTGTTCTATCGGGAAAGGCGTACCTTTTGACGGAGGTATCTTATTCCGATCTAATCCCAATTTCCTAAATAGACGAGTGTGTCAGACCAGTCATATGTCCTCCGCAGAAGCCTATCCTATACTCGAAGTTTTCCTGCTGAAGAAGACCAGGGTGCATGTCCCCTGGATTTCAGTCACAACCACCGAATCACTCGCGTTCATCAGGTGGACGGACTGGAGATTTATGAGACATTCCTTGCACAACAAGACCTGCTAGGGATGGTATTTGACTATTAGCTATGTGTGAACCGGGAAATGAAAGCTGGTCTACGAGCTGGACCATTCTACCTTCATGCGGAAAACACATCACTCAAAAGAGTGAGGAAACAATAGCTCCCATGCTATAAATGTAGTCATGCCCAAGGAGTAGATCATAATCTAAAGGTCCCTGGACTACCATTATGAAAAGTTCAGATAAACAGTTTTCCTTCTCAAAGTTATAGGCAACTTTGGAAGGATCTCAAATGGTCGACCGGTTCCTTTGTCGAAGCCTGTCAGATTTCGCATCTCAGGCAAAAGTGATGGCTAACCAAGCGCTTTCCAAGTAGTTGAGGAAAGGATACTCACAGAAGCCCCTTCATCTATGATGGTACCAACCATGACCATTCTGTAAGTTTGCACTATGATTCGGAACGGTACATTAGATGGTAGACAGGGTCGGCCTAGTAGATTCCAATCGAAGGAGATGACTAGGTTGCTTGGAGGTGGGACCAAATAAACAGCTGGATATGCCTCTGACGAACTTCCTTCCTGTGGTAAAGGAATGGGCAGATTGCCCCCATGTTCATCGGAGTCTGTGTTTATGAAAATAATTTGAATGGTGTCGTTCTCATTCTCTTTGGTGACTGTATCATCTGAAGGTAAATCCTCTGAAGACAAGATGGGGTCGACTGCCATCTCGACCTATTGACTTTGGTCCGATGTGGACTCAGAGGGTTTACCTTCAATGATAGGTGTTTCGACCGACAACAAAGGTGTGTCAGTCAGATTTTCAACTAGCAGTGGACTTGGTAAGAGCTTCTTGTATCTAGGAGGAAGTCGCTGTGGTGATGCAGGACGATTTTCGAAGACTCTTTTAGCTTCATCCAGGAAGGGACAATGGTGAAGGGCATGATCGCCTTCACACAGTCTACAAGGAAATTTAGATCTTACTTTTTGTTCGGTGACTTCATTTTCACTAGTTGATGGTGTACTCTCAACATGATCATCAGAGGTTGACGACACCAAATTGTGCAAGCGAGGAGACTAGTCCCTTAAGATCAGTGGGATGCAAGGACAATCTCGATGATAGTGGTCCCCTTTACAGATGACACATGGAGATTTAGGTTGGGATGGTGCAGTGTGTGGATTTTTGCTAGACCATGTACGGTTGCCCCTTTTTTCCGTCGACTCCTTCTTCTTCTTCTCCTTCCCTTTCTTCTTCTTCTTAGTTACTTGGTTTTTAGTTTTACTATCTTCACCAAGCGAAGAGGAAGAAGGAGAGGGAGACACAAATGAGGTAGAAGGTTGGGGGGCAACTCTAGTATCATCTAGTTGCTGATTCGATTGCTCAGGAATCACGGTGCTTTGAATGATAGAGGTCGAGAAAAGCCATACTGGCAGGCCAATTGTCAATCTTGGAAGGGACAATGTGGCCATATGAGGTGCACCAACATCTCCCCAAGAGGAGAAAGGGCTAGGATTTCCCCTGAGGGGAAACCATTGATTGGTGGACTCCATTTTTTCAACCTAAGATCAACGAGGGAACAATGACATTATTCCGTTTGAAACAAATTTTAGACGCTTTGACACAACGTGATTTTTCAATTTTTAAGAGTCGAGAAAAAGCTAAAGATGACTCTAGTTGCCTTCGATTTTTAATGAGCTTGAAGTGACAAGTGCTCAGATGGACCTTTTCCTTTAAGGACTCTAAAAAGGAATGAAAGAGACTACTTTGGAAATCTAGACAGAGGGATTACCCAACCAATCGTAAAACTGCAGAATACTTATTATGGTATAGTAGTCAATCTTCCTGAATGATGTGTTCAGTGCGTTGCGATCGATAGGGCGATAAACACGGCTTCCTAAGGATAAAGGATATAGCCTATTGTGGTCTTCCAATATATACTCGAGGGTACGTGGGAGCACAAGTCCATACTGGCACTTGTCATCTCAAAGAGGAGGAATCACCTAACCTACGATGAAAGTGACAATTACCAGGCTTTACGATGCCAGAATACATCTCTAGCCTAAACTTCTAGATGTTGTGCGTTGGGTTCCAAAGCGCTTTTATGTTCATTGAATTTATTTTACAGTTGATCTTTCTTAAGAAGTTTTCCTTTAAGGTTCACTGTGTGATGTAGATATACAACTCCTAATATGCAATCTAAGATGATAAACAATCATTTACTCTTCCTTTTGCAATGAAAATCCTAGCTACTAAAGAGAGAGAAGCGAAATCCCTTCAACATAGAGCAGAGAGCACACACTAGATGCGCTTTCCTAAATCAAAATCAACAAGTAGTCTAAATGAAAATGCACATGCATGTATTTGTTTTCCACTTTCTTAATGTGTGAATCACAAAAAGAATGCTAAATACAAATTGGAATTATTTCTTCTTTCAAAGTGACAGTACTAACGATTTTCTTTTCAAAAAGACGAAAGGAAGACAAGACGACAATTTGCGATTTTGAATTGAAAACTGCTTTCGACACTTGAAATACTATTAATTCAAATCAAATACAAGAGTAACAGTGTAATCGACTATAAAAAAGAGGAGGATTCTTTTCCTTGACTGAAAACGAAACTTGAGACACTTTCAAATCAAAAGACGACAATTCGATTAAGTTACTATTTTGTAAAGGAGAACTGTAAATGGCGAAAAATACATAAAAACATTCACAATTCTTTGTATACTGGAGGCTGAATAATGCAAAGGAAGGGGGTTTCCATAGTGGTTTACTTATCATAGACAACAAAACTCTTGAATAAAGCTGAAGACAGTGAAGAGAAAACCAAAATCTGGAGGCAGAAATAGTCTTACCTGATCATCGCACTCGTAACATAGGGAAACAGGGATGCATCCCACCTACTACACACAGGAGGTGCGATGCATCCAGTCTGCCAAAAGGAGACAGTGCGATGGTCCAGGAACGAGACTTTAACTTGGTTTTTGGTCACAGTTTGCAACTTAGTTCAGGGATTTAGGCCGAGCTAATGATAGTTAGTAAATACAAAGTATAGGGGTTGATCTAATGAGGTTACTTGAGCTACCTCTAGGGCACTTAGGATGTTTGCAAGTTAGTTGTTCAGTTCATAAACAAACCCAGAGATTGACTGAAGCAGTGTTGGTCTACTTTGCACTTGCATAGCAAATGCAGTTCGAAGGCTAGCTGGCTTAACTTCAGGCTCCGTATGTAGTTTATGAAGCAAACAAATAGAGACAAGAAATCAAAATATTTTCTCCCCAGTGGAGTTGCCATTTTGTTATTGGGAAAACTAGTGTCTATTCAGAGCTACTAGTCCCACTAAGACATGTAGCTATCTTAGAAACAAGCAAACTAAAGTCACTTTTGTTTTCCTTTACGAGAGATAGATGAGAAAGAAGTAGAGAGTACCAACCTCAGTCTTTTGCTTGGCTCCCTGCTTGTTTCCTTTCCCCTTTGACAAAATATCGCCACTGCTTCCTTACTTGTCCCGCTTCAAAGAGCACCTGTAGAGTCAAAGTAGCATAATACCATCAAAGCATAGAGATCTATCACTGTAAAAAATATAGGATCAGATATATATTGACCATACAAATGCATATATCAACACAATATTCAGAGATACACAAGAATATGGAGGAAAACTCAAATAGCTTTATTGATAGAAGTAGTAGAAGAGAGGATTACAACCACTTGGTCTGACCCAGTGCCATCCTCCCAGCTTGAAAGCCCTCTTCACCTCATACAAAGCAAGATCACCCAACAATGTCTTCAAAGAGAAACCAACAACACTTCCTTGCAAATTACAAAATTCCAGCCTTTGGATCTCTGGGATGAGGGATCCATATATAGATGTTTGCAGGGGGGTGAGTCAGCTTCTGGGATTTTGATTAGTGTCACCTATCTGATAGTTCTTGGTTCCACTTGGGGATTTCATGATCTCTTACTCATCCTTGGGCGAATTCAGAGAGGCAAGTGCCAAATGAGCAGCTTCTAGAAGATTCTTAGGGTCTCCACCTAGCAAACTGCTTGTGCCATTTGTTTGCTCTCGCTCATCGCACCCTACATAAGGGCTTTCTATTATGAATCGCAATTTTTTCATGTGGAAGGTGAGATGCATCACACCCTTAGCACTGGGCAGTCTGTATGGTACTACTTTGACTAGTTCTGAGTAGTTTTTCATGGAGAACTTCTGGGAGATGATGTAATCAGCTGACCTTGCTCCTTTAGGGTATGAAACAACACTTTTAGGGGCTTAGAAGCCCTTGGTTTATGGACATATATGATTGGGGTTGCAGTGCCCAAATATGTCTATAACACTGAAGCCTACCTTTGCTAAAGAAACATAGAAACCAAAGAAGGATAAACAGAAAAATTCGGTGCCAGTGTGTGAATCGCCTAGGAAGCACTTTCCAATACAAAAGAAAAAGAAATACAGGAAGCCCGGGAAGATTGTCGATCTGGAGGTAGAGGAAGGACATGGCACAAAAGACATAGATGTTGAGGGAATGGAGCCCATCACAAAGCTTCCTGACTATATCCCTCCACATAAGGGGAAGAAGAAGGTAACCAAGGACCCAGGCTCAGATAAATTTTCTATTTCTACGCCCCTGTTGCCTGAGTAGGTTCCCTTAGAAGGTTTGTGGCTTGTGTGGATCCTACTACTAAAGATGGAAGTTTGGGATCTCGTAAATCATGCTAGGTTTCCTAAATTAGCAACAACTAACTATATGAAGTGCGTTTATGATGTGAACTCAGGTATCACCACGCTAGAGATGGTGGAATAGATCCACAGTGTGAAGAATTTGGGATTGCTGAACCTGTTGTGGGAGCCCCATTATCAATACACCCCTATCAACATAGCCCGCGTGTGCCAAATACTCACTTTGGTGCATGATGGGTGCTGATGGCTAGGGGGCCCTATCCCCATCATCGACATGCTCATCCATAGGATCATGCACCTTCCATACGAGGGATTGAATCCGACCAACGAGTTTGGCGGAACGACATGAGAAAAGGATTTGGCAGAAAGAATGAAGAAGGAATTTGACCTTGTGAAGAAAGCACGAGGATACTCAATAACCTCCATAAATGATCCTATAGTGAAAATTACTACACAGATATTAGTAGGGAAGGTAATGAGAAAGTGTCACGCAGATGAAGTTCTAGTGCCCGTGGTCTCCCTAGCTGCATAATGCGTAAAGGGTGTGCAATTCAACTGGTCTAGTTACCTGTGCCAGGAATTCCTCATGAATTGCCGCAAGGCCCAAGATGAGACTAATTCATTCCATTATGCTTGGTTGCTTCTCTCCATTGTTTTAGTTGTGTGGGAGATGACGAAGGATAGCCAATTTCCTCCGCTAGAAGAAGGATTACCGGAGGCAACATAGTTCGCCTCCCTGTGGGCTACAAAGGACCCCGCGTGGGTCACAGGAACAAAAATATTTTGGGTTCTAATGGAATACAGCCTCCATATGGCCATTAAACAATGCCCAAGGTTGTCCCTGACCTTTTACACGCAGTGGTCAGCCTATCTCGTGTTCAAGGATGACTTTCACCGAGTATACATTTAGGTGCAGAAGGATCCATAACATAAATGGCATGACTTGCCATATTTTGTAACAGATGCCGACGTACTCCCTCAGACCTAGATGCTAGAACTAGTAAGGGTGTGGGAAGTTCGGCAACACAAAAAAGAAAGGAAGCAGTCAAGAAGGTTGTACAAAACTTCATTGCGTAATGGAATAAGGAAGCCGCAGAGAAGGCTCGTCTGGAGAAAGAGCGCACTACTAAGAAGTAGGCTAAACAGGAGCAACGCGAGTCATAAAGAAGTGGCCAATCCCCTTCACCAGAGATCGAGGAGGAAGAACAATACGAACAAGGCAGTGTAGGAGATGACAGGAAAAGCACCCGATTTTTACTAAAGAAGTGTGGACAGGAGCAACGGGAAGGTCCCATGAAAAAGAAAAAATAGAAAAATTCACAAGGTGATCCCATTATAGTGATGGAGGGTGATAACGTCGAGATTAGGGACAAAATAAGGGACACTACAGCTGAAGTGTGGTAGATGTTTGAGCAACAGTATATGCAGATGCTGGGGAGCATCCAAAAGGATCTATGTGAGATATAGATCGAGGCCAATAGGATACAAGTGGGCACAGGTCAAGCGAGTGCAACACAAGTGAGCCTGGCCCTGGGGATGAGTCAAGCAGTAGAATTGGTAAGGACCCTCAATCTTCACACTGTTGCATTACCAAAAGGGTCCCTACACAAAAAATTAGTCGATGATTGCATCATCTTAATCACTCTTAAGAATCTCAGGCCAAACATCGCAATGCTCCCCAATGAGATTCTTCATGCACTACATGCAGGTGTGACAGAGGAATTAAGAGCTCGGGAGCAACACGCTCTCAGTATGATCAAGAAATACAGAGTGAACAACATGTTGGGTGTGGAGCCTGATTATCTTCTATATTCAAAGGTATCGCCACATTTGCCGCCCGTAAAATATTCGCTACAGGGGGGGTCCAGGGGGGGCGGCTGCGACCTTTGGGAGCCCCCCCCTGGCAGTGGGTTTCGGGGGCAGCACCCCCGAAGCTAAAAACAGTTGTAAAATTGCCTTGTAAAAGTATAGTAATTTCTAGTCAATCTGGGCCGTTC
Source organism: Pinus tabuliformis (assembly GCA_031772625.1). Lineage (NCBI taxonomy): Eukaryota > Viridiplantae > Streptophyta > Pinopsida > Pinales > Pinaceae > Pinus > Pinus tabuliformis. The sequence goes on along the minus strand of CM062817.1, from coordinate 1,753,414,117 downwards.
ATTAGGCGGATGATCTGACGGTAGAACTTATGTTTAGTTTAGGGTTTTTTCCCTAGAAGGCAACCCCTCTCTTTGTATGAGGGTATTGTATTTGAGGCTGTGTGATAGATGTGTATTCTGTGAGCGGGAAATAGAGAGGTGAGACTGTGAAAGAAAACAGAGGATATTACAGCGGATCTGCTGTAGGTTGTGTCTCTTCATTTTGCTGGATAATAGAAAGGAAGGACTGGCTATTCGGGGTGGACGTAGCCCAAAATGGGTGAACCACGTATATCTGTGTCTCTCTTGTTTTATGCACTTTCTGTGTTTATATTTATGCAATATTTTATGTGTTCCATTGCTCCATAATATATAATTTTCTAACAACTGGTATCGGAGCTGAAGGTCTATTTGGCTGATAAAATCGCAGGAAAGAAGGGTTCCTGGTTCGAGTGGGAGCAATGGCGGAAGATGGTAAGTTTAGGGTCGAGAAATTTAACGGCAAAACCTTCTCGCTGTGGAAGATGCAGATGGAAGATTATCTGTATCAGAAAGATCTATACCTACCATTGGGCGGAAAATCAAAGATGCCGACGGGTATGACAGATGAAGAATGGAACCTTCTTGATAGAAAGGCACTCGGAACAATACGGTTGTGCCTTGCTGCATCAGTCACCTTCAACATTTTGAAGGAAACCATGACAGAGGGTTTGATTCAGACGTTGTCGAAACTATATGAAAAACCCTCGGCCTCAAACAAGGTATTTCTTATGGAACAGTTATTTAATATGAAGATGTCGGAAGGTGGATCTGTTGCAAACCATTTAAAAGATTTTAATACAGTTACAAGTCAGTTAAGTTCTGTAGGGGTAAACTTTGATGATGAAGTTAGAGCTCTGTTATTCTTGTGCTCATTACTAGAAAGTTGGAATGGTTTGGTAATGGCCATTAGTAACTCCATTTCTGGATCTAGTACTTTAAAGTTTGATGATGTTGTCGGTGCTATCCTTAGCGAGGAAATGCGATGGAAAAGCTCCGGTGAGACATCGGGAAATGCTTTGAGTGTAGAGTCTAGAGGAAGAAAAATGGAAAGAGGAAAGAGCTCAGGATATCGCAGTAAATCAAGGAAAGGTAGATCCAAGTCCAGATCGGGGATAGTGTGCTGGAAATGTGGAAAGAAAGGACACCTAAAGAAAGACTGTAGATCTCGGAAGGGAAAAGAAGGAGATGCACAACAAGAAAACAATCATGAAGCAAATGTGACAAGTGAGGTGTTACAAGATGCTCTGATTCTTTCTTTCGAAAATATTACTGATTCCTGGGTGGTAGATTCAGGGGCTTCATTCCATGCCACACCTGATAAGAAATAATTTCATGACTATGTTCAAGGAGATTTTGGACAAGTTCGTCTGGGTGATGATAAACCCTGTAAAATCATTGGAATGGGTAAGATTCTTGTAAAACAGCAGAATGGAAACCAATGGCTATTAAAGGAGGTAAGGCATGTTCCAGATCTAAAGAAAAATCTGATTTCAACAGGGTAGTTAGGTGGTGAAGGTTGTGTGACAACTTTCACAGACAAAGCTTGGAAGGTCACCAAAGGAGCCTTGGTAATAGCAAAAGGTGAAAAGGTTGGTACATTGTATTTATGCAATGGAATTTCTAACTTTGTTAATGCTTTAACTTCCAAAGGAGCAGATGCAGCATTATGGCATCATAGGCTTGGACACATGAGTGAAAAGGGGATGAAGATTCTTCACTCAAGGAATTTGTTGCCAGGTTTGAAGAATGTTGATTTGGACTTCTGTGAGAATTGCATTTATGGAAAACAAAAGAGAGTCAGATTTCTCAGAATTGGGAAAGAAAAGAAGAATGAAAAATTAGAGCTTGTGCTAGATGTATGGGGACCTGCTCAGGTATCATCTCTCGGTGGCTCTCATTATTATGTTACTTTTATTGATGATGCAACTAGAAAAACTTGGATTTATTGTATTAAGAATAAATCTGATGTATTTGATACTTTCAAGAAATGGAAATCTTTGGTTGAGATTGAGACAGGAAAGAAATTGAAGTGTCTTAGATTAGACAATGGAGGTGAATATTGCAGCAAAGAGTTTGATAGGTATTTTTCAGAGCATGGAATTCGCAGAGAGAAGACAGTTCCAAGAACACCACAAGAAAATGGTGTGTCAGAAAGGATGAACAGAACAATCATGGAGCGTGCAAGGTGCATGAGATTGCATGCAGGATTGCCTTTACAGTTTTGGGCAGATGCTGTAGATACTGCTATTTATCTAATAAACAGAGGGCCTTCAAGTTCCTTTGATGGTGGTGTTCTAGAGGAAGCATGGACAGGTAAAAAGGTAAACTACTCTATTTTAAAGCCTTTTGGTTGTGAGGCCTTTGTCCATATTGATAAAGAAAATAGAACAAAGCTTGAGGCAAAGTCAAAGAAATGTACCTTTATTGGATATGGTGTTAATGGTTTTGGTTATCGCTTATATGATTATGAAAATCACAAAATCATTAGGAGCAGAGATGTAATATTCAATGAAAAGGTCTTGTATAAGAATCAATTGCAGGAAAAGAAATAGGAAAAGGAAAACAAGGAATATGCAGTTCTTGGTGAAATCACTGAAAAAGTAAAGGTGCCTGAAAATAATAATAATCAACAACCACAACAACAACAACCACCACAACAATAACAGGCACCCCAAACACCTGAAAGTGGTGTTAGAAGATCTACCAGGATAAGTAGACCCCCTGAACGATACTCTCCTTCATTATATTATTTATTGTTGACTGATTCCGGTGAACCCGAATGTTATGAAGAAGCAATGCAGGTTGAAAGCAAGAAGAAGTGGGAGGTAGCCATGGAAGAAGAGATGGACTCCTTAATGCATAACCGGACTTGGGATTTAGTCAGGTTGCCTGTAGGAAAAACTACATTGAAGAATAAATGGGTTTACAGGCTGAAGGAAGAAGATGGAGGAAAACGGAGGTATAAATATAGACTTGTGGTGAAGGGGTTTGCACAGAAGAAAGGTATTGATTTTGATGAAATATTTTCTCCTGTTGTTAAAATGACTTCAATCAGAACTATTTTGAGTCTTGTAGCAGCTGAAGATTTGCATCTTGAGCAGTTGGATGTAAAGACAGCCTTTCTCCATGGGGATTTGGAGGAAGAGATATATATGCAGCAACCACAAGGATATGAGGTGAAAGGGAAGGAGAAACTAGTGTGTAGGTTGAAGAAGAGCTTGTATGGCTTAAAACAGGCTCCAAGGCAGTGGTATCTAAAATTTGACAAGTTTATGTCTGAACAAGGTTATACTAGATGTCACTTTGATCATTGTGTTTATTTGAAAAAGATAAATGATGGCAGCTATATTATATTGTTATTGTATGTAGATGACATGCTTGTTGTAGGATCTAACATGCAGGAAATAAATGTGCTCAAAAAAAATTTGGCAAATTCATTTGCAATGAAGGATTTGGGGGCTGCAAAACAAATCCTTGGTATGAGAATAACTAGAGACAGGAAAAATCGTAAATTAACATTTTCTCAAAATGAGTACATACAAAAGGTGTTGAAAAGATTTAACATGCATAATGCAAAACCAGCTAGTACACCTTTTGCTAGCCATTTCAAACTTAGCAAGGAAATGTGCCCAAAGACCCAAGAAGACATGGATTATATGTCTAAAGTTCCATATGCATCAGCAGTTGGAAGCTTAATGTATGCAATGGTCTGCACAAGGCCTGATATTGCACATGCAGTGGGAGTTGTAAGCAGGTACATGAACAATCCAGGAAAGGAACATTGGATGGCAGTTAAATGGATTCTCAGATATTTGAAAGGTACCACAAATCAAGCATTATGCTTTGGTGGTTAAAACATTTCCCTACAGGGATATGTTGATGCAGATATGGCAGGTGACAGAGATAACAGGAGGAGCACTACAGGATATGTATTTACTGTTGGAGGAACAACTGTCAGTTGGGTTTCAAAAATCCAAAGTGTTGTTGCACTTTCAACAACATAAGCAGAGTATGTTACTGCTACAAAGGCTAGTAAGGAAATGATTTGGTTACAAAGGTTTATGGGTGAATTGGGTAAGGAGCATGATATGGGCACGCTATACAGTGATAGCCAAAGTGCCATTCATCTTGCAAATAACTCAGCATTTCATTCCAGGACTAAACACATACAGCTCAAGTACCATTTCATACGATCAGTGTTGGAAGATGGAGAGTTGAAGCTGGAAAAGATACACACTAGCCAGAATCCTGCAGATATGCTAACAAAAGTTGTAACCAGGGAGAAACTGAGAATATGCTCAGTTTCAATTGGTCTTCAAGGATGACAATGAAGATGAGAAACAACCAGGTCCAAAGAGGAGCCATTGTCCAGCAAATGTAGCAGCGGTGGAGTTGCTACAATCAGTCTCCAAGTGGGAGATTGTTGGGTGTGGAGCCTGATTATCTTCTATATTCAAAGGTATCGCCACATTGGACCCCAGTTCAAAATGGGGGCGGCAACGCCGCCCGTAAAATATTCACTGCAGGGGGGGTCCATGGGGGGGCGGCTGCGACCTTTGGGAGCCCCCCCTTGGTGGGGGGTTTCGGGGGCAGCGTCCCCAAAGCTAAAAACAATTGTAAATTTGCCTTGTAAAAGTATAGTAATTTCTAGTCAATCTGGGCCGTTCATTAGGCGGATGATCTGACGGTAGAACTTATGTTTAGTTTAGGGTTTTTTGCCCTAGAAGGCAACCCCTCTCTTTGTATGAGGGTATTGTATTTGAGGCTATGTGATAGATGTGTATTCTGTGAGCGGGAAATAGAGAGGTGAGATTGTGAGTGAAAACAGAGGATATTACAGCGGATCTGCTGTAGGTTGTGTCTCTTCATTTTGCTAGATAATAGAAAGGAAGGACTGGCTGTTCGGGGTGGATGTAGCCAAAACTGGGTGAACCACGTATATCTGTGTCTATCTTGTTTTATGCGCTTTCTGTGTTTATATTTCTGCAATATTTTATGTGTTCCATTTCTCCATAATATATAATTTTCTAACACAACAAGCAGGTGTTCGCTGAGAAGACATGTGCCTTGAAAGAAAAGGAGACGTTGCAGGCACACAGTTCCTGACTAGAGTCTGTAGTTGTAGAGGCATGCAGAACAGTGCCTGAGCTCCACATTCCCAAGGACGCACAACCAGAAGTGAAGATCAGGAAGTTAGCCTCTAATGTGCATGAGGCAAAGGCAGAGGTTGGCTGAGTTCAATTTGAACTCAATAAGAAAATAACTGAGCTGCAGTTAAAGTTGAAATCCATGACTTCGCCTGAGGTCAGGGAGCAGCGTGGTGCCTCCATTAAATAAGGGATGACCACCTTGGATGTTGTAGTCGCTGACTATTTGACATTATTTGAATAGGAAATAGAGTTGGTTATGACTTTGTAGGAAGACCGAAACCTGTAGATATTGAATACATATGTTCAGGAGCTGTAGAAATAGTACGATGAAGTCTGGGCAACGACGCACTCCATTTCCCTAGCACATCGCGTAGACAAGTTGCAGGAGTGGAAGTAGTTCCCCGTGCAAGTCAAAGCAGCATAGAAGAAGGAGGAATTTCTTAAGGCCAGGCTACGACCCTGGTTAGAAAAAGCATACCAAGTCATGACCAACATTTAGGAGAAGCTCACAGGCTTGTAGCAGATGATGAAGCTGGCTGCAGAAGGACCAACTACAAAGAAGCTAATGGAAGAGGTCAAGCAAGCATCCATACAGAGCATTACCGAGGTTTTAGTAGTTTAGGTGGAGCCAGGGGATCTTCGTAGCAAGATCATAGTGCCAACTGAGTGACTCGGGGGTGAGTCAAGATATTTGTGTTGGGGGCTTGCTGGGATGAGGTCCCCTAGGTCATTTTTGGGGTTAAAAACCCAAGTTTTGATGTAATTGTTGTAAATGATGTAAATTCTCCACGATTTGTGGAAGAGGAGCACATAGATGGTTAGGAGTTGAAGGGGTTTTAGCCCCTTGTTTATGTAAAAGTTGAGTCAATTTTGAGATCCACCCATGGTCTGCGAACCATGGGATTGTATGTAAAAATCTTTAAGTAGGTGTGCCTTATAGAGTCTAAGGCAGAAATTTCAAGATGATGATAGTAATGGTTGATAGAAGAGAAGTCTTAGCGTAGAAAAGTGGGTCAGATAGGAGAGAAAGGCTCTATAGTTGAGTGTGCAGAGGCCTAGGTAGAGTCTACAGCTGAGTGCACTAACCCCTGCAATTGAGTGCATAGGGAAGTTTTGAGTCTATATTTTGAACTGGAAATCAATAAAGAAGTTTTTTCTAGAGAAATATTGTGTATTGATGTTTACTTTTGTTTATGAATTATTGATCTAATGATGCACAATTCTATTGAATAACTATTAGATGATGTACGCAAGGACGTTTATGTAATTTCGTGAAGACTTTGATGAATTGTCTAGTGTTTATTAATAACACAAGCTTATCTACGTGAGCCCTATTCTACAACAGTTCTCTGATGCATGTAAGTGGATAAACAGACTGTTAAGGTTCCACAAGGACCTATCGTGGACCTTAGCGAATGTTTGAAGGCCATTTTAGTAGACTTGCAGTATTGAGCCCTAGGGGATTATAGATCTATCTGAAGGCAGATCTAGGGCACTAAAAGTCATCACATTGATCTTTGGATGCGGAAACTTGGTTCCAGGATCCTCCCATACTACTTCGGGTGAGACTGCAGCCTGTGCTATATGGGTTGTTGCCGAAAGGGCCAGTAGTGTAGGGTTTTGTTGGTTGGCGCAATTAACTCTGAACCTGGGTCAGGACCCGCTAAGCCAACATACATATCTTCTCTTCCTTCCAATATAGCCATTTTTGTAGATAGAATGAATTTGTCCAAATTAGCCAAGAATATGAAGGAAGCCCTTTCTATAGAGAAACACATAATTTCTCTTGAAAAGAAAACCTCTCAGGAAGAAAGAAAATCTAAGAAAGTTGCTTTCAAAGATGATTCTAAAAATAAAGCCCCAAAAGATCCTTTTGATCTTGAAGGCCTTTAGAAAGTACTAAAAACCATGTCTAATGAAATGATTGAAATGAAGAAACAAGTTACCAAATCCTCTTCTGCCAAAAAACCTTTCAGATATTTTAGGAGGAATCAGTATTCTAGGCCAGAGCCACCAAATACCATATCTAAGGCTAAGTCCGACTTAGAAGAAGAGAATAAGAAATCACAATGACCAATGAAGAAACTGAAGAAGAAGAAATAATCAAACTAAATGGGATGTGAGAGTTTATCCTTTCAAATGAAGAAGAACATGAAGATTTTCCCATTAGCACCAGAAGCAAAGGGCCTTCTGATATGACTCAGTCCAATCAAAAGAAGAAAAATCCAAGTCCTGCTGCTAAGGAAAAAGAAATTAGCAAAAAGTCTTCTCCTAGGGCTTCACAGCCAAATCCATCTTCATCAAATCTTCAATCTACATCAAACACCCTACTAATTACTGATACCATGGCATATAACATTGTGGAAGACATGAAGAAAACTAAAGCCAATATTTCACTACATGAACTCAGAGAATTGAAGCAACAACAAAAAATACTACTTAGAGAACTAAGTACAGTTCTTGCTTCTCCCCTACCTACTGCTGTTGTATCTCAAGCTGCTAAAGGCATGGGTAAACCCCCCACTTCTTCAAACAAAGTTGACCCTACACATGTCATCCTAATCGGTGATAGATCTAATTCACAAACACCTCCTTTCCTCTTAACGTATGAAATTTTCAATAGGAACCTTCATAATTGTTTGATTGACTCAGGATCCTCTTCTAATATAATTCTGAAAACAGTATATGCTAAGTTAAACGTAACTCCTCAAAATTTTGTTGTTCATAGAGTACAACTTGACAGAACCAATGTATAAGTCTTAGGGTAATTAAATTCATTTACCATTGGAATTTCCTCAAATCCCAATTCTGCCAAATAATTGATATATTGGTCGCTGATATACCTGAATTCTATAGTCTAATTCTAAGTAGAGATTGGTCCGAGAAACTCCATGGAAATTTTTCTACGGACTAGTCTCACATATGGTTTCGTTACAATGGAAAGGCAAATCAAATTCAAGTTTATCGAGAGAAACACCTGAAACATACAGTGACTTATTTTTAAGGTGATCATGACATGGTAGCATTCAATAATAACATTATTGGGAATTATTCGGCTGCGTCATTTCAGGGAACTTTAAAGAACAAGAGTCTCCATTTCTGGATAGTGTTGTCATCTCACAGATTGAAAATTTCTTGTAGATAGATGCTTCCAAATGCAAAAATTTTGTAAATAAACCCGTAGTGAACACTTTAATTTGGACTTTATACTTGATGGTTCCAAATCTAACGATGGTGCAGGAGTTAGTTGGATTTTAATCAACCTAGAAGGAGAAAAAACCATATTAACTTGTAGACTAGAATTTGAGTGTACAAATAATACCGCAGAATAAGCGGCATTGGTTTAAGGATTATACAAAGAAATTGGTCTCAACCTCAAATATCTCCCGGTTTTTGGAGACTCAGAAATTGTCATTAAGCAGGTAAGAAATACTATGTACTGCCTTTCTAGACATCTTAAGGATTATCAATCATTAGTCCAAGATCTTACATCACATTTTTTGGCATTTAGTATTTCTCCTGTATCTAGACTACAAAATGTTAGTGCTGATATGTTATCTAATGTTGCATCAAAACTCATACCATCTGAGGATTATAGTCCTGATAGATTTTCCATTGAATTAGTTTTTAGACCATCCATTCCTAACAATGTCAGTAATTGGTGAGTCTTCAACGATGATTATGATATTGTAGATTTTATAACATTGGAGGGGTCAGATGATGACCAAATCATAGATGAAAATGAGCATGACATTCATTTAAATCAGAACGTTGATGAAAATCCAATACCCAAATCTATAGTCAAATTAGAAGATATTTATGATCTCAAAGAGAGATTTAAGGAGGTAACTAATACCAAAATCCAAAGGCCAACCTTGAGATTTGAATTAGTGAACCCTGGAACTGATGACAAGCCTCAAATCGTTAGTCTAGGTCTTAGTCTACCCTCTGTTGAAAGATAATCATTCATTTGATTGTTAAAGACATACAAAGGTATATTTTCTTGGGATTATTCTGATTTGAAAACTTATGGTACCTATGTCATACAAAACATCATTCCTATGTTATCTAATGATAAACCAGTGTAGCAAAAACTAGGAAAAATTCACCCGAACCTCGAAAGTCAAATCAAATCGGAGCTGAATAAACTCCTTAACGCCAAAATCATATTTCTTGTTAAGCATTCGAAATGGGTGTCCAATTTAGTTAGGAAAAATAATGGAGACATTCGTATAGGTATATATTTTAGAAATTTAAACAAAGCATGTCAAAAAGACAACTTTCCACTACCAACCATGGAACAAGTGTTTTTGTCAGTAGCTAGTTTTGAGCTCATGTCGTTTCTTGAAGGATTTTCAGGATATAACCAAATCCTCATCCATCTAGATGATAGATTCAAAACCACTTTCATAACTAAATGGGGAACATATGCTTATAAAAAAATGCCTTTTGGTTTGATTAATGCGGGTGTCACATTTCAAAGAGCTATGGATATAGCCTTTAAAGGACTCATTAACAAATCAATTTTTATTTACCTGGATGATATCACTATTTATTCTAGGAAGAGAAGCAGTCATTTAAATGACCTTAAGCAGATCTTTGAACGATGCAAAAAATATGGGATCTCGCTCAATCTAAAGAAGTCTTATTTTTCCGTAAGCGAAGGTAAGATTTTAGGATTTTTTTTTATAAAAAAGGGTATTTATATAGATCTAGAAAGGATTAAGGAAAATTAGAAAATATCCTTACCCCATAATAAGAAATCAATGTAGTCATTCCTTGGTCAAATAAATTTTGTAAAATGATTTGTCCCTAAAATTTTGCAAATAGTTTTACCTTTACATTCTATGATTAAAAAAAACAGTTCCAGGTGGGGTCACAATGAAAGAGAAGCATTTGATATAATCAAACAAGCTATTATCAACGCTCCCTCCTTGACAACTCCCAATTTTCCCAATCATTTTGTTTTATACACATTTGTGTCAGAAACATCATATGCTTATGTTTTGACACAGCTCAATGATCAATAGATAGAAGCACCAATATCATCTTTTAGTTAAAATCTATAAGGTGCCGAATTAAATTACTCCACTGTAGAAAAGCATGCCTTTGTTATTTTTAAGTCAATAAAGTGTTTCAGACCATTTCTCCTTAAAACTCAGACCAAAATCATAGTTCCATTCTTAGCAGTAAGGCAATTATTGTTGCAAAGGGAAGTAGGAGAAAAAGGGGCCAACTCGGTAACTGCACTGCAAGAATATGATCTCGAAATTAGACCAACTAAAATTGTTAGGGGTCAAGGTTTTTGTAAAATGTTAGCTGGAGCATCCAACTTACCATCAGAAGAATATTTAGGTGATGTGTTAGCTACCTATACCAATAGGTTTCATTTTTCATGATTGGCAGGAGAAGTGCCAATATGATCTACTTTGGTGATGCAAAGATCTCATATTGGTGTGGAAAACACCTATCTGCAGTTGGTTGATGCTGTCCTACTTCTGAATGGATGATCCAACAGTCTAAACTGGGTCATTCCATGTTTCAATTTTTTGTTGTAGATTAGAGAAAGAAATCTGTCCAAACTGTTCAATCTTGGCAGATAAAGTAGTTAGGTAGAGAATGAAGGTTCCCAACTGTTTAATGTGGAGCCTTGGAAGTAATAAGGCTAGCCTTAGATAGAAAATCAAAAGGAAAAAGCCAAAGGAAAAGAAAAGGCACATGAGGGTTTGCAAGTCTAAGTGCACCTTCCTTGAAGTAACAAAAAATGCTAGGCAATAGAATGGGTAGGTAGATGGGGTTGCAGAAGCATGATTTATGACATTTCACTGGCCTAAGCAAAGGAAAAACATGGTGTCAGTGCAGATCTTCCTATTCAGCAGTTTGGTAGCAGCAAGATGAAGCATGTCTAACTTCCCAATCATCCCCCATCACATTCCTTGCTAACATCCCAATACCACCTTTGTTCATGAGAGAAAAAAAACTCATTGATTGACTCTTGTTGCATAAAGAGCCACATTTCCTGTGTAAAATTCTTTTCATTTTGATCTACTCTCCTAACTAAGTTTGCTTCCTATAAAACTTAGTCTTTGCTTCCTCTTCTCCATATATTCCATCCAATACTAACTACTAACTCTATCTACACTTAACTCCCTATGTTCCCCTTTCCCTATTACTATATCACTATTGTGCATAAAATGCCCCAAAATGTATATATCCCTCCCCTTGGGCATTATAGCCATATGTTCAAATATTGGATAACCATGCAGAAGCAAAGTCTTGTTCAAAGATGCGTTGTTTAAAGTCAGGGATTAAACTAACCCCTGGTTGGTTTAATAACCTAAGCCTTACCCTTTTTCCCCTTACAACCCCTTTGAAATGTTTTACCTGCATTATTTGCAAAAGCCTTGTAAAAACCCACTGTTGCTGCCTATCCAAAGTTTTGTTATAATGTGCATTGAACACAAATAACATTGAAAAAACCCAAAATCCGCCAAAGTCAAAAGGTCCCGCCCTGGCGCACATTTCCATAAATATAATAATTTATTGCTCGCCCCGCTGCCGTATTTTCCTGCCAGGTTTGCAACCCGTCAACCGTCGGATCTGGGCTTTCCCATCCGACGGCCCATATCGATATCGGACCGCCCCCGATGTCCGGACTTTACCTCCCGAAAAATGTCAGAGGGTGACGTCAGGGCAGTGCCACGCGTTGCCCCCAAATCGTATCGGGAGGCCGCCTGCCAATACCGTCCCCGTACAATAAGCGGTCCGAAATTATCGCTTACCGCTTTGGTTTACCACCCGCCCACGTCACGCCCACGCCATTCCCACGTCATGCCAACTCAGCGTCGCGTCAGCGCCCGGCCCGCCATCGCTCCGACCTGTCCGCCACCTCATCAGTCCCCGTGGACCACTCACAGGCCGCCACGTCACCCTTCTGTACCCGACCCCACCCGATGACGTCATGCTGACGTCATCCAAAAAATGCGCCAAAAGCCCAAAATGTCCATATTTTCGCCAAAATTCGAGTTTTTCTCATATTTTCACCAAAAGAACTATTGAGCTCTCTGCATGTAATTTACGACGTTCTTGCCGCCAACCTGCAGAAATCGATTTTAGAGACCGTGGGCGCCCTCAATTCACCTACATTGCCACCATTTGCCGTCTGCACCAGGTATTTATCCAAGTTTCTCCTCCGCGCCTGGTTTTTTGCATAAATTCACCAACACAAGTGAGAAAAGAGAGGTCAACACTGTAATTACCTGCAAATTCTCGGTGACCACCATTTATCTTCAGCTATAAGGTCGAATTCACCTACAGAAGTCCACATTGAGCCACATTTCCATCAATTTACAGCCTGTTCGCGCAGTCGCAAACTGAAACCTCTGCTGCACAAATTCATCGGGAACACATCTCTTAAGTCCCAGCATTTGCTCATTGAACCTCTTTCAGGAGCATTTTAACTTGTTTTCACCATAATTCACCCTGTTTCCTCTGCAAATCGCCCTGCTCTTGCAAAATTCACTGCCCTGTGTTGCTGTGCCCAGAAAATCAAGTTCAAATCCATTTCCAAGTGTTAGTGGACCATGGAAACACCAGTAGCATTGAACATTCCACCCTTGAATGCCCCACACAGAGAGCTAGAATGGCAGGCCCTGGGTGATAGAGATTACCAGATGACAGAAACACTCTCAATGGACACCAAATATAATATTCATGTACTCAATGAGCTGAAGGCCAAGCACCTCAGTGGAACTGACATTCTAGGGATTTGGGACTCCAATTTGCCCATTTATAACCTTCCTCAAGTCAATGTCCTTCCAGATTTAATTCATAGATGCAGTGCCAACTATGACCCATGTCAAAGAGCTGTCCTCAATTCCTCAGGTTCAGTTTTGTTCCATGTCACCCCTGAGGCTATAAATCAAATGCTGCACTTTCACACTACAAAGCCATTGACTCCTCTTTCCATGATGGACTTGCTAAAGAAAGGAGGCAAGCTGTCTAGTGCCCAAATCATAAAGATTAATCAGCTATTCATTGAATCAGGCTCTCAAACTGTGAGGACCCCTCCTATAGGAAATGTATATTTCAATGAGTTGGGCAAGTTGCTTGTGGATTTGATCAGTTATGTCCTAGGTTACAGATCAGCTGAGGATGCTGATGAAACCATTCTGGCAATGATGTCTATCTTCTCCCCTGGAATGCCTCCTTCTGTTCACTATGATTATGCTGCATACATTGCCAATAAAATTCATGAGCAATTGATGAATCTAGAGAGGGAAAAGGTGTTTAGATACACTTCATACATCTATCACTTGTTCCTATTTTATCAACCTGATAGCTTCCCTATTACTCTCAAGAAGTTTGATGCTCAGGGAAACCCAAGGTCTGTGGTATTTTGGACTTCAATTTTTCATCACATATCTTATTCACCATACAGCTATTGTGAATTCATAGACCTCTTTATCCATCCAGCTATGTCCTTGCTATTGGGTACCCCTCCTCCAAGATTGACAGATGAGATGCAAGGGATTCTCCAGCTCTCAAAGGCCTACATCATTGGGGATTGGTACTTCTACCAACACCATACAATAATCAGAATATATGGTTGTGAGTTAGCGCCATTCAGACTACCAAAATATGTCCCTATGAGACTCTTTGCCTTAGAATATTTCAGGCAATTTGGAAATGCAGACATGGTCCATTTCCACAGCAAGAACAAGAAGGTACAACTCAAAATCAGAAACCAGCTAGGCCCATTTCTTTATAATAAAAGGGAAGAAGGATGGAAAGAAGCAGATAAGATCCTAGAGGGCCTCCGATTGCAAACCAGTTTCCTCTGGTCACCCTATGACCCCAATCACTTCATTAGTCTTAGAAGGGTCAAGTATAAATTGGCTAGCTATGATCATGTCAAGCTGCCCCACATTGAAAAATATGCCAATTTGTTAAGATGGAAAGAGGGCACTCTAGAAGAGGCAAGTACTAGAGAAGAAATAACACAAAAAGAAGCAAAGAAACTTGAGAAGGAAGCTGACTTGGAACATTGTGCACAGGTTTCTTCTTCTTATCATACTCAACTTGGAGTAGCTACCTCATCTTCTACGGCTCCCCAACAAAAATCTCAAACTACTCGTCAGGTAGTCAGCAAAGGTAAAGAAAAAGAGATGGAACCGGTGCAGCCACCCCCTACAGCAGAACAACAGAAGGAGCAGCCCAAACAGAAAGAAGAAATGGCTGAAGCTCCCATATCTACAGAGCAGCAGGCTCAAGAAAATGTGCCTCCTAGGCAGGAAACGACAGTGTAGGTCTCGGTGCTCCAAACTCCACTAAATGAAGAAAGAAGCAGGAAGAGGGATAGAGAGCAGGAAACTCCCCTCACCACATCAACAAATCAAGGGGAGAAAAGGCAGAGATTAAATCCCCTTTCTGAAGAAGAGATGCCTATTGGGCAATCCTTGGGTATGGGCCCCCCCAGCATGGAGGCATCTGCCAGTTCCTTCCAGCAGGAACAAGAAAGAACCCTTGGAGGAGAGGTTAGATCCTCAAGCCAGCAAAGGAGAGCTGAATCAGGCATAAAGCAACAATTTATTGACATCAAGAAGAGAAATGAGCCAGTCAGGCTCCAACTGTACAATCACTTACTTAAAATGGCTCCCACAAACCAGCAGAGGCTTATGTCAGCATATGACGTAACAGAGGGGAAAATGACTATGAGTCATTTCATGCCTACTATGCTGCAGCCACAGTCAGCTGCAGATTATATAAGAACCAACCTTGAGGTTCTTGCAAAAGACATCCACCCAATGGACCAGATAGAGCTTCACAAGCAAACGGGTGAGATGGTCTATTCAACTCTTGAAGACAAGACCTTCTTGGCACACAAATTACAAAACAGTCTGCATAATACAACGACCCAACTTTAATTGGAAAAGGCATCCTCTCAGGCCAAAGACAACAGGATCAGGTCTTTGGAAGATATTATTATAGAGCTTGGGCATGACCCAAAGGATCCCAAAGTTGTACAGGTGCTACTAAAAGAAAGAGATGCAGATATAGCAGCCTTGAGGAAAATGGTAAAAATTCCAGCAACCCTTCACCCTCAAACAGAAGAGGTTGCTCAGCAGAGGAAGGACCAGGATGTAGCAGCCATGCTGCTAACACTACACAAACAACTGGTGCAAACAGAAGGGAAATTGGTAGAAACAGAGGCTGCATTACAGGCAACCCTGCAGAAGAAAGAAGGAGGCCAGACCTTGAGGAGCCCCCTCAAAGTATCACTCCTCCCACAGGACAGACAGCTGAAACAGGTCCAACAACATCAGCACCAGCAACAACATCAGAACAGGCTCCAAGCCTTGATATGCAGAAGATGATGAAGGAGATTCAAGTTCTAGAGGCCCAGATGGCAGAGCTGAATGAAGCCAAGGAGAAATTGGCCACAGTGAATGAAAAATATGACAAATCTAAGAAAACTGTAGCTGAAAGAACAAGGGAAGTTAGAGCTCTGGAGAAAAAGATAAAAGAATTAGAGAAAGAGCTCTCCCTTGACAAGGTTGTGGCTGAGATTAAGAAAGTTCTGTTAACACCCAGGTTGTTCCCTTTGACTCCCAAGGGAATACGGCCGGGGTAACCACTAACCAAGCTTTGGATCACAGGTTCTAGCCAACCTGTAATCAGAGAGGGCTCTCTCTTTAATGGTTTAACTTTGTTCTTGAGAGTCTTAGGCTAGATATGAGGTGAGGGTTTGGTTTGTAATTTTGGTTGAATGATGTCTCTCAGTACTTAAGGTGATATCTTCAGACAGTTTTAGACCATTGGGCAATGGAGTCTGTAGTTGCAGGTTGTTTGAATTTGTTTGATGTGTGATTATTAAAGCAAAAGGGCCATTTAAAGTATTTCATGAAACAAACTTGAAATTGTAATGATGAAGTGTGTTTAACCAGTGGAAGGCAATTAAGAAATTTCCACTAAGTTGATGATGTGAGAAAGAGATATATTGACCAGGAGCAGGTTTGAATTCCTGAACAATAATCACTGTGAAAGGTATAGTTTAGAAGTGCAGCAATTAAGAATTACACTCTTATAACTATAACTGAGGAAAACATACATAATAGCTTAGATTGAGTTCAGGGTATTCTATGAATAAGTCCTGAAACTATTCTTTTTCTTTGCCATTAAACTGTGAAACAGAACATGAATGGATTATGAAGAAAATAACAAACATAACGAACAGGTCAAAGAAACTTATTGTTCCATGAAATACGCAGGAATCCCGTAGCATTCAGCAAGCACACCGAAACGCATCAGACAACACAGAACTTTGGAAATTCCATCAGCTTTATTGTATTAAAACTCTGAACATTTACAGCATAGTATCTCCTGAATAGAAAATCAACAACCCCTGCAAGCTTATGCGAGGGGGAATATATACAATCGGTTATACAAAAATATCTGAACCGTTGAGTCACTTGATAAATAAATGCGCTCACCAACTTTACAAAATAGCAGATAAGGAAGTTATTACTGCTCTAAATACAAAATGAATACTCTTTAATGCTGTCAGAAGTCTTTTTGACCTTTGGAGGCTACTGAGTCGGTTGACGTTCTGTATTAATGCTGAATGATGTGTCTTTATGGCTTTGTCATGCTGTAGCTTTCTCGGCCCTGTCATTTGCAGCTGTCAGTATTGCTTTAGTGGCCGAATTGGTTTGTTGAGCTGGTTCAGTCCATTCTTCTCCAGACGTACTGAATGCATCAAATTTTCCTGCACATGATGACTTATGTTTTTTAATGAAAAAACTTGATGAAAGCCTTTTGTTTACAGTAACAACTGTATCATTTTGGTCCACCATTCCTTTGTAGGCAGTTGATGCCTCAAAATTGCATCTAAGGTTTCATCTGCCTCTGTATATTTGTAGAAGTTGGAGGCACTTCAAACAAATGTTTGATCTCATTCATAATAAAAAATAAGTTCTCTACTCTGTCATAGAGACTTTGCCCAGATGCTGGTCCTGTTTCTTCTGAAGTACTTGCTCCTGCAGTGATCTCGTTAGTGGCAAATGTATTCACCCTTTTGGCATAATTTTCATGTGATAGTAGCCTCCCTGAGTTGTTCAACAAGCCAGGAAGGCCTCTGCTCTGTAATGCTGCAAACTTATCCATGAATCTGTTTACTTCTATTTGCATGTCCTGGCTTCTTCTATCCAGTGTTTGTACCAGGCTTCTCAAAGTAAGGACCCTCTTTATCAGCAGGATGGTTTCAGTTCTATTGGGGATTCCTATTGCTGCCAGCTGAGGACCTGTACGGTTATTGAGAACGTTGATCATTCTATTGGCTATCTCAGGCATATTGCCTAGAGATGCCCTTGCCCTTTGGACTTCCCTGTGTGCTTTGGCTATGAGCTCCATTTGTTCATGAATTGTCTCTATATACTGCCATTGATCTGTGATTGATTGGCCAATATTGGCCCATAAAACTTTCTTGATTTCAGTTACAACCTTGTCAAGGGTGAGCTCTTTCTCCAGCTCCTTTATCTTCTCCTTGAGAGCCTTTATTTCCCTTCCCTTTTCAGCCACACTTTGTTTGGATTTGTCATATTTTTCATTTAGCTTAGCTAAATTATCCTTGGCCTCATTTAGCTCTGCCATTTGGGCTTCCAGAGCTTGAATCTCATTCATCAGCTTCTGCATGTCCAGGGTTGGAGCCTACTCTGATGTTGTTGCTGGTGCTGATGTTGATGGAGTTGTCTCAACTATTTTCACTGTAGGAGGAGTGACATTTTGAGGGGGTTCCTCAAGGTTGATTACTTGTGGAGGGGGCTGAACTGTTTGGCCTCCTTCTTTCTGCTGTAGGGCTGCCTGCAATGCAGCTTCTGTTTCTATTAATTTTTCTTCAGTCTGCACCAACTGTTTGTGCAGTGTTACCAGCAATGTTGCTGTATCCTGGTCCTTCCTTTGCTAGGCAATCTCCTCTGTTTGAGGGTGAAGAGTTGCTGGGACCTTTATCATCTTCCTTAGAGCTGCAATGTCTGCATCTCTTGTCTTTAGCAGTGCCTGAACAGCTTTGGGATCCTTTGGGTCATGCCCAAGCTCTATGATTATATCCTCCAGAGACCTTATCCTGTTGTCTTTAGCCCGGGAGGATGCCTTTTCTAACTCCAATTGTGCAGTGGTATTATTCAAAGAATTCTGCAATCTATAATTTTTCAATGTATTATCTGCTAGGGTAGCATACACCATCTCACCCGTCTGTTTATGCAATTCAATTTGATCCATTGGGTGGATTTCCTTGGACAGGATTTCCATGTTTGTTCTTATATAATCAATTGCAGACTGTGGCTGCAGCGCTGTGGGCTTGAAATGGCTCATTATCATTTTGCCCTCTTGCACATCATATGCAGACATCAACCTCTGCTGGTTTGTAGGAGCCATTTTCAACAAGTGGTTGTATAGCTGTAACCTCAATGGCTCATTTCTGGTCTTGATGTCTATGAACTGTTTCTTTATGCTGGACTCACCCTTTCTTTGTTGCCCTGAGGAGCTGACCTCTCCTCCAAGTGTTCTTTGCTGCTCTTGCTGTAATGAGCTAGCTGATACCTCTGTGCTGGGGGGACCCATCTGTGTTTGCCCAAAAGGCATCTCCTCCTCTGAGAAAGGATCGAGCCTTTGTCTCTTTTCCCCTTGTTGTGATGCTGCGGTGCTAAGGGGAGTCTGTTCCTGTCTGTCTCTCTTCTTACCCCTCTCTTCATTTATAGGGGTTTGGAGCACCGAAGTCTCCACTGTAACATTCTGCACTGAGGCCTCCTTTTCTCGTGTTTGCTCATCATTAGGACCAAGAGCCTCTGCCATTTCTTCCTGCTGTTCAGGATGATTTTCAGGCTGTTGATCTTGGGCTGATTGCTGCTCTTCAGGGGCCTCTTGTTGTTCTGTTTCCTTGCCTTTACCCTTGGCTGAAGTTTCTGCTGTAATTGGGGCTTGGGTTGTCTTTTGTGGAGCTGTAGATGATGAGGCAGCTGCTCCCACTTGAGTGCTTGGAAGAGAAAATACCTGTGAACAAAGCTCCAAGTCAGCCAACTTTTGGAGATTTCTCATTCCTCTTTGAGCTAGTTCTTCTTGTGTAGTAGCTTCTTCTAAGGTGCCTTCCCTCCATTCTAGTTGATTTGCATATTTTTCTATGTGAGGCAACCTTACGTGACCATAACTGGCCAGTCTATATCTGATCCTTCTTAAGCTTATGAAATGAGTTGGGTCGTATGGTTTCCAAAGGAAACTGGTTTGTAAGCCAAGGCTTTCTAGCATTCTATCTGCCTCTTTCCAACCTTCCTCCCTTTTATTGTAAATGAAGTGGCCTAATTGATTTCTAACTTTAAGTTGTGCTTTCTTGCCCCTGCTTGAAAAATGGAGTACATCAGCATTCCCAAATTGCCTGAAATACTCGAGGGCAAACAATCTCATAGGCACATATCTGGGCAATCTGTATGGGGCCAACTCACACCCATATATTCTAATAACTGTGTGGTTTTGGTAAAAATACCAATCCCCAATGGTGTATACTTTGGACAACTGAAGAATCCTCTGCATCTCATCAGTCAGTCTTGGAGGAGGTGAGCTCATAAGCAGAGACATGGCTGGGTGGATGAAGAGGTCTATAAACTCACAATAAGTGTATGGGGAATAAGATCTGCAGTGGAAAGCAGAGGACCAATAGACCACTGACCTTGGATTGCCTTGTGCATCCACTCTTCTCACAGGGAAAGGAAATTTCTCATGCTGATAGTATAGGATTAAATGGTAGATATAGGAGGTGTATCTGAACAGCCTTTCTCTCGCCAAGTTTATCAATTGCTCATGTATTTTATTGGAGATGTAAGTGGCATAGTCATAAAAGATTGGGGGCTTACCAGGGGAAAACATGGCCATCATTACCAGCACAGTTTCATCAACAAATTCTATTGAATTATAGCCCAGTATGGGACTAATCATATCTGCAAGGTCTCTGCCCAATTGATTCAGGTATACATGAGAAATGGGAGGGTACTTCATGGTATCAGAGGTTGAATCAATGAACAATTGATTTATCTTAGTGATTTGAGCATCTGTCAGTTTAGCTCCTTGTTTTATCAGATCCAATAGTGACAAAGGGACTAATTTCTTATTAGTCTTGAAGTTCAGCATCTCTCTGATGGCTTCAGGGGTGACATAAAAAACAACTGAGCCTGAAGGGTCAAGCACAACCCTCTGAGTGGGGTCATAGCAGTCAGCACATTGGTGGATTAGGTCAGGGAACTGGTTGACCTGAGGGAGCTTGAAGATGGGGAGGAAAGAGTCCCAAATGCCCAATATATCCATTCCACTATCATGCTTGAGTTTCAATTCATTTAGCAAGTGAATGTGATACTTGCTATGCATTAGCATTTCCTCTGATATTTGGTAATCCTGATCTGCTAATGGTTTCCACTCCAACTCTCTATGGGGGGCATTCAATGGAGCAACATTCAGGGCAACAGGTGCTACTGGTGTATCCATGTTTTACAAGTGAATTTGGTTTGAATTTCGACTGTTTCTGGAAGAAATACCGTCTTGCGTGGTAGGTTAGGTAATTTGCTGAATTATAGCCCGTTTCAGAGCAACAGGGGTGTAATTGGGCACAATTGGCCGGTTAGAAAGTGATGAAATTGGTTTTAAGGCGTAGCAGGCCTATTTCTCCAGGAAAAATGGTCAATTTTTAATGGTTTCTTAACAATGCAGGACGAAACAGAGCGCGCAGTCGGAGAATTGGTAAATACCTGGTGTTATAACGATGGAGGAGCTTGGTTGCAGTCAAACGCTGAGTGGCAGCAGCTCTGGAATGGTCTTGGTAGGTTGGCGGTAGCAAAGGACATAAAAATGCATGCAGGAGGCAGAGCAGAAAAACATATGAAAATGCGCAAAAACGGCAAAATTCGGCCAAATATGGACTTTTGGGCGTTGGCGCGAAAATTTGGATGACGTCAGCATGACGTCATCAGGTGGGGTCAAGGTCAGGTGACATCAGCATGACGTCATCGGTTTACGTGGCGGTCTGTGAGTGGTCCATGGGGACTGCGTAGGTGGCGTGACAGCTCGGAGCGATGGCGGGCGGTGGTGCTGACACGGCGGTGAAGTGGCGTGACGTTGGCATGACAGGACAACTGAAAACCGGGAGTGGTAAGCGGTATGATATTGTACCGCTCTTCATACAGAAGCGGGATTGTCAGAAGGCGGCCCGATAAGATTTGGGGGGATGCGTGGCAGAGGCCTGACGTCACCCTCTGAAAAATTTTGGGAGGTAACGGCAGTACATCAGGGCCGCTCCGAAATTGATAAGGGTCGTCAGATGGGAAAGCCCAGATCCGACGGCTGGCGGGAGGGTAAGTTGTCAGGGCAATACGGCAGTGGGCGCGAATATTTTAATATATTCTTTGAAATGCGCGCCCGAGCGGAACTTTGGGTTTTGGTAGATTTGCGGGTTTTTCCAATGTTTTTTGTGGAAAGGCGCATGGCAAAAAAACTTTGGATAAGGCGGAAAAATGGGTTTTTTGGTGTGTTTTGCAAATAGCGCAGGTTAGGGGTAATAGTGGATTTTTACAAGGCCTTTTGCAAGTAAAACATGTAAATCTTTTCAGAGGGTTGTGAAGGGAACAAGGGGTAGGGCTTAGGTTATTAGACTGACCAGAGGTCAATTTAATCCCTGTTGTTGGGCATATGGCTATAATTGCCAGGGAGAGGGAATATTTATACATTGCTAGGGGTTTATACACCATAGTGTTTATAATAGTAGGGGAAAAGGGGGACATAGGGGATTCAGATAATAAGAAGTTAGGACTTAATATGAGTGGAGAAGGTGGATAAGGGGGAAAAACCACTAAGTTATATGAAATCAACTTAGTTTAGGAAGTAGATCAAAATGAAAAGAATTTTACACAAGAAATGTGGCTTTTAAAGAACCAAGAACCAACACAAGACTTTGACTCTTTCCATGAACATAAGTAGTATTGGGATGTTAGTAATGAGTATAATGGGGGGTATTAGGGAGTTAGACATGCTTCATAGTACTGTTGTAAAACTGCTGAATAGGAGACCTGCACTGGCACCATGTTTTTCCTTTGCTTGAGCCAGTGATAAAGGAATCATGCTTCTGCAACCCCATCTACCTACCCACCTACTGCCTAGCATTTTTTGTTACTCCAAGGAGGGTGCACTTAGACTTGCAGACCCTCATGTGCCTTTTCTTTTCCTTTGGCTTTTCTTTTGATTTTTCTATCTAGGACTAGCCTTATTGCTTCCAAGGCCCCAGATTAAACAGTTGGGACCCTTAATTCTCTACCTAACTACTAGCCTGCCAAGATTAAACAGTTTGGACAGGCTTCTTTCTCTGATCTACAACACAAAATTGAAATATGGCATGATCCAGATTAGGCTGTTGGACCATCCATCCAAATTCAGTTAACATCAAGCTATGTACACATATTGCATTCCCTTGGAAATATGGGATCTTTGCATCACCAAAGCAGAGCATATTTGGAACTTCCTTTGCCAATCATGAGATATGAAACCTATTGGTATAGGTATCTAACAAGTCCTGTGGGCCAACATTGGTCAATCTATAACAGACCAATGGCGATACATAGAAACCATTCATGAGCACATAGACCTCATAGGCAGGGCAAACAAGGAGAGTCAGAGAGCAAGGGCATCTCTAGGCACTATGCCTGAGATAGCCAATAGAATGATCAATGTCCTCAATAACTGCACAGGCCCTCAGTTGGCAGCAATAGGAATCACCAATAGAACTGACACCATCTTACTGATAAAGAGGGTCCTCACTTTGAGAAATCTGGTGCAGACATTGGATAGAAGGTGCCAGGAAATGCAAACAGAGGTAAACAAGTTCACAGATAAATTCACAGCATTGCATAGCAGAGGCCTTCCCAGCCTACTAAACAGTGCAGGTAGGTTGCTGTCCCATGAGAACTATGCAAAAAGGGTGAATACATTTGCCACAAATCAGATCACTGCAGGATCAAGTATCCCAGAGGAAACAGGGCCTGCATCTGGGCAGAGCCTCTATGAGAAAATAGAAAATTTGTTTTTTATCATGAATGAAATCAGGCATCTGTTTGAAGTGCCTCCTAATTACTTCAAATATACTGAGGCAGATGAAACACTAGGCACAATTTTGAGGCATCAGTTGCCTACACAGGAATGGTGGACCAGCATGATACAGACATTGTTGTGAACAAACAAGTCTTCACCAAGTTTTTACATCAAAATGCAAGTCATCATGTTCAGACAGTTGATACATTCACTATGACAGTAAAAGAGTGGACTGAGCCAACTCAGCAAACCAATTCAGCCACCAAAGCAACCTCGACAGATGCAGATGACAAGGCCGAGAAAGCTACAGCACGACAGAACATTAAAGGCATATCATTCAGAATTAATGCAGATCGCTCAACCGACTCAGTGGCCTCCAAAAGTCAAAAAGGTTTCTGACAGAACTAAAGGGTATTCATTGTATATTTAGAATAGCAATAACTTTCTTATCTGCTATTCTGAAAGTTGGTGAACGCAATTATTGAACAAATGACTCAGCAATTTAGATATTTTGTAAAACCGATTGTATATATTTCCCCTCACATAAGCTTGCAGGGGTTGTTGATTTTCTCTTCTAAAGAAACTATGCTGTAAATTTCAGAGTTTTAATACAGGGAGCTGATGGAATTTCCAAAGTTCTGAGTTGTTTGATGTGTTGCGGTGTGATGGCTTACTGCTATAGGATTCCTGTATATTTCATGGCACAATAAGTTTTCTTGAACTCTTTGTTATGTATTTCATTCTTTCATAATCAGTCCATGCTCTATATTTCACAGTTTAATAGCACAGAAAAAGAATAGTTTCAGGATTTGTTCATTGAATACCTTGAACTCAATCTATGCTGTTATGAATGTTTTCCTCTAAGTATTAGTTATGAAAGTGTAATTCTTAACTGCTTCACCTTCAGACTAAAACTTCACAGTGACTATTATTCAGGAATTCAAATCTGCTCCTGGGTGATATATCTCTTTCTCACATCACCAGCTTAGTGAAAAACTCTTAATTGCCTTTCACTGGCTAATCATATTTCATCATCACAATTTTAAGTTTGTTTCATGACATATCTAAATGGCCCTGCAGTTCTAGCAATCTTACTCAATACCTCAAACAACCCATAATCACAGACTCCATTGCCCAATGGACTGAAACTGTCTGAAGATCTCATCTTAGATACTGAAAGACATCACTCAACCAAAATTTTAAACCAAACCCTCACCTCATAACTAGCCTAAGATCCTCAAGAACAAAGTTAAAAACTAAAAGAGAGAGCCCTCTCTGATTATAGGTTGGCTAGAACCTGTAATCCAAAGCTTTTTTAGTGGTTACCCCGGCCGTATTCCCTCAGGAGTCAAAGGGAACAACCTGGGTGTTAACATGATGATATACAAATATCGAAGGTAAGCCTCAACGATACTGAATCTTAATATGTTGATCTCAT
This sequence comes from Pinus tabuliformis, assembly GCA_031772625.1. NCBI lineage: Eukaryota > Viridiplantae > Streptophyta > Pinopsida > Pinales > Pinaceae > Pinus > Pinus tabuliformis. Next base: position 1,753,389,391 of record CM062817.1, on the reverse strand, counting down.
ATTTTAATTAGAAAATGTATATGCCCCTATGAATCTTAGCTACAAAAGAAAAATGGATTTGAGATTGAAAGAAACGCAATACGAAATCATCAATGATGTTCTATTTAAAAAAATTATGACTCTGTTTTGCTAAGGTGCCTTGAAAAATCTGAGGTAGAAAAGGTTTTGTAGGAACTCCATGATGGACTAGTTGGTGGACATTTTGGAGGAGACACAATAGCACATAAAATCTTGCATGCTGGCTATTAGTGGCCAACCTTGTTCAAGGACACACACGAATATGTAAGGAAATGCAAAACCTGTCAAAGTGCTGTTGGAAGACAAAGGAAACCTGCATTGCCATTACAACTAGTCAACATCGAACAACCATTTGAGCAATGGGGACTAGACATAATAGGTGAGATAATTCCTCACTCTTCAAAGCAACATAGATACATCCTTACCAAAACTAATTACTTTACTAAATGGGTGGAAGAAATTCCACTAAAGGTAACCAATTCTGAGAACATTATCGAATTTATTGATCAATTTATCATTATCAAATTTGGCCTACCAACTTCCTTGATGTTTGACAATGCATCTTACTTCACAGGAAACACTATGATAGGATTCACTCTCAAAAGAGGTTTCAAACTTAATTATTCTGCTAACTATTATCCTCAAGGAAATGGTTTAGTAGAATCAACCAATAAAAACCTCATTAAGATCATTAAACGAACTATTGATCAGAGTCAAAGAAACTGGCATAAATATTTAACATTTTCTCTATGGGCAGATCAGATAACACAGAAGGCCTCAATAGGCACTTCTCCATTTAATCTGGTCTATGGGAAAGAAGTTGTTCTTCCTACAAATATAACTATTCCCTCTCTAGCCCTAGTTCAATTTATTGAAGAAACTCCTTTTTATTTGCGATTAAGGCAATCAAGAATCCTCAAACTCGAAGAAGAAAGAGAGAAATCCAAAATCATGCATGTCCATCATCAACAATTAGTTAAATATTCCTTTGATGCAAATTTTATTAGCCCAAAATTATTTAAACTTGGAGACCTTGTATTGAAGTGGGATAAAGCACATGAGGAAAACGATAAGCATACCAAATTCCAAATAATGTGGCTTGGACCATTTCAGATTACAGAAGAAATTGAACCATCAAGGTTTCGATTGCAAGATTTATTAGGTAAGAGAGATTCTTTGCCTATGAATGGGCATATTTTGAAAAACTATTTTTCATAGGAGACAACCTCTTTTATCCCCTGTACACTATCGCCTTTACTTTTCCTAGGAAAATAAAAGCTAAATAGTATAACTACTGGTCTTACAATAATTATTCTAGAGATATTTTGATTTTTCGATTTTATAAGTGGAGATTGTTAAGGAAATAATTATAACATTTGAAAATTACCTAAGTTCTATCTCTCTACTTTTTTTTTCCACCAAAATATTCATTCTTTGAGAAACCTCCAACTTTATAAAAAAGCTTTTGTTCTACTATCAGTCAAGAACAGTATCTTTAACAAAGTAAAGGCTTTTTGCATATAAGCATCTTCAACTCTATAATTGTCATCCAAAACTCTTAAGGAGCCAAAGGTTCTCCCCATCCAGTAAACTTTTCTCTTTCTAGAGTGTAATTCTAAAATATACTAAAACTTAAAAGATTAGAGGTCTCATCAAGAGCCTGCTTACCATGTCCATAGGGAAATAATAGACTGACATTGCCAATATTGCATACCAAAACAAGGTAATGGCTTGAGATTATTTTAATCTTAAGACAAGGGGTTTAGTCACGAACCAAATTATTCAGTTGAATTACAACCATTGAATGGCATTGTCACTATTTGGCCACCAAACCAAGAAAATCATTTTTAAGTAATAAAAATATTTTTTTTTGCAAAAAAAATAAACTATTTAAAAAAGGAAAAAAGAATAAGTATATGATTTTGGATTTATCTCTAAAAACTGCACTCTTATCTAGATGGGACACTGAATCATTGTTGGTTAAAATGTAACCCTATGGAGGCTATGGACATCTACTGGCAGCAGAGGTTCTACCTATGACAAATGAGTATATTTAAAAGTTGATCTTTAAAAGCCCCCTACTTTATTTTTAATCTAAGTAAAGATTGATATAGACAAAGAAATTTTCATTTTTTAGAAGATATCAAATGAATTATAATTAGGTGAGTTTTCTTTTATTAAGAGAAATGTTACTTATATTAAAATTCATGTAATTCCTATTTCCTGAACTATCTTTACTTTCAAAGTTTTAGAAATTTCAAAATTATCATAGATAACTGGCTCTTCCAGTGAATCGCCAATTTTTGTACTGTGCAAAACCCCTCCATTTATTATATAATAGTTACTATTGTATTAATAAATGGGAAACCTTAAAGAAAACATAGAAAATAAAAGCTTGCCTTTAAATCCATTGAGAATAAAACCTTAAATGCACTTAATATATTAAGTTGATCACTTTATGACTAAGCATTCTCGCTTTATCGCAAATCGCATGATCCCAAAGTAACAAAGGTTATTAATGAGTCGAAGTCTACGAAACATGTTAAAAGAACCCCCTTAGAAGATTGAATGTAGCATTAAACTCTTTTCTAAAACTTAAGGCTTAGAGTATTCTTTATAATATAAAGTACTTATCACATCGCGACTTTCATGAAGGTACAAACATTCAAACCATAAAAAATGCGAATTGCGATATGGTTCGGACCCAACGAAATAATATTTTTTTTTATAAATTGAATCAAGTTTGACCTATTGTGAATATCTATTTCAACGTGTTGGGAACAGGTCCCCTTAGGTCAATTTGGGGTTAAAATCCCAAGTTTGGGGGCTAAAGGCCCAAGTTTTGTGTAAATAATGTAAAGTCTCCACATTTTGTGGCTGTGGAGCACGAAGATGTAAGCAATCAAAAAGGGTTTCTGCCCGTAGTTTAGATAGTTGTGTCAGCTTCATGAGATCTACCCTTGGTTCGTGGACCATGGGATTGTATAAAAAGGGAGTCTTAGAAGAGTCTAAGGCAGGGAAGTGACAATTTTTTGGTAGAGTTCTGATTAATTTTATAGTTCTGTGAGAGCTAAGAGCAAAGAGTCTTAGCATAGGAAGAGGCTCTACAGCTAAGTGCACAGAGCGCTAGGGTAGAAGTCTGCAATTGAGTGCGCGGACCCCTGCAACTGTGTGTGCAGGGTAGTCAAAGTCTGTACTGGAAATGTGGATTATCAATAAAGAGAAGTGTTCTAGAATTATCTGTGTATGCGTTATTTTAGTTCTATTATGAATGTTGCGATTATGTTATATTAAATACTCGGGTTATGAATTAATGCTATATTGATGTGCGAATCTATGTATTTTACTTTGTCATATGAATGCAAGTTAGAATATCTATTTATGCGAAGGTAATCATAATGCATGTTAAAGTTAACCGATACTTAAGCGAATCTGAGTAAATACAGAAGTAAGAGTAATTACAGAAGCGCATAAGTGCCTAACACATCTATTTAGGGTCTGCAAAGGACGATCGAAGAATTTTGCTAAGGCTTCAAGGATGAATAAGAGAAGTACTTTGACAAGTGATAAAGGGCTTATCGGCCTGTGTGAAGGAAGGGTTAGGTCCCATACTGCTTTTGGTGAGACTTTAGTCTGCACTCCACACATTGATGCCTAAAGGGCCAGTAGTGTAGGGATTTGCTTGGCTACTTAACACTGAACCTAGGTCAGGGCCCATCAAGCCAACAAATGATTCTATTGCTGGGACCAGGATCTGCATAACGATATGTGTGATGTCGCATCATTGGAATCCAACTAAGAAGGAGATTGAAGACTGGTTGGATAGAAAAATCCATGAATTCGCAGCGTAAGAAAACAGGAATCTGCGATTGACGAAAGAACAATGGTTGGACAAATATATGTACACACAGATACACAAAATCTTCTCTTGTTAGTTCCCAGTTGAATTATGCGAGTGGATCACGAAGTTGGTAGACGACCAAGGGAGGTGGAGGATTGACAATCCAATTGTCTCAACCACGGAGTTGGTGCAAAAATTGGAAGCCTCTGAAGATAAGATCGCGTGCGTTGTCGATCATTGTCTCAACCGTATCATAGGAGGGTTTGTGACAGAGTTCGCGGTTGATACTTCGGTCAGTTACAACGAAGTAGAGCGCCACTTCTTCAAAGTTCCATGAGGTAAGGATTTGAAATCATTAAATACTTGGATTAAGATGCTCTTGTGTGAAAATTGGGTTATGCAGTTACCTTGATGTTTGGGGCTACGTAATGTGGAAGGAATTTTAGGGATGGAGGAAGAAAAGGCCCTGAATATAGCCCACCAATTGAGCCTCCTCTGAGTGACGACAAGGGAGTAGCACATGCTTCTCTGCAGAGTGTTATTTAGTTAATAAAGCAAGGGCTCCCGCGAATACCTCATCCACCCACACCACCTCCATCTTCACCCGCACTGCTTGCACCCTCACCCACACCACTTCCACCTCCACCACCATTCAACATGGCGAACTCCGTAAAGCTACCTGTGTTCAAGGGCATGGGAAATGAAGATACGAACTAGTTATGGTTTGTCACGAAGGCTGTATTGGAAGCTCAGGGTATCATGGATGATCAAATGAAGAAAGAAACATTGGTTAGTGCTTTGCAATACTGTGCACTAACTTGGTACATTATGTATTGCACTGATAATCCAACGTCCGCGTTGGTAGATATCTAGACTGCGCTGAATAAGGAATTTAGTAGAACTAATTTTGAGGCACAATCAATTGTGGGATTCAAATAAATCATGATGAAGCCTGGTGAGACACCTTGGGATTTGGATCAGAGATTGAAGTGTACGATCCCTGAAGCTAACATGAATTTGACTGATGGGTAGCAGAGCAAATGGTTTGTGGCCTCATTCCTGCCTCATCTAAGGGTTCCTCTATCACAACAAAATATTGGGACCCAGGCGGAAGCTCTGGAAATCGCGATGAGATTACATGAGACATTGATACAAGATGGTAATATGGGGGTTAAGGAGATTCATATGCAATTGCAGAACCTTTGCCTCAAAATGCAAAGTCTGAAAAAAGACGGAACAACTCGGCTAGAGGCGTGCAAAGAAGTTTGGTGCCTAAAGTGAAAAAGACAGGGTCATGACCAAGATCACTGTCCAGTTTTCGCAAATTATGTTGCAAAAGGGGGGCAAATGCCTCTAAGGCTAGAAGCTGCAGTAGGACCAAGTATAGGGCCCACGCTATGGTGTGCTATCAGTCAGGTAGCTGGGAATGATGTGCTAGACAATTTCCATTTGCTGTAGAAATCGGTACAAACACCGCAACAACTTTTCTGCAACTTTTATCAATATGTGGGTCATGATGAGTGCAATTGCTAGAGATATGAATTACTGATGGACATGACACCTAGATACAGGATTCAGGTAGAAACGTGGCCTCTGGACCAAGACGTTGGAGGAGCGCAAGGTGAGCATCAGGGATGCAGATGAGGCCGAGGTGGAGGATGACGTGGTAGAGGTCGAGGATAGTTATTTGTTACAATTGTGGAGGACCAGGACACTACGCACAAGATTTCCCAAACCTAATGCGGCTGTCATGCCACTATTGTACTTAGTTTGACCATGCAATGGAGGCTTTCCCTATATTATTAGCTACGATAAGTGAGAAGGGGGTGTAATCTCAACAAGTGGATCAGAACCTAGAGATGATGAGGGATGAGCCTCGCAAGGAAGACCCTAAGGTAAATATTGTGCTGTGGAGTGGAGCGACGACTGGTGAGGATAAGGGGAAGCAGCCTGAAGAAGGTGAGTGGGTCTAGAAAGCACCAGAAGAGGAGACTGGGTTTGATCTATAACACACAAAAGAAACATTTATGGAAGCAAAGAAAATTTTTGCTGAGGCCTCTACCTCAGGGAATCAAGAGAAGCCAGCTGAAGAAATGGACCCGTCCATGATTACCACGTTCGTAGATACTTGCATGAAACTACCCCGCGATAAAAAGGTTGTGAAGGGACTGCAGGAGCTGATCAATAGGTGCGATGGCAAGGAAAATGCTATTGATGGACTATGCGTAGTTAGAAATCTTGGTAAGCATAAGACAAGAACTGGACGTGAGACGAGACTCACCACGCAAATAGGAGAATATGAAATGGACCAAGTTATCTTGGACCTAAGTTTCGACGCAAATGTTTTGCCAAAATAGACATGGGAAAGAATGGGAGACCTATGCTATAGTGGTCTCTGATTTAGTTAAGGATGGCAAATCAACATAAAATCATCCCAATGGGGAGGTTGCAAGGGGTTACAGTTGATATTGAAGGTGCGAGTGCACTAGCTGATTTTGAAGTGATAGAGATTGTGGATGACAACAATCCCTACCCTGCACTCCTTGGGATCGATTGGGCCATTGACATGAATGTGGTAATCAATTTGAAGAAGCGAAAGATGATATTTGAGAAGAAATCACTCCACGTAGTGGTGCCACTGGACCCTACAGAAGGACCGTGCTATACTGAATCAGTCCGTGATTATGAAAGTGATGAAGATTTGGACCAGATTTACAAAATAATGTTGTAGGATCACGATTGGGTGAATCTGATAGTAGACGGATGTATTGCATGGGACCGCGAGATTCCTACACATCAGATTCATATGAAGAACTGGAACACTGGCAGAATTGACTGCATGAAGTATCTACGCTGCACTATAATATGATGACCAAGTCATTGCACTGTGTATCATCAGAGGTAAGAAATATGCCTCGCTATGATGGGTTAACTGATATTGATCACTTTTTGGATGCATTTGAAAGGGAAGTACAAGAGAAGCATCGCTTCCAAGCATTGGATTAGGCACTGCGTGCTATGCCCACAAGATGGTGGGGTACGCGAAAAGATAGTTTTAATGATTGGCACGAATATAGGAGGATGATGAGGGTACACTCTGGTCATCCGAAGGTGTGATTAACAGAAAAGTATGATGGAAGAAATGATCTACGTGACCATTTGGCCAAATGGACTGAAGTGTACAGAGCGAAGCCTCAACCAGAGTGGGTCCATCTATTTTGTCATACCTTGGATGTTATACCAATGAATTGGTACTTGGAGACGGAACTCCACCATGGAACCGAAGAATGGGATATTTTGCGCCAAGGATTTTTGATGACATTCAATTTTGAGGATTGATTTGAGTCTATCAATGAAGCGTTGCAGGATGTTAAGACAAAAATTTCTGGATACTGCAGGATCCTCTAGATTTGATTCAACCTAATTGGACTACCCAGCTGAGCCACGCACTGGAGTGCTACAATGTAATAGCGAAAGAAGAAGACGAAGACATGAGGAAGATTAATATTCCAGAGACTGAAGGTCACCGCGAAGCTGAAGGACCACAACTAGAGAATCCATACATAACTGAGACACTCAAAACTAGACAGGTGAACATTGGCATGAAGGCACAACTAAAGTTTGCAAAGATTGGGGACTACTGGGACGACGTGATAGTAGATAAGGTCACCGAACTACTCCGCGAGTATCAAGATCTATTTCCCAGAAAGTTTTCATATCTGAAAGGGATAATAGAGGACTTGGGTGTCATGAAGATACCCCTAAAATAGAATGTGAAACTTGTGAAGCAAATACCTTACTGCCTCAATCTGAAGTACAAAGAAAGCGTCCGCTTAGAGTTAGACAAGATGCTCATGACAGGTATTATTTAACCAGTGGAAGAACATGATTGGGTGAGCCCAATAGTGGTTCAGGAAAAGAAGAAGAAGGAAGAAATAAGGATAGGCGTAGATCTCAAGAATTTGAATGATATTTACGTGCATGATCCCTTCCCAACTCCATTCATCGATGAGTTCTTGGATAATGTTGGCAGCCAAGAATCATATTCATTCACTGATGGGTTCTCTGGGTACCATCAAATCAAGATCACGCCGGAGGATAGAAGTAGGATGACCTTCGCAACTGAATGGGGATGCTTCCAGTATATGGTGATGCATTTTGGGCTAAAGGACACATTGGCAATATTTTCATGCGCAGTCATCACGATGTTCAAGGTTTTCGTTCAAACATTTCTGGATGTATACTTTGACGATTGGACAATTTTTGGATTGGTAAAGCGCCATGTGGAAAGTCTGCGTTTGATGCTAGTGGTTGAGGGGAAAGTACCCCTAGGGTCCTTTGGGTTAAGACTCTACCAGACTGAAAATTGCTTATTCAAAGAAACACACACACAGCCATTATCTTTACTGTAAGCAAATTCTAATGTTTAGGGTACGTACCTAAGGTCCTACGTTCGAGAAGGCCTTTAGGGTCCAAACCCTTCTTGGAGTTCCCTTCTTCTCCTTTGACCTGTAAAACAAACAAATCAAAGAACATAACAGTACATGGACAAATACTTATATGAAAACCATCTTCATGCTATAAAGTTAGTTATAAAAATCTTTAAGTAACTACTTGCATAAGAATTCAAGACAAGAATCTCACAAGCACAAAGAAAGATTGTTTCGGGAACCAAGACATGTTTCTTTATATAAAGGCAAGTAAAGTACATATAACGGAAAGATTTCACCTGAAACACCTTCAACAGGCTCCAAGCAAAGCTTCCTCCCGGATTCGTTCCAGCCTCAAGCCTCCAACAAGAGCTCCTTCCAAGTCTTACTCAATGGTGATATAAAGGATGAATGATCACCAATACACATGAAAACAAGGGTTTCCTATGCAAAATGGGGGAAGTGCAGAAGGCACCAAGGACTTCAGACCTGGTCTAAGGGGAAAATCTCAGCATAATAATCTTGCTCTTCTTTCTCTCTCCCTTAGGCCTTCCCTTTGATGTCTTTTTATACCATCTCCAAAGTAGTTTTTTAGTTAGGAGTTGGTTGGGAACAGTTGGGCCACGGGCACTAACAGGTGATCAGCAGGTAAAACCCGCGATCTCTGCCCGAAAATAAGGAATTATTTATTTTTTTAAGTGTTTTAATACATACACGCGGGTTGGGTATACACAGACCCGCGTGTACACGCGTTTTACTCAGGGCAATGTCGCGTATAGGGGATAAAACACTGTTTTTTAAATTTTAGGACTAGGTCTGGAAGGAGGGGTTGCCCTAGGCCATGAGTGCAGCATCACAAACCATGAGAGTGAGATTTGGAGCTATAACAGATGCCCCCTAATATATGAGGTCAAAAGGGGAACATGATGGCCGAAATATATTATGTAAGAACATGGAAAGGAAGTCTTGTCGAAAAACCGAGGAGGACTTCACCAGAATTCAGCCTGCCAAGCCACCAAAAGGAGATCAGAAAGAAACACTGTCTGAGGTGAGCATACCCATGCTCAGAAAAAGTAAAGCATGTCCGCATATCAAGTACAAGCGGATCCACTAATTATACAAGTATAAATGACTGGAAGATACATAATGGATCATCTGATCATAAGGAGCAAGTACATGTCTGAATATCACATATAAGACTGTCAATGATGCTGAAAGATGCAACGGATCACTGATATCAAAGACTGATCCCAAAAGGTACCAACTGAACATGATGGAATAGGATGGTACTACACTGCAAACTCAGGTGCCAGCATATAGAATGTCGCCATGACTGACTGCAACATATAAGGTGGAGTGGTATCAACTAGCAGCAACAGGAGCAACTGTCAAGTGAACCAATGAATGCTGATACAACCTAAGGTCTTCACCGACCGCCGTGGTACATTTCTACACCATGGGAATAAATGATCTGAAGTTGACCATGTGAGAAATCGTTTGATTACCGGTCATTGATGTATACCGTTAACAAACGCGAGACTACTCACCGATAATGATAATGAGCGTCAAGGTACCCAGTACAATCTAACAAGTGTGAATAGATGAGCTGAAGTCGAACACCTGTAAGAATCTATCAATCAGGAGAAAATGATGGTTTCCCACTGTCGATAGCGAGGAATCTGCCACTAATGACTTCAAACCCCAAGGTACTGCCAAATGGACTCTAGATCTTTGCCCCAGAGCAATGAGTCGGAGTCGATAGGGAAAGATCCGCTAGAAGGAAGGCATTAAGGCATCCTCCATCAATCTAGCGCGAGTGTAACCCGTAGGCCAATAATGTGGAAGGAATCGGACGAAAAAGATGTAGTAACCCAACCGAAGTACGTTTCTGGCGTACACAAGATGTGGCTAGCGCACGGCAGAAACCCTCTGAACCAACCAATAATGAAAGCTGACACAGAGGCGAGGTATCCACCAATAGGGTCAAATGGAAACCAAGGTACTGCACGAATCCCAATGTGTGATAATGAATGCTGATGTCGAACACAAGGGAAACCACTCAGTCAAAGACCCATGATACTGATCGATGCTGAGCACAAGGTGACCTATCAATAATGAAAATAGGGCCAGGGTGTGGCTCTAGGCCTGTCCTCAGAGCAAGGTGTCGTCGTCGATAAGGACAAGACCCGCCAGCAAGAAGTCAATGGGGACCTTCTCAAACCGGCACGAGTAAAGGACCAATATAGCTGATGTGATGATAGACATGATACTGACAACCAGGGATGGCCGACTGAAAAATGAGTCAAGAGACACCGCAGAGAGGCCGACTCAGGCTAACTTCCCTTGAACAAAAGCACGACACAATGTGACACTGTGGCAGCATATGATGACTCTGTATAAGTTCGCAATGCAGGAGGCACGAACGAACCCTCCATATGATTGGAAGAGATAACCAATCGGGGGAGAAATGACTCAATAACAAGGTTATGGCATACCTAAGTCAAACTAAATCCCACCCATGCGGAGGAGACCTTGTTTTGAGTGCTTTGTTCAAGGGCGACACAACTGACTCTAGCTGCCAACAATAAATGGAAATAATGTCCCTGTTCCCGCTCTTTTTTGGAATATTTAATTTTTTTGTCTTTTTCTGTTAAGCTGGAAAAAGAATAAAAGAATGCTATGGTACAGTGGAAAGAACGAGTGTCGGTGAAACAGATGATCTAGTTCCTGGAAAAAGGAACGTTCCTATGCTCAATGCAGGGAGGTGAAAACTGGTCAGTGACACTCAGAGGTATGTTCTTTCCACGGATCTGGGTATGTCAAGCTGTAGAAGTCAAAGGTATGCAAGGTTGATTTTGCAGACGTCATGGTCAAAAGTTGGCTTAAACACGAGTCCAAGTGAAGCCGGCTCTAGGCCAAAAGGTGCAAATGGTCAACATGCAATGCAGAAGTACAACTCGACACACATAGGAGCCTCTAGGGTATAAGGCCAGAACGAAGCGAAGAAGCAAAGAGGAATGAGTCTTCAACGCATAAGTCATGGCGGGACTGCAGAGGACTCCCGAGCCTACTCAAAACGAAGCAGCATGGGCAACCAATGTCAGTGAGGTGCTAACTACGATGCCCATGTAAAGGGATGGCTCTACCATCGTGTCATGATTTAAAAAATCGGCGAGTGAAAATGGCTTACGAACCATAACACGATGGGGTGGACCCTACGGCAGATGTATCGGTCATATGGAGGCTAGTATGCATAATGCAATGGAAAAATGGCGTCCCTAACCTATATGCCAGTGAAAACACGATACCTGCCATGACGGGTCAGCGGTCATGGAACCGTCTCGAACTGTCGAAAAATGTCCAAAATGTCCTGAAAACAAACCAAACTCGGCATTCCAAGCTCCCAAGTTAAAAGTCACATGAGGCAAAACAAAATAAAATTTTGAAAAAATTTTGCATTTTCAAAACTTATAAAAGGCATTTTTGACTCACCATTTTCACCATTTGACTTGGAGAGCAAAAATTGTGGAGCAAAAGGAGCAAACTTCCCTGTGATCAATTCAACCGTTCAAACTTGCCGAAAACTTCCAGGTAAGCCTCAAACTTGTCTTGCAATTAATTGTGATAGTTTTTAGGAATTTTAGTTGATGTTTTACCGTTGGATTTTTGCAAAAAATTCTTTCGCGGCGTACACGCGGGTTGGCAATATTGAACCCGCGTATACGACGGCCCTACATGCGACTGTGTATATAGGAACCCGCGTGTGCGCAGCAAACTAATTTTATAAACCAAACTAACGGATGAAAATGATTTTTTCTTCCAGGATGACTATCACATGGCGTGAAAGAGAGCACTCAGCCGTGGATAATGAAGTTATGGGAAATGATGAGGCATTAGATGCCCTACGGGGATGCGGGTTGCTTAAATTCTTCAAATTGCCAAATATGAAAGCAAACACGCGTCTGCTCGAGAGGCTCATTGATTATTGGGATGTCGATGAGGAAGCATTTGTGATTGATCAGATGCCACTCAGGATAGAAGTGGAAGACATATATTTTATCACGGGCCTTTCCCGAAGGGGAGAGGTAGTACATTCCCGGGGCAGGACACGGAATAGCCTCAGTGTAGATGACTATGTACAGATTTACTGCCCGGGTCATCGGAAGGTCGGGAGCCAGATCTCTATCCCACATGTGGAGAGTTTGTCACTCAGGATAATCTTGTTCACCATAGCTCGAGTGAACAGATCATCCTCACTACATCAGGCGTCACGGGTAACCATGAGCGTGGCAGTGGACTGTCTCACTACTGTGTTTGACTGGTGTACTCCTCTTCTTGCCAACATGAAGGAACAACTCACTTCTATCAGGAGGGGACAGACCAAAAACTTTCGGTTCGGAACCATCTTGTGCACTTTCTTCTTCGAGAAGGTTCCCGCACTCCACCCCAGGGTAGCAGTTGCCATCAGTAGTCTACGTGATCCACGCATGGGCTGGTGGGCTGACTTGATGAAACGTCTGGGGGGTGGGGAAGTCCCAAGGAATGCATTTGACGATGACTTCTTTGCCTGGTGGGAGCAGCAGATCATCGCCGTGGATGACTACCCCTATGCTGGGCTGGATTTCCGAGGAGATCCTGATCTAGTGTTACCACCGGATGCAGCATGGGGTGAGATTGGTACGAATTTTTTATTATTTTATGATTTTTTTTTTTGGATTTTTCAAATATAATGATGAATTTTGAAAAATATTTTTTGATGAGATTCAAATGACTAATATGATGATCATGTTCCAGACATTGGGCCTGTACGATCAGATGGATTCCCGCGGCATGGACGGCATGGCCGAGGAGCCGAAGAGGCGGCTGCGGATACGGAACGGACCCTGAACAACGTCCAACGACACTTGGCGAGACTGAGCTGCCGAGTACCGATGGCCGAGATAGAGGACCTTCCTCCAGATATGCAGCGTCATGTGGTTGGCATGCCACGTGACTGGGTTCACGTCTTTCGGCGCTTGGCCAACGCTATAGTGACATACTTAGACGCTCATCCTGAGCCGAGGCGTTAGATATGCCTGACATGATTATGGGCATTTGAGTCCCAATTTTGTATATTTTTGGACACACATATGTACACTCGAGGCGATATATATATATATATATATATATATATATATATATATATATATATATATATATACAGTTTGACTTTTTGATGTATGATTTTATGATGATGAATGATTGATATGCCAGTCTAATGCTTGATTAGCGATAGAATCAGCTAACCAATTTTGAGATCTTGGAATGTGCAAATAATTAATGTAAACGAATGATCTTTGCAACAACCTCACCCTTAAATATTGGCGATATAATAATGGATCCCTAACCCGATAAATGTTATTTAATTGAGACACTATCAATTGAGAATCAAGATATACTACCAACGAGTCGATCTCATAAGAGATTGCCTCGGATAATAAATTGATAACAGCTGTATACTCAGCCATATTGTTTGAAGCAGGACTGATACACACGCCTCTCGATACCATCAATTGACCAGTTGGATAATAAAGTACCCAAGCTGCGGAAGCAAGATTCCGAGTGTGTCGACTAGCACCATTGGCGAACCCAAAATGGACCAAATCATCCATCAGCACCTGCCACAGCAGACCAAAAAGCACTGATATCAGAAAACGCTCGACGATATATGTATAAATATATACATAAAGTACAAAGAAGTCATTGCCCAGCCTGAACTAAGCAAAGTAATTCTTTAGGTAGAGCCCATTTCGGGGCTTCGCCAGCTTGTTCCCTTCAAAGTCGATTAACTCATACGACCCTTTTTCTAAAACTCGTTTAACAATGAAAGGACCGTACCACATAGGCCTAAATTTTCCTGCCCCCAAGGTGTCTTTATCTTGGTCGTAGACCAAGACAAGGTCACCTTTAGCAAAGACTCGAGGATGGACAGACTTATCATACTGCGTTTTAACCCTTTTCTTATGAGCCTCATTCATCGTGGCGGCGTCTCGACGCTGCTCATCGAGATGTTCCAAGTGAACTAGGCGCTCTTCGAGACTCGAAGTCTCTGGAAGGAGTTCGACAGCCAACTTAAGAGATGGAATTTCACATTCAACCGGGAAGATGGATTCCATCCCATAAACCAACTGGAAAGGTGTAAAACCAGTAGCCGTTTTGATGGAGGTTCGGTATGCCCATAGAGCCGGATACAACATAATGTGCCAATTGGATCGATTTTTATCGATTGTCCGTTGGAGTATCGTCTTAAGAGTTTTGTTAACTGCCTCGACCTGCCCATTGGCCTGAGGATAATAAGGGGATGAATGCTCCTGACAGAAGCCTAATTTACGAGCCAATTCGGACATCAGTTGGTTCTGGAAATGACTGCCATGGTCAGTGACAATCTCCTTTGGGATACCGAATCTTGAGATGATCTGATTGAAAAGAAACAAAGTTGCCGTGTCACTATCGTTCTTATAAGTAGGCATGGCCTCAGCCCACTTCGTGAAGTAGTCTACAACCACGATAATGTACTTGTGATTCGCCGCTGAAGGCGGATTACAAGTCGTAAAGTCAATGCCCCACTTAGTAAAGGGACCGACAGTGACAACGGGAAAAAGAGGAGCTGGATGCGCACGCATCTTGCGAGTAAAAATTTGACATGGGTGGCAGCGTTTGACTGCTTCCACACAGTCCTTAAAAAGTGAAGGCCAAAAATAGCCGGCACGTAAGATGCGTTGGGCTGTAGCAAGCCCTGATAGATGACCACCACAAGCTCCACTGTGGCAATCATTGAGCACGGACTCTGCTTCCTCTAAGGTTAAACAACACCGGAGGATTGAGTCAACCCCTCGACGATATAATGTGTCACCAACAATAACATAGTTTTTTGCCAGGTGACGTAATTTGCGACGTTCATCCTTGGAGAAAGTAGAGGGGCACTTCGAAGTCTGGAGATAAACAATGATATCTCCATACCAAGGGTCTTGTGCAGAGATGAGGAATATATGTTCGTCGGGTAAACTTTCCTCATAAACAATATCATCTCCACAAGGTAGCTCCGAGATAAGTTCCGCAAAAACCATGGATTTCTTAGATTTGGCAGACAAGAACTTGAGATCGAATTCTTGCAAAATGACTATCCATCTATTATATTTTCCCCCAATCACTCGCCTACTGAGGACAAATTGAAATGGATTGACTGCCGCTAAGACAAAAGTTTTACGTAGCAAAATATAATGACGGAGCCGTTGGACAGCATGGACAGCTGCCAAGGCCAACTTCTCAACCAGAGAATAGTGAAGCTCAGGGCCTATTAAGCCTCGGCTCAAATAATAAATGACGTGCTCGGCGAGAGCATTGTCCTCCTGAACTAGAACCATACCAATGGTTGATTCTGCCGCAGCGAGATATAAAAGGAAGTCTCTACCATAATCCGGTGGACTCAAAAGCGGGGCAGAGACTAATGCTTTTTTCAAAGCATCAAACGACCACTGTGCGAAGTCATCCCATATAAATGGAACTCCTTTCCGTAGTAGACGCATGAACCCTTTAGTGATCTCGGCGTAATTTGCTATAAACCGTCTTAAGAAGTTAGCCTTCCCTTGAAGACTTTGAAGTTGTCGAAGTGAAGACGGGGGAGGCAACTGAATTATTGCCTCAACCTTGAAGGGATCAACCCGAATCCCTTCATTGGACACAATAAACCCTAACAGCCGACCGGATGTAACCGCGAAAACGCACTTGTTGGGATTCAACCGGATTTTATAAAAACGACATCGCTCAAAGACTAATCGAAGATGACTAGGGTGATCTGTTCTCTTTCGAGAACGAGTAGCGAGATCATCTAAGTATGCCTCGATGACATGTTTGATGTCGTGGAAAGCATATGACATGGCCCGCTGAAACGTGGCTCCAACATTTTTAAGACCAAAAGGCATCTTTCGATATGCAAAGGTACCCCAGGGACATATGAAGGCTGTCTTATGCTGATCCTCAGGACGGATAGAGATTTGATTATAACCTGAAAAACCATCCATGAAGGAGAAAATCTCGTTACCCACACACTCATCAATAATTTGATCAATAAATGGCGTGGGGTAATTGTCTTTTGGACAAGCCTTATTTAAATCCCTAAAATCGATGCATACACGGATTGTTCCTTGCTTTTTATCTACGGGGACTGGATTAGAAACCCAATCGGTAAGAGGAACAGGGTATATAAAACCCGCCTTTAGCAGCTTCTGTACTTCAGCTTTGATAGCTGCTGCTTTCCTAGGGTTAACCGGACGAAGTCTTTGACGAACAGGTTTCGCGTTTTCATATGTCTTGATCTCATGTTGAACTATAGAAGGATCAATGCCAGGCATTTCTTCATAAGACCAAGCAAATACGTCACGATATTCCTTAAAGAGGTCGGTGTAGATTTGAATTTCTTCAGGGGAACACTCGATCCCGATGAAGATATTCTCAATGATGTTAGGGTCCCTAGAGATGTTGATGGATATCGTTTTTGAAATTACCGACATATTACCTTCGGCGCGAATGTGTGCTGGAGCCAAAGGGTTCGACACCATATCAACATCACTAGTACAGAGCTCGGAAAAACTAGATTCCACTTCCTGCAAAGGAGGAAAAAAGTACGAACGATGGTGTAAGTCTTCCCACAGTTGATCTATACCCATCATTGCTTCAAGGATTGCTTCTTCAGAAGGTAAAATTGAATCCAAGCAATCCAAGGTAGAGATAGAGTCTAGGCTCCAGGCTGGGGCCACATGACCATCCAACTCTTCTTCAGAAAAAGGAGTGGAATGGTTATCTGCAGAGTCTACGATAGACTGATATCTAAGCTCAGCTGCAGATATAGGAAACGCCATTCCATTTACTTGTCCTTCAACTAATGTGGTCGTAGGTGAAGGCAAGGTCCAAGGGTCGGAAAAATAATGAGTTCGGAAGAACTCTTCTCGAGGAGACTCCTTGGATGATGAAATAGCATTGATTTTTGCAAAAGGAGAGGGAAGATCAAACGTACCCATCAATGAGGAATACATCCCTACTCCTAAATTCTCAGTCGGCGGGCGAGGGTTATCCACCAAAGGAACAGTAGAGTCGGAGCTTGCTTGAGGATCTATTGGAGAATAGTCCAATTGATCAACCTTAACGATTTTCCCCTCATAAGGAAAGCAAATGACACGAAACAGAGTCGATACGACGACTTCCATTTCGTATACCCAGTTCCTTCCTAATAGGAGATTATAGTCTAGGTTAGCATCTACGACTTCAACTTCGATATTAACGACCTTCCCTCCAACACATATAGGAAAGGCCGGGATAATCCCATGCGGCTTGTGAGAATGACCATCAAATGCAGTTAAGACGGTTGGTGAAGGAACAGCCGAAGGTGAGCCAATAACCTTCCAACATGACATCGACATGACACATGTGGAAGCTCCTTCATCTATAACGGTGCGAAAAATATTGATTTTCCGGTATGTAGACTTTATCTGAAAAGCCATATGATGAGGGAGTCGCTTTTTGACATTTAACATGTCAAAAGTGAGCACTAAAGAATTAGCCGGATCAACTGCTCCAATTGCGGAGAGTAAAGCACTTCTCTGAGCCGGACACGACTGGAGAACCTCTAAAGCGGACATAGCACACGGGCTTTGAGCCAGATCCTCCACAATGGAGTACTTCTGGGCGGCCCTAGCATTAGGGTTAATCGTCGCGCGTTTGGCGGAACCTTTCGGTATCTGAGGTATAGTCTCAACAGGGGGTCGCTCGATATGCAGGTCAGTACCTCCGGGAACGGTTTTATCCTTGGATGTTTCGGCTTCACCATAATCACGTGACCGAGTAGTCACATGGACATTTGAACCCATCATAAAAACATTTGATGCTTTTTCCCCTTCCTGGTTGCCCCCTGAGGAGGTCCCAGGATTCGAACTCGCGCCAGCAAGGAGTTGCTGCCCTTGGGGAAACGGGTTAGTTAACACAGCTTGCGAACTAGAAGTCCCTTGCTGTCCTAACAAGCGCTGAGCGTCTTCAATCCTAGGGAAAAGATGAGTTAGATGGTCTCCTTTGCATAACTTGCAAGGAAACTTAACTTTCTTTCTCGACTCACCTTTACCACCACCAGCGTTGTTACCGGATTTATTTGCATCGGGCTTCCCATCCGATTTCTTCTTCTTACCACGTCCTTTCTTTTTCCCATTGGAATTTTGATTTCCTTTGGGGTTATCGGATTGGACGACATTAATTGAAGAAGTTTGGGAAGCGGTAGGATTAGACAATGTGACTTGGTTGTTAGAAGTAGTTTGCAAAGACAACTGCTGCAATTGATTCAACAAGTTCACTGTAGATGTGTCTACTGACCCAACGATACCATCCGCGTGCGGACTTGGCTTCGGCTTAGCTAAATCAACCTTAGATCCAGGAGCATCTAGCAAGTACTTTTGTAGGATCCCAGACTGAGAGTAGATCAATTCTAATTGCTGGGCCCTAAAAATGACTTGCTCCTCAGAATAGACCCCAGACATGGAGACATCCTTGGAGATCTCGGGTTGTAAAGACTTCAAAAACCACTCGAGACGGTACTCCGGAGGAATTTCGGCTTTAATGAGCCTCTTTCTCCGTCTCCATTCCTGAATGTGATCGGAAATGTGAGTAGCCTTATCCTGACGAAAGGTGGCCAGAAGTTCAGTTCCGGCGTCATAGCGGACAGGCAACTGAAAGTGATTTAAGAAAATATTGGCTAAGTCGGCGAACGATGTAAAGCTGCCCCCTGGCAACTCTATATACCACTTGGCCGCATTACCAGTCAAGGTGCGCTGAAAGAGTCTCAACCTAATCGAATCCTCGATGAGGGAGTTGGATGAGCACCACAGATGGAACGTGGTTACGTGGTCGCCCGGGTCCTCACCACTCTTCCCTTCGAATTTGGAATGTCCGAAGGGAGTTTGGTTGGGACCGGAGGCCAGGCCGGATTATACCTGATTGGGTCATTTGTTAGCTTTGTGAGATCTGGCAAGTTTAACGTTGCCAGAAACAGAAGCCTAGGAGGACCTAGGGGATTCCACCCAGACTGGGCAGAACTCCCAAAGCTCTGAAAAGATTGTCCTGGAATTTGGGAGGCACCAGGCTGCCCGAAGTGACCAGTAGAACCGGCTGAACCAAAAGGCAAGCCTTGTGGTCCAGCAAAATTTGGAGTTTGACCAACTCCTGCCGTATAACCTCCATAACCCACAAAGTTTCCTCCTAGAGAATGGTAAGGAGTTGATAACCCCTGATATGGATTCCAAGCCGAAGCAAGGGGAGGAATACTTTGAAACGAACTAACCGTGGTGTACGGCCTATTCCCTTGTTGGCCGATAAACGGATTCCCAGTTCCCGCGCTACTAACCCCAGGGTTATTCCAACCTTGGAAAGGATTGCTGCTTTGTCCTATAGAAGAAAAAGGCATGGATCCTACCGTCGGGTTGGAATGTGGTATATGACCACTTCCGAAAGGAAAACCCTGGAATGAAGCCGATCCGCCCATCATGGACGTAGCGGCACTAAATGGAACCGATGGAATACCCTGTGATTGGGTGCCAAAAGAGAAGAGTGCAGTACCAAAAGCATTGGTTTGGGCATTTCCACTCGTGGATGGAATGGAGGTAGACCCAAGTAGAGATGTGCTCGCAAAAGATCCAAACAAGGAAGTGGAGGGGATGGAAATGGTTCCTCCCCCTTGCACCGATGTAGGGGTTTGCATAGTCGTAGCACTCGTAGAAGCCATGCTTCCAGTAGTGGTCATAAATGGTAAGCGCGTAGCGTAACCTGGACTTGATGTCTATGTGACGGAGTCCAAACGTATTGCAATACGTCTGGATGACTAAATGGTAGGGGAGAATTCGGAGCCCCTAACGACTCTGAGAATTCTTCTACCTCTACGTTATTCTCCGCTTGAAAA
The DNA here is from genome assembly GCA_031772625.1 of Pinus tabuliformis. Lineage (NCBI taxonomy): Eukaryota > Viridiplantae > Streptophyta > Pinopsida > Pinales > Pinaceae > Pinus > Pinus tabuliformis. The sequence goes on along the minus strand of CM062817.1, from coordinate 1,753,369,128 downwards.
AGAACTCGAGAAAGGACTGGATTATCCCTCTCTTGTTCAGAAGTACCAGGCCTTGCTTGGGCAATAATGCCTCCACTAGGAGGATCAATCTCCGATGCGTCAACCGGCGTAGGACGAACCCCACCGGTGGTACTCCCTCTGCGCCTTCTCGGAGAAGGCTCTAAACTTGGCGGCGAAAGACCACGAAGTCTTCGAGACCGTCTAGGAGATCGGTCAGCCACTTTGAATTTTTTGTTATGATCTAACTAAAGACTCAAAAAATTGAAAGCTAGGCCAACTAGGAGCACAGAGCACACACTATAAAGTCCCTAAAGATACAGCCAGTCAAACAACTTCCACGTATTTCCGCTCCGGGTGATTAGGACCGGACACCAAAATACGAGAAAGTGAATCAAGGGGCCTTCCGAAGATAGTCTGGGATGATGAGGGCCCAGTCCTATCAGCGAAGGTATCAGAGGAAGTTACGCTGACCTCCTAACAACAGCCTGCGCCGGTGCAAGCCCCCAAGCTTCGCAAGGGTGCCCTCCAGTAGTACTGTCGAGAGTGATACAACGTCAACCTCAGGTGCCACGGGATTCCCCTCCGCAGCCACCTATGTAGATCCCTAGGAGAGGCAACTATGGGTACCAACTCGTCGCAGAAGCCAGGCGGAACAGTCGTGAGGTAAGTTTGGGCAAGTAGGAGAGGGGGTATCTCTCTTCCCTGTCTTCACAGACCCTCGTGCTTAACTCCCAGATCCGGAGCTTTCCTGGTCTTCCTAACGCTATTGGATTTTCTCTCGTTATTCAGACTCTTATGTTTGATGTTTTATGTGGCCTTGGAGAGTTAACTCTCCACTCGCCTAATCCAAGGCCCTAAAATCCTAAACTTGTTGGTGTAACTGACTAAAACAAAAAGTTCTAGTGGATTTAAATTAGCGCTTGATTTTATTAGGCTGTTCTTTAAGTCACAAGGTAATGGAGATGAAACTTGTGGTGTTTTTATGGACGCAAAAGAAATTAATAAAACTTAGCTACATGCACATGCACTTTTTGTTTTCGATGAAGAGCAATTTCTATGAGGTTCAGAGGTACTTCTAATATAAACAAATTTTCCTTTTCTTTTCAGACTCCACACTCACAAAAACTAACAAAACTATATATGCCTAAAAAGAGATGCAAATCTATCCTAATGCAAGAACTATATGTGGATGCAAGATTTAAAGACTACTCTAAAAACAAAGAAGGAAAGTTGCTGCCTTATCAAATTTGTCTTGCCACTAAAATGCTTAGATAGAAGATGATGTGTTACCAATCATTTCGTCCAAACAATAAAAACAAGTTCTAAGATAAACACAAAGCACTTTCTCTTCGCAAAAAAGGAAATCAAATGAAAAGCAAGTTTAAGAAAGCGAAACTCAAAACTTTCAAAAGATTTTCTTTCAATGAAGCCAAGAAGTCTTTTTAACAGAATGCTCTCAAAAACACTGACACCAATGATTGATGAATAGGCAACCAAACACTTTTGTGAATTGACACCTTTCAAATGATGAAAACCCAACAAAAATAAATGCGTTTGAAATCGCTCATGACAATCAAAAGCAGCAATGAAAGTCCAAAAGATCAAAATACAAGTTTCAAGAAAATGGTAACAAACAACTTTCCCGAAACGAAGGAGCAAATGGTCACAAAAATGGTTTCGTTAAGCAAACAAAAGGTCACCAAAACAAAATGAACACGAAGATTGAATCCAATCTTCCTACTCTGCCAAAACAGAGCAGTCAAGATTCTTAACCACAAATCTTGTGTGTCAAAAAAACAATGACGCTTGCAATCAACGAAAACAAAACTGATACTCCTTATAACTAGAGAGAGTTCAGAACAAGATGCCCCCTGTTAAGTAGAGGACTGTTACTGGAAAATGACTGCTTCAAACTGACCCAAACCACCAGACAGACATTCAGCAAAAAGAAAATTCATAAATCTTGAAAATTAGATAATATACGCGCCTGCAGTGATGTGCAGAGTGCGTGTACACGCGACTGTAACTGAGGAAACCTGCGTATATGCAGGTTCACTTAGTACAAATTGCGTATATACGCTTCTGTAATCCAGCAAAACAGCGTATCTGAAGATTTTCAAGAAAAATAAAAAACACAGACTGAAAAAACTGGAAAAGCTTGGAGTTCAAGAACAGATCAGACAGTCAGAGCCAGCAAACAGAGAAGTTGAGCCTTGATCGGCTTGAAGACTACCCAAACTAGGAACAACAAGAGTGTTGTTCCCCAGCGGAGTCGCCAATTCTGGTTGAGGGGAAAGTACCCCTAGGGTCCTTTGGGTTAAGACTCTACCAGACTGAAAATTGCTTATTCAAAGAAACACACACACAGCCATTATCTTTACTGTAAGCAAATTCTAATGTTTAGGGTACGTACCTAAGGTCCTACGTTCGAGAAGGCCTTTAGGGTCCAAACCCTTCTTGGAGTTCCCTTCTTCTCCTTTGACCTGTAAAACAAACAAATCAAAGAACACAACAGTACATGGACAAATACTTATATGAAAACCATCTTCATGCTATAAAGTTAGTTATAAAAATCTTTAAGTAACTACTTGCATAAGAATTCAAGAAAAGAATCTCACAAGCACAAAGAAAGATTGTTTCGGGAACCAAGACGTGTTTCTTTATATAAAGGCAAGTAAAGTACATATAACGGAAAGGTTTCACCTGAAACACCTTCAGCAGGCTCCAAGCAAAGCTTCCTCCCGGATTCGTTCCAGCCTCAAGCCTCCAACAAGAGCTCCTTCCAAGTCTTACTCAATGGTGATATAAAGGATGAATGATCACCAATACACATGAAAACAAGGGTTTCCTATGCAAAATGGGGGAAGTGCAGAAGGCACCAAGGACTTCAGACCTGGTCTAAGGGGAAAATCTCAGCATAATAATCTTGCTCTTCTTTCTCTCTCCCTTAGGCCTTCCCTTTGATGTCTTTTTATACCATCTCCAAAGTAGTTTTTTAGTTAGGAGTTGGTTGGGAACAGTTGGGCCACGGGCACTAACAGGTGATCAGCAGGTAAAAACCACGATCTCCGCCCGAAAATAAGGAATTGTTTATTTTTTTAAGTGTTTTAATACATACACGCGGGTTGGGTATACACAGACCCGCGTGTACACGCGTTTAACTCAGGGCAATGTCGCGTATAGGGGATAAAACACTGTTTTTTAAATTTTAGGACCAGGTCTGGAAGGAGGGGTTGCCCTAGGCCATGAGTGCAGCATCACAAACCATGAGAGTGAGATTTGGAGCTATAACAGCTAGACATATGCCAAAGGTACCATATCGAGCTCAATTTGAAGAAATGTTTGTTATATGTCCCTTTTAGGATCTTGCTGGGTCATGTGGTATGCAGACAAGACTTGATGGTAGACCCTAAAAAGATCGCTGTTATGAAACCAGCTCAAGAAAAAATAGAAAAGATAGATCAATGCCTTAGAATTCATCCTCTTCGAGGGGGCAACCTCGTTTACATTACATAAATGAACAATTATTGGATGATTCAAATGACAAAACCTCCTTTCTATATATAGGATTCTAAGGAGTCACAATATAACCCAGCCGACCTAACAATAATAATATAAAGCCACAAAAATAACAATAGAGGGATTCTATGGGGCACAGTAATAACAATATGGGGATAATAGGGGCACAACAATATTAATAAGGGGGGCAACTACAATATTCATGGGGTAATCACTAGTATTATAGGGACCCAACATGCTCCTCTCCTTCAAAAAATTGTTGTCCTTAATGCTTGAGTAGTTCTAGATGCTTCTGTATAAAATTCTCATCCTCCCATGTGGAATCTTCATTAGATAAGTTCTTCCACTTGATAAGATACTCCAAAATTGACCGATTTCGTAGCTGTTGAGTTCTTGTTTCTGTGACTGCTTCCGGTTCCAATATAATTTTTCCTTCCTCATCAAGTTCTGGCAATATTGTTTGAACTGGGAGCTTGTCGCCTATAACCTTCTTTAAAAATGAAACATGGAAAACTGGGTGCAATCAGAAGCTGCAGGAAGCTCCAATCTTTTGCAACACCATGTACAGACCATAATAATTTGGTGTAATTTATTATCCTTCTTAGCTTTCTTGAGGGACATTTTCTTATATGGTTGTAGCCATATGAATACCCAATCACCTACATCAAAACTTCTTTCACTGCGACATTGATCTGCCTGTTGTTTCATTCTATTCTGTGCCAACACGAGGTTATCCTTTAAGAGTTGGAGGACTTGTTGTTGATGTTCGATGTGATGTTCCACTGCTTGAACCTTAGAATTTTCTCTTAAATATGATGTGATGGATGGTGGCTGATATCCATAAAGTGCCATAAATGGGGTCATTTTTGTTGCTGTATGGAAGGAAGTGTTATACCACCATTTAGCTAGAGGCAACCATTTGACCCATTGTGTCTGTTTATCAGATACAAAGCAACGAAGATATCCTTCCAAACATTTGTTTACTATCTCAGTTTTCCCATCAGATTGAGGATGATAAGATGAGCTATGAGCTAACTGAGTACCAAGACAAGAAAATAATTATGTCCAAAAATTTCCAGTGAAAATGGGATCTCTATCACTTACAACAATCTTTGGGTTTCCATGTCGCTTTTGAATTGTTTCCATAAATGAAGTAGATAATGTATTGGCTTTAAATGGATGTGATAATGCACAAAAGTGTGCATACTTGGTAAGTCTATCAACTACCACTATGATGACACTCTTTCCCTCAGACTTGGGTAAACCTATGATAAAATCCATTGAAACCTCCTCCCAATGTTGGCTTGGAATGGACAAAGGTTGTAATAGACCCAGGGTCCTAATTGTTTCAACTTTATTTTGTTGGCAAACCAAACATTCCGCCACAAATTTTTGAATATCTGATTTAAGGCCATCCCAAAAAAATTCCTTCTTAATCCTGTGGTAAGTTTTTAAAAATCTTGAGTTCCCTCCTAAGGGAGAAGTGTGCAAGTCCATAAGAATATTTTGTTTTATTTGGGAATTCTTACAGAGGTATAAGCGATCTTTGTACCATAAAGAATCATTTTGCGAGCTAAATGTATCAGACGTACTGGAATCTTGTTGTAACTTTCGAATAAGTGCCCACACTTCTTCGTCATTCTTCCATTCCTCCCTTGCTTCATTTATCCAATCTGGTTGGATAATAGAAATGGCGCACAACAATGCTTCCATGTCCTCATCCTTTCTTGAGAGTGCATCTGCCACCACATTTTGCTTCCCTCTTTTGTAGATGATTTCAAAGTCATAACCCAACATCTTTGTGACCCACTTTTGTTGCTCTTCAGAGGATAATATTTGTTCTAAGAATTATTTAAGGCTATCATGATCTGTTTTTACCTTGAAGTGTCTTCCCATTAGGTAGGGTCGCCATTTCTTAAGTGCATGGAGTATTGCCAACATTTCCTTCTCATAAATAGCTTTGTGTAAAAACTTTCCCTTGATTGGACGATTTCCAAAATTAATGGGTCTTTCATCTTGCATTAAAACAACACCAATTCCATTTCCTGAAGCATCACATTCCACAATAAAGGTTTTTGTGAAGTCTGGTGTAGCTAAGACCGGTGCTTGGCACATTGCCTCTTTAAGATGTTCAAAGGCCTTTGTTGCTTCTGGAGTCCATGAAAATGCATCTTTCTTCAATAATGTTGTTAGAGGTGCTGCTATTCTCCCATAATTCTTAACAAACTTGCGATAATATCTTGTCAACCCAAGAAATCCTCGCAGATGCTTTATGGATGTGGGGATTTTCCATTCCTTAATGGATTTAATTTTGCTAGGGTCTACCTTAACTCCTTCATGAGATACAATATGACCCAAATATTCCACCTCTTGTACTCCAAAGAAACATTTGGATCTTTTTGCATATAATTGTTTCTCCTCCAATAGTTGTAGCACCCTGTCAACATGTTCAACATGATCCTTCCAAGACTTCCTATAGATTAGTATATCATCAAAAGATACTAACACAAATTTTCTAAGGAATGGTTTGAAAAAGGAATTCATCAAACCTTGAAATGTTGAAGGTGCATTGGTAAGGCCAAAAGGCATGACCAAAAATTCATAATGACCCTCATGAGTTCTAAATGCTGTTTTCGAAATGTCTTCAGTCTTCATTCTGATTTGATGATATCCTGAACGAAGATCCAACTTGGTGAAGTAAATTGATCCATGCAATTCATCTAGTAATTTATTAATGACAGGAATGGGAAACTTATCTTTAATAGTGAGCTTGTTGAGCTCCCTATAATCCGGACACATGCGCCATGATCCATCCTTCTTGTGCACTAATACTACTGGTGCAGAGAAAGAACTTTGACTTGGTTGAATTATACCAGCCTCTAGCATTTCTGCAACCATATGTTCAATTTCACTCTTTTGGGCATAGGGATATCTGTACGGCCTAATATTTGGAGGAACACTTCTTGGAATTAGATGAATAGAATGATCATGATCACAAATAGGTGGAAGACCTTTGGGAGTCTCAAATACCTTGGAATGATTGTTCAATACTTTTTGGAGATCTGGAGAAATAGATGATTCCAATGTGGAAACATCTAGCGAACATAATTGTGCAATTACACCCCTTTGTTCCTTTTTTAGAAGCTTTGTCATACCGTTAGAGCTGATTATCTTTCCTGGTTTCCCTACAATACCCCTTAATTCAACTTCCTTTCTTTCCACAGAAAATTTCATGAAAAGTTCTTGAAAATTAAAAGCTATTGTACCCAAGGATTGTAGCCATTGGACTCCTAGTACAACATCAACACCTCCCATTGGAATGGAAAGCATTGGGCTAGTCAATACATATTCTCCCATCAATAGCTTAATATTATGGCACTTTCCAGAGCAATTTATTGTTCCTCCATTTGCAACCATCACTTGACACTCTGGTGCTGGATATAAGAAGCAATTCAATTCTTTTGCTACCTTACAATGAATAAAATTGTGGGTACTTCCTGAATCAATCAACACTATTACCTTTTTCTTCTTGATTTGTCCTTCTATCTTGATGGTTTGAGGAGTGGTAATTCTAGCCAATGCATTACAAGATATGGTCGGATTCATTTCTTCTTTATCTAGGCTTTGTTCTTGGAGTATATCCTCTTCTTTTGACCTTTCTTGCTCCTTTTCTTCTTCCTCTTCACAATCTATGTAGAATAATTTCTTCTCAGCACACTTATGACCTTTAGTGTATTTGCTATCACAACTGTAACAAAGCCCTTTTGCTTTTTTTTTTCTTCCAATTGTTGGGGTGTCAACCTTATAGGTTGTGGAAGAGTAGGGGCAACAACACTTCCATCTTTATAGTTGTGAGTGGTATGCTTCCTGGTTGCCATAATTTTGCTTTCCATTTTTCTTGCTAACTTGAATGCCTTCTCTAATGAATCAGGTTCCCAAAGGCGAACATCATGTTGGATATTATCCTTTAAAGACCCTATGAACACATCAATCCTATGCTCCTCTGGAATATTTTTTACCCTTATGTTCAATTTTTGGAACTCAATGTGCTCCATTATTGAACCCTTTTGTTTGAGACTTATCAATTGGCTAAAAAAAGTGTTGCTTGTTGTATCCTCATAATGTGCTATCAATTCTTCCGTAAAAATTGCCCAAGTGATAATTTGTTTACGAGAGCAAAGCCATTGATACCACAAAAACTGATTTGTTTCTAAATATAAAGTTGCAATACGTACCTTTTGTGTGTTTTGCACATTATTGAGATTGAAAAATTACTCCATCTGTAATATCCATGTTGCGGGATCCTTGCCATCAAACTTCCTCATATCGATTTTTGGAATATGGTGGGTCTTCGATCCCACATTAGAGTCTATGAAATCATGATTAACATTTCTTTTGTTCACATCATGAGTTTCCTTTACAACCTTTTCACCATTAGTAAGTATTTCTTGTAGAAAATTTGTCAAATTTGTCTTCAAATCTGCCATGTCTGTCTTCAAATCTGCCATGTATCTCTTCAAATCTGTCTTCAAATCTATCTTCAAATCATCTATCTTATCTTCCATGCCCTTTATCTTAGATTCCACGCCATTTATCTTAGCTTCTGTTAGCTTTTGTGAGCGTGACATTTGTTGCACTTGTTCTTGTAATTTTGATATATCATGTAGCATTTCTTCCTCTTCTTCATGAGTCATGCTAGGGCTTTCAGGTTGCTTACTAGGTGTTTGAATTTTCTTTCCTCGGGGCATATGTTACCGATAATAATGGTCTACTATGCCCTTTGAATTCCTTCAAAATAAATTTTCAAACCAATCTTAGGCAAAAATTTAAAAGAATCTACACACCTTTTTTTCACTTTGTAGGAGCTCGATATTGCCTTCAGGTATCTCTGTAATTTTGGATCATCCAATTCTGAAATTGCAACCTGTAGTTTCCCTCTGTGTCCTCTTTCCAGTGCCACCAGTTTGATCCCAAGTGGATTCTCCAAGGAAGAGTTATGTCAAATCTCCCATAGTGACCTGATTATAGACCAGTTCAGTAGAGCGAACTTGTATGACGTGCCACGTGTCCCTGTTTCAACCTTTGGCTCTGAAAAATATATACAAGAAACTACAGTCCGCCCTCTTTCTGTACCTTCTTACAAAATTTCAATCCAATGCTCAAAGAGAAATTTATGACGATTTTCCCTAAGTCACCTGTTTGTAATGAAATTCAGGAGTCTGCAAAAATACCAACTTCCTCAGTTCATATCTCCGCAAATATAGTGCGAAAAGATCTAAAATTTGGACCCAAGATTCAGTGCGATTTCTTCTAAAATGGGTTCTTTTTAACTTCTGAAATGTCGTAGAAAAAAGGTTATAGCGAAAATGCCACGATGACCTGTTTGGAGCAGTGAAACCCTAGAATTCAAAGCTCTGATACCAAATGTTATGAAACTAGCTCAAGAAAAGATAGAAAAGATAGATCAACACCTTATAATTCAGCCTGTTCGAGGGGGAAACCTCCTTTACATTACATAAATGAACAATTATTGGATGATTCAAATGACAAAACCTACTTTCTATATATAGGAGTCTAAGGAGTCACAATATAATCGAGCCGACCTAACAATAATAATATAAAGGCACAAAAATAACAATAGAGGGATTCTATGGGGCACAATAATAACAATATGGGGATAATAGAGGCACAACAATATTAATAAGGGGTGAACCTACAATATTAATGGGGTAATCACTAGTATTATATGGACCAAACAATCGCAGTCACAATCAATTTGGAGGCGCCAAGGAGTACTCTGAAATAGCTATGCACAACTTTGGGGCATATGGGATACTATAGGAAATTTATCAAGAGCTATGCCCAAATCACCGCACTAATGGAAAAACTGCTAAAGAAGGATGTTAAATTCTATTGGAATGAAGAATGCTAGAAGAGCTTGGATGTGCTAAAGGAGAAAATGGTCACCGCGCCAATCCTAGTCTTCTCGGATTAGAGGAAGGAATTTCATGTGCATGTGGATGCGTCATGTATTGCACTGGGAGTAGTACTAAAACAGGGGGTGAAGGGGACTTGGATCACCCTATAGTATTCACAAGTAGGAAGTTGTCCAAAGTTGAGAAAAATAATTCCATGACAGAGCACAAAGGATTAGTTATGGTGTATGCGCTCCAAAAGTTTAGGCATTATCTGTTGGGTGGACATTTTAAGATGTATACAAACCATTCTGCATTGAAACACATAGTCAATAAGCTTGTGTTGTCGGGAAAGACATGCAGGTGGGTATTGTTGTTCTAGGAATATGATTTTGAAGTCATTGCGAAACTAGGACAATTGAATGCACGACCTGATTGTTATGAAACCAACTCACAAAAAGATAGAAAAGATAGATCAACGCCTTAGAATTCAGTCCCTTTGAGGGTGCAACCTCCTTTACATTACAAAAATGAACAATCCTTGGATGATTCAAATGACAACACCTCCTTTCTATATATAGGAGTCTAAGGGGTCACAATATAACCAAGCCGAGCTGACAATAATAATATAAAGCCACAAAAATAACAATAGAGGGATTCTATGGGGCATAATAATAACAATATGGGGATAATAGGGGCACAACAATAATAATAATGGATACAATGACAATAGTAATGGGGGAATCACTAGTATTATAGGGACTTAACATGCCCCTCTCCTTCAAAAAAGTGTTGTCCTCAATGCTTGAGTAGTTCTGGATGCTTCTGTATAAAATTCTCGTTTTCCAAAAGAATCTTTTGTTTGAGTTGGGAGTTCTTACAGAGGTATAAGCGATCTTTGTATCATATCGAATCATTTTTCCAGCTAAATGTATCAGATGTACTAGAATCTTGTTGTAACTTTCAAATAAGTGCCCACACTTCTTCATCATTCTTCCATTCCTCCCTTGCTTCTTTTATCCAATCTGGTTGGATAATAGAAATGGCGCACAACAATGCTTCCATATCCTCATCGTTTCTTGAGAGTGCATCTGCAACAACATTTTTCTTCCCTTTTTTGTAGATGATTTCAAAGTCATCACCCAACATCTTTGTGACCCATTTTTGCTTCTCTTCAGAGGATAATATTTGTTCTAAAAAGTATTTAAGCCTATCATGATCCATTTTTACCTTGAAGTGTCTTCCCATTAGTTAGAGTCGCCATTTCTTAAGTGCATGTAGTATTGCAAACATTTCGTTCTCATAAATAGCTTTGTGTAAATACTTTCCCTTGATTGGATGACTTTCGAAAGCAATGGGTCTTTCATCTTGCATTAAAACAACACCAATTCCATTTCCTGAAGCATCACATTCCACAATAAAGGTTTTTATGAAGTCCGGTGTAGCTAAGACTGCTGCTTGGCACATTGCCTCTTTAAGATGTTCAAAGGCCTTTGTTGCTTCTGGAGTCCATGAAAATGCATCTTTCTTCAATAATGTTGTTAGAGGTGCTGCTATTCTCCCATAATTCTTAACAAACTTGTGATAATACCCTGTCAACCCAAGAAATCCTCACATATGCCTTATGGATGTGGGGATTTTCCATTCATTAATGGCTTTAATTTTGCTAAGGTCTACCTTAACACCTTCATGAGATACAATATGACCCAGATATTCCACCTCTTTTACTCCAAAGAAACATTTGGAGCTTTTTGATATAATTGTTTCTCCTCCAATATTTGTAACACCTTGTCAACATGTTCAACATGATCCTTCCAAGGCTTGCTGTAGATTAGTATATCATCAAAAAATACTAACACAAATTTTCTAAGGAAGGGTTTGAAAATGGAATTCATAAAACCTTGAAATGTAGAAGGTGCATTGGTAAGGCCAAAAGGCATGACCAAAAATTCATAATGACCCTCATGAGTTCTAAATGCTGTTTTCGAAACATCTTCGGTCTTCATTCTGATTTGATGATATCCTGAATGAAGATCCAACTTGGTGAAGTAAATTGATCCAGCAATTCATCCAATAATTCATCAATGATAGGAATGGGAAACTTATCTTTAATAGTGAGCTTTTTGAGCTCCCTATAATCCGGACACATGCTCCATGATCCATGCTTCTTGTGCACCAATACTACTGGAGCAGAGAAACAACTTTGACTAGGTTGAATTATACTAGCCTCTAGCATTTATGCAACCATACGTTCAATTTCACTCTTTTTGGCATAGGGATATCTGTACGGCTTGATGTTTGGAGGAACACTTCCTGGAATCAAATGAATAGCATGATCATGATCACAAATAGGTGGGAGACCTTTGGGAGTCTCAAATACCTTGGAATGATTGTCCAAGACTTTTTGGAGATATGAAGAAATAGATGATTTCAATGTGGAAACATCTAGTGAACATACTTGTGCAATTACTCCTCGTTGTTACTTTTTTAGAAGCTTTGTCATACCATTAGAGCTGATTATCATTCTTGATTTCCCTGCAATACCCCTTAATTCAACTTCCTTTCCTTCCATAGAAAATTTCATGAAAATTTCTTGAAAATTAAAAGCTATTGTACCCAAGGATTGTAGCCATTGGACTCCTAGTACAACATCAAAACCTCCCATTGGAATGGAAAGCATTGGGCTATTCAATACATATTATCCGATGGATAGCTTGATATTATGGCACTTTCTAGAGAAATTTATGGTTCCTGCACTTGCAACCATCACTTGACACTCTGGTGCTAGATATAGGAAGAAATTCAATTCTTTTTCTATCTTACAGTGAATAAAATTGTGGGTACTTCCTGAATTAATCAACACTATTACCTTTTTCTTCTTGATATGTCCTTCTATCTTGTTAGTTTTAGGAGTGTTAATTCCAGCCAATGCATTACAAGATATGGTCAGATTCATTTCTTCTTTATCTAGGGTTTGTTCCTAGAGTATATCCTCTTCTTTTGACATTTCTTGTTCCTTTTCTTCCTCCTCTTCACAATCTATGTAGAATAATTTCTTCTCAGCACGCTTATGACCTTTAGTGTATTTGCTATCAAAACTATAACAAAGCCCTTTTGCTATTTTTTCTTCCAATTGTTGTGGTGTCAACCTTATAGGTTGTGGAAGGCTAGGGGCAACAACACTTCCATCTTTATAGTTGTGAGTGGTAGGCTTCCTGGTTGCCATAATTTTGCTTTCCATTTTTCTTGCTAACCTAAATGCCTTCTCCAATGAACCAAGTTCCCAAAGGTGAACCTCATGTTGGATATTATCCTTTAAAGTCCCTATGAGCACATCAATCCTATGCTCCTCTGGAATATCTTTTACCTTTTTTTTCAATTTTTGGATGTCCTCGTTGTCCTCCATCATTGAACCCTTTTGTTTGAGACTTATCAATTGGCTAAAAAAGGTGTTGCTTTTTGTATCCTCATATTGTGCTATCATTTCTTTCGTAAAAATTGCCCAAGTGACAATTTTTTTACGAGAGAAAAGACATAGATACCATACAAACTGATTTGGTTCCAAATGTAAAGTTGTAATACGTACCTTTTTTGTGTTTTTCACATTATGGAGATCGAAAAAATGCTCCATCTGTAGTATCCATGTTGCAAGACCCTTGCCATCAAACTTCCTCATATCAATTTTTGGAATATGATGGGTCTTCAATCCAGCATTAGAGTCTATGAAATCATGATTGAGATTTCTTTTGTTCTGATCACGAGTTTCCTTTACTACCCTTTCACCATTAGTGACCATTTCTTGTAGCAACTTATTCGAATTTATCTTCAATTCTTCCATCTTATCGTCCATGCCATTCATCTTAGCTTCCATGCCATCCATCGTAGCTTCCATGCCACTCATCTTAACTTGCATGTCATTCATATTAGCTTCCACGCCATTCATCTTGGCTTCATTTACCTTTAGTGAGAGTGAAATTTGTTGTACTTGGTCTTGTAATTTTGATATATCATGTTGCATTTCTTCCTCTTCACGAGTCATGCTAGAGATTTCAGGTTGCTTACTAGGTGTTTCCATTTTCTTTCTTTGGGGAATTAATTAATGCTAATAATTCTTCACTATTCCCTTTGAATTCCTTCAAGCTAATTTTTTCAAACCAAGCTTAAGCAAAAATTTAAAAAAAACTACACACCCTTTTTTCACTTTGTAGGAGCTCGATATTACATCTGATGTATCTTTGTAATTTCGGATCTTCCAGTTTTGAAATTGCGATATGAAGTAGCCCTCTGTGTCCTCTTTTCAATGTCACTAGTCTCATTGAAATTAGATTCTCCAAGAAAGAGTTATGCACAATCTCCCATGATGACTTGATTATATACCTTTTCAGAAGAGTGAAATTGTATGAAGTGCCACGTGTCACTCTTTTGACCTTAGTATCTGAAAAATATAAACAAGAAACTATAGTTCGTCCTCTTTCTATAACTTCTTATGAAATTTAAATATGATGCTCAAAACAAAGGTTATGACAATTTTTCTCAGGTCACCTGTTTGGAATGTAATTCGGGAGGTTGCAAAAAAGCCAACTTTCTCAGATCATATCTCCGTACATATAGTGCGAAAATCTTTGAAATTTGGAACCGAGGTTCATAACGATTTCAACCCAAATGGGTTTTTTTTTAGCATCTGAAACATCATAGAAAAAAGTTATAGGGAAAATGACACAATAACCTATTTGGAGCAGCGAAAACCTAGAATCCAAAGCTCTGATACCAAATGTTATGAAACCAGCTCACAAAAAGATAGAAAAGATACATAAACACCTTAGAATTTAGCCTCTTCGAGGGGGAAACCTCCTTTACATTACAAAAATGAACAATTCTTGGATGATTCAAATGACAACACCTCCTTTCTATATATAGGAGTCTTAGGGTCACAATATAACCAAGACGACCTAACAGTAATAATATAAAGCCACAAAAATAACAATAGAGGGATTCTATGGGGCACAATAATAACAATATAGGGAAAATAGGGGCACAACAATAATAATAAGGGATACAACGACAATAGTAATGGGGGAATCACTTGTATTATAGGGACCTAACACTGATCATCTGTCGCGCACTGAAAATGGCGAAGAGCCTACTAATTTGGAGGAAGGACATCTTGACGCGCAACTCTTTGTAGTGCGCATCGCAGACAACCACTTTGAAGATATTATATGCTTCTTGATGACAGGTACGGCTCTGGAAGGATATACAAGCCAACAAAAGAAGGAACTGTTGGTGTGCATGAAAAACTTTTCTGTCATTTTATGGCACTTGTACAAAATGAGATCAAATGAAATATTGTGATGTTATGTGCCAGAGTTTGAACAAAACAATATCCTCGCTAAGGCTCATGGTGGAGCGCGGGAGGTCATTATGCAGGAAAATCAATAGCACAAAAGATTCTATGCACTGGGTTGTTGTGGCTGACCTTGCATAAGGATTCAAAAGCATATTGTAGGGCATGCAATGCATTCCAAAGGAGAAATTGCTTGAGGGTGCCTCGCTGGGATTTATTTAAGGTGCGTTAGCACGCTCGAATAATAAGGCCGCCATCGATTTCTTTAGGTTATTTCTTTAGTTAAGAAAGAAAGACTGGTAGGGGATTTCATTCCATTCATCTAAGGTATTACCTATTGATAAGACCATCGTGGAGGGATGAGCTGTTGCTGAATCTATAGGTATCGTTACAACCCTTTGAGAAGAGGGAGATTGACTTTGTGGGACCAATTCAGCCTCCAGGTAAGAAGACCGGTGCCAGGTACATCATCACCACGATTGAGTACTTAACTAGATGGGTGGAGGCACAGCCTGTGAAGAACTGTACAAGTGCGAAATAACCAAATTCATCTTTGAGTACATGCTGACAAGGTTTGGTTGTCCAAAAAAATTAATGAGCTATTTCAGTATGCATTTTCTTAATGAGATGATTAGCGCGATGCCAGAGGAATTTCAGGTTTACCATTAGAAGAGCATGCCATATCATCCGTAGTCTAATGGGATAGTGGAAGCATTTAATAAAATATTAGAGAGTGTGCTAACAAAGGTTTGCAATGCTCAAAGAAATGACTGGGATGTTTGCATGCCCGGGGTGCTATGGGCTTACAAAATGACTTGCAAGAAGTTGACTGGACAAACGTCATTCAGACTAGTTTATGGTGTTGAAGTTGTGATGCCGATGGAGTACAGTGTACCTAGTCTACGCATAGCGACATTCACAGGAATGGTGGATTGTGGAGCCCTGGAGGAGAGGCTCGCACAGCTAACAGAACTTGAGGAAGATATATTTCTAGATGGATTCCATCAACAATTTCAAAAGGAATGCAAAAATGCATTGCATGATTGGCACATCAAACTGCACACCTTCAAGGTAGATGATTTAGTTCTGTTATATGACAGAAAGTTTGATAAATTCCCCGAAAATTTTCGGATGCATTGGCTGGGGCCCTTGTCATCAAGGAGATTGCCGATGGTGGAGCAGTTCAGTTGGTAAAGTTGAATGGAGAGCCATTCCGAGGGAGGGTGAATGGCAGCCGATTGAAGTCATACACCGGTGATCTAGCTAGATGACTACATGGTGGAAGAACAGTCTTAGTGCTCCAGGTAGAGGAAAGGAGGTGCAAGACTATAAACTACACTGCCTGGTTTGTGGAGTTGTGTGATTGGGCAATTGCGTAGAACAAAGGAATGTCATAGTGTTAGTATAAACACATGGGCAGTTATGCTATCGAAGAAGGGACCTCACAGGGAAGCTAGAAAGTGACCGTTATGGTCACTATTCATGACTTGATAGTGGGAAAATGGCTAAATGGAGTGGGGGGGGGGGGGAACGGAATTTAAGTTGAAATTTAAGGGCAAGAGCTTTGAAAATCTGCTGCCAATCTAGCATTTATGAATGAAGTTTGGAGGGGAATGGTTGGATGTGAATTCGAAAATGCCTATAAATTATAGGTGGCTGCCCAGTGAAAAACACTTGGCATTTTGAGAATTGAGGTGTTGAGCTCTTAGGCATGTATGAACTATGAGCACTTTGAAGCTTTAATAGCAATTTAAACACTCGAAAAGTTGCCAAAGGAAACATAGGAGTTGTTTTCTAGTATCATGTTAGTGCCCGTAGAAACTATGAGTGCTCGCGATGTAGTGGCCACTGAGGGAGCTGCCCTGGAGGTAGCAATGGTAGTTGAGGGAGTTTCCCTGGAGGTTGCAAGTGGCTAAGTACCTGCAGGTACCCAAATCACCGAGGATGCCTAGGCCAAGGCCTACACTAACCAAAGAGGGTCCGAAAACAAAAAAAGATAAGAAGAAAGTGACACCATTAGTGCATGCGTCACCTAGGAAGCACCCATAGAAGGAAAAGCCCATCGCACAGGAGAAGGGCAAGGTAGTTGACCTGAAACCTGAAGAAGAAAGTGAAGAAATCAATATGGGTGGGGATGACATTGACATGGGTGTCAAGGATGTTGACGTTGAAGGGTCTAACCCTATCTCTAAAATACCTGAATACATTCCTCCATGCCAAGGTAAGGAAAAGATCCCCAAGGACATTGATGAGAGCAAGGTCATGCTCCATACACCATTGTTGCGAGACAAGATCATATTTCACAGACCGTGCCTAGCGCGTGTCCCCCTTTTAAAGCTTGAGGATTGGGATTTGGCCGATATGGAGCGCTTTCCCCATTTAGCGACTGATTAGTTCATGTGCTATGTCTTCCACAAGGACATTGGTGTGATCGCACTAGAGCCAAGGAAATGGATAAAATTGTAGACAAGGCGGGACTGCTAAACATACTATGGGTGCCACATTACAACCGCGCACCCATAACCATGATAGTGATCAAGCAGCTGCTATGCTTGGTGCATGATGGGTGCTTGTGGTTGGAAGGGCCCATACTGATCACTGACATGATGATCCATAGGATCACTCAGCGGCCACATTCAGGGCTAAATCTGACGATGGAATTTGGTGGAGAGACAGGTGAGCACAATATTGCCGAGCAAAAGAAGGACAAATTTAAGCTCGCCAAGAAGCTACGGGGCTACTTCATTTCTAGCATAATTGACCCTACGGTCAAAGTAGCCACCCAGATCTTGGCTAGGAAAATTATGAAGAAGTGTCATGCAAATGAAGTGCCAGCACCAATTGTATCATTAGGAGCCCAATGCGTAGAGGGCGTACAATTCAACTAGGCGCACTACCTCTACAGTGAGTTCCTTGCTAACTACAGAGAGGTGCAGGACCACAAAAAAACATTTCACTAGACATGGCTTTTACTATCCATAGTACTGGTTGCATGGGAGTTACAAGAGGATAGTCAGTTTCCTCTAGTCACACCAGATTTACCGGAAGTAGTGAAGTTCGCTTCCCTTTGGGCCACCAAGGACCCGTAAAGGGTCAAGGATGGCAAGATATTTTGAATCTTGATGGAGATGAGTATCAACATGGCCATCAACTGCAAACCATGGTTATCATCAACTATCTTCGACTAGATGGTAGAGTATGTGGAGTTCAAGGTGGAGTTCCACTGTGTCTCCATGCGCGCACAAAAGGACCCTGAGAAAAAGTGGTATTACCTTCCATACCTCACCACAGGCAACACTATCGCAGTGGTCCTCGGCTGCTAGCCAGCAGAGTGGTGCACGGGTTCAGACTCAATAGGTGGGTCTAGCAAGTTTGCAGCGAAGTGTAAGAGGGAAAAGGTGAGGCTAAAGATGGAACAGTTGGCCAAGAAGTGGAAGAAAGAGGCTGAGGATAAAGCCAAAGCGGGGTGCGCTGCCACAAAGCAGACAAAAGGGTAGGAAGAAGAGGAGGAGCGCGATTTCAACAGGAGTCAGAAATATCCTTCCCAAGAGATAGAAGTGGGAGAGTAGCGATCTGACCAGGGAGGAGCAAACCCAGAGACTACTCCATTCCAGGTTAAGAGAAACATGGATCAGGAGAATGTAGAGTCACGAAAGAAGTCCAATCCTAGCTAAACATTCCTTGAACCAATCACCTTGAGAGAGGGTGATTTGAATGACATTGGTGATGCGGTGAGGGATGTGACCGCATAACTACTGCAATAGTTTGAGAAGTAGTAGCAATAGGCCTTGGGTGCCATTCAAATGAGTCTGAAGATCCAGGAATCACAGGTACAAACCAGTGTGGGATGAATTAGCACGACATCAACTAGTTTGGCACCTGGAACATTGGAGGAAATAGAAAGAGTGCGTATAATGGATCCCTGGGAAATAACACTGCACGAAGGAGTGTTAACCACAACAGAAGAAGCTAACAAGGTCACTATTAGTGCCCTCAAGGGGGTTGGCCTAAACATGGCCGTGCTTCCTAGTGAATCCATTCACACTCTACAAGATGGTGTGATCGCAGAACTTCAGGCTCGAGAAGACTGCACATTGAATGTTATCAGTAAGAAGAGGATGAATAATGCTTAGATGGCTGCACAGAAGAATTCTGCCATTAATCTTCTTAAGGCCATCATGGACAAGAATGAGCATACAACCAAGGTAGTGGCTGAGGCATGCAGGACTATTTGTGAGCTGGATATTCTTGAAGATGCACCAGTGGATGTGAGAATTCAGAAGCTCACTGCCGGAGTGCTTCCACAAAGCGCAAACATAATTGGCTAAGGTTTAGTTTGATCTAAACCTTAAGATTGTAGAACTTGAGTTGCGGGCCCAGTCTTTGACTCTACCAGAGGTGAAGGAATAGCATGAGGTCACTGCCAAAGATGACATAGCAGTTATAGATGCCGCCATGAAGGAGTGCACTATGCTCGTTGAGCAGTCACTTGAAGTTGTCACCAACTTGTAGGAGGATCCCACGATATAGAGGCTGGAGACAGAGGCATGGGAGTTGCAGCAGAGAGATGATGAGGTTAAAGTGACGACGTGCACCATCGCCATTACACAAAGGTTAGCGAAGCTGCAGGAAGAAAAGGTGCTGAAAGAATAGGTGGATGTAGCTCAGTGCAAGGAGACAGTACTCAAGGCCAGATTGGGGCCTTGGCTGGAGGAGGCCTATGTACTCACTGCCTCCATTGAGGGGAAATTGGCTAGTCTGTAGGTGACACAGTAGAAAATAAAGGCAGACAGCGCAAAGCTAGTGACAAAGCAATTGATTGAGCAGGTGAAGCAAGTGGCAACAAAGTGCACTGTTGAAGTCGCAGTGGTACAAGTGGAGCTTAGAGGTTTTTACCACAAGATATCCATGCCCATAGAGTGACTTGGTGGCAAGTCACCAAATTTGTGTTGTGGGCCTGTTGGGAATGGGTCCCCTAGGGTCAATTTTGGCGTTAAAACCCCAAGTTTGGGGGCTAAAGGCTCAAGTTTTGTGTAAAGAATGTAAAGTCTCCGCATTTTATGGCTGCAGAGCATGAAGATGTAAGAAGTAAAAAAGGGTTTCCACCCTTAGTTTAGATAGTTGTGTCGGCTTGATGAGATCCATCCTTGGTCCGTAGACCTCGGGATTGTATAAAAAGGGAGTCTTAGAAGAGTCTAAGGTAGGGAAGTCACAAGTTTTTAGTAGAGTTCTGAGCAAGTTTATGGGTCTGTGAGAGCTAAGAGCGAAGAGTCTTACCGTAGGAAGAGGCTCTGCAGCTGAGTGCGCACAAGACTAGGGTAGAAGTCCATAGCTGAGTGCGTGGACCCCTACAGTTGTGTGCGTAGGGTAGTTAGAGTCTATATTGAAAATCTGGATTATCAATAAAGAGAAGTATTCTAGAAATATTTGTGTATGCATTATTTTACTTCTATTATGAATGTTGTGATTATGTTATATTGAATACTCAGGTTATGAATTGATGCTATATTAATGCGTGACTCTATGTATTTTACTTTGTCATATGAATGCAAGTAAGCATATCTATTTACGCGAAGGTAACCATAATGCATGTTAAAGTTAACCGACACTTAAGTGAATCTGAGTAGATATAGAAGTAAGAGTAATTATAGAAGCATGTAACTGCTTGATCCATCTATTTAGGGTCCACTAAGGATGATCAGAGACTTTTGCTGAGGCTTCAAGGACGAATAAGAGAAGTAATTTGACAAGCCCTAAAGGGCTTATCAGCCTGCACGAAGGAAGGGTTAGGGAAATAACTGACATCACAAACATCTCAAGGTGCGGAAACTTGGTTCCTGCATCCTCCCATATTGCTTTGGGTGAGACTTTAGTCTGTGCTCCGCGGATTGATGCCGAAAGGGCCAGTAGTGTAGGGATTTTCTTGGCTACTTAACACTGAACCTGGGTCAGGGCCCATTAATCCAAAACAATGAAATAATCATCTGTTTAGGGAAAAGTGCTCGAAAAATTTAAAAGCACGCCGCTCATCGCAAATTGCAAAAATACCAAAGCGACTTTGAATTGGTCTATTCCACATAACTCGACATCACCAATTTGTGATATTGCGATAAAGCCATTTATCACAATCACTTGATCAGTATCACACTTAAAACACACCAATTTGAAATATCATTTACAACTTCCAATGCGATGGTTTGATGAGGCATAAATAAAATCACACGTAGGCCTTAATGAGTAGTTAATAAGGTTTAACCACATTTACTCTTTTCACAATTCAATAAGATTGATATTTTTTTTGCCTGTCTTGAAATAAAAGTTTCATCTTTACGTCATTTCAGAGTTTACTATGTTATCATGTTTCCTAGTTTATTTCCACTTTGTGTTTCATTATGTTTTGTCCATTTCCAAAATTTCAGGAAATTTCCAAAGAAAACAATGCTCAGGAAAATGGCTAAGAAAGGAAAGAAGATTGCAGAGGCTACTGCATCTGAAGATTCAGACATGCTTCCATTGTTCTCTGATACTACATGCAACAAGGATGGTGGAACTACCTCATGGGAAGAAATGTACAATCTATTGGAGGAAGAAAACCCAAGGGTCCTGGTGACTAAAGCAACAGCAGATGCTAAGGTCTCATCCGAGGCTTATTATTTTGAAGCATCATGTTATTTCCTACATAATATAGCTGCAAGGCCTAAATCTTGACATACACTGATATGGTAGGATGGATCATAGAAAATCTGTAAATTTCAGACAAAAAATTCAGGAATTCCAAGGATGAAGTCATGGGGTCATTTACTCTAGATAATCTACATCGAATGTATCATCTGCCAGAACCACAGAATCTATACAAAAAAGCCTTCATTGAGCACTTCGCAAAAGAAAATGAAGACCCGATGGAAAACATGTAGAATTGGAGGTCTGGCTCCAACAAGTTCAAGCAGGAGAAAATTGGTATGTACCCAATTTCACGTCTACCAGCCCCGCATAATTTTGCAGCCACAATATTGTGTAGACTATTTAGAGAGGTAGACAGTACCAAGTTTTCTATTGAATGGGTTCCATTAATTGATGTGATTGTTAATTATATCATTATGAAATGGAGAAATATTTTATCAGATAATTTGGCTATGTCCATTAGAGAATATAGACATAACATAATTATCACCTCTCGGGTTATCCCTCCTTTTTATATGAATGCATATCTGATGGACACTATATGTTTCTGTTCAAATTTTCTAGACATGGGATGTAAATGGACTCTATAGGACCCTACTCCTATCCATGTTTATCATAAGGTTTTGTGGGAATCACAATTTATCTCCCACTTTTACAAAATCTATCATGGCGTTATGTTACCAATTCACCAAACTATTTTTGATAAGAAAACCCCTAGGCTATCAGAGGAAGCTAAAACAAACATCTTACCAGTGGTAAGATGGTTTGGCGAAGAGTTATTTACTTATGTTAGAGTTTTTGGAGTATCACAGCTCCTCATGTTCTTCCATTATATGTTCCTGATAAGTTATTGGTAAGAGAAATTGCCTATCAAACAGTGGGGGATGGTATTACCAAAACCATCAAAGAAATGAAGAAATCTATCTGGCCTATGTTCCCAGTGCAATGTGGTGATTTTGCATTACATGATTTTGGGCATGCGGAAAAGGAGATACAAAATATCACATCCTTGAATCTAGCTACTGTGCTAGGAAGATAGTACGACCCTAACAAGGTCACCCATAACTTCACTGCTATGGTTAAAATTAGACAATTTACTCATGAGAATGATGATTTCGATGATCTCTTCAAGTCAGCTAAAATATTTTCGCAGGTCTTACATTTGGCATCCATAAAATGGAGCCCAAAAAACCTCAACTACTTCCATATATATAGGAACAAAAGGCTAACAAATGTCCCTTTGGACCTATTACAGATTGAAGAAGCAAGTGAATGAAGAGAATCCACTCCCAACATAAGCCTGGAGGAAGGTTTTGAGCATAATTCTAATAGGGAATCTCAAGGGAAGTCATTTAAAAGTTTAGAATATTTTGAACACCAATCTCAATATATGGAAAAAAATTCCCGAGAAAAACCCTGAGGAGGAAACTGAGAAAAGTGCTAATGAAACAGCCAAAAAGGCCTCGACTCAGGAACACATGGAGACTAACTCCACACAACTTCATGCAGAAAATACCAGAGTCATTGATATAGATCAAGAATGGGATAAATTTAACAAAATGCTCCAAATACAGTGAATAGAGACGAGTCTTGAAGGAATGTTTGGATTTCAAACATCTCAACGGACTCAACAGGTCATAAGCATAGACACAAAAATACAAGGGGTTACAGCTACTGAAAACATTGAAATCATCCCGGCCTACCCAACTTCAGATATTCTTCTATTTTTTTTTTTTTTGAATTGGTCTACTCCTATATTGATACAAAAATATGATTACAGTAGGCAGATGCCTCGAGAGTTCTAGCCCAAGAAACGACATGCTTACAAAAAAAATCGCTTGATAGACTGACCAGAGGACCTACATAATGACTTGCTTTAGGACTTGAAATATCTGAAAACCTTAAACTTAGTACCAAGATAGTGACCAAAATCTGACCAAGACATTGACCAAAATATGACCTATAAATAGCATGAACCTAAACAGTGACCAACATACAAGAGAATGCCACCCATGCAGGGGAAACCAGCAAGTAAAAAGTTGAAAAAGACTTGATTCTGGGAGCTTAAAAACATGAAAATACTATGTATCCAGAGGGGATTGAGTGACTTCCTTCAACAACTAACCAAAACCAAAAGGTGCAGACCTGTTCAATCTTCATGCGAGGTTGGAGGCTATTCTTCAACAATGCGACACCCGAATTGGTCTGGGTCTTAAAACTTAGAGGGATGGCCCTCTATACTTGAAGGACTGCCTCCTGCTAGAGCACTCGGGCTGGCATGGGTGGTCAAATCTAGTATTGCAGAGCCACCTGTATCTCTTCAATGAGAAATGTTCTGGTCTTCCATCCTCGGTTCCAGAGGAGCCCCTGGACCGACATCCCCCGAACCCACAACATCCTCACACAACTCTACGGTGACTGACATAATGAAGGATGAATTTCCTAGAGTATAGGGGAAGCGGAAGCGAGCTGTATGCGAATGGGAGTGGTGAGAGAGAAATTCTATTATGAAATGCCCTCTTCTCCTGCCACGACTGCTTTTGGTCATAGGATATCTATCACAACAGAAATCCAAAGACTCAGACGAAGGGTCCGAGGTTGTGGAGGAAGGCCGGCGAGAGACAGAGCCTCGGGAGCTACCTCTTCTATAGCCCATCCTTGTGCACTCTCTGGGCATTTTAAAGTGAGCCAAACAAACAACCGAAGAGGGGATGGCGAAGTGGCTACAGAGGAAGGTACACACCGGATGAATAGGAGCATGAACGCACTGGTAAGTATCAACACCTTGAGCCAGAGCCCGACAATGACCTGATCTGTCTCGAGAGCGAGGAGCTTCCACCTTGCCGTACCAGCATGAGTGCATAAGGGGAACAAGAGTGAAGACCAGGCCGAGCGCCATTGCAAATAAATCATCATAGAGGGGGAGCTGCGTTAATGCCGCATTTAAGATGTTTGTGTGAAACAATAACTCATGCCTCCTACGATTCCATCTGGTGGCTGTGAGTGGCCACGTGCCCACCCTCCACGCCATCTTCGTACTACTATCTGGACTACTCACTCACATCTGGGAGATATTCTTCTAAAAATTGAGGAAACACCCCCACTAGATATATTCTACAACCCAACACATAAGGTTGAACTGAAGAGACAAAGAAAGAAGAGGAAATTAGATACATCAAAATCAATAATTCTTGAAAATGAATCAATGGAGGTAGTATGGAAAGACACCCCCATCGATCCAACAGAAAATATTACTAAGCTATCACAATTTGCAGGTGCTTATGTAACTACGACAATTGATAAGGCAACCGAAGTTCGACTTTCCTCAGAGAAAAAAAAGAAAGCATTTAGCTGTTGGAACAACAGCTTAACCTAGAGAGACATAGCACTAACATACAAACAGAGACACAGATGGAACCACTATAGAAAGATTTTGAATAGATGATATTACAGCGTTAAGCAGACATCGCAAAAAAGAATTCACAGATTAATCAAATACAGACTATAATAGATAAACTCATAGACAACCCTCAAACAGAGGAATTTATTAAAGAAACACTTGAAATAAACTCTTTTTTATCACAACAACAAGAACTATTCTGCCAAAAAATCTCATTGACCAATCCATATTTTGAAATAAGTGATGCATTAACCTATCAAGTGGTTGATGAGAGATTAGAATATAAAGAGGTCAATAAGAGAATTTCAGAGTTTATTTCTTGGCAGGAATTTAAAGAAGGTAGAAAAGCTGATCTTCCAAAGACAGAGGAGTCCCACAAGGTATTCTATTCATGGATTGGGACATACAGTTGAAGCAAGAAGAAAGAGAAGCAGCTAGGGCAACTAGCACAACAAATAATATAATTAAGGTTGTGATTGAAAATCTTCATAGTTCCAATCTCATTAAAGAATGCAAGTCGGAAATTTTCCCAAACTTCAAACAGTTAGAGAAATAGTGGAAAGAGACTGCCAAAACAAAGAAAAGTTAATCAAAAAACTATCTAAGCTTGACTAGGAAACTTATTAGCAGTTTCTGGTGAAACAACATAGTCAAAGGATGAATTTGCGCTGCCCAAAAAATTCCACTCGAAAGATGGCGTCACCACTCTCCGATGTTTTATTTATGGGGAAATTAAGATCTAGAACCAGCCAACCACCCTAGGTGAAGCCGATGATAGATATCTGTGAACTGAAGGGATGCATGGCTAATTAGAATCATTCAATTTGGAAAAGCTCATCATCATTTTATTTCTATTTTAATTTTTATTTTACTTATTATGAGGAAGGTTGTTTGAAACCTCCTCATCTTTTTGTGTAATAATCTATTTTTGATACATATTTTGTACTATTTAAACCTCTCTCATGCATTTAGAGAAAGGTCCATAATTTTATCGAGAACACTTTGTAAAGGCTTGAACTTATGTACTATTGTGACTATCTTGATGAAATAATTGGAAAAAAGTCTTGATTTTCTTAGAAATTGAGGCATACTCTACTAAATTTTCTCTTTTGTAATCTTAGAGTATATTTAGTTGAAAGGAAGCAGATCAATATTGCTAACTTCATGAGTATAACCTATCATATCTAGTACTTCTATGTTTATGGTTGAGTTTTGTTTATGAATTAACAATAATCTTTTCTTATATTGAATTATGTATGAAATCTGAGCTACAATTTGACATTATAGCACTTTTGTAAAGTGTTTTAGCTATAATTCCTTATTAAATACATGAGCAATTGACATATGTGACATAGTTTTCAAAATTATTTTTCCTAACTATTTAGTCAAAGTAATTATCATTAATTATTTCATCTCTTATAGAAATTAAATGATCTTTATTACCTGTTTCTCTAAGATATCTTTGTAGATCGCATGATTTAAGTTATTCTCTAGGTATATATTAAGATAAATGTTAGAATAGATAGCCGCATGTGTTTGTTGGTTAATTAGATGATTTTAGTTAATTCATTTTCCATTATACCTTATTTAAAACCACAATCATCATCCTATCGATTATTGCTGGGAAACTGGTCCCATTATCACCAGTTGAAGCCACCTATTGACGGTGTTGGACCCACCAACCTTCATGGGATCACCCGAGTATGAAGTCCCAACTAGACCTCAAACCGTTTAGTGTGGGAGTCCCATCCAGTATGATGCCCCGGTTGCCACTGTCTTAAGGATTTGCCTCAACTCTTTCTTGTTAGCACAAGAGAGTGGTTTTCTTTGCCTTCGAGAAGTGAGGTTCACATGCCTACTAATTGCTAGTGTTACTTGTGTCAATGGTCCTTTCACTATATAGGGAGAGGGTGAGAGTGAGCCCCTAGTTGGTTGGGATGAATTCCCAACTCGACTAGGAACACACAACACAACAGGACATGCACACCTTCCGAAGGAGCAGTCCACACGGATGTGGTAATCACAACACATAAGCTAAGATAACACATACAACACTCAATGGATGAGTCCACAAGAGTGAAAGGGTTGTTAAAAGAAGATTTATGCGAAGGGTATGTCTGGTGTCCAGGGAGATAGCCACCACATGCGAGACAGCGTTAACAACATATACAACACATTTTCAATAACAAATTATGTATTACAACAAGTGAAATAGTTCAAGAGTTCAACACAGGTTAAAGAAACATGCATTAAAAGTGTTCAAGATTAGTCTTACAATAGTTACAATATAGGTGTGAAAACAAGTTGGCCTGTTAGCAGGTTTCTGAATTAAGTGAAATTTCATAGACACATTGTTACACCATACATCATTAACCCCATGCATGGGGCATTGGATACACTACTTACTCCTTAAAGAAAATATTATAGACTCTCTTGGCTATGTGGGAGGAGCTGAGGTGAAAAGTCCCTTCATGTACAAATGAAGGGGTATTTATAGCCAAGGGTGAAACTAACTCTTGTGGTTGTTCGATTGATCTAAAATGGGGCACTAAAGGCTTCTTGTCATGCTCACAAGAACCTCTCTCACTCCAAAGATTATATATTCACAAGATCTAGGATTATATTGACAAATTCGGAATGAAAAGAACTTGAAGTAGGTGTATGCTTGTGTTTTCCTTTAATTGTTAAGTGCTTTAAGTTGATTTGCTTAAACTGATATAAAGATATATAATAACAAATAATGAAAATAATAACCAACACACATAACAACAATATAATTAGGAGTTCACCCAAACCTCTTGGGCTACGTTTCCATGAGCTCTAGTCAACTCAACTAGGCTCTTTGGGATTATGGTCTAAATTATTTTACAAGTATTTGACTCAAATCCAATGGTTTACAACTGAACCATTGGGCTTAGAATACCATCTTACCCCTGGCAGTCCTTACTCTGTAGACAGATCTAGGCTTCTCTAGACTAGAATCCTTCAACTAGCGTTCTGAGCTATCTTGAGCTCTAGCTTGCACCAACTCCCTTAGAATTCTTTTAACTGTCTTTGGAATTCCTTCTTCTACCTCCAGCACACTTCAAACATCAACAATAGCTTGATCTTTTGATCTCTTTACTATTCTACCTCCAACCTCTAGTGGCACTCTGCGAATATACGGCTCTCCGGCCTTCTGCGCTCTGTAACTTCGCTGTGCTTAGCTCTCTGGGAAATCACCCCTTTGCCATTGCCCCAACCCCTAGTGGCTCTCGGCTTTCACGAGCTTCTGGTTTCGCTTGACCTCCAAGTGACCCTCTACTTCTAAGTCACCTCGACTCCACAGATTGCCTCCTCTAGGCCTAGACTTAGCATTCAAGCATCTCTGAGCCTCTTGGGCTTCTCAGCGCTTCTCCTGAGCATAACTCTACCTCTTTGTGTTATCAGTGGTTCACTCGACCTCCAAGCGAATCTCAACAACCTTCAGTTTCTCTGTCAATTGAGCTCCCTGTGCTTTTTGTAATACATTAGTTACAGTCACCTCCATCATTGAACACCGTCTGTTTCATTACAAGAATCCATTTACAATGGAAAGGAACTAGCGGGCATGGCCACCTGATCGTTTTGCCTTCCTTTGGCCGAAATAGCCAAATAATGGAAATACACAGGAAAACTCATCATGAGACATTTAACCGGAACTCAAAATGCATTCAATCACATTGATAAAGCTATCAGGTCTGTCTTGTCATTGCAAATCACAATTGCATAAGAAGAATGCTTAAAACCCAAGAAATGGCCAAAAACATAAATATGCATGAATACACTGAAAATCTGAAATCCGGACTTCAAATAATATGCAATCGTGTCCCTTACTCTCGGGTTCGCGTCTTGATCACTGATCGCAATCGCATTATCGTATGTGAACTAGCCCTTGTATTGTGATTCAACGATTGCCGATCACCGATCGTCGATATCGCGCATCACATATCACTATCGTAACGGCCCCGGGGGTCTTCCCTTTGAATGTGCCAATCGTCGATCTGCTGATCCGCAAATCACAATTGCTCTATCGGCTCGCCCAGGTTCCGATATCACATGGAAGCCTACCTTTGATGTGATATGTCAGAGATCGTAATCGAGGGTCCTTAAGGCCTTTGGTTAAGTCCTCCCTTTGAACCTTTCCGATGCGACATTTACAGATAACTCCGCCTTTGACCCTTTTCTTTATCCTACTCGGATTTACAAAGGATTTGTGCCATTTAGCACCTTTTCCCTCTTATATGAAGTCTTTTAGACTTAGAGGTTTATCCAAGATCCATTTTGGATCATCGACTACCCTCATGATTGTTTTACTTCCATGACTTTTCGACGTTACATGACGCTTTGTACAACAAGTGGGTCTCTTGGTATTCCACTTTACATTACATTGTTTGACAACATGGCCCATAGTAGAGACGTGGGTGACATGACTGATGACACGACTCGACATGACACTGCTGGTATATTCATGTTGCTACTGGAGTGCATGTTGGGTTGTAGTGTTTCTGGGTGGTGGATGTATTCATGGTGTGTCACAGCATCAACTCTACATGGCAAGGTGCACAGAGTCTTCGATGGTCATTGGTTCACTTGATGTTTCTTTGGCACGTTGCTTCTTGCTTGTATATTGGAAGGCTTGACAGGTTCATCTCTTCGTGAAAGGTGCTTTTCATCTATTCATTTGTCCATGAGTACATCTTGCATGTTTTCTTGTCCGTCCATCCGTGAACACATATTTGCATGATCATCTGTTCAAATTCACATCTCTTCACATGCATCGTTCGTTCGTCCGTTGGTGAACCTATCCTTCTACATATGCTCCCTTCATTCATCCCATTCATCATCACAACATGTTTGTGGTGTACATGTACCTGCAGTCACTCATGGCGAGATGACATCAAATCCAAAAACCTCTTATTCTACCATGTCACATTATCATTTCGAATCTAGTGACTAGGAGAGGTAGCAAGGTTGCGAGGCGGGATGATGGCTCTGGACACTATTGATGAAAATTTCACAAGAATTACTAGGTGATGAAGATGGGAAATCCAAGTCAATAGTGATCCACAAGGTCTGGCTTCACTGCCAGGTAAAACTGCCAAATTTTGGGAGGGACAATTCAGGATGCAGGAAGGCAAGGCTGACAGAATCTATGCATTTTCCGGAATGAGCACACAGCAGAGGCTTGAAAGAAACATTTGTGAAATTTTCTGGAGGAACAGGCTGGGATACATGGAGGATCAACAGGAAGAAATTGTAAAATCTTTCGAAGGAACTAGTTAGGAGCCTAGTAGCCAAAATTGTGAAATTCCTTGAGGGAACTAGTAGTGGCTGTTGGGTCGTTGGCACCGGAAATTACATAATTCCCAAGGGGAACAGGAAGTCAACTACTAGGAGCTTGGCAGTAGAAACTGCAGAATTCCTGGAGGGAGCTGTCAGTCTGCTGCCGGGAGGTGGTGGCGAAATAAATTGCATTGACGATGGGAGGCTAGTCTAATGATCATCTCTACGAAGTTTATGAGCTGAGCGAACTGTTGGGAAGTAGAGGGTCTGCTCATGAAAACTATGAAATTTCCTAGATGAGCAGCCAGTCGACTATCGGAAGGACTGACTCGGAAAAATGTGCAATTTCTTGAGGAAGAGAGGGACTGGCATTGGGTGTCTGTCCGGCCTGTCTACACAAATTCCTCAGTTAGAAAAGTGGGAAAGGTCAACAACCTCTATGAAATTTTTGAGGGGAGTCAGTCCCAGGGTGGCTGTCGGGTCCAACTCTTTGGGTGGATAGCATGAAGGTTGATTGAATTGCTTGCGGGAAACACAAATTGAAATGAATTTCTTGGTGCTTCTGCATTGTTCTAGGTGACAGTCGATCTAGTCGATGAAGGGGTGATGGTCTGGCTATAAAATGAGATTCTGGTCGTCAAAACTTCACCAAAATGACTAAGTGTGTGAATGAGTGAAAGATGCAAATGTGATTTACAAACACACACCAACATGACTTGATGACGAGACGACTCAAACCAGCCAGACTCACATGTTCAACATGACTGACCGATGGTATAAGACACAAGCGCAACGCTCATGATTGATCATTGATCGACTGTGTCGACACTTGTGCGCTAGTGAATATGACTTACTGTGTGAGTGTGACAGATGCTTTTGTAGCAAACATAACATGTCTAGACGAAGCAAAGACGTTGAGCATGACTAGAACATGGTCGCAAGAAAGGCATTGACATCAACATGAAAAAGCGTGGGTGGAATGAACAAGTGAGGGGGGTGCGAAGTTTCACACGAGCTCACAGAGTGAACCCGAGTGTATGCAATCGTCAAGTGAAACTCTCAAGGGAGGCTCTGAATTTGGGTGTAGTCCAAAATTTTGGAGGGTGGTTATAGCCACTACAACACTTGGCGACACACTGGTAGAATTCCATCTTCTCTATTTTGGTTCAATGATAGCACAGGGCCTTGGTCTTTGGGGATTATTGAATCACTGTGCGGGTTAATTCAACTTCCCCACTTACCCCATGACATACATGGTTCACCTTTTTCCAACTCAGTCAAACAAAATCAAAATTTTAGCTTGATCTCAATGTTTCAAATCCGGGAAGGGTAGTTTAGCTCGTGAGTTGAAGATTTCCAAAGTATAAGTTTTCTTCTCTAGTGTTGCTCTGTTGCTACCAGACTTCGATAGTACCCTAGAGGAGTCATGTTGGAGCACGCACATTGCTCCACTTCTAGTGAGCCTAGTCAGTACCTCGGTGGAGTTGCATGCTTCACCTTTCTGCATAGGAAGTCCTTCTCTTCTTTCACCTTTGTATTTTCAATAGGATTGTGCATATGCACTTATTTATTTTTAGGGCGGAAGAAGGATCCCGACATATTGAGAACTAAAGAGGTTATTCCTTCAGAGAAGCATGTAAGGTCTCTGACATAGATTTTCTCATTTAGATTTTCCCCTTCTCTATTTCTACTAGTTGGATGAACTTGAACACATAGAGCAAAAGGACGAGTATAGGCATGGGGCTTCCTAGTGTGGACATAAGTTCATGGTTGGACCAAAACTTCCCTTGCAGACGGTTCATATTTTCTGTCAAGACTTCTGTTAGGAAACTAGCTCACAAAAAGATAGAAAAGATAGATCAACACCTTATAAATAAGCCTCTTCGAGGGGGGAACCTCCTTTACATTACACAAATGAACAATTCTTAGATGATTCAAATGAAAAATCTTCCTTTCTATATATAGGAGTCTAAGGGGTCACAATATAACCAAGCCGACCTAACAATAATAATATAAAGGCACAAAAATAACAATAGAGGGATTCTATGGGGCATAGTAATAACAATATGGGGATAATAGGGGCACAACGATATTAATAATGGATACGACTACAATAGTCATGGGGGAATCACTAGTATTATAGGGACCTAACATGCCCCTGTACTTCAAAAAAGTGTTGTCCTCAATGCTTGAGTAGTTTTGGATGCTTTTGTATAAAATTCTCATCCTCCCATGTGGAATCTTCAATGAATAAGTTCTTCCACTTGATGAGATACTCCGAAATTGATCGATTTCGTAACTGTTGAGTTCTTCTTTTTGTGACTGCTTCTGGTTCTAATATAATTTTTCCTTGTCAAGTTCTGGCAATATTGTTTGAACTGGGAGCTTGTTGCCTATAACCTTCTTTAAAGATGAAACATGGAAAGCTGGGTGCACTCGAGAAGCTGCAGGAAGCTCCAATTTGCATGCCATAGTACCAATATTTTGCAACACCTTGTACGGACCATAATACTTTGGTGTTAATTTATTATCTTTCTTAGCTTGCTTGAGGGACATTTTTTTATATGGTTGTAGCCGTAGGAATATCCAATCACCTAAATCAAAAATTATTTCACTCCGATGTTGATCTTCCTGTTGTTTCATTATATTCTATGCCAACACGAGGTTATCCTTTAAGAGTTACAGAACTTGTTGTTGATGCTCGATGTGATGTTCTGCTGCTTGAACCTTAGAATTTTCTCTTAAATATGATGTGATGGATGGTGGCTAATATCCATAAAGTGCCATAAATGGAGTCATTTTATTTGTAGTATGGAAGGAAGTGTTATACCACCATTTAGCCAGAGGCAACCATTTGACCCATTGTGTCTATTTATCAGATACAAAGCAACGAAGATATCCTTCCAAACATTTGTTTACTATCTCAGTTTGCCCATAAGATTGAGGATGATAAGATGAGCTATGAGCTAACTAAGTACCAAGACAAGAAAATAATTTTGTCCAAAAATTTCCAGTGAAAATGGGATCTCTTTCACTTACAATAATCTTTGGGTTTCCACGTAGCTTTTGAATTGTTTCCATAAATGCAGTAGAAACTGTACTGGCTATAAATGGATGTGATAATGCACAAAAGTGTGCATACTTGGTAAGTCTATCAACTACGACCATGATGACACTCTTTTCTTCAGACTTGGGTAAACCTATGATAAAATCCATTAAAACCTCCTCCCAAAGTTGGCTTGGAATGGATAAAGGTTGTAATAGGCCTTTTCAACTTTATTTTGTTGGCAAACCAAACATTCCGCCACAAACTTTTGAATATCCGATTTAAGGCCATCCCAAAAAAATTCCTTCTTAACCCTGTGGTAAGTTTTTAAAAATCTTGAGTG
Organism: Pinus tabuliformis; assembly: GCA_031772625.1. Taxonomy (NCBI): domain Eukaryota; kingdom Viridiplantae; phylum Streptophyta; class Pinopsida; order Pinales; family Pinaceae; genus Pinus; species Pinus tabuliformis. Next base: position 1,753,335,576 of record CM062817.1, on the reverse strand, counting down.
CCCTCCTAAGAGAGAAGTGTGCAATTCCATAAGAATCTTTTGTTTGAGCTGGGAATTTTTACAGAGGTATAAGCGATCTTTGTACCATAATCAAATGTATTGGAATCTTGTTGTAACTTTCGAATACATGCCCACAAATCTTCGTCATTCTTCCATTCCTCCCTTGCTTTGTTTATACAATTTGGTTGGATAATAGAAATGGCGTAGAACAATGCTTCCACATCCTCATCCTTTCTTGAGAGTGCATTTGCCACAACGTTTTTCTTCCCTTTTTTGTAGATGAATTAAGAAGTCATAACCCAACATCTTTGTGACCCATTTTTGTTTCTCTTCAGAGGATAATATTTGTTCTAAAATGTATTTAAGCCTATCATGATCTGTTTTTATGTTGAAGTGTCTTCCCATTAGGTAGGGTCGCCATTTCTTAAGTGCATGTAGTATTGCCAACATTTCCTTCTCATAAATAGTTTTGTGTAAATACTTTCCCTTGATTGGACGACTTTTGAAAGAAATGGGTCTTTCATCTTGCATTAAAACAACACCAATTCCATTTCCTGAAGCATCACATTCCACAATGAAGGATTTTGTGAAGTCCGGTGTAGCTAAGATCAGTGCTTGGCACATTGCCTCTTTAAGATGTTCGAAGGCCTTTTTTGCTTCTGAAGTCCATGAAAATGCATCTTTCTTCAATAATGTTGTTAGAGGTGCTACTATTCTCCCATAATTCTTAACAAACTTGTGATAATACCCTGTCAACCCAAGAAATCCTTGGAGATGCTTTATGGATGTGGGGATTTTCCATTCCTTAATGACTTTAATTTTGCTAGGGTCTACCTTAACACCTTCATGAGATACAATATGACCTAGATATTCCACCTCTTTTACTCCAAAGAAACATTTGGATCTTTTTGCATATAATTGTTTCTCTTCCAATACTTGTAACACCCTGTCAACATGTTCAACATGATCCTTCCAACACTTTCTGTAGATTAGTATATCATCAAAAAATGCTAACACAATTTTCTAAGGAAGGGTTTGAAAATGGAATTCATCAAACCTTGAAATGTAGAAGGTGCATTGGTAAGGCCAAAAGGCATGACCAAAAATTCATAATGACCCTCATGAGTTCTAAATGTTGTTTTCAGTCTTCGTTTTGATTTGATGATATCCTGAATGAAGATCCAACTTGGTGAAGTAAATTGATTCATGCAATTCATACAATAATTCATCAATGACAGGAATGGGAAATTTATCTTTAATAGTGAGCTTTTTGAGCTCCCTATAATCTAGACACATGTGCCATGATCCATCCTTCTTGTGCACCAATACTACTGGAGCAGAGAAAGAACTTTGACTAGGTTGAATTATACCAGCCTCTAGCATTTCTGCAACCATACGTTCAATTTCACGCTTTCGGGCATAGGGATATCTGTATGGCCTGATGTTTGGAGGAACACTTCCTAGAATCAAATGAATAGCATGATCCTGATCACGAATAGGTGGGAGACCTTTGGGAGTCTCAAATACCTTGGAATGATTGTCCAAGACTTTTTGGAGATCTGGAGAAATAGATGATTTCAATGTGGAAACATCTAGCGAACATAATTGTGCAATTACACCTTGTTGTTCCTTTTTTATAAGCTTTGTCATATCGTTAGAGCTGATTATCTTTCCCAGTTTCCCTGCAATACCCATTAGTTCAACTTCCTTTCCTTCCGTAGAAAATTTCATGAAAGGTTCTTGAAAATTAAAAGCTATTGTACCCAAGGATTGTAGCCATTGGACTCCTAGTACAACATCAACACCACCCATTAGAATGGAAAGCATTGGGATATTCAATACATATTCTCCCATGGATAGCTTGATATTATGGCACTTTCCAGAGTAATTTATGGTTCCTCCACTTGTAATTATCACTTGAAACTCTGGTGCTAGATATAGGAAGCAATTCAATTCTTTTGCTATCTTACAATGAATAAAATTGTGTGTGCTTCCTGAATCAATCAACACTATTACCTTTTTCTTTTTGATATGTCCTTCTATCCTAATAGTTTGAGGAGTGGTAATTCCAACCAATGCATTACAAGATTTGTTCGGATTCATTTCTTCTTTATCTAGGGTTTGTTCCTGGAGTATATCCTCTTCTTTTTACATTTCGTGTTCCTTTCCTTCATCCTCTTCACAATATATGTAGAATAATTTCTTCTCAGCACACTTATGACCTTTAGTGTATTTGGTATCACAACTGTAACAAAGCCCTTTTGCTCTTTTTTCTTCCAATTTTTGTGGTGTTAACCTTATAGGTTGTGGAAGGCTAGGGGCAGCAACACTTCCATCTTTATAGTTGTGAGTGGTAGGCTTCCTGGGTGCCATAATTCTGCTTTCCATTTTTATTGCTAACTTGAATGCCTTCTCCAATGAATCAAGTTCCCAAAGGCGAACCTCATGTTGGATATTATCCTTTAAAGTCCCTATGAACACATCAATCCTATGCTCATGTGGAATATCTTTTACCCTTATGTTCGATTTTTGGAAGTCCTCAATGTGCTCCATCATTGAACCCTTTTGTTTGAGACTTATCAATTGGCTAAAAAAGGTGTTGCTTTTTGTATCCTCATAATGTGCTATCATTTCCTCCATAAATATTGCCCAAGTGACAATTTGTTTATGAGGGTAAATCCATCAATACCATACAAACTAATTTGGTTCTAAATATAAAGTTGTGATACGTACCTTTTGTGTGTTTTGCACGTTATGGAGATCGAAAAATTACTCCATCTATAGTATCCATGTTGTGGGATCCTTGCCATCAAAATTCCTCATAGTGATTTTTGGAATATGGTGGGTCTTCAATCCAACATTAGAGTCTATGAAATCATGATTAACATTTCTTTTTTTCTCATCATGAGTTTCCTTTACTACCCTTTCACCAGTAGTGACCATTTCTTTTAGCAACTTATTCAAATTTATCTTCAATTCTTCCATCTTATCATCCATGCCATTCATCTTAGCTTCCATCTTAGCATCCATGCCATTCATCTTAGCTTCCATGGCATTAATCTTAACTTGCATTCCATTCATATTAGCTTCCATGCCATTCATCTTGGCTTCGTTTACCTTTAGTGAGAGTGAAATTTGTTGTACTTGGTCTTGTAATTTTGATATATCATGTTGCATTTCTTCCTCTTCTTCATGAGTCATGCTAGATCTTTCAAGTTGCTTACTAGGTGTTTCTATTTTCTTTCTTAGGGGCATTAATTAATGCTAATAATTTTCCACTATTCCCTTTGAATTCCTTTAACTAATTTTTCCAACCAATCTTATGCCAAAAAAAAAAAAAAATTACACACCTTTTTTTTTTTCACTTTTTAAGAGCTCGATATTGAATCTGTTGTATCTATGCAGCTGCGGATCTCAAATATCTGAAATATCATCCTCTGGTATCCCTTTGAGTCCTCTATCTAATCCCACAAGTTTGATTAAGATTGGATTCTCCAAGGAAGAGTTATGCCAAATATCCCACGGTGACCTGATTATAGACTAGTTCAGTAGAGCTAACTTGTATGACGTGTCATGTCTAACTATTTCAACCTTAGGTTTTGAAAATAATACTCACAAAAACTACAGTCCGTCCTCGTTCTATAACTTCTTATGAAAATTCAATCTGATATTCAGAGCGAAAGTTATGATGATTTTCCCAAGGTGACCTATTTGAAATGTAATTCGGGGGTCTGCAAAACCTTAACTTTCTCAGATCATATCTCTGAGAATATAGCGAGACAAGCTCTGAAATTTAGACCCGATGTTTAGCGGAATTTTGTATCAAATGGGTTTCTTTTCGCTTCTGAAACGTTGCAGAAAAGAAGTTATAGAAAAAATGCCACGATGTCCTGTTTGGAGCACCAAAACCCTAGAATCCAAAGGTTTGATACCAAATGTTAGGAAACCAACTCACTAAAAGATATAATAGATAGATCAATGCCTTAGAAATAAGCCTCTTCTAGGGGGAAACCTCCTTTACATTACACAAATGAACAATTCTTAGATGATTCAAATGACACAACTTCATTTCTATATATAGGAGTCTGAGGGGTCACAATATAACCAAGCCGACCTAACAATAATAATGTAAAGACACAAAAATAACAATAGAGGGATTCCATGGGGCACAGTAATAACAATATGGGGACAATAGGGGCACAACAATATTAATAAGGGATATAACTACAATAGTAATGGGGGAATCACTAGTATTATAGGGACCTAACAACTTCATTGGCCGAAGGTTATAACCAAACACAAAGAAGACGGACACAAGACTGGTCAAGTGTTGTAGTGTCACATGTCTCTTCAAATTTCAGCCACATACTCTATTCAAAATCCAAAAAATAGTAGTTGGCAACACTTATTTATGGAAACAAAAATAGTAGTATGCAAAGCAAACAAAAAAAAATGTAAACAAAAATAGTAAGCAAAACAAACAAGGTAAAAACAAAGATAATAAGCAAAGAAAACAAGATGAAAACAACAAGCAGCGAGTAGACTATGTACATGGCACAGGGTGCGGCCCGACCTACTGAATGTAATGCTTGAGATATTGATCATTGATAGGAAGGTTTTAAATCCTCTCATCAAGTGATTGCAGATGGCATGTGTGTGTGCCAAGTTTCTCATGGACTGGTATAAGTCCATCGGGTTCTACTACCAGAACTTGGTGGTATTCCAAAACACTTTCAAGTGAAGACGACACCATTGATTCAGATAATGCATGCAACATAGGCTCAGATGATGTCATAGGGTAGTTTCTTTTATTCCAGGAGTAGTTCAAGTTTCAGAAATTGATGCATAAGCAAATTTACCCAGATTTCTTACATGCAGGATTTAAATTCCCAAGTATGATGAAAAACATTACAAGTAATCCAATCATCCAAAATGTTAGTCAATTTTTTCTGTATAAGGATTTCAAACAACATATGTGTTTTACCTGGCTTTTGCTGCAATAACTTGTCTCCTCCTTCACCTAGAATCCCGTGTTGAATTGCTCACATGTAAGGTGTACTCAAGTCATCATCTGCCCATGTTGACACATCTCGATATTTTTTGATCAAGTTGTCAAAGACTTGTCGCTGCTGTAGTTTGTAGCTTGTACTAAGACTAGCTATCTTCGGATCATGATTGGCTCCCAGGTTTCTTTGTTCGTTCGTAGTGGTTGTCCTATGGGTTCCATTGTTTCTTGGCCCTTGATTAAAGTTCTGCAAATTATAGATCTTGTTGAGAGAAACCAACCCCTTGGGAATGAGGTTGACTTTCTTGGCCTCAGCTGTAGCTTTCACGGGCTACTTGTGCTTACGTTCATCAATTGTTATGTCCTTGAAAGCATCAACATTGTTCGCGGGGTGCAATATCACTTTGCCTGCGACCACGTTGAGGCTTATGGTTCTTTGTAAGATTAGCATGAGTGCTTCATACTCATCAAAGTTGTTTGTGCACACAAACTCCAAGCAACTTGAAATCATGCATTTTCCATTGTTTTGGTCGACTGAGATATACCAAGTCCTTGAGCCATCAAGTGTCTTTGATTCGCCAAAATCCATGATGCACAACTTGTTTATACACAGGCCGTTTGACATTCTTGTACTCCTGCTACTATTGTTGTTGCTACTACTGCTACTATTGGTACAATGAATTATACAAGTTTCATTACCATCAGTTGGGCAAGGAAGGAGTCCCAACTATGCATATGGTGGGGTTGGAGCTGGTCGTGCAATATAACACTCCAATGTTGTCTCAAGGAGGCAGTTGCCAAACATGAGATCTGCGAAGGCCAATAGTTCACTCTCGTTGTCAAGGGGAGTGACATTATGTTTCATAGACCTCTTGGATGAAATCTAGATTTGGTTTCATTTTCCCTTGTACGGGAGCCATATGTGAGACCAATCTATAGAAAATATCCATCTAGCTTGTTAGACCAGTCTACGCTGAGTAGTAGACCATATGCTTTTGGTATGTCCATAATAACTATGCTGATGCATTGGTGGACTCAACTGTCATGCGATAGTTGGATGATCACGTCTCACAGTTCACCAATGGTTGGTACCAATGTTTGATCAAGTTGGATGATTTGCACAGATGTCTCACTCCATTGCGCATTGATATTCTTAGCAATGGAGAGTGGCATGACATTTGCTGTCATGCCAGAATCAACAAAGTAGTTATGAACATTGTAGCTAAAAAATTCAAATGAAAGTAGGAATGGAGGGAAACCTGAGTTTGCTTCTTCCATCCGAAGTGTATTTTTCATAGTGGACAATGATCCGGGAGGTGTGCTTGCTCCTGTTGGGTGTGGAGTCTGATTATCTTCTATATTCAAAGGTATCGCCACATAGGACCCCGGTTCGAAATGGGGGCGGCAACGCCGCCCGTAAAATATTCGCTGCAGGGGGGGTCCAGGGGGGGCGTCCCCGAAGCTAAAACCAGCTGTAAAATTGCCTTGTAAAAGTATAATAATTTCTAGTCAATCTGGGCCGTTCATTAGGCGGATGATCTGACGGTAGAACTTATGCTTAGTTTAGGGTTTTTTGCCCTAGAAGGCAACCCCTCTCCTTGTATGAGGGTATTGTATTTGAGGCTGTGAGATAGATGTGTATTCTGTGAGCGAGGAATAGAGAGGTGAGACTGTGAGAGAAAACAGAGGATATTACAGCGGATTTGCTGTAGGTTGTGTCTCTTCATTTTGCTGGATAATAGAAAGGAAGGACTGGCTGTTCGGGGTGGACGTAGCCCAAACTGGGTGAACCACGTATATCTATGTCTCTCTTGTTTTGTGCGTTTTCTGTGTTTATATTTCTGCAATATTTTATGTGTTCCATTGCTCCGTAATATATAATTTTCTAACAACTGGTATCAGAGACGAAGGTCTATTTGGCTAATAAACTCGCAGGAAAGAAGGGTTCCTAGTTCGAGTGGGAGCAATGGCGGAAGATGGTAAGTTTAGGGTCGAGAAATTTAACGGCCAAAACTTCTCGCTGTGGAAGATGCAGATGGAAGATTATCTGTATCAGAAAGATCTATACCTACCATTCGGCAGAAAAACAAAGATGCCGACGGGTATGAAAGACGAAGAATAGAACCTTCTCGATAGAAAGGCACTCAGAACAATACGGTTGTGCCTTGCTGCATCAGTCGCCTTCAACATTTCGAAGGAAACCACGATAGAGGGTTTGATGCAGACGTTGTCGAAACTATATGAAAAACCCTCGGCCTCAAACAAGGTATTTCTTATGAAACGATTATTTAATATGAATATGTCGGAAGGTGGATCTGTTGCAAACCATTTAAATGATTTTAATACAGTTACAAGTCAGTTAAGCTCTGTAGGGGTAAACTTTGATGATGAAGTTAGAGCTCTGTTATTCTTGTGCTCATTACCAGAAAGTTGGAATGGTTTGGTAATGGCCATTAGTAACTCCGTTTCTGGATCTAGTACTTTAAAGTTTGATGATGTTGTTGGTGCTATCCTTAGCGAGGAAATGCGTCGGAAAAGCTCCGGTGAGACATCGGGAAATGCTTTGAGTGCAGAGTCTAGAGGAAGAAAAATGGAAAGAGGAAAGAGCTCAGGATATCGCAGTAAATCAAGGAAAGGCAGATCCAAGTCCAGATCGGGGATAGTGTGCTGGAAATGTGGAAAGAAAGGACACCTGAAGAAAGACTGTAGATCTCGAAAGGGAAAAGAAGGAGATGCACAGCAAGAAAACAATCATGAAGCAAATGTGACAGGTGAGGTGTTACAAGATGCTTTGATTCTTTCTTTCGAAAATATTACTGATTCCTGGGTGGTAGATTCAGGCGCTTCATTCCATGCCACACCTGATAAGAAATACTTTCATGACTATGTTCAAGGAGATTTTGGACAAGTTCGTCTGGGTGATGATAAACCCTGTAAAATCGTTGGAATGGGTAAGGTTCTTGTAAAACAGCAGAATGGAAACCAATGGCTATTAAAGGAGGTAAGGCATGTTCCAGATCTAAAGAAAAATCTGATTTCAACAGGGCAGTTAGGCGGTGAAGGTTGTGTGACAACTTTCACAGATAAAGCTTGGAAGGTCATCAAAGGAGCCCTGGTAATAGCAAAAGGTGAAAAGGTTTGTACATTGTATTTATGCAATGGTATTTCTAACTCTGTTAATGCTTTAACTTCCAAAGGAGCAAATGCAGCATTATGGCATCATAGGCTCGGACACATGAGTGAAAAGGGGATGAAGATTCTTCACTCAAGGAATTTGTTGCCAGGTTTGAAGAATGTTGATTTGGACTTCTGAGAAAATTGCATTTATGGAAAACAGAAGAGAGTCAGATTTCTCAGAGTTGGGAAAGAAAAGAAGAATGAAAAATTAGAGCTTGTGCATACAGATGTATGGGGACCTGCTCAGGTATCATCTCTCGGTGGCTCTCGTTATTATGTTACTTTTATTGATGATGCAACTAGAAAAACTTGGATTTATTGTATTAAGAATAAATCTGATGTATTTGATACTTTCAAGAAATGGAAAGCTTTGGTTGAGATTGAGACAGGAAAGAAATTGAAGTGTCTTAGATCAGACAATGGAGGTGAATATTGCAGCAAAGAGTTTGATAGGTACTGTTCAGAGCATGGAATTCGTAGAGAGAAGACAGTTCCAAGAACACCACAAGAAAATGGTGTGTCAGAAAGGATGAACAGAACAATCATGGAGCGTGCAAGGTGCATGAGATTGCATGCAGGATTGCCTTTACAGTTTTGGGCAGATGCTGTAGATATTGCTATTTATCTGATAAACAGAGGGCCTTCAAGTTCCTTGGATGGTGGTGTTCCAGAGGAAGCATGGACAGGTAAAAAGGTAAACTACTCTATTTTAAAGCCTTTTGGTTGTGAGGCCTTTGTCCATATTGATAAAGAAAATAGAACAAAGCTTGAGGCAAAGTCAAAGAAATGTACCTTTATTGGATATGGTGTTAATGATTTTGGTTATCGCTTATATGATTACGAAAATCACAAAATCATTAGGAGCAGAGATGTAATATTCAATGAAAAGGTCTTGTATAAGAATCAGTTGCAGGAAAAGAAACAGGAAAAGGAAAACAAGGAATACGCAATTCTTGATGAAATCACTGAAAAAGTAAAGGTGCCTGAAAATAATAATAATCAACAACCACAACAACAGCAACCACCACAACAACAACAGGCACCCCAAACACCTGAAAGTGGTGTTAGAAGATCTACCAGGATAGGTAGACCCCCTGAACGATACTCTCCTTCATTATATTATTTATTGTTGACTGATTTCGGTGAACCCGAATGTTATGAAGAAGCAATGCAGGTTGAAAGCAGGAAGAAGTGGGAGGTAGCCATGGAAGAAGAGATGGAATCCTTAATGCATAACCAGACTTGGGATTTAGTCTGGTTGCCTGTAGGAAAAACTACATTGAAGAATAAATGGGTTTACAGGCTGAAGGAAGAAGATGGAGGAAAACATAGGTATAAAGCTAGACTTGTGGTGAAGGGGTTTGCACAGAAGAAAGGTATTGATTTTGATGAAATATTTTCTCCTGTTGTTAAAATGACTTCAATCAGAACTATTTTAAGTCTTGTAGCAGCTGAAGATTTGCATCTTGAGCAGTTAGATGTAAAGACAACCTTTCTCCATGGGGATTTGGAGGAAGAGATATAGATGCAGCAGCCACAAGGATATGAGGTGAAAGGGAAGGAGAAACTAGTGTGCAGGTTGAAGAAGAGCTTGTATGGCTTAAAACAGGCTCCAAGGCAGTGGTATCTAAAATTTGACAAGTTTATGTCTGAACAAGGTTATACTAGATGTCACTTTGATCATTGTGTTTATTTGAAAAAGCAAAATGATGGCAGCTATATTATATTGTTACTGTATGTAGATGACATGCTTGTTGTAGGATCTAACATGCAGGAAATAAATGTGCTCAAAAGAAAATTGGCAAATTCATTTGCAATGAAGGATTTGGGAGCTGCAAAACAAATCCTTGGTATGAGAATAACTAGAGACAGGAAAAATCGTAAATTAACATTGTCTCAGAATGAGTACATACAAAAGGTGTTGAAAAGATTTAACATGCACAATGCAAAACCAGTTAGTACACCTTTTGCTAGCCATTTCAAACTTAGCAAGGAAATGTGCCCAAAGACCCAAGAAGACATGGATTATATGTCTAAAGTTCCATATGCATCAGCAGTTGGAAGCTTAATGTATGCAATGGTCTGCACAAGGCCTGATATTGCACATGCAGTGGGAGTTGTAAGCAGGTACATGAACAATCCAGGAAAGGAACATTGGATGGCTGTGAAATGGATTCTCAGATATTTGAAAGGTACCACAAATCAAGCATTATGCTTTGGTGGTTCAAACATCTCCCTACAAGGATATGTTGATGCAGATATGGCAGGTGACAGAGATAACAGGAGGAGCACTACATGATATGTATTTACTGTTGGAGGAACAACTATCAGTTGGGTTTCAAAAATCCAAAGTTTTGTTGCACTTTCAACAACAGAAGCAGAGTATGTTGCTGCTACAGAGGCTAGTAAAGAAATGATTTGGTTACAAAGGTTTATGGGTGAATTGGGTAAGGAGCATGATATGGGCACGTTATACAGTGATAGCTAAAGTGCCATTCATATTGCAAAGAACTCAGCATTTCACTCCAGGACTAAACACATACAACTCAAGTACCATTTCATACGATCAGTGTTGGAAGATGGAGAGTTGAAGCTGGAAAAGATACACACTAGCCAGAATCCTGCAGATATGCTAACAAAAGTTGTAACCAGGGAGAAACTGAGAGTATGCTCAGTTTCAGTTGGTCTTCAAGGATGACGATGAAGATGAGAAACAGCCAGGTCCAAAGAGGAGTCATTGTCCAGCAAATGGAGCAGCAGTGGAGTTGCTACAATCAGTCTCCAAGTGGGAGATTGTTGAGTGTGGAGCCTGATTATCTTCTATATTCAAAGGTATCGCCACATAGGACCCCAGTTCGAAATGGGGGCAGCAACGCCGCCCGTAAAATATTCGTTGCAGGGGGGGTCCAGGGGGGGCGGCTGCGACCTTTGGGAGCCCCCCCCTGGCGGGGGGGTTTCGGGGGCAGCGCCCTCGAAGCTAAAACCAGCTGTAAAATTGCCTTGTAAAAGTATAGTAATTTCTAGTCAATCTGGGCCGTTCATTAGGTGGATGATCTGACGGTAGAACTTATGCTTAGTTTAGGGTTTTTTGCCCTAGAAGGCAACCCCTCTCTTTGTATGAGGGTATTGTATTTGAGGCTGTGAGATAGATGTGTATTCTATGAGCGAGGAATAGAGAGGTGAGACTGTGAGAGAAAACAGAGGATATTACAACGGATTTGCTGTAGGTTGTGTCTCTTCATTTTGTTGGATAATAGAAAGGAAGGACTGGCTGTTCGGGGTGGACGTAGCCCAAACTGGGTGAACCACGTATATCTGTGTCTCTCTTGTTTTGTGCTTTTTCTGTGTTTATATTTCTGCAATATTTTATGTGTTCCATTGCTCCGTAATATATAATTTTCTAACAGCTCCCTTGCTGGTAGGGGTTGCGCTATATGTTGTTGCCTATCCCATTGCACGTAGCAGGATATATCGCTGACTCTGGACCTTAGATAACTCGAAAAAATTGATGTTCTTTCGAGTTTTCTTCACGTTATCAACAATGTTGTAGTCAAAAGGTGGTAGATTTACCGAGGTTTCTGGGGTGGAACGAATGTTTGTGTTGTCTGGTGGAGTGTTTGCAGTTTGTTTCTTAGGGAGGTACTCTTATCTGCCGTTGTCTTCCTGGATTTTTTCTGTGTCTTTTGCTTTGGGGTGGCCAGTGGGTCAACCTTCCTCAATAACAATCTCACCTTTTATTATGATTTGCTAAGTGTAAGTGGATCCCCTTTACTCCTAAGATTGTAATGATCATTTTTCTTTTGGGGCTACTTCTCGGTGTTTGTGTTAGGCATTACTTGGGAGCATTGATATGCGTTCACCACATGCCAAGAACTTGATGCTTCATCAGGTGCAACCTCTTCATCATCATCAGTGTCTTCTGGCTACTCCTATATATTTCTTTCCACGTCGAGTGTATGAATGCAGATAGAGCTAACAACTCACTTCCAGTCTGAACAAGAGTTTGTGGGGTGATGTTCTTCATGGAAAGAACAAAACTTAGGATCTACGCACTATTCGAGCTGGAACACAGGTTTCTACATAGTTTTTGCAGTGAGCTGGTTGCTGCCTCTACTTGGGTGGATGGATACTTGCAAATGTGTTTGTTTTCCATTGTTTGAGCTCAGACACTTCCATGGTCAAGTTCTTGATGAGGTGAGTGAGGGTTTCAATGTCAGTTGCTTCCTTCTCTCTACCCTTACTCACCATTGCTTGGGACTTCCTGCTTGCATCTTTGGAGTCCTTTACTTATTCGTCATCCTTGATAACTCCAATTTCACGCACGTCTTTCTCAATAGGAATAGCCTCTTCATAGCTTTCTAAGAGTGTTGGTTTCACAGCTTCGTTGACGAACTATGCAATGCTGGTTGGCAGTGCATATGTGTAGTAATCAATAGTGATGGAGTCATGAGGTTTGGTGTCTGCCACAAATTTTTTCAACATGCGTGTAAACCTCTGATTGAAGTCTTCACTTTTTCTTTTCCCTCCATCTTCAAGCATCCAAATTGTTTGAGTAGCATGGCTGGGGTCTTTTCATCAGAAAAATTCTCAAGGAACATGCATTTGAATGCACCCAAGTTCTGTATAGAGTTTGGTGGAAGGCTGTGATACCATGCAGCTGCAAGACTGTCCAAGGTACATGGGAACAATCTACATGCTACATGTCATAGCATACCTCAAAGGGTTGCAACTGTAGGTGGAAGTTGTCAAAGTGGTCTTCTGCCTTCACCATGCTGTCAGGGTTGAACTTGATGCTCATTCTCTCTGCTCGCTTCCAGATTTTATGCAGAACAACCGGGAGAGCTAATGGTACCTGATTCATCCATTCCAAGTTTGGGTCAGCCATCTCGTTTTCTTCCTCGTCCTCTTCCTCTCTTTCAGAATCTGTTAGTTCTGACTCTAAGTCTGTTGGTTCGTCTCCGTCTCCTATACCGAAGTTCGATCCCAAGATCACAAGAGTGCTTTTTCGCTTTTCCGGAAGATGGGAGGTTCCTCTCCATCTTCAATAACTTCTGCCAAACCTTCAAGTGTGGTAAGGACTACTTATTCCACCGATGATACAAAAATTCATGTGGGAGTGTCTTTTGGCTTCCTTGATGTGTATGGAAGATGTTGTATGCCTGGGATGAGTCTGACTTCTTTCGTGAACTAGAAAGTGATGGGACAGACGGAGCGAAGTTGATGATACACATTCTCATGTTCAATCCTGGGAGGTGAGGAGTAACTAACTACAAAGTTGTGTGTAGGTGAGAGGGAACGTGAGTTACTACCTGGAAAAAATGGTTGATGAATGATTATGAGGGGATATTCATCCATATGCAACTGCCTTCCCTCCTTCTAGCACCAGAAATTTTGACAGTGCTAGACCCGCCCACATTTAGGGGATCACCCCGGTATTAAGTCCCAACTAGACCTCACACCGTTTTGTGTGGGAGTCCCATCCGGTATGATGGCTTGGTTGCCATTGTCTTAAGGATTTGTGTCAACTCTTGCTTGTCAGCATAGGTGAGTGGTCTTCTTTAGCTTCAAGAAGTGAGGTTCGTGTGCCTGGTGATTGTTAGTGTTACTTGTGTCAATGGTTCTTTCACAGTAGAGGGAGAGGGTGAGATTGAGCCCCAAGTTGGTTGGGATGAAGTCCCAACTCAGCTAGGAACACACAATACAACAAGACGTGCAAAGCTTCTAGAGGAGCAGTCCAAACGGATGCGACAGTTGCAATACACAAGGCAAGATAACACATACAACACTCAACAGATGAGTCCACATGAGTGAAACGGTTGTTACAACAAGTTTTATGAAAAGGGTCTATATGGTGTCTAGGGAGATAGCCACCATGGGCAAGACAATGTTAACAACAAATACACCAAATTTTCATTAATAGATTATGTATTACAACAAGTGAAATAGTTCAAGTGTTCAGCACAGGTTAAAGCAAGATGCATTACAAGTGTTCAAGATTAATCTTACAATAGTTACAATACATGTGTGAAAACGTGTTGGCATGTTAGCAGGCTTCTGAATTAAGTGAAAGTTCCAAGACACATCATTACACCATACATCACTAACCCCATGCACAGGGCATTGGAGCCACTACTTACTCCTCAAAGAAAATATTACAGACTCTCTTGGCTATGTGGGAGGAGCTGAGGTGAAAAGTCCATTCATGTACAAATGAGGTGGTATCTATAGTCAAGGGTGAAACTAGCCCTTGTGGCTTTTCAACTACCCTCATGACTGTTTGACTTCCATGACTTTTTGACTTTACATGACTGTTTGTACAACAAGTGCGTTTCTTGGACTTCCACATTACATTAAATTGTTTGACAACATGGCCCATACTTGAGATGTGGGTGACATGAATCGACATGATAGTGCTAATATATTCATGCTACTGTTGGAGTGCATGTCGAGCTGCATTGCTACTAGGTGATGGATGTCTTCATGGAGTTTCACATCTTCACCTCCACATGGAAAGGTGCGTTGAGTCTTTGATGGTCGTTGGTTTGCTTGATGTTACTTTGGCACGTTTCTCCTTGCTTGTATATTGAACGTCTTGACAGGTTCGTCTGTTCGTGAAAGGTGCATGTTCATCTGTTTGTCTGTCTGTGAGTACATCTTGCATGTTTTCTCAGTGGTTCATCTGCGAACACATCTTTGCATGATCATCTATTCGCGAACACATATCTTCACGTGAATCTTTCATTCATTTGCTGGTGAACCTGTACTTCTACATGTGCTCCCTTTGTTCATCCCGTTTGTAATCACGCCATGTTTGTTGGTGTACCTGTACCTGCAGTCACTCATGACGAGATGACATCAAATCCAAAAAACCTCCTAGTATCTTATTAAACATGATCATTTCAAATGCAGGTGAATGGGAGAAGCAACACGGTTGCTGGCGGGATAATGACTCTAGGCAATGCTGATGAAAACTGTGCAATAGTCACTGGGTGATAAAGATGGGCAATCCATGTCGAAAGTGACTGTCCGTGAGGTCTGGCTCAGTTGGAAGGAAAAACTGTGCAAATTTTGGGAGGGAGATTCCAGGTTGCAAGAAGGAAATGCAGACAAAATCTATGCATTTTCTGGAACGAGCGGGAAACAGAGGCTTTACAGCAAAATTTGTGCAATTTTCTAGAGGAACAGGTCGAGCTACATGAAGGATCAACCAGCATAAATTGCGCAGCTTTTTGGAGGAACTGGCCGGGAGCATGGTAACCAAAATTGTGCAATTCCTGGAGTGAACTGGAAATAGAAACTACACAATTCCCAAGGGGAACAGTTAGTCAGCTACCAAAAGCTTGGCAGTAGAAACTGCGCATTTCCTGGAGGGAACTGTCAGTATATTGTTGGGAGCTACTGGTGAAAGAAATTGCACTGACGCTGGGAGGCCAGCCTGATGATCATCGCTATGCAGTTTCTGAGCTGAGCGGACTGTTGGGAAGCAAATGGACTTCTCATGAAAAGTATGCATATTCCTGGATGAGCAGTTGGTTGACTGTCAGAAAAACTGACTAAGAAAATTGCACAATTTCCTAAGTGATACATGGACAGGCACTAGGTGTTTGTCTGGCCTATCTGCACAATTTCCTCTATCAGCAGAGAGGGAAATGTCAACAGCCTCTGTGCAATTTTTGAGGGGAGTCAGTCTCAGAGTGGTTGCTAGATCCAACTCTCCGGGTGGCCATGATTAAGGTTGATTGAATTTCTTGCAGGCAGTGCAGCTTGAAATGACTTGCTTGGTGCTTCTGCACTATTCTGGGTGACAGTGGATCGAGTTGATGGTAGGGTGATGGTTCGACTATCAAATGGGAGTCTCGTCGTCAGAATTTTAACAAAATGACTAAGTGTGTGAATGAGTGAAAGATGCAAATGTGATCTTTCAAACACATACCAACATGGCTTGATGACGCGATGACTCAAACCAGCCAGACACACATGTTCAACATGATTGATCGACGGTACAAGCAACAAGAGTGACACTCATCATTGATCATTGATCGACCGTGACGATGCTTATGTGACAGTGAATATGAATTTTTGTGTGAGTGCGACAAATGCTTTCATAGTGAACATAACATGTACACACGAAGCGAAGACATTGAGCATGACTAGAACATGGTCGTAATAAAGACATTGACATCAACATGCAAAAGGTTGGGCAGAATGAACAAGTGAGGGGGGTGCGAAGGTTCACACGAGCTCACAGAGTGAACTTGAGTGTATGCAACCATTAAGTGAAACTCTCAAGGGAGGCTCCGAATTTATGTGTAGGCCAAAATTTTGGAGGGTGGTTGTAGCCGCCACAACACCACCATATCAAACTGAAAAGGAGTTTCTTCCAAGGTTTGGACCAGGTGGTTATCCCCCATGTTGTTGCAATGGAATTTTGAGGCTTCAACAGCTAGCAGGCTTCGAAACGAGGGTTAGTTAAGAGAATTTGATAGGTATTTCTGTCAAGTTCTTACTCTTAGGTTCATTTTTGGAATACTCTTAATTTAAGCACATGATTAATCCTTTGCTAGTTGGTTTTGTTGTGTTCTCTTCGAGGTGTGAACTCATAAACTCGGCTCAAGTTTCCTGAAGGTTTTCTATTCTCAACAATACCAAGTTCCAATGCTTACTTTATTTACCCTACTGCTACATGTTATGAGTGTCTTCTATTTTGAACTCAACAGTAAATTACAACTATAAAATTCTAGTTCCTTGTCGATTCCATAGGGTTTATGATAACTTGGCTTATTTTTGACTTGTTGCCTCATTAATGTTATGGAATTAAATTGTCTAGTTGCAAGGACCTTTAGGGTTATTTGATCTTGTTCGCTAACATTCTATTCACATGGTTTGGATTACAACATCCAACCTCACAATTATATTGGAGGTCTTCTAGTTGGGCCATAATCATAATTCTTTATTAATAAATGATTTTTCTCTTTGTTTATAATTACACATTCTTTCTAACAACATGTAGGCCCCATTCCTATGGAACCTAGGGTAATTTTTCTTTCAATGATTATATGTATATAGTTTTACTCCTTCTATCGAAATCAATATATACATTTCTCTTTAGGTAGCGTCTAGATATATCTTTTATCTTTCATAATTTTATTTTGTAACAATTTTGTTTTTACTTCATAATAATTGATGTGTCTTCTTTCGTTATCTAATAGTTATGTTTATAATACTATTGGTTATTTCCACACACCTAGAATTTCCCCGAGTGGGCCTATTCCTTGGGGCTTGCTCCACATTTTGGTCCTTTATTACCTAGAAGTTAGGATTGGCCTGGCTACTCTAAACTAGAGGGTTCAAAGCTAACCTACTTCACCAATTTTATTCCATAGTACATTTCAATAATTTTCTTTATACACACACTACAAATATTTGACATAATCAAAACTGACATGCATGAGACAAAAACTATTCACTCAAAAAAATTACGTGAGGTACTTATCTCCAAAATCTAGTCTGATCTAGCCACAAAGTTACTGATAAAAAGAGTGCTCCACCCAACCAACAAGTGTTGTATTTACACAAAAGGAATCCCCCATAGATAGTTTCTTCCTAAATCAGTTGTTGACAGTGACCTAAGAAGGTGTATCCTAAGGCATCAAGAATTACCAATTTAGCCCAAAAACTCAAATTCGCAAGTTCATCTTAAGGATCCCACTCTTCACCCTCTAGCTCAAGGATAACCCAACTAGTAGCATCCTACCAACCTTTAACAATGTCCTCTTTTTAGGTTCCAAAGCTTGAAGCTTCAACTTGTCTCTTGAACCTCCTTCAACTAGGTACCAAGTCTCTAAGATTGCCTCTGGTTTTCTTCCTTCTTCCCTTTTGTCTCCCTTGTCCCAACTAATATTATTTATCTATAGGGAGAGGAATATCTATCTTAACTATCTCATAAATGGAACTCTTCCTTAGAACTTTTCTTGTAAAAATTTATGGCCAACCCCAACTTTTATTATATAAAAATATATTCAAATAGCTAAAATAACATTTATGTTTTACCATGCATTCTAGGCCTTTACCTGGCCCACAATTTTCCAAGTCATTTGTGGTAAAAATAAAATTATTTATATCTTTACCGAGGGGTGTTACATCTTTCCCCCCTCGGGAAAATATTTGTCTTCGGTGTTTCTTAGCCTTCAAAAGGATAAACTATGTCTTGTGCATATGATCTTCATCCTCCTAGGTAGCCTCTCCCGGATAAAGTGCTTCCACTGCACTTAACATGGATAACTGCTTGCTTCTATTGAGAGTGCACAAAGGTTCGACCCAGATTACTACATCTGGTTCGGCCTACAACCACACTCATTATGGTCATTAGTTCCATGAACTATTATTTAAGAACACACACACACACACACATTTCATATTTTACTACAAACATCATTAATTATTATTTATGTACCCAATAAGGGTCATTCATATATGTCACGACCCAACAGGGGTTAACAATCTATACTCAATAAGAGTTAACAACATCATGACAAGCTTATCAACCATAACATTAAATTCTTTTAACTTACTCAATAACTATGCCAATTGACAAAGATCCATTCTATGGTTCTACTGTAATTTCAGTCCATGAAGTATCAACTCCATCTGCACTATCTACATAAAGATAATACTATTTCAGAATCCATTTATTATTCTTATCTTTATAGTACTAGGGTGTTGTCATATATGGTGGAATTACTATGCCCCTAATTTTTGATTTGCCTCACCTGGAAGTTCCTCTTAACTCCCCTCTTGGAGTTTTTGTACCTGACATCTTCCTCAAAATATCATCTTAGTGTGGTTATCTTAACATATTGGTTTTTTTGTAAGCTTAAGTTCATTCTAATCAATCATTTCACCAAACTTCATTCATGTTTATAGAAGTTATGTTGAAATTCCTCATGGTAGTATTAACTAGTGGCATGTTTCCCTTTTCATGTCATCTGGTCAAGGTAATATTTCTACTAGAATACTACCATCATTCTCTTTGCTTCAACTTTAAATTTCCTTAAGGTTATGTGCTACATTCCTTAGTTACCTTACTCAGGTATCTACTTGTTTCTAATCTCTTCCGTTTAATCATCTATTTTGATCATCAATCTTGCATTTCACATTAGGAAAAAAAACTTCCCAAAATATTAATATATACAATTATTAGCATGTATATCTTATCATGAATAGTTGTAGATGTCCTTTTCCAGCTCATACTATGTTCTAGACTTTTATAGCATCAAACCAGTATTGATCAGGTTAAAAATTTTCTTTTTTAATTTTACGACGATATATATATATATATATATATATATATATATATATATATATATATATATATATATATATATATATATATATATATATATATATATATATACCAATTTTGTTAATATAGCCTACATTTATTCTTATTTACCTTTCGTACCAACTCAAAAGATATTGAAATTACTATTAATTGTCATAACCAAAATTCTCTTGTCACCTTAATAAACTTAACCTTTCTAATGGTGAGGTGTTTATAAAATACACCAACTAGTGAATAATTCCATAATTTAGTATTATGAGGCCATAACTCATAATAATTTTTTTTTCTTTTAGAAGCTTACAAAATTCCTTTTTGTAATATTTCCCATTTCCCATTTCCCATAAATGACTCTAATCTTGATCATTTTATCCTTACTAAATTGGGTATATCTTTCTTTGATGCCTTGAAATAACCAATATACCATTAATATATTACTTTCAACTTAAAATGTCTTAATATACTACTCACTATACTATTTAGAAACTAATCTCCATTCCCATCATAATTTAATATGGTAGTTTATCTCAACTTAGCTTCATTTCACCCCTTTTTTAATACAAGAATTAGTTTTCAATTACTTGATATTTGCAAACTTTATGCTATGGGTTTAGCCAATTATTCCATTTTTGTAACCCATCTTTCTATGAATCCTCTCATGAAGAGGCCCCCTTTTTTTAGCCAAAACAAAAATTCATTAATTCCCTTACCCGTTTGTTCTCATTAGTCATGACATTTATACTAAGACTTTTAGAGCATCAAACATGTTAAAAAATTTTCCTTTTTTTAATTTTACGACTATATCATTTGGCATATATATATATATATATATATATATATATATATATATATATATATTCTGTTAATATAGCCTACATTTATTCTTATTTACCTTTCGTACCAACTCAAAAGATATTTAAATTACCGTTAACTGTCATAACCAAAATTCTCTTGTCATCTTAATGAAACTTAGCCTTTCTAATGGTGATGTGTATATAAAACACACCAACTAGTGAATAATTCCATAATTCTGTAT
This sequence comes from Pinus tabuliformis, assembly GCA_031772625.1. Taxonomy (NCBI): domain Eukaryota; kingdom Viridiplantae; phylum Streptophyta; class Pinopsida; order Pinales; family Pinaceae; genus Pinus; species Pinus tabuliformis. Next base: position 1,753,315,020 of record CM062817.1, on the reverse strand, counting down.
TATGAGGCCATAACTCATGATATTTTTTTTCTTTTAGAAGCTTACAAAATTCCTTTTTATAATATTTCCCATTTCCCATAAATGACTCTAATCTTGATCATTTTATCCTTACTAAATTGGGTATAAAACGGATGTCTTTTTTAGTATCAACAACATTGTTCCTAAGTGCTTTTATGTTTATTTGATGCCTTGAAATAACCAATATACCATTATCTTATTACTTTCAACTTAAAAAGTCTCAATATAATGCTCACTATACTATATATAAATTAATCTCCATTCCCATCATAATTTAATATGATAGTTTATCTCAACTTAGCTTCATTTCACCCCTTTTTTAATACAAGAATTAGTTTTCAATTACTTGATATTTACAAACTTTATGCTATGGGATTAGCCAATTATTCCGTTTTTGTAACCCCTATTTCTATGAATCCCCTCATGAAGAGGCCCCCTTTTTTTTGCCAAAACAAAAATTCATTAATTCCCTTACCCGTTTGTTGTTCTCATCAGTCATGACATTTATACTAATATGTTTGAACTACACTTGAGTTCTACTATTGACATGCAGACTTTATAAATTATGTATCAAAGCAATCCTTTGTGCAATTTAACAAAAGCATCTTGCACCCATTAACAAGAAATCATTATACAAATAATTCCAACTTTTCGGGGGTGATTTCACAAACATATCTATAGTATAGAAAATGTCACTTAGCTTACTCTTATACACATCTTCTGGTTTGTATGTGCACATGCTTCCTCATCGTTCTAGATCATAACTTCTCTCATTATACAATGGTGACGAGATACAATTTTCTTAATTATCATATGTTAGTAGGTCTTCAAAACAATTGTTTGATCTCCTAGGCACCCTATGTGTTAGTTCTTTTAAGTAATGGTGGATTAAAAAATAATTCACTCAGTATTTTGATAACTTAACTCATGCAATGGAATTATTTCCATGTGCTCGTGACAAGATTTTTCACTTCTTTTGCCTTGGCTTTATAACATCAAAGTTCATGACTTTTGTCTTCTATTATGCATTTTTTAAATACATAGTAAATATGGATTTGGATTCTTCACTTGACTACACCTAGCCCTTAAAAAGTCATAGTATTGAACCCAACTTAGCTCTGATACCACTTGTAATATCCATTAACAATTCATACTACATTAAAATTATTTATTTTTTTTTACTCTTTCACTATTGAAATAAATTTTAATACCTAAATTTACTTTTCTGAGAAGCTAACTCTTTTATATTTATCATTGTAACCTTTCAAGAGAATGAGGTCATTGCATATATATTCATGGATTATTCTTGTATCACACAATTCTTGAACACCCCTCATACATTTATATCAGAAGAATTTATGATTGGGTACCATAGTTTAAGGTTGATTTGTAATATCTCAATATATCATAGTGTTAATCCACCTAGTGCTTTTGGAGTTACATCTATTGGCATGATAGCTCCCACTTTTCTTATTCTAACCATGATATTAATGTTAGTTCCACATATTTTTAATACGTGGGATTATCACAATACCTCTGTTGAAACTTGTTGATTGGCTTTGATTGTGTATTGAATTTAACACGTGGAGGAGGTCACAACCTCACTACCTTTATATTTATTCAAAGTTTGGCTATTATTATTCGAGAGTGATTCTCATACTGATATCATGCTAATGTTCATAACGAGCTCTTCAACCCATGAACTTGTCGAGTTGTAGTTATACCGTAGAAACTTGCACCATTTTATTTCCTTGAAAACTTAGATATATTGGTCAAATGTGATCAAGGCCATGGAAGTCTCTCAATTCTATAGCTGGCCACATCTCGTGACTTCCCTAAGGGCCATCATGATCTGCATCAGGACTGAAGGTTGTCTAATTAGGTCCCTTATCCAATAACTGAGATGGAAAGGACGGTAACTATTTCCCCTCTGAGCAGCAATCCCTCTGTCTTAGTCGCAACTCACTCCAAGGGGGGTTCTAGCTCTGCAACAATTTTGTAAAATTAACTCTGTCAATTGGTGGAAACCTACAACTGTGGGACTATCAATCACATAACCAAAATGAGTGATTTCATTTTAACCAAATTTAATTTATGTTACTTCCCTCGTTCAGTTCCATCAACATTTGTAAGACAACTGAATCCCTTTGCATATGAAAGTAGTAGCCCTGCAACTCAGCTTCTATACCTGGAAACAGGATCATTCTGCTATCTACGACTTAGAAGTGTAAGGAATTTCTTACATGGTTTTCGCTGTTCACTTTCCTCCTGATTTGATGGTATTTTCCTACTTACCTAATTTCGATTTTGGGCAGCAGGCTTGGAAACGAGGGTTGGTTAAGAGATTTTGATAGGTAATTCGGTCAAGTTCTTATGCTCAGATTCATTTTTGCAATACTCTTAGTTTAAGCATGGGACTAATTCTTTGCTGGTTGGTTTTGGCGTGTTCTCTTCCAGGTGTGAACTTCGAAACATGGCTTAAGTTTCCTCAAGGTTTTTTGTTCTTGATAATAGTAGGTTCCAGCACTTACTTTTTTTACCCTACTTGTACAGGTTATGGTTGTATTCTATTTTGAGCTCAACTATAAATTACGGCTACCAAATTCTAGTTCCTTGCTGTTTCCATAGGGTTTATTAGAACGTGGCTTATTTTTGACTCGATGCCTCATTAATGTTATGGAGTTAACTTCATAAATTGTTTGTTTGCAAAGACCTTTCAGGTTATTTGAGCTTGTACGCTAACATTCTATTCACAAGGTTTGAATTACGGTCTCTGGCCTAACGAGCATGTGTAATATAAATTCTTTTGATACAATTACGGTTCCTTATTATAGGAATTATACTTGCTTCCTGTGGTTGTAATATCACCAAATATTCTTTTAATTAACACATATATATACACCTTCTGTCGGCATCAATATATATATACTGCTCTTCGGGTAGCGTTTAGATATATCTTTTATCTTGCATAATTTTGTTTCGTAACAATTCTAATTTTTACTTCATAATAATTAATGTATTTTCATTCTCGAGTTAATATTTCTGTATATAATGCTATTGGTTAGTTTCATATATCTTATTGGTTAGTTCCACAAATCTTGAATTCCCCCGAGTGAGGCTATTCCATGGGGTCCACTCCACATTCCAGTGCTCTATCAGCTAGAAGTCAGGATTACTCTAGCTACTCTTAACTAGAGGGTTTAGAGTTAATCTACTTCATCAGTCTACATTACATTTTAGTCATTTTCTTTTTACATAGATGGTACATATTTGACATAATAAAAACACATGAGACAAAAAATATTCATTGTAAAACTTTAAGTCAGGCATTTTTCTTTAAAATCCAGTTTGATAACCAAAGAGTTCTCTGTTTGCACAACTCGAGTCCCCCCAAGCCAATTTATTCCTAGATCAGTTTTTGATAGTGAACTAACAAGGTCTATCCCAAGGCATCAATCCCAAGGCATCAAGACTTTACCAGTTTATCCTAGAACTCAGAATCACAAGTTCATTTTAAGGATTCCACTAGCCACCCACTAGCCACCCACAGGCTCAAAAATACCCCAATTGGCAACATCTTGCCAACCTTTAAGAAAGCCCTATCTTACGTTCCAAAGCTTGAAGGTTCAACTCATCTCTTGGACCTCCTTCAACTAAGTACCAAGTCTCTAAGGTCACTTCGGGTTTTTTTCCCTCTTCCCTCTTTGCTCACTTGTCCTAACTTAGATTATTTATCTCTAGGGAGATGAATAACTATCTAGATTATCTGGTAAATGAAACTCTCCTTTAGCAGTTTTCCCATAATTTTATGGCTAGCCATAAGTTGTATTACAGAAAAATAAATTCAAATAGATAAAATAACGTTTATGTTTTACCATACATTCTAGGCCTTTACCTAGCCCATAGTTTTACCCAGTCATTTGTTGTAGAATAAAATTATTTACAACTTTGAGCGGTGTTATAGAGGAGCAAAATGGGCCCTTAAATATTTTCACAATAATTTCTTGATTTAAAGAATAATCTTGCATAAACTTCTTTTCGTGCTTTGCCATTACTCTGAAATTGAAATATTGGTTGATTAAGAAATTATATATATATATTTGGAGAATAATCTTGCTTAAACTTCTTTTAGTGCTTCGCCATTACTTTGAAATGGAAATATTGGTTGATTAAGAAATTATTTTAATTAATATATATATATATATATATATATATATATATATATATATATATATATATATATATATATATATATATATTTGGAGCTGAACTATGTAAGTAGGTTAAAGTATGTGATTAGAAATATTGGTTGATTAAGAAATTATATATATATATATATATTTTTGGAGCTGAACTATGTAAGTAGGTTAAAGTATGTGATTGTTTTGGTAGACATAATATCTACTCGACACATTGAATGTTTTAGCTTATTTACATAATTTAATTCCAAGAAATTATCTAAATATGCATGAAAAAGATATATTGAATGTTTTAGCTTATTTACATAATTTAATTCCAAGAAATTATCTAAATATGCATGAAAAAGATATGGTATATGTCTTTGCTACTATTTTCCAGTTTTTGTGATTTTGAAAGTTCATAATCATATTGAAATATATAAACATTTAAGATATGAAGTTCTACACAGAAACCAATTCAATAGCAGGAAACACAAAATGCATATAAATAATAGATCTTGTAAATAAATGTATATATACACTAATTAAATCATCAAAGTAAACCTATTGGTATTCATACTGAGTCATAAAGTTTTTGTGTTAGTATGAATACAAATCACGAAGTAGAATTGCAATAAAAATGAAAATTATGCCAAACCTATCGAGGGTTTGAAGATGATCGCAGAAGTACACACTAAGAAATCATTTTCAAAACTATTAAAAATAAATTAAAATCTACCACTAGGTGAAAAGGAGCATATTGGAGTCTGAGAGCTTCCACTAGTTTCATTTTGGTTTAGAGCCAACTCACGCGTAAGGCTTTCTGGGATAGTTAGGCTAAACTTCATGCGTAAGAATTTCCAAGATAGTTAGGCTAAACTCCTATCAACAACTGCCTCCAGCTAACACACTGCATATGAATCCATACCATGGTTATTTAGAACATGGTGATGGAAGATGCATAAAATATCAATTTGTTTAATCAGGTTAGGTTTACAAGATCGCAAGCATGATCTTTGTGAAAATTGGCAAGGTTGCAAGCTGAGAAAATTTCATAGATAACATGGAATAAATGTCAAGAATAATGAGACAAGAATAATGAGACAATACAGGGAATAAAATGTTAACGATTTTTATTTTTTTATAATTAAAATAAAAAATATTTTAATTATTTATAAAGTTAAACATTAAAACTTGTACTGCTGAATGCTAAATGCTAGACTATCAAATCAATGGTTAAACTTTTCCTAGAAAGACAAATAACATATTAAAAAAAATTGATATTCACTATTAAAATAAATTATAAATAATTTTAATGTTACTTTATTTAGAATGTGCTACACACAATTGTTTTTATTGTTTTTATTTATGGTTTATTTTTTAAATTAATTGTTTTTATTTATCGTTTATTTTTTAAATTTATTGTTTTATGTCTGTCTTATTAGTAATTAGTAATTAAGATAACCTTCAAACCTATTAATTTATTTCCTATAAATATTATGTCGTTTTTAGCCCAAAATTCATTTAACCTCACATGTTAATATTCTAATAGACATTTCCCATGCATCACTGTAGATTCCTTTTCGCTCTACTTTTTTTTTTCCTTTTCTTTAATGGACACATACAACACTGTGCTGAGTCATGGTTGTTCGTAATGTGAATATTACCGTCCCTTTAATTTATTTATTAGTCCCTGCCATAGGCAGCACGGACTATTCGAATCGATTTTTATTGAAATCTGAGCCAATGGCATGGACTAATAATGTCTTTAACTAAAATTTTGGTAATGCACATTTTGCTGATTGAAAGTCTTCATTGTTAACCAATCAAAGAATCATAGATCTTACTTGGCCTTTTTTTCGAGGTCAATAGGTTCATAAGTTAGGTTTAAAAGGAACATGACCAAGAAAACTCGTTTAATTCTTGACTAATGCTACTGCTGTTGTAACATTAGTAAGCTAAAATTAAATACTTTAGCGTTGAGTTCTCAAGTGCAGGGCAATCCAGATCACGCGTGGCTTCACTGAGTCTGTGGAGAGAAATCCAGATCACACGTGACTTCACTGAGTTTGGCCACAATATTTTGAGCCCTAGTACACAGGGCAGCCTTCTGGTTTTACTGCTCCGCGACTTTCTATTTTGCTTCACAAGTTTCTTCCACTGCTTCAGAAAATCGTGTATCATAGCCTGCCAGTAGTCGGACTTCATTAGAGTTTTGCAGATTTCACAAACATAATGTTGAATCGAGTCCATCCTGTTGCTGTTCACATTTGATATTACCACTCTTTGTCATAAACAAATTTTGCAAAGGATGATTTTTGAAAGCATATTACGATTTTGCAATAAACGAGTAACCATACGTTTGCATAATTTTCATAATATCTATAAATTGCAGTCAATAATATTGTTTATTTCAATGTTCATAACTTCATATGCTCCTTATTCCCATAGTTTCTCACCTAACATCTGCGAAATTTGAAATATTTTTAGTTTCTCACCCTCTGAAAAGACAATCTGCTTCCTTCAATGTGCCCCTCTCACCAGAAAATAAGTATAAAGTACTCTAGCGCATTGATGATTCTGATTCACATGAACCATCGGCCTAAGATCTTCTCCTTTTCCACCTGCCTTCATCAAACTAACTGCTTCCTCAGACCTTCGACCAGGCAGGAAGGCTAGTCAGTCTCTCGGGTCAGTGTCTCTATGTATTACTACATAGAGACTGATAACACAACCAAAATTGAATCAAGATACTACCAATGGGAATATGTCTGAGTGATTGGTGGATAAACTAGAAAAGTGAGGCAGTTCATTTGGTTGGGGTAGTACCGTAATGCACACCAACTCCTGAAACACCTGCTTAACAAACTCCTTAAGTTGGTGTGAATTGACAAACCTGGTTCATAAGGATTGGCGAGTGCTTGAGATGAAAGGTTTCCTACGTGTATTTGCTGGAAATAACTAGGACTCCAGGCCGACCCGCAATCCATTGATTCTTGCTGGGAACCTGATGAGATAACCGTTATGATTGGGGCGCACTAGGACACTGAGGAGCATGGGAAAGAATCCTTCGCGCACAAGGGGCTTCTTTACATTACGGAGAAAATGATTCCATACCAAAACTGATTTTATAGGTGGTCTGTGAGATGAGAATAGAAGCCTCGTGGGTCTGACGTCTCGAACTATCAAAGCTTATGAACACGTGTGATGCGTATAGGTGGTTCCTCAGAATGGTGGCCACGGTCCTTTTGTTCCATCAAGACCAGGTGTTTTCTAATTATATTTCTTAAAACGTTTTTGGGTGGCTTATTCATATATTTTATAAAATATTTAATATCTCTGAACTATGATTAAAGATGGAATTTCCCTAATGTTTCCACTATGCTGGCCGCAGACTTTGAAGGAAAATGGGAACCCCTTCTCTCTTTTACAATTTCAATTTGACCCTCTCCACTGTGCCCTCTTCCTATACCGAGAGCAGCTACAAATACTATCCCTACTCACACCACTGTGTCCTATCCTGTACACCCTTCCACTTGCATTTGAGCCTCCACAATGATAGCATTATCATATTGAGCGAGGATGCAAAGCTTTTTTACATGGTGTTGAAGCCTTTTCAGGTTCTAAATTCCCTAGAAATTGTAATCCTCAAAATTTGCTTCCTTTTAAGCACGATCAGGGTCCATAGAGAGATCGAGTTTGATCTTGTCTTCCTGTCTCAAGTTCTGGAGTGATGCATCAAGCTAGGAGGTAAGGAATTATTAAATTCGACATTTCCTTAATAGTGATTTTTTCTTTGCATTCGTTCCTCTATTCCCACCCAATAATCAGTCCCAAGTGTAATTACCTCTACCTCGCACACATCTTCATTTCCTTTCTGTTCTGATGGCTTACCTCTTTGGTTACCTTTTACCTACAGACTAAGAAGAGCGAAGGATGAAATTCGATTTGCTTATTGCAATGCATTTTATAGCTTGCTTCACTGAACACCATATTGTACAGCCAAATAAATATTTCCCAACCCCAAACAATAGGTTTGATGTTTGCAAAGATAAATTCTGCATAAAATACAATGAATGTTGCAAACTAGAAGCAGAGGATAGAGACAAGATGGGTATTGAGTCTTAATATTTAATTTGGAATTTAATAGTAGTATTTCATCAGAATTAGAATCTGCATTAGATGAACCACCAAGATTAGCAGTTGATATTTAATAATCGTCATTATCAGACATAATTTCATTCACTAACTATTTTTCCATTCAAATAAAAAGCCCTAGGTTCAACAATTTATTTACATGCTTATCATGACATAGTCACCAAGTGCACCTGCAACTAGAAATGGATTGTCGAAAAATAAAATTGAATCATCCAAAGGGATAGACATGGCTAAGATTAGAAAGGTGGTATCATTGTAATAAAATGTTTATGATTTTTTAATGCTGGAAGAAATCCATTACCATATAGGTCAGTCCATTAATCGAATAACTTCAACCCAAAAAATGTCCATTACCATATAGGTCAGTCCATTAATCATTTATTCATTTTGACTCTAGTGAGGACGGTTGGTCCATGTATGTATAATGTATATTCATATTGTCGTTAACTATTCACAAATTTGTGGACTCCAACCACAGGTATATATCAACGTGGTTTTGTTGTCAATTCAATCCTTTTTCTTCAATGAATATAAAAAAAAGTTTCTTAAGAAAGCAGTGAGTGATTTGGTCAAATGATTCTTTCTATTTCTAACTATGCTAGCAGAAAAATGAAACAACTAATTTGGTGATGGACTCGGCCTTTTTGTTCTCTACATAATTTTATTATTTTAAAATTAAATATTTGTCCTTTTTTTAAATAGATCTTTTTATTTGTAATTATGAAATTTATGTTTTCTTTGTCAATTTTTCATCCAACAATTCTCCTGCCGTTCTTACTGTTATCCTTTCTAGATTGTCAACCTTGTGACATGACCCATTTAATTTCTCATTTTTGTGAGTTAAATTTTATATTTTTGTGCATATCCAAGTTCGTTTTATTGTTTCTTCATGTCCTTAAAACATTGTTTCTTCAATTAAGAGACCAGAAACATACATTGATGCATCCCCTACAAATACCATAGTTATTCTAGGTTAATAAAATCTACCATGATCCTCCACTACCATAGCTAACTAAATACATTTTGTATATGCTCATAAATACCATAACTCATAACCATCAATCCTTCATATTCACCCAAATAAATAACTACAAACACAAGCTATGAACACATATGATAATTGTCTAATGTATGTTGTTAAGTGTTAGGTACATGTTCCATGACTGCATCTGAAACTTAAATGCTACCAACTCTCGCATTACTTGGATGTTTCTTGTGGCCTCCACATTGGTTTATTGAAACCTTGTTGCAAGGAAGATTGGTCTTTATTTTGTTCATTGATACAATATTGTGTTAAGTTGTTGATAAAGGCCTTTGGCATGTGCATTGATAAAATAATTGGTATAAGGTGCAAGCACTTAAGAAAAGCTTATGAGTTGTGCCAAAGATTTTTCTCTCACTATCTACAACCAATGCTAACCTTGGCCTAATGTTCAATTTAGCCAAGCTCCGATTATTGTCAAAAAGTACTGAAAAGTTGCATCAATCCTTTGGCATGAGGATTTTGTAAATCAACCAAAAATGAACGTTTTAGTCAAATATAGACTCACTTTGTACTGAACTACTTCGAAATTTGAATGGAAATAAGGCTTGTGATTCAAAATCTAAGTTGTACAAAATCTTCCCTACAGTGACTTTATGTTTGGCAAAAAAATTGAGAACAATGTGTCTGTCTGCCAAAAGATTACGTGGAAAAAGGACACAATGCTAACATAATCCTAGAAGCATGAAGATAAATAAAACATTATTCCTCATAAAATGATACATTTTTCTGCCTGACATTTTTTTGTGTGAGGATGCCAAAAACTATTAAATTTGTGAACATTAAATTTTCCAAATGTTTTCAAAATGTCCTAGGAGTAATGCATTTTTTGACACCTACATAAGAATTGTTACATTTTTTCTTTCTACTATGAGTTGGAATTGAAATAGAAAGAGTTTTTTGTGAGCCTTGCTTGAAATTTTCTCTATGAATATGAATTCATGTTTTTCACATGGAGTTCATTATTATGTATCTTAAACCATAAATTAGCCCACCACTTTATGAACTGCTTAATCAAAAAACATTTCATCTTAGCAATTCTCGTCTTCATTGCTTTCCAACGATGAAGTTGAGAACAACATATCTTTGCAGCCAAACCCACTTTGTAGATTTCAATTTACAATGCTTTCCCTTGTGAATCTTAACCCAGGTCACATAACATAGACATGTCAAAGTATACTCAACTTGAAAGATCTTGTAAAGCATCTTAGTATTTTATGAGAAATTTTATGCTCGTTTTATGAACCTTGTAGAAGGAGAGCATGTTTATACTCTAAGAAAGGACCCTAAAAGACAACAATTCTACCCATACTTCATTTTTGATGGTTTTAAATTGGATAGAACTACAAATAACAACTCCTCGCAGAGACTCTACCATTAATGCATAAGTAGTAGCATCGGGAGTAAGGCCTTTCATGATTAAAGCATCTAGAATCTCAAATGCCTTCTTTAAATGTCCATTATTTGAGATCCATTCAAGCATTGTATTGTAAGCTAAGAGTAGAGGTGGAAAACCCTGATGTCTTAGGAAATTAAGGATATCTATAGCTTGGTGCACCTTCCCATCCTTGCAAAGACTTGTTTTCAAAGTACTATAGGTGACCATGTTAGGAAAACAACCTTTGGAAACCATCTCATATACGCACTCAATTACATCATCCATCTTTCCATATTTACATAACCTATTGATTATTTGGTGGTAGGTCAATGAATTGGGTTTGCATCCCTTTACGACCATCTCCTGCAAAACACCGATTTCCGCAGTCAAGTACCCTTCTTGCCAAAATAAATTGATGAGGATGTTGTAAGTGACAACGTTAGCAGAACATCCTCTTTGTCCCATGTCAGATAAGATATTTTCGGCATCCTCCAATCTCCTGGCATTGCATAGACCCTGCAAAAGAGTGTTGTGACTAACAACATTGGGATGACACCCTTTTGATTGAATATGATTAACAAATCCTATTGGTTCATCCAATCTATTTTCTTTAGAGATCCCATTTATCAAAATGTTGTATGTCACCACATTAGGAACCCAACCCATACTTTCCATTTCATTCAAGAGTCTCATAGCCTCATCCACTCCACTGTCCTTATAGGTTGCTTTCACCAATATATTAAGAGTAACAATATTAGGCATGTAGGAATTTTGTAACTCTTGATTGGGAACTGTTATAGACATTTTTGTGCCTTACAGCATAGAGCATGAAATGTCAATAATCTGAGGGATCCAAAGTCCCTAAACAACTTGTTCTTACCCTTAGAGGAACAAGGTCAGCAAACCACAGCACTGCAAAACAGTTCTCCACTGAAAAACACTCAAAAATAGGTCAGTTTTGGATCATTGCAGCTGCTCCACTAGGCATCTGCGCTGCATAGCAGGTACAACAAAGGCTACCTGCGTTGCATAGCAAGTAGAACAAAGGTTACCTGCGTTGGGCGTACTTGGACATGTGGAGGAATCTTTTTCTCAAAGTGCCAGTGCCCAGGAAGCTTCTAAAAAGACACTTGATGATAAGATTCACCTAATGATGAGTTAAGAGCTTCTAGAACTCCAAGTGGAAGGTAGAAACTCCAAGTGAAGGACTGAAGAACAACTGGAGTTGAAGAGCACAGCAAGTCACACATCAACATGACTTGCCTTCACTCCAAAACTCTATATAAGGATCTCATCCCATGGGATCTGGAGGCCGGAATTTAGTGCAAAGAATTGCTGTTGGTTTGCAGTTGAGAGTATTGGGTGATTGCTTGAGGGAGGTGAAGAAGAGATTTCTCTCCGTCAGGAAGGTGATGCTGGATTGGACCTCTCATGGTTGTATCACCACCTGAACCTTACTTCCATATATTAATAAAGCTTTTGAGGTTCTTCTATTCGCATGTGTTTCAATGATGTATTGTCTTACTTGCGTATTTGATTTATGCTAATCCTTGAATCAGTTATGCATGCATGCTTCTTGTAGTTTCCTTTTCTTGTCTTATTTGCAGGATCTCGTGTAGATGGGCCCGTGAAAAGACTTGGAGGTGGGAGCAAGTGGCAATCAAAGGAGATTGGATCGACCATTTGCGCAAGACATCGGTAAGTGGATCTCTTCCTTTTATCTCTTGCATGTCATAAAGAAGAAACTTTAGATAGTTTTGCTTTCAGCTGTTGCTAAGGAACTGTCACCCTTAGAGTGGGTTAGGGTCATTCCGAGTTGGATACTTTCCCCCCCAACAGACTGGTGACTCCGCTGGGGATCGTGTCTTGTTGGTAGCTTGTGTTTCTTGCTATTCATTTCTTAAACAAAGGAGTACCGAATCGAACTGCATTCGAGTCCTTCGAATGCAAAGTAGAGGGCAGCTACTCTAGCCCAGTGCTGGGCATGTTTATGATTTGAAGAGCTGATCCACAAGGACTCTTTTTAGCTCTTTGTGATAGTGTTCATCTTCCTTTAATCATCCTCTATAGTATACTTGACTGATAGCAACTGATTTGGCCAAAAACCGTTGATTTTTGAGCAAACTGTGACCCGGAATCTGAGAGAGGCGAGAGTTGTCTCATCAGTGCAGCTGCAACAAAGGCTACCTGCACTGCAACGCAGGTCCCGAAGGGGCTACCTGCGCTGCATCGCAGGTTGACAGTTCAACACCTGCACTGATCCAGTCTTGCCTTGTGCAGCTGGGATTCTCCACTGTCTGTTGCCCCGTTTTCAGTACTGTTTTTGCAGCCTGTTGTCAACCTGTATACCCAGCTGAAACCACTTCTCTTTGCCTTCATTCCGCCTCAGTTGTGTGAAGAAACCGTGATTGTTCTTATTGTATTTATTTCTGTCATTCACAGTTTCCCATAGCGAAAGTGAACTAGTCTTGCTATGACCTCTTGAATCTAGACCTATGAGAAAGTGTCGTTGTGATTCTAAGAGTTAGTTTATTGCTGTTCATAGCTGCTTGAGCATTTGCTTTCGTTATATGGTTCGAATCTCAGTATTTCTTGTGATTGAAACGAGTAAATCTTAAGGTGTTCTTTTGATTATTGGACAATACTTGTTTGTTTTCGCTTGAAATTGAATTCGAAATCGTACAACAGCTTTCTTTTTGTCATACACCAAACATTAAGAAAGAAGAAAAGAAATACTTGCATTGTGCATGTGCATTTTGACAGTTTGCATGTCGATTTAGGAAAAGTGCATCAGTGTGTGCTCTATGATCTGTTTGAAAAGATGATGTCTTTCTTTTCCTTCAGTAGTTAAGGTTTTCATAAGTTGAAAGAATTGAAAAAGCTTGCTTATCATTCTTAGACTGCATTTAGGAGTTGTATCATACATCACGTGGTGATCCGTAAAGGCAAACTGCTAAGCAAGAACAACCTAAAAAGAACTGAATTTATCTAACAACGCTTTGAAACATAACGAAACACAGTAGAGGTCTAGGTAGAGACGTGAACCGGTGTCGTTAAACATAGTGACTGTTGATCTCTACGAAGGTGGGTGATTCCTCCTGAGGGACGATAGCACTAATACGGACTTGTGCCCCCGCGTACCGTCGCGTATATTGAGGGACCCCTATAGGAACAAAGCCTTTATCCATAGGAAGCCGTGTCGGCCGCCCTACTGATCGCGATGCAGTGAACACAGTATTCACGAAGATCGACCACTCGTACCGTAAAACGTATTCTGTGGTTTCGCGAAAGGTTTGGCACACCCTTGCCTAGAACTCCAGAGTAGTTTCTTTTGGCCTTTTTCAAACTCTATAACTGAAAAAGTCCATCCGAGCATTTGTCACTTCGGGCTCGTTAATACATTGAAGGAGACTAGAGTCATCTTTAGCTTTTTCTCGACTCTTAAAAAGTGAAAAAGCAAGTTGTGTCTAAAGCGTCGTCATATAAAATTCATCTTAAACGGAACATAATTACCCTTGATTCCTACGTTGATCTTTAAAGTTGAGAACATGGAACACACCAACCAAGGGATCCCACAGGGGGGGACCCCTAGCCCTTTCTCCTCTTGGGGAGAAGTTGGTGCACCCCACATGGCCACATTGTCGCTTCCAGGACTGACAATTGGCCTGCCAGTTTGGCTATTCTCAACCGCTGTAGTTCAGACCACCATGGTTCCTGAACAGTCGAGTCAACAGTTAGACTAGTCTAGAACTACCCTCCAGCCTTCCACTTCTTATGAGCCTTCCTCCGATCCTTCTTCTTCGAAAGGTCAAGCCGCCGAAAGCGTGGCTCCCATAGAAAAGAAGAAGGAAAAGAAGAAGAAAGAAAGGAAGCAGAAGGAGCCAAAGGCGCCTGGGGGCAAGCAGAAGGTATCTAACGAAAACCCACACATAGCACGGACCGGGCCCAAGTCACCATGTGTCATATGTAGAGGGAACCACTTCCACAGTGATTGTCCCAGTATTCCCCGGATACTAAGGGACTGGTCCCCTCGCTTGCACAGTTCGGAAGCGTCAACCTCTGACAGTCAGGTTGAATGCTTACCGTCGACCAACGAACGTGAAGGTATTAGACGACGAAGAGGATGGACATCCTCCTGCGAATTGTGTGAAGGCAATCACACCCTCTGCCGTTGTCCCTTTTTAGACGAAGCCAAGAGAGTTTTGGAAGATCAACCGGTCGCACCGTTGCTACTTCCTCCTGGATATCAAAAACTCGCGCCAGGTCCTTCGTTGGTCGAAAATACAGCTGTCTTGCTTAGAGGGCCAGCTGAAGTGTCAGTCACTGAAAGTGAACCTACTGAATCCGGACCAGACGAAAGTCCAAAGGTCGAAACGGCAGTTGACCCGGTTCTCCCTTCAGAAGTTTCATCTTCACATACCACAGTCGCTGAGGATTCATCTTCAGTCGACACCCTCACCGAAGAGAGTAAGGATGACACCGTCAACACTGATTCTGATGAACATCAGGGCAATGTGCCCACTCCTTTATCGCAGGAAGGAGCATCGTCAGGATCATATCCGGCCGTATATTCGGTCCCACCACCAAGCAACCTAGTTGTGTCCTTTGATTGGAACCAACTAGGCAGACCCCGGTTACCAGCCAGCATACCATTTAGAATTATAGTCCAAATATACAAAATGGTGATGGCTGGAACTATCATTGATGAAGGGGCATCTGTGAGTATCCTGTCCTCTATTGCTTGGAAAGCACTGGGTTGCCCGACGCTTTTGCCCGAGACAAGGCGTCTCTCGGGTTTTGACAGAGGAACCAGTCGACCATTAGGGATTCTACCTAATGTGGCTATCACACTGAAAGGGAAGGCTGTCAAGATGAATTTGATGGTCGTCCAAGGACCCTTGGATTATAACCTACTCCTTGGACGAGACTACATATATTGCATGGAAGCAATAGTCTCCTCACTCTATCGAATAATGTGTTTTCCATACGAAGGAAGAATGGTCAAGCTCGTAGACCAACTTTCACTTCCGGGATCACACATCGCAAGTAGTCACATACCTATCCTCAATGGTCTTTTCGATCAAGAAAGGTCTCTTCCCCCGGTTCTTCTTCCTGATGAATGCGAGTGATTCGGGAAAGGAACGCAGGAGCCCAGGGGGCATGCATCCTAGTCTGCTCTGGAGGCAGAAAAAACCTTAGGTGTAAAGTAGAATTTCCACGGAAGAATATGACTAGTCCGTACCCCGTCCCCCTCCTTCATCTTTGAGAATCTTCCTCTGAGCTATCTTCGTGGAGAAGAAGGACAAGAAGACAAAGAGAGAGTTGGACTCTCAGAAGGGGCTGTTAGGGATGGGGTTGTTCTGGAAAAGGATTCTTCTGTCAAGGTTACTTGTTTGACAAAGGTCATTCGCCTTTGTCTAAATAGGTAGGCTCTACCAAAGAAGGGGATCCGTTTGTGGCAGCAAGTAGGTACCGGCTTTGGGTAAAAGGCCAGCCTCACCCATTAAAACAAATGTTTTAAAGGATAAGTAGGGGCAGCCCCCAAAGATAGAGACGCTGTTGTTGCCACAGATTGTAACCATCTTTGTGAACCCTAATGATAGACATCGCCGAAGAAAGAGTTTCATTTGCGGCTGCAAATAAAACCATTCTTTGGGTAACCAGAAAGAGGTAGGCCTCTCCCGGTAAAACAAATGTTTTACCTGCAAATTGAGGGGTAACCTTGAAATTCAACTTATACCTGGGGGCATGCAAACCTCTTGGAATGCAAACGCGGGCGGCTTTTTAGTTTTAGGTAGGACTAACCCCTCTAACCCGTAGGATGGGCCGATACCCAGCTTGCATAAAGAGAGGATATGGAGCAAAGCGTAGGGAGATGAAGCTCCTTAAAAAATAGGAATCTTCCATGAGACCTTACTACTTTATGACTGGTAAAAACGAGCAGTTTTGGCAAAGTTCATGCTCGTTAAAAAATAAACGCAAGATCCGAGCAGTTTTAGCGCATAGTTCATGCTCGTTAAAAAATAAACATAAGATTGAGCAGTGTTTTGGCGCATTCAAGCTCTTTAAAAAATGAACCCAGTACCGGTAAATAACCATCTGAGACCGTAAATTCATCAGCCATAAAAGCCTTGGTCGTGTTTGTGCACCGTCACCTCCACTTGTCATTTGGCCGATCATTCACATCCACTTGATTGTTTACCTATTTTGAGGAACAGCTGCGAAGAGTGATTTCACCTAGCCATCCTTGTGACACTGCCGTGATTGGAAAATTCCAACCTGTACCTGGAATCTGCTGCTATCCCTGTTTATCACTCGTTCCTCAAAAGACGAGTCTTCTTTGAGCTCTTTTCACTGACTCGTAAAATATGAAAAGTTTGCCGAGTTTTGGCCTTCCAGCTCGTTAAAAGGACCGGAAGAGCTATCCCTCCTCTAGATTTTAATCTTTTTGGACCTGAGGGATTATTGCACAAAAAGATCGAGCGCTTGTCTAGTTCGGCTCGATAAAGATATCGAACATTCATCCCTTTTGTATTGTTTTATATTTTTTCGGACTTAAGGGATTAGATGACGAAAAAGGACCCCTTGGAGTCTACTTTATGTACACTTTTCAGACTCTCTAAAAATGAAAAGGACCGAGTTGTCTTTGTCGCTGGGCTCATTTAAAATATTAGATAGCGACAAACTTGTCCTTAGACAAGAACGAGTTTCCCTATCGCTAGGCTCATTAAAAACATAGCGATGGGCTTGCCCGAAGGGCAGGTTATAGATCAAGCATATGTTATCCTCCTCAAGCTTGTCAAAAAATAAAGAGGTACTGGTCAGAAATGACTGGGGAAAAATTGGGAAGAACCTCAAAGCTTAATGGTAGCAAGTCGCTCTTGAACATGACACTTTTGCCTCCGTAAATATCGGGTTGGGTTATTATCATTCACCGGTCCCTTCACCATGGTCTCGCCATACCATCCATACATGGGGTAATGCTACCGATCCATCACATCAGTGTCGTTATATGTTCAAGAGATGTCATTCAGAATGTGTCAACTGGGTCCCATCCACTACCATACATCATTTTTCATCCTTCCATGACCGCCACCCTGAATCATATTTCACAAATTGTTTTCACCAATCATCACTAGCTCCGTTCCGTGTCACTGATGTGGGATTCATTAGGGCCCTCGTTTGACGGATCACTTCTTGTCGACATCAGCTCATTATCCAAGAAGTTGATCTAGGAACACCCCCTCAGTACTTTGAAGCTTGCATGCCTCAATGGCAAGTTTCTCACTCCCGGCGATAGGTATACATTAATGACCTTTGACCAGGAGACTTTGCGTGGTGTTCGACGTCAGATCCTATATTCACACCACGTGAATTGTGCTGCAGTACCTTGAGGGTCATCATCATTATCGGTGATTCCTCTCGTGCTTGTTAACAGTTTACATTATTGACTGGTAATCAAGCGATGTCTTTCCATGTTCGAGTTCAAGAAATTCTCACATGGATCGACTTGTACTAATGTGAAGATCGGACAAGTTTGAAGACCCCGGATCTAGTTTCATCCATCCGGGCTGCGATATATATTCAGGAGATAAAGACATAGACATGTGCAGCAGATGATCATCCTACTAAAAGGATGATAATTAAAAGCAGAGAATTATTTGTCTATTATCAGACGATCGTCTGTTTATGTACAGCAAATGTATTTATAAAGCTGAGCATGGGAAATGCCCGCCTCAGCTAGATCATGAAAAGAAAGTATGAAAAGATAATGTATTGTATTGTATTTTGTTACAGGTCACCTCCCGGCGATTGAATGAACTTCGGATCCTCCTAATAAAGCATTTCACCCGATAAACGACCTCATACTTTAGGGGGCAACTGTTATAGACATTTTTGTGCCTTACAGCATAGAGCATGAAATGTCAATAATCTGAGGGATCCAAAGTCCCTAAACAAGTTGTTCTTACCCTTAGAGGAACAAGGTCAGCAAACCACAGCACTGCAAAACAGTTCTCCACTGAAAAACACTCAAAAACAGGTCAGTTTTGGATCAGTGCAGCTACTCCACTAGGCATCTGCGCTGCATAGCAGGTACAGCAAAGGCTACCTGCGTTGCATAGCAAGTAGAACAAAGGCTACCTGCGTTGGGTGTACTTGGACATGTGGAGGAATCTTTTTCTCAAAGTGCCAGTGCCCAGGAAGCTTCTAAAAAGACACTTGATGATAAGATTCGCCTAATGATGAGTTAAGAGCTTCTAGAACTCCAAGTGGAAGGTAGAAACTCCAAGTGAAGGACTGAAGAACAACTGGAGTTGAAGAGCACAACAAGTCACACATCAACATGACTTGCCTTCACTCCAAAACTCTATATAAGGATCTCATCCCATGGGATCTGGAGGCCGGAATTTAGTGCAAAGAATTGTTGTTGGTTTGCAGTTGAGAGTATTGGGTGATTGCTTGAGGGAGGTGAAGAAGAGATTTCTCTCCGTCGGGAAGGTGATGCTGGATTGGACCTCTCATGGTTGTATCACCACCTGAACCTTACTTCCATATATTAATAAAGCTTTTGAGGTTCTTCTATTCGCATGTGTTTCAATGATGTATTGTCTTACTTGCGTATTTGATTTATGCTAATCCTTGAATCAGTTATGCATGCATGCTTCTTGTAGTTTCCTTTTCTTGTCTTATTTGCAGGATCTCGTGTAGCTGGGCCCGTGAAAAGACTTGGAGCTGGGAGCAAGCGGCAATCAAAGGAGATTGGATCGACCATTTGCGCAAGACATCGGTAAGTGGATCTCTTCCTTTTATCTCTTGCATGTCATAAAGAAGAAACTTTAGATAGTTTTGCTTTCAGCTGTTGCTAAGGAACTGTCACCCTTAGAGTGGGTTAGGGTCATTCCGAGTTGGATACTTTCCCCCCCAACAGACTAAGGCACAAAAATGTCTATAATAGTGAGGGATCCAAAGTCCCTAAACATGTTGTTCTTACCCTTAGAGGAACAAGGTCAGCAAACCACAGCACTGCAAATCAGTTCTCCACTGAAAAACACTCAAAAACAGGTCAATTTTGGATCAAAGCAGCTGCTCCAAAGGCTACCTGCACTGCATAGCAAGTGCAACAAAGGCTACCTGCGCTGCATCGCAAGTGCAACAAAGGCTACCTGCGCTGGGCGTACTATGACATGTGGAGGAATCTTTCTCTCAATGTGCCAGTGCCCAGGAAGCTTCCAAAAAGACACTTGATCATAAGATTCGCCTAATGATGAGTTAAGAGCTTCTAAAACTCCAAGTGGAAGGTAGAAACTCCGAGTGAAGAACTGAAGAACAACTGGAGTTGAAGAGGACAACAAGTCACACATCAAGCTGACTTATCTTCACTCCAAAACTCTATATAAGGATCTCATCCCATGGGATCTAAAAGGCCGAAATTTTGTGCAAAGAATTGCTGTTGGTTTACAGTTGTGAGTATTGGGTGATTGCTTGAGGGAGGTGAAGAAAAGATTTCTCTCCGTCGGGAAGGTGATGCTGGATTGGACCTCTCATGGTTGTATCACCGCCTGAACCTTACTTCCATATATTAATAAAGCATTTGAGGTTCTTCTATTCGCATGTGTTTCAATGGTGTATTGTCTTACTTGCGTCTTTGATTTATGCTAATCCTTGAATCGATTATGAATGCATGCCTCTTGTAGTTTCCTTTTCTTGTCTTATTTGCAGGATCTCGTGTAGCTGGGCCCACGAAAAGACTTGGATCTGGGAGCAAGTGGAAAACGAAGGAGATTGGATCGACCATTTGCGCAAGACATCGGTAAGTGGATCTCTTCCTTCTATCTCTTGCATGTCATAAAGAAGAAACTTTAGATAGCTTTGCTTTCAGCTGTTGCTAAGGAACTGTCACCCTTAGAGTGGGTTAGGGTCATTCCGAGTTGGATACTTTCCCCCACAACAGGAACCTCCAAAGTGAGGCACAATTTACCTTGATGGAAGATACCTTTCAACACTGTATTATATGTAACTACATCAGGAAGACACCGATTTTCATGTATCTCAGTAAAATATTGCATTGCACGTTCCATCTGGCCCTTTTTTCTTAATCCATTAATCAAGACATTATATGATATAAGATTAGGAACACCACCATATACATTCAACATATCTAATACCTTGCTATCTTTCTTTGTTTTTCCCACTATGCATAGGGCAACAATAATTTTGTTGCAAGTTATAACATTGGGAATGTGATGTTTTTCCACCATTTGATTAATAATATAAAACGATTATGCCATTCTACTTGATTTATATAGTTTATGTAACAATTTATTGTTATAATCTTCTTCCAATTCCAAATCCCTTGACATATTATTTAGGGAGGAAGTATCTTTATGAGATGATGATACTCTTGAGGAGAAGGAGTACATATATTTCATCTTTCAAACCCCATTTGTGTCTGTATGATGGGATTCCATGATTCCATGAGAGTCTCATTCGTGTTTTTTTATTTTGGGCTCCACGAAGAATGATATTCTCTCAATCTCAAGATGGGAAACAAGGGTACTCAAAATTCTGCACTTACACCTACAAACTCTCTAGTTCTTTATTATTCCATTTCTACAGTAAATAATTTATTTATTTGCAGCTTCTTGTTACCACAATTATTGTGTGTGACGTTCTTTTAGGTTATTGGAAATCTAAAAGCATTGAGAAAGTTTGAATAAAAAACTACCTTTGACTATTAATAAAATTTCATAAGCATGCAGTTTTGTAGTCAATAGTGCTTTAGTCTTTGTTACAAGTGTATTAAATCACTAGTGTTCACCCATTTTTGTAAATGTGCCTGATTTTCTTCTTTTACTATATATGATAATTTCTTTGACTTTTTTGTCTTCATTGGCCATCTGCTAGGCAAGCCTTATCAATTGTGTGTCCCTCACATAAGAATTGGGAAGACCATCTATAGAGATGTGTGCTTTAATATTTGTTATGAGTGTATTAAATCACTAGTGTTCACTCATTTTTCCTTTCTAGATCGCTATTTTTCATATATCAAAAGTGAACTTGAATATTATAGTACATATGGATGATGGACCTCTAAATTAGACATAAATTACGGCCCATATGACCATCCTTCAACACATTAAACCTCTAATTTTGCATTAGATACTGCATTTTTAACTTTAATATGTTCATTAGGAAAGTTTATGGATAGCTGCATATTTGTGTCCAATGTTATTTATTTTTGTGGAATAGTGTGAGAATATTGGGCATATTATGAAGATTTGGAGGAGCGGATAATTTAGGGACTTGCTTCCTACTACAGGAGGATCAATATTAAATAATAAATCAAGAAGATATTCTAAAATAATTACATAGATTCTGGAGCTCCAATGATTCTAAAAATCTAGGAATGTCCTCTTCTCAATGAATGATGATGGCTCTTTTTCTCATCAGGTATTTCGTAAGAAAACTCATACGAAACAATATCTTCGAGCTAATTCTCATAATTTCCCACCTCAAAAGCTTGGTGTTCTCAACACCATAGTGACTAGAGCTTTAAGAGTTTTTGATGACAACCATCTCAATGAAGAGAAAGAACATCTCCTAAGTGTTTTATTTAGTAATGGGTATAGTAGACACCAATGTACTAAGGCTTTCCTCAGAGCTGAAAAAGGTCCTAAGGCTAAAAAAGATACCAAGGATAGATTTTTTGGTGTTCATATTCCTTTTATCCAAGGGACCACTAACAAGAATGCGAGGATCCTAAGGAAGCATAAGGTGTCTTCAACCTTTAGGTCTCTAAATACCATCTAGAGCTCCCTTAGATTTGTAAAAGACCCAGTGGACCCAAACAATATGAAGGGTGTTTACGTTATCCCATGCTCTTGTGGGACTCCCTACATTGGTGAGACTGGTCACTTGATTCATCAAATGATTCATGAGCATGCTTCTGACATCAAGCATGGCAGGACCTGCTCCTCTACTTTGGCGGAGCATGCATATAAATCTAACCATCACATCTGCATTGAGGAGGCCCAAGTCATTGCTAGGGCTAGTCATTTCCATCATCGTAAATAGAGGGAGGCCCTAGAAATTGAAAACAGACGCCATAATTTGAATAGAGATGATGGTTGGAATATTAGTAGAAGTTCAGTCCCTGTCTTGGCCTCCTAGTTTTTAGGCTTCTTTTTGGGATTTATTTTGTTTGTTTGTTTACCTATGTAGGCATTGACGTCTTTTTTATAGTATTTGTTGCTGATTTATTCTTCATTAGAGTTTATTTTCTTGATCCTTCATGTTTTTCATGTATTTTATCATCCTATTCGTTCTTAACTCCTTTTAGTATTTTTGTTATTTGTTTAATGGGCCTGAGCTCCATATTTTATTATTGACCGTGTTTTGTTTATTGATTACTTTTCTGTGGATATATATATGTATGTATATATTTTATTTTTTTAATATTTTTATTGATTTATTTAAATATATATTTCTTTTGACTTGTGTTTTGCTTTATGTTATTTAATTTTATTTATTTTATTTCCATTAATTATTTTATTTATCAAATGATCTTGTCTCGATTAGGGTCTCGACTAGCCTTTTTTATAGCTTTTGACTTCCCTCCTTCTATAGAGTTTGACTTTTATTTTATTCATCCATTTATTTATTATTATTATCTTTTCATTTTTTATTAAATTAATTTAAATATTATTTCTCAATAACTAGCTGTTTAATATTGCGGTTACATATTAATATTTGTTAATTCATGGAAATTTTTGGAAAAAATCACATAGAAAGTATTAGGTTGATGTATTTCGAATGAGCCAGTGTGGTTCATCTTCATGACAAGATGAACCATAGTGGCTGGTTGGAAACGCGTTGACCTAATACTTTCTATGTGATTTTTTCCAAAAATTTCCATGAATTAACAAGTTATGGATCACATAAGCTTGAATTCAAACATATTAATATTTGTTTTTAATAAATTAATAAAATAATATCATAATTTAAATATTATTTTTCAAAAACTAGTAATATTTGGTTTTAATAAATTAATTTAAATATTATTTTCCAAAAACTAGTAATATTTATTTTTAATAAATTAATTTAAATTTTATTTTTCAAAAGCTAGCCATTTAATATAGCTATTACCTATTAATATTTTTAATAAATTAGTAAAACAATATCATAATATAGTCGTTACTTAATAATATTTGCTTTTAACATATTAATAAATTAATATCAAAATTTAAATATTATTGTTCAAACATAGCCGTTACTTTGAAATTATGTCTCTACATTGCTCTCTATTTAAGCCTTTTCCATGGTCTGTCTCTTCATCTGGTCCTTATGATGAACCACACTTGTTGGTTTGAAACGCGTCGACAAAAAATTTCTCTTATGTGATTTCTACCGAAAGACTTTGCTTAATGTATTCCATGTCATTTAATGCAGATTCCTAGTATTGAGAACCAGATCCACTAATTAAGAGATTTTGGTGGCGAAAGCTTCCCCCTCTCATGGGGAATGCTTCTTAATTATTTTTTATAAGTACCAAGTCAAATTCGCCTCTAAGGGTTGATTTTTATTAGTCTTCTTGTGGAGATAACTCATATTTTTATTGCTCCATTGCCATTTTTTGCAGGGATATAATTGTATTGATGGAAATAATGAAGATTGGTGCCATGTTCAACTTCTAAATTTTGGTCTCTTCCATAGGACTCTGAGTTTTCTTGGGCTTGCCATCCGAGGGGCCTCAAAGCCCTTTTGTATCATTTACTTTTTGATCCCTAAAATTTTGTGGATATTCCATCGGATAGTTTGTCACAACAGATTTGATAATATTATTTTAAAGATCTGAGATTCTACTATTACAGTTTTATTTAATTTCTAGATCTGTAAAATTAACTGTAATTAGTGCATGCATGTAAAAGTAAATCAATCAGGAAAGTACAAAATGAAAATATAAGCTCACACACATATAATACACAATATATTCTCTCTCGGAAACCCTTTCACGAGAAAATTCAGTTGGAAGGGGAGGTTGCTTCACTCTCTTTCTTTGTCTGGAAATATGGTTGCAAAGATAGAAGTAATCTCCGTGGCCTGTGCGCTACTATAGTGCATAGATCCTCTGTGTGTGCTCTACCTCCTATCTCTCCTCACTATCTTTGGTAAACTATGGAACAAAATGCTCTCGAAAGAATGAAATGCCTCTTCCTCCTAGTGGGTCAGTTATAACACAACCCGATAGCCTACTATTGGTTAAGTTTGACTACATCAACTCTTAAATAGTGTTACAAAATAAACTCTTCTAGATTATTTTACATCACAAACACGTGGCTAGCCCCTTTTCCATGGATAATGGGGGATGATGTGGCATCCTGCAGAATTATAAGTGTGAAAATAGGAAGGTCAACTTCTCAGTGGCATAACTTTTGCATACAAACTTCAATTGACACAATTCTTGCATCGTTGGAAATATATATGTGCATAGAATAACATGAAAATTTTCAACATTAAAGAAGAAAATTTTTACCCCCAAAAAATGTCATTTGATGCTTCAAAAAGCTCTGAGAAGGTTTTAGACCTCGTTTCGCCAAACTAGGTCCCGCCAGTAAAAACGGTCCTGTGAGCTAATTCCTTCACTTTTTCCACTCCAAATGCATCCAGATGGATGAAAAAAATTATAATTATTCAATTTTGATCAATTTTGTTCTTTTCACTTCTTATTCATAGGCATCTCTTGCTCTTGTCTTTTATCTATTTTTGTATTTAGTATTAATGATTTCTTGTTATAGGATTGGGTTAAATGGTTGAAGTTATTTTGTAGGATCAACAGCATAATTTCATAATTGTAACAACTTTGAAATATTATAGTACTCATTGAGCTACTAGGATTAGTTTTCTTATTCCCAAATCTAGATTTCTGGAAATTCCTTTGTGGCAAACAACAACAAATTTATGATATTTTTTAGAGCATGATAATGAGCTTCAATCGAGTTGATCCCAATTAAATTAGATAAAAAAAAGTTCTAGTTACTAAAAAAATCTAACCCATTTCATTTTCACTTGATGAGGTTAGGCATTTGATAGATTTACTAGCTCTTAGTTCTCGAATTTCGATATTTTAGACTAGTAATTTTCTGCTATTTTTTAGCATGGCTTAACAGAGGGCTTTCAAGTGATTCCACTTGGAATAGAGACCTAAGACATCCTATTCAATAAAAAATGTGTCCCATCCAATTTGGATTTTATTTTCTTTGTAATTCAGGGACTTATAGTTTCTTGTAGTACGCTTCCAACATGCACATACTTGCCCAGATTCACTCAAGAAGCTTGGTTATGATCCGTTAGGGTTGAATCAAGACACCTAGACTTTATACCAATTATTAGGAATACTAAAGAACACTTAGGACTTGCCTCTTTACCCATGCAAAATATTTCATTGATTTGCTAATGGACACATTTATGAATTGGATAATACAATGATGATTTTCTTGATTGCCACATCCAATGAAATTTGTTAATGGATATAAACTCTTTGAAATGTAATGGTTGAAATTTAGTTCACAATCTTTAATTTATGATATTTGTTCTTTCCTTGTACTTTATTTCTTGCAATAGGTTAAGGATTCCATTTTGATCATTTCATTTTCTGAAATTACTTTAAAATTTGATTACAGTACATGCACTCCATTAAATCATGAAAGAAAAGGAAGGACACATTGTATGTTGCACATATAGTGATGATACCTCTTAATTTTTTACAAACCCCGGGTTGATAATTAAAGTTGGTAGCCTTGGGAATTGTAACATTCTTGTTGCAATACTGAGCCTCATCACCTTTGGGTGCCGTTGTTAGGGAGGTGTCAAAGTATGCATTGTTTTATTCCCTAGTTGATTCATTTCTTTTACGTTCTGCATAAAAAAAAATCATTCGACATATTTCATTTCAAAAATAGAAAATTTAATTTCTTTACTGTTTTCATTAAATCATAAAAAAAAAACAAATTGCAACACCAACCTTCCCGTTTGACCACGTGGTGCAGTAAGAGCCACACCACCATCCACTTTTGTAGGTAGAAGAAGAAGAGATGGAAGAGAAGATAGAAGAAATGGATTGAGATGATGATAATGAAGAAGATCCTATTGTATTTCCCATTCAAGATATTGAGATCAATGTGCATATGAAGAACATCCCTCCATCTTTTCTTCCAAATCTCCATCGTATGTGGTCAGAGGATCCGAAAACCTTTATATTTGAATTTGAAATTGTTTGTAGATCTTATGGTTACTTATTAAACACTCAAAAATTGGAATTTTTTCCGTTGACATTGCAGGATAGAGCTCTTATGGCGGTTCATGAGTTTAGGGACTAATTCAATAAAATCATGAAATGATATGCAAAATATATTTCTAGAAAAATATAAAGATCATGATCTTAAAGAAGAAATCTTTAGAATGAATAAAAAATAAAATTGAAACCTTAAGTATTTAATAGAGAGGTTTATGTACAATGTTAAGAGGAGAAAATTACATCATTTAGGATCTGACACACTAAAAACGCTCTTACTTAAAACAATTAGTGATGAGTGGATTGATATTCCTGATTTGATGAGTAGAGGTGATGTATACCAATTATCATTTGAAGAAGTTTGTGAAACATGCAAACACATATCAAGAGGAAGGGAAAGAGTAAGTCAATCAGCATCAAGATCGGTAAGTCAAGCTAAACTTGGAAATTTGCTTGATAACTTTAAAACATAAATTATTAGCAATCAAAGTGAATAAGTAGAAATGTTAAGAATGCAAGATGAGAAAAAATAATATGTTGATATTTGTGTTGTCCATGCAGACTCACATGATGTTAAATATTACCATTCATTACCAATATTGAAGGAAGTTTACCAAGAGGATTGTTTGGTCAATTTAGTGTCCTAAATTGCTCTACATAAATTATCAATCCGGGTATCGTAAACTGATGAAGTGTAGTGTACTATATGTGCTATATGACCCTTCTTACCTAACTTTGTTTGAGTTTTATGTTGTTTTGAGGGTTTGATCCTTTAATTCCTAATGTTTTGCAATGTACTTAACAAAATCTTAAATCTACTGCGGCTAAGAATCTAGAGAAATGAAATGAGGACTAAAAGTTCTTTAGGCCAGATTTGGAAGTAAAGTCTAACCAAGAAAATGAAAACATAGTTTCTATTCCTGCTCTTATTGTTGTTCCAAATCATGAACTAAAAGGACTTAAAAGTGAAATTGCAACTATCTATTATGAAAACAGAACTGAAATGAAATACTGAAAGTGAGATTACAACAATTGATTAGTCTATGGCAGAATCAAAACTTAATGAAAAACTGAAAGTGAATTTACAACAAAACTAATTGAAAGACTAAGACTAAAAATGAAATTGCAACTAATCTAATATGGAAACTAGATGAAGTGCTTTGTTACTCTGCTACACAATTTCGAGAGAACAACCTCCTTGTGATAACATTTTGAGGAATTTCGTACTTCATCATTCTAATAGAAAATAAATACAAAAATGTAGGAGAAGACTCATTACATAAATGAAATATCCAACCACTTGGTTTAAGATGAACCATCAACCAGAAGAGCTATTTAGAAACATTCACTTCCAATATGAGTCACTAAACTAGTAACAAAATGACAAAACAATAATGGCACTAATCATTTTTAACTAAAGATTTAAAGACTAAAGAACAACAAATGAAATAAATTACTCTACACTACTGAACTCAACTTAAAGCTACTGATAAGAAACTAAAAAGAAATGAACAAAATAACTATGTTGTACTGAAATAAAACTATTCTGTGTTAGTAAGAAGATGACAAAAACTGCATTATGAGAAAAGTTAGAAAATGGTTATAAACATTATGGAAAAAAAACACAGTGAATTTACAGTCCAACTATGAAAGACAAAACAAAAATGAAATGTAACCTTAGCTAGCGCAGGGGCCGTCTGCAACTGCTGAGGTTAAATGTACTTAATCAACACTCCAACAAACGCTTTCAGGTATCCTTGAAACACACAATCTTCATATTAAAAACAGAGAATGAGTTCTCAAAATTACAAAGAGGTAATTTGAACTTAACACATGAGCAAAATCAAACTGGTTTTGTGTTCTTCACAGAGATATTTATAGAGAAATTATACAACTGTTTTAAGGATAAAAATAAGCTACAACAAAACACATAGGCAGACAGGTACACAGGATCTTCTTCCATAGTTGATGGAGACAAAAATCTATGGTAATGGCTATTGGATTTAGTTTGCGCAAGTGGCTGATGAAGTCCGTAGCCTCAGGAAACTGCTTCGGATTCCATCACTGTGAAACATGTACAAAACAGAGTCATGTTTGCCTTAGGTTTCTATGTTTGACTTCCCTTTGACTGAAGTCTTCCTTGTCGACTTGGGCAAGGTGAATAGGACACGATCCATGCCTTGAGGTTTTCCAAGCTGCCCATGTAGTCATTTTTCCCTCTTGACACCTGGAACCTGTAAAAGCATGGAATTGTTGTGGAATAGCCGATTAGCTATAGAATGTGGCTGCGTTCCGTAGGTAAAAGACAAAAACTTTTTCAAACAACAAACATAAAAGTATAACATGTAAATCACTAAAATGTTCTCCTTGAGGCAATGTATAATGATGATTGATGATAAGGATACATTTTTCATGGAAAAGCAAAGAAGAATGGATGAGAAAAGTTGCTAAGGAAAGGGAAGTTTTGGAACTCAACATACCCCCACTGCAAGACTATTGCATGTCTCCATGCAATCAAAATTATGAACTTCCTCCTTCTACTGCATTTTTTCTAATACTTCAGCCAAAACATCCAACTTCCTCTTCTTGCCTTTCCTTGCACCAACTACCATCCTTGGCTTCTTCATGAGAAATATGTACTTGAGGTTAATAAGTGCCCTGTTTAGCTTCTTATTCTTCCTTTTTAGTTTTCTGTTCTTCTTGTGCCATAAACCCAAGTGAAGCATAGTGTTATCATGGATAATCTTATCCAACTTGTTCTGTTCTTTTAAGGCTTCATTTTCTCTTTGGATGTGCCTATTTAGAACTTCTAGCTCATAGATCTCCTGTTTAAGGGAGCTAGTTAAAGTTTCTTGTGAGGTGGCAGGCTGCTCTAGATTAGCTGAAGTCCCTGGGTCTACTGATGTACTCTTTTTCTCCAATGACTCTATGTAGTCATAAATTTGTTGTTGGATTGGATCAATCCCAGGAGAGGCTCTTCTTGGGCTACTCTCAAAGTTTTGTGGTGGAGAGTTCTATGGGCTTTGCTCATATGGAATATTTTCAGGGGACTAAGCTGGAGTTTCTCCCTCTAAATATATAAACTGGGTCTCTTTTGATTTTGCTTTCTTCACTTTGCTCCTGAGTCTAAAACTCCTCCTCAAACTTTGGGAGCCTATGATTTCTTCCTCTGTAACCTATTTCCTTTTAACTTTCTTCTTATCTTTCTTGAGTTGTTCCCTAATTTTGATTAGTCTCTCAGAAAGCAGTTGTTAATCCTCCTTAGGTGATGAAGGTTCAAGAATATCCTTGTGAATTTCTTCAACCTTTTCTTTCATTTTTCTCCTCTGCTTAGTCTGCTTTTTGATCTCTGTTAATTTCTCAGAGATTGGCTCTTCTTCATCATTTTTCTGTGTTGAAGTTTCAGGGGTGTTTTGAATGGTGAGACTGGTCTTCCTTCTCCTACTTCTTTTTATAGGACTTCCCTCAGGCAATTCTGGAGCATCTTGGAAGAAGTTTCTTACCAAAAAGTCCTCCCATGTGTCCCCTACACTTCTCAAATGAAATTCAACCAAAATCTTCACTAGTCCATGGTGATATAGAGTGGTTTCTATTGACTCAACTTTCTTCTAAAAATTAGTTGCCATTCTTCTCAGACTATTCAATAGGAAAAAGGGTAGATTTAGGGTTCCATCTTCTAGGAAATTCAATAACATTCGTATATGATATACATACATAGAACCAAAACTCCCTTTGCATGTAATAAACTTTTATAAAATTAACAACATGCTACTCCATTTGTTTTTAAGTGCAGAGATTGGAATCTATTTTCTAAAAATTGAAGTGTCCATACCTAGATTTTTTAGAATGACCTTCCAGGATTCATCATGAAACTCTTTATTCTTAAACCACCTCTCTCCTAGCCTTGGAGGTTCTGTTGCTTGAGCAATAAAGGGCTCGATATTTGCAAATTTGAAGTCACCTATTTCCACGTCCATTCTGTCAAATGAACTGGCAAAGGATTTGGTGATTTCTTTATGGTAATTGTTGAATTTTTCAATAAAGCTCAACCAACTAGCCTTCTGTAACATTCCTTTCAGTTGTGGATAACCCTCCATGTACTTCACCCCTATGGGTTCAGTTCTAACAATGAGCCCCATCACCTCTGTTCTCTGCTACTCTTCAAAATTCTCTTCACTGTCTGAGAGATGGAGTGACTGTGTAAAGAGGATTGTGTATACGAAAATGAAGCAACTGGGTGGATAGAAATAGAAAGATAATGGATATGGAAACTGAATGACATCGTATATGGAAGCAAGATGACTGTGAATAAAACGACTATATATATAGAATATATGGAAACATAGTAGCTATACACGTAAACTATGTGAAAAACAGAGTGATTGTTATACACAAAGAATATGAAAACAGAGTGACTGTATGCACAAAGAGGCTACGAAATTATGAGAGAAGAACTTAGTGTAATAAATGAACAATCAGGGTTTGAAGAGTCGTACGTAGATAGGTCATGTCGTTAATCTAACCGTTAATAGGTGTGGCTATAGAAGTCTGGTTAATTACGAGTCATGGAGTTAAAAATGAAGATTAGTTATGAAGGCATTATTGGAACGTTTGGCATTGAAGATGGAAGGTATGGTGGAGTAATCATGGAAGTCAAATCACATAATTATTAATCAAGGAGACATATGATCATACAACTTATACAAACTTATGTTTTTGTATTGCCATTTGAAATAAGTTTTTGTTTTCACCTTTGGAACCTGACCTTTTGCTTGCTAATATCTTGATGTTTGCTTCCATAGGTGCTTTAGGCATGATTGGTCTTCAAAGTTGTTTTCTCTTCAATTACTTGCATATAAGATTTTATTATAAACTAGCCTCTTTGTGCTTGGCCTGATAATCAAACTGTTGCTGTAGAATTAGCTTAGCTGCAGAACAAGATCAGCTACAGAATAGAGTCAGCTGCAGAACATGGAAACAACTGCAGAATGTAAAACAGAGAGTAAAATATGACTTATGAATGAATGAAATGGAAATGGCTGTGTGAGTGAAAATATGACAAGATGATAAATGAAAATGGAGATGAAAGAAATGCTGGAAAAGGAAAAATTTATTGGTGAAATATGGCAGTGGAGTGAAGTGAAATTGTAAAAGTAAAACAAAGTGAAATGAGATGAAACAATGAATTTTTGCAGAATGCAGAGTGAGTCACCATTTTTCAGAAAAGGAAATGGAAAATATAGGGTGTCAGAAGCTTCTGATTTTCACCCTGTATTTTCTGTATAAGCATGCCAATCAGTGATTGGTTTTCAACCTTATATAATTTATTTATTTATTTATTTTTAGATAGGAAAAACAAAGACTATGTTAGGTCCCTATAATACTAGTGATTACCCCATTACTATTGTAGTTATACCCCTTATTTATATTGTTGTGCCCCTATTACTCCCATATTGTTATTTCCGTGCCCCATAGAATCCCTCTATTGTTATTTTTGTGGCTTTATATTATTATTGTTAGGTCGGCTAGATTATATTGTGACTCCTCAGACTCCTATATATAGAAAGGAGGTTTTGTCATTTGAATCATCCAAGAATTGTTCATTTATGTAATGTAAAGGAGGTTGCCCCCTCGAAGACGCTGAATTCTAAGGCGTTGATCTATCTTTTCTATCTTTTCTTGAGCTGGTTTCATAACATTTGGTATCAGAGCTTTGGATTCTAGGGTTTCGCTGCTTCAAACAGGTCATCGTGGCATTTTCTCTATAACCTTTTTTCTGTGATGTTTCAGAAGTCGCAAAAAAAACAATTTGAGAAGAAATCGCGCTGAACCTTGGGTCCGAATTACAGAGCTTTTCGCGCAATATTTTCGGAGATATGATCTGAGGAAGTTGGTATTTTTGCAGACTCCTGAATTACATTCAAAACAGGTGACATGGGGAAAATCGTCATAACTTTCTCTCTGAGGATTGGATTGAAATTTCGTAAGAAGGTACAGAAAGAGGACGGACTTTAGTTTCTTGTATGAATTTTTCAGATCCATAGGTCGAAACAATGACTCGTGGCATGTCGTACAAGTTTGCTCTACTGAACTAGTCTATAAGCAAGTCACCGTGGGAGATTTCGCATAACTCTTTCTTGGAGAAACCAAATTGGGTCAGACTTGTGGCATTGGAAAGAGGACTCAAAAGGCTACTATAGATCAAAATTTCATAACTGAATGATCCAAAATTACAAAGATGCATCAGATTCAATATCAGGCTTCTACAAAGTGAAAAAAGGTGTGTAGTTTTTTTTTTAATTTTTGCATAAGCTTGGTTTGAAGGAATTCAAAAGGCATAGTAAAGCATTATTATCGGTAACTGATGCCCTGAGGAAAGAAAATGCAAACACCTAGTAAGGAACCTGAAATCTCTAGCATGACTCATGAAGAAGAGGAAGAAATGCTACATGATATATCAAAATTACAAGAACAAGTGCAACAAATGTCACGCTCACGAAAGCTAACAGAAGCTAAGATAAATGGCGTGGAATCTACGATAAATGGCATGGAAGCTAAGATGGATGATTCGAACACAGATTTGAAGAGAGACATGGCAGATTTGAAGACAGATTTGAAGACAAACATAGACGAATTGAAGATAAATATGAATAAGTTGCTACAAGAAATGGGCTCTAAGGATGAAAGGGTACTAAAGGAAACTCATGATGAGAGTAAAAGAAATGTTAATCATGATTCCATAGATGCTAATGTTGGATCGAAGACTCACCATATTCCAAAAATCGATATGAGGAAGTTTGATGGCAAGGATCCTGCCACATGGATATTACAGATGGAGCAATTCTTCGATCTCAATAATGTGCAAAACACACAAAAGGTACGTATGGCAACTGTATATTTGGAACCAAATCAGTTTGTATGGTATCAATGGCTTTGCTCTCGTAAACAATTTATCACTTGGGCAATTTTTACGGAAGAATTGATAGCACATTATGAGGATACAAAAAGCAACAGTTTTTTTAGCCAATTGATAAGTCTCAAACAAAAGGGTTCAGTAATGGAGCACATTGAGGAGTTCCAAAAATTGAACATAAGGGTAAAAGATATTCCAGAGGAGCATAGGATTGATGTGTTCATAGGGTCTTTAAAGGATAATATCCAACATGATGTTCGCCTTTGGGAACCTGATTCATTAGAGAAGGCATTCAGGTTAGCAAGAAAATGGAAAGCAAAATTATGGCAACCAGGAAGCATACCACTCACAACTATAAAGATGGAAGTGTTGTTGCCCCTAGTCTTCCACAACCTATAAGGTTGAAACCACAACAATTGGAAGAAAAAAGAGCAAAAGGGCTTTGTTACAGTTGTGATAGAAAATACACTAAAGGTCATAAGTGTGCTGAGAAGAAATTATTCTACATAGATTGTGAAGAGGAAGAAGAAAAGGAGCAAGAAAGGTCAAAAGAAGAGGATATACTCCAAGAACAAAGCCTAGATGAAGAAAAATTAAATCCGACCATATCTTGTAATGCATTGGCGGGAATTACCACTCCTCAAACCATAAAGATAGAGGGAAAAATCAAGAAGAAAAAGGTAATAGTGTTGATTGATTCAGGAAGCACCCACAATTTTATTCATTGTAGGGTAGCAAAAGAATTGAATTGCTTCCTATATCCAGCACCAGAGTGTCAAGTGATGATTGCAAATGGAGGAACAATAAATTGCTCTGGAAGGTGCCATAATATCAAGCTATCCATGGGAGAATATGTATTGACTAGCCCAATGCTTTCCATTCCAATGGGAGGTGCTGATGTTGTACTAGGAGTCCAATGGCTACAATCCTTGGGTACAATAGCTTTTAATTTTCAAGAACTTTTCATCAAATTTTCTACGGAAGGAAAGGAAGTTGAATTAAGGGGTATTGCAGGGAAACCAGGAAAGATAATCAGCTCTAATGGTATGACAAAGCTTCTAAAAAAGGAGCAAAGAGGTGTAATTGCACAATTATGTTCGCTAGATGTTTCCACATTGGAATCATCTATTTCTCCAGATCTCCAAAAAGTCTTGGACAATCATTCCAAGGTATTTGAGACTCCAAAGGTCTCCCACCTATGCGTGATCATGATCATGCTATTCATCTGATTCCAGGAAGTGTTCCTCCAAACATCAGGCCGTACAGATATCCTTATGTCCAAAAAAGTGAAATTGAACGTATGGTTGCAGAAATGCTAGAGGCTGGTATAATTCAACCGAGTCAAAGTTCTTTCTCTACTCCAGTAGTATTGGTGCACAAGAAGGATGGATCATGGCGCATGTGTCTGGATTATAGGGAGCTCAACAAGCTCACTATTAAAGATAAGTTCCCCATTCCTGTCATTGATGAATTACTGGATGAATTGCATGGATCAATTTACTTCACCAAGTTGGATCTTCGTTCGGGATATCATCAAATCAGAATGAAGATTGAAGACATTCCGAAAACAACATTTAGAACTCATGAGGGTCATTATGAATTTTTGGTCATGCCTTTTGGCCTTACCAATGCACCTTCAACATTTCAAGGTTTGATGAATTCAATTTTCAAACCATTCCTTAGAAAATTTGTGTTAGTATTTTTTGATGATATACTAATCTACAGCAAGTCTTGGAAGGATCATGTTGAACATGTTGACAGGGTGCTACAACTATTGGAGGAGAAACAATTATATGCAAAAAGATCCAAATGTTTCTTTGGAGTCCAGGAGGTGGAATATTTGGGTCATATTGTATCTCATGAAGGAGTTAAGGTAGACCCTAGCAAAATTAAAGCCATTAAGGAATGGAAAATCCCCACATCCATAAAGCATCTGCGAGGATTTCTTCGGTTGACAGGGTATTATCGCAAGTTTGTTAAGAATTATGGGAGAATAGCAGCACCTCTAACAACATTATTGAAGAAAGATGCATTTTCATGGACTTTGGAAGAAACAAAGGCCTTTGAACATCTTAAAGAGGCAATGTGCCAAGCACCGGTCTTAGCTACACCGGACTTCACAAAAACCTTTATTGTGGAATGTGATGCTTCAGGAAATGGAATTGGTGCTGTTCTAATGCAAGATGAAAGACCCATTGCTTTTGAAAGTCGTCCAATCAAGGGAAAGTTTTTAAGCAAAGCTATTTATGAGAAGGAAATGTTGGCAATACTCCATGCACTTAAGAAATGGTGACCCTACCTAATGGGAAGACACTTCAAGGTAAAAACGGATCATGATAGCCTTAAATACTTTTTAGAACAAAGATTATCATCTGAAGAGCAACAAAAGTGGGTCACAAAGATGTTGGGTTATGACTTTGAAATCATCTACAAAAAAGGGAAGCAAAATGTGGTGGCAGATGCACTCTCAAGAAAGGATGAGGATGTGGAAGCATTGTTGTGTCCCATTTCTATTATCCAACCAGATTGGATAAATGAATCAGGGAGGAATGGAAGAATGACGAAGAAGTTTGGGCACTTATTCGAAAGCTACAACAAGATTCCAGTACGTCTGATACATTTAGCTGGCAAAATGATTCGTTATGGTACAAAGATCGCTTATACCTCTGTAAGAATTCCCAGCTAAAACAAAAGATTCTTATGGAATTGCACACTTCTCCCTTAGGAGGGCACTCAGGATTTTTAAAAACTTACCACAGGGTTAAGAAGGAATTTTTTGGGATGGCCTTAAATCAGATATTCAAAAGTTTGTGGCGGAATGTTTGGTTTGCCAACAAAATAAAGTTGAAACAATTAAGACACCGGGTCTATTACAACCTTTATCCATTCCAAGCCAACGTTGGGAGGAGGTTTCAATGGATTTTATCACAGGTTTACCCAAGTCTGAGGGAAAAAGTGTCATCATGGTGGTAGTTGATAGACTTACCAAGTATGCACACTTTTGTGCATTATCACATCCATTTAAAGCCAGTACAGTTTCTATTGCATTTATGGAAACAATTCAAAAGCTACATGGAAACCCAAAGATTATTGTAAGTGACAGAGATCCCATTTTCACTGGAAATTTTTGGAAAGAATTATTTTCTTGTCTTGGTACTCAGTTAGCTCATAGCTCATCTTATCATCCTCAATCTGATGGGCAAACTGAGATAGTAAACAAATGTTTGGAAGGATATCTTTTTTTCTTTGTATATGATAAACAGACACAATGGGTCAAATGGTTGCCTCTGGCTGAATGGTGGTATAACACTTCCTTCCATACAGCAACAAAAAGGACCCCATTTATGGCACTTTATGGGTATCAACCACCATCCATCACATCATATTTAAGAGAAAATTCTAAGGTTCAGGCAGTGGAACATCACATCGAACATCAACAACAAGTCCTCCAACTCTTAAAGGATAACCTCGTGTTGGCACAAAATAGAATGAAACAACAGGCAGATCAACATCGCAGTGAAAGAAGTTTTGATGTAGGTGATTGGGTATTCCTACGGCTACAACCATATAAGAAAATGTCCCTAAAGAAAGCTAAGAAGGATAATAAATTATCACCAAAGTATTATGGTCCGTACAAGGTGTTGCAAAAGATTGGTACTATGGCATACAAATTGGAGCTTCCTGCAGCTTCTCGGTTGCACCCAGTTTTCCATGTTTCATGTTTAAAGAAGGTTATAGGCGACAAGCTCCCAGTTCAAACAATATTTGCAGAACTTGACAAGGAAGGAAAAATTATATTGGAACCGGAAGCAGTCACAGAAACAAGAACTCGACAGCTACGAAATCGATCAATTTCAGAGTATCTTATCAAGTGGAAGAACTTATCCGCTGAAGATTCCACATGGGAGGATGAGAATTTTATGCAGAAGTATCCAGAAATACTCAAGCGTTGAGGACAACACTTTTTTGAAGGAGAGGGGCATGTTCGGTCCCTATAATACTAGTGATTACCCCATTACTATTGTAGTTATACCCCTTATTTATATTGTTGTGCCCCTATTACCCCCATATTGTTATTTCTGTGCCCCATAGAATCCCTCTATTGTTATTTTTGTGGCTTTATATTATTATTGTTAGGTCGGCTGGATTATATTGTGACTCCTTAGACTCCTATATATAGAAAGGAGGTTTTGTCATTTGAATCATCCAAGAATTGTTCATTTATGTAATGTAAAGGAGGTTGCCCCTCGAAGAGGCTAAATTCTAAGGCGTTGATCTATCTTTTCTATCTTTTCTTGAGCTGGTTTCATAACAGACTAAGTTGGTGGAGAAGAAGGATTCTTCTTCACCAACTTCATTTTAGAATTGTTCTGAAATATCTTGATGAACTCCTCCTTTGAGATTATTTTTTGATAAAATTTCAATCTATGACCATTCACAAGGAGAGGAGTTTGACTTTCATCTATTGTTCTGATCCTTACTACTCCATTGTTGAAAACTTTTTCAATCTCATATGGCCCAAGCCAATGAGTTTGAAACTTCCCTTGAAAATATTTAAACTTTGAATCAAATAACAATGTCCAATCTCCCTCTTGAAACCTCTTGTCCTTGATGTATTTGTCATGCCATTTAGCCCTCTTTTGTTGAAGTAGACCAGTTCTTTGAACAACCTCTTATCTGATTTCATCAAGTTCATTCAATTGCTCTAGTCTATGCTTTTGAGCTTCTGATAAATCCATCCCCAACTAGATTTCCATCTTGAAAGTTTTGACTTGGAACTCTATGGGGAACAGGACTTGCTTCCCATAAACAAGTTCATAGGGTGTATGTCTAGTTGTGTTCCTCCATGTAGTTCTATAGGCCCATAAGGCTTCAGGAAGCCTTTCTGCCCAATCTCTTCTATGTAGATGCATAGTCTTGGTGAGGATTCCTTCAGTCACTTTATTTGTAGACTCCACTTGACCATTTGCTTGTGGATGATAAGGAGTAGATTTCCTATGCTTGATTTTGTACTCCTCCATAAGCCTCTCCATCATGTTGGATGTGAATTGAGATCCCTGATCTGTCACAATTTCTCTTGGAACACCAAAGCGAGTAAAAATATCCTTGAAAAGAAAACTAACTACAGATTTTTCGTTAGCAAAAAGTAATGCTTTGGCTTCTACCCATTTGGTCACATAATTAGTGCATACCAATATATACTTTTTAAGCTTAGATGGAGGATTAATTGGTCAAATAAAGTCTAAAGCCCACTTTTCAAAGGGTTCGATAAGTACATGAGTTTGTAATGGAATTTCATTTGAAGGAGCAGGTTTCCCTACCCTTTGGGAGCTATCACACCTTCTGACATATTATTTAGCATATTTGAAGATGGATGGCCAATAATATCCTAAAGAAAGGATTTTATAGGTTGTCCTCTTGTCAACAAAGTGTCCACCACACGGCTCATCATGACATGCTTTGAGAATATCAGGCATCTCATCTTCCCTGACACACCTTCTGATCATAAGATCTGGCCCTGTTTTATACAATTCGTTAGTGATCCATGAATATCTTGCACTTTCTTGAATAATATTTATTTTCTCTCTACGAAACAAATGTGAAGGTAACTTCCCCTTAACCAAGTAATTAGTAGCATCTTCAAACCAAGGAGTTTGAGTTGCTATTGCAAAGAGATATTCATCAGGAAACTTATCTTCAACCGGAGAGTCTTCTTTGATATTCTGAATCTTGGACAAGAAATCAACAATTGTGTTTTTCTTTCTAGGTCTATCTAGCACAGTAATGTTGAATTCTTGCAAAAGTAAAAGCCATCTTGTAACTCTGCCATTAGTAATACATTTATTCATCAAATATCTAATTTTAGAGTGATCTGTATGAACAAAGTTTTCATAGCCTGTTATATAGTGTCTGAACTTGTTAATTGCATGAACAATAGCTAAGAATTCTTTTTCAGTCACAGTATAATTCAACTCAGTGGGAGTCAAATTTTTACTTGTATAGTAAATGGCATAAGGAATCAAATCTTTTTGTCCCAATACAGCTCCCAGAGATGTATCTGAAGCATTTGTAGAAATATGGAAAGGAGGTTTCCAATTTGATCCTCTTAAGATAGGTGCTTCAAATATTTTTTCTTTCAAGGTTTCAAATGCTAGTTGGCAATCAAGATTCCACTTGAATTCACAATCTTTTGTAAGAAGTTTTAAGAGTCGAGATGCTATTTTAATGAAGTTTTCTATAAATCTTCTATAATATCTTGTAAATCCTAGAAAACTTCTAACATCCTTTTGGCAATTTGGAATTGACAACTTAGAGATAACTTCAACTTTAGACTTGTCAAATTTAATCCCATCTCCTGAAATGTGATGTCCTAAAATAGTACCTTCTATTAACATCATAAAGCACTTTTCATGGCTTAGTGAAAGGTTTGTTTCTTTACATATTTTAAGGACTTTTTCCAAATTTTCCAAAGCTTCTTCAAATGTATTACCATAGACTGTAAAACCATCCATATGTACCTCTAGAAAATCATGTATTAGATTAGAAAAAATTCCTAGTACTGCTCTTTGGAATGTTGCAGGTGTATTACATAACCCAAAAGGAAGCCCTGGGTAAGCCAAAGTTCCCCATG
This sequence comes from Pinus tabuliformis, assembly GCA_031772625.1. Taxonomy (NCBI): domain Eukaryota; kingdom Viridiplantae; phylum Streptophyta; class Pinopsida; order Pinales; family Pinaceae; genus Pinus; species Pinus tabuliformis. The sequence continues at coordinate 1,753,274,411 of CM062817.1, read as the reverse complement.
GACAAGTAAATGTCGTTTTATCCTGATCCTCAGGTGCTACCTGAATTTGATTATAATCACTAAAACCATCCAAGAATGAGAAATACTTTTTACCTGCTAATGTATCTAACACTTGATCTATAAAGGGCAAAGGAAAGTGATCTTTCAAGGTTGCTTTATTCAATTCTCGGTAATGAATGCACACCCTCCATTTACCATTCTTTTTAAGCACAATTACCAAAGGAGAAACCCATCGACTATCTGAAATTGGGTTAATGAAGTTTACATCGAGTAATTTTTGGAGCTCTTCTTTCACAATTTCCCTAAGATTTGGATTCATTCTTATTTGAGGTTGTCTGATTGGTCTACTATTTTCCTCAATATAGATATGATGGATACAAGTATTAGGATCAATACCTTTCATGTCGGTGTATTCCCATGCAAATGCAACAGAATATTTTTGTAATATTTTGGTTAGCTCTTCTTGTTGTAGTTTCCCCAAGTTTTTGTTTATGTTCAATGTCCTACCTAGAAAAATTTCAATTGTAGAGCTAAAAAACTCTTCCATAGAATAGAGAGACATCTGCCTAGATGACAAGTATTCAATATTAGATTTTTCTTGAAATTGTGCATGATCATATTCTGAAGATGTTTCAAAATTTTCCAATGTGTTCAAAATTTAACTATCTTCACTAATTTCTGATATAGTAAATAGAGGCTGAATATCATCTTCAGTATCAATCCATTCCTTGTGATCTATTTCTGTTATTGCTTTTTTTGGGGGATACAAAGTAAATTTATTTGTTGAATTACCATTAGAAATATACATGTCACCAGATCTACAACTAATAAAAGCATCAGCTGTGGCCAGCCAAGGTCTTCCTAATATGAGTGGGTGTCCTCCTAGATTATTCTTGGGAGTTAAAATCATGAAATCAATAGGATATTCCCAAGAATCTAAGGAAACTGAAATATCTTCTAGCCACCATCTAGTTTGATTACTGATCTATCTGTGAGTTGCAGTAAGGTAGGTGTGTAAAGAAGGTTAGGAAGTTTAAGCTGCTCCATAGTTTGTCTACTCATAATGTTTATTGTTGTCGCTAAGTCAATCAATGTATTTGGAATTTCAATTCCATTTATATGTGTCTTGAAAATTGGACTTCCTGGATCCACATATTTCTACATGGCAATCTTTCCCATCATGATGTCTGTTATCTTTCCTACCAGGTGAATTCTTTTTGTTTCTCCTGGTTTTCTTCCTGGTCTTTTAATGCTCAACTCCTTTATTATCTTGGCTAGAATTGGAATTTCTCTAATGGCTCGTAACAAAGAAATTTGGATACAAACATTCTTCAATTCATCTAGAAAATCATAATTGGGCAACAAGATCTATTTTTCTACCCCTCTATCAATTTGTAATCTCTCAGGAAAAGGAGACGTAGAATTAGATGTTGGTTGCTCAATAATAGGAGTCGTGTTTATTGATTTTTTTTTCTTTCTCAATGTTTTGGTTTTGGAGGGATGTTCCCTCAAAACTTTTATTAACTTTCAGAGAATCCTCCTCAGAAGTGTCTTGTTATTGAATAACTATAAAAGGTTTTTCCTTTTCTAATATCCTACGAGATCTAAGTTGAACATCATTAAGATCTAGAGGAGTAATCATGTAAGTTGGAAATTGTTTTCCTTCTACCATGTAAGAATTCTAAGGGTTTTTATTATTGGGGTTTGGTAATGGTTGGGCAGGTAGCTGATTTTGTTTCTGCTGAAATAGCAGTAAGAGTTGAGGATTTTGACTTTGTTGTGGAGGTTGTTGTGGAAATGGCAATGAAAGTTGAGGGTTTTGATTTGGAAGTTGTGGCTGCTGATTTTGTGGCTGATTTTGTGGGGGGGGGATAATTCTGATAAGATGGAGGATATTGGTAATATTGGGAAAATCTCCCATAAGGATTTTGTACCCCTTGTGCCCATGGTTGAGATTGATACTGAGATTGAGGTTGAGGCCAAGGTTGCTGCCAAGAATTCCAATTTGGTGGGGGTTGAAGATACATTGGATTGTTAAATACTTGATTTTGTGGCCCCTGCCAAGGTCTTATTGCAACAAATCAAAGAGATTCTATAGGATTTGGGACTGTTTCCTCTTGAAAGACAGCCTTAAGACCTGGGATTGAAGTACAATCCTTAGTTTCATGACTTTCTGAACAAATCATACAAGTTTCTACAATTTTTGCATCTAAATGGCATTCCCTTAGAGCATGTTTCTTTCTGCATTTTGGACAAAAAATGGCTAAAGCATCAACCTTTGTTTTCTACTTGTTTTGAATTTTAAGGGTGTCTAGTTGCTCACTAAGGCTCCCTAGAATGTCAGTTTTAAACTCATCAAGCATATTGCCAATTTCTGCTCTACTTATAGATCCAGTTGCAGATTTGTTTTCTCTAACAAGAGAAGGATCTCTCGGCCCTTTTCCTGTCTTAGATTTCCCTCTTGAGAGATGAACACATAGTTTTGGTATGTCACTCAATGGAAGTTGAGAGATATCTCCCTTCCCCATCATGTTAAGGATATCTATCCATTCATCTCTAATGGACTTTAACAAAAGAGCTTTCAAAGTTTCTTCATCTAAATTTTTCATCTTTGCTCTTTTCAAATTATAGTTGAATCTATCAAGCAAATCCTCTAAGTTTTCATCCTCTTTTTGAATCATTTTGAACACCTCATCTTTATGATTGGTAGGCATACAATAATCCAAGTATCTATCCAAAAATGTCGATTTCATGTCATTCCATGTTCTAATGTATTGAGTGACCAACCCATGAACCATTTCAAAGTAGCCCCTTTTAGTGTTGAGGGAAACAATTTGAGTTTTTGAAAGGGTTCTAGATTGTCATAGGTTCTACACAAGACTTCAAACTCAAACAAAAATGTTTCAGGATCCTCACTTCTCAACCCATAAAATTTTGGGAGGACAAATGGTGAGATGTACTTCATTGTTGTATGTGTTTCCTCATCCACTATAGGGAATCCAAATGAATTATCTACTTCCCAATTTCCTCTACCTCCTCCATTGTTTCCTCTACCTCTCCCTCTACCCCCTCCTCCAAACAGTGAGAATTCTCCATCTTGTTCTTCTTCTGCCATTATAGTTTCTTCAGAGTCAGTATAGGGATCAACGTGCAAGGTTATTCCATTTTCCTCTGGTTCTTCTATTAATGGACTATGAGAGAGAGTTTTTTCCTTTTCTTCCTGACCAGGTATTCCTAATTCTTCAACTACAATAGGCTCCCCTATAGAGGTGAAAAAGGTATTTTCTCCTAGGTCTATTTTAGTAGATGAAGTAGGAGAATCTTTTGATTGAATATTTGTCCCTTGAATTCCAGGAATCCTATGGCTGGGATTATGAGTATAGGATGGAGGTGTGTCTTTCCTAACTCCTGGTGGAGTAGGTGGAGTTGTAGGAATTGAACTTCTGCCCCTAGCTATAAATCTACCCCTACAGTCTCTTTCTCTATGCATGTCATTGTTTTGTTTTGTCGTTTTGTTGTTGTTTTTTTTTTCTTTTTGTGAATGTAAGAGATAAGGCTACCTAGTTACACTTCCCCAGCAATGGCGCCAAAATGTTTGGTCAATTTAGTGTCCTAAATTGCTCTACATAAATTATCAATCCGGGTATCATAAATTGATGAAGTGTAGTGCACTATATGTGCTAGATGACCCTTCTTACCTCACTGTTTTTGAGTTTTATGTTGTTTTGGGGGTTTGATCCTTTAATTCCTAATGTTTTGCAATGTACTTAACAAAATCTTAAATCTACTGTTGTAAAGAATCTAGAGAAATGAAATGAGGACTAAAAGTGATTTAGGCCAGATGTGGAAGTAAGGTTTAACCAAGAATATGAAAACTGAGTTTCTATTCCTACTCTTATTACTGTTCCAAATCCTGAATTGAAAGGACTTAAAAGTGAAATTGCAACTATCTATTATGAAAACAAAACTGAAATGAAATACTGAAAGTGAGATTACAACTACTGATTAGTCTATGGAAGAATCAAAACTTAATAAAAAACTGAAAGTGAATTTACAACAAAACTAATTGAAAGACTAAGACTAAAAATGAAATTGCAACTAATCTAATATGGAAACTAGATGAAGTGCTTTGTTACTCTGCTACACAATTTTGGGAGAACAACCTCCTTGTGATAACATTTTGAGGAATTTCGTACTTCATCATTCTAATAGAAAATAAATACAAAAATGTAGGAGAAGACTCATTACATAAATGAAATATCCAACCACTTGGTTTAAGATGAACCATCAACCAGAAGGGCTTTTTAGAAACATTCACTTACAATATGAGTCACTAAACTAGTAATAAAATGACAAAACAATAATGGCACTGATCAGTTTTAACTAAAGATTTAAAGACTAAAGAACAACAAATGAAATAAATTACTCTACACTACTGAACTCAACTTAAAGCTACTAATAAGAAACTAAAAAGAAATGAACAAAAGAACTATGTTGTACTGAAATAAAACTATTCTGCGTTAGTAAGAAGATGACAAAAATTGCATTATGAATAAAGTTAGAAAATGGTTATAAACATCATGGAAAAACACAGTGAATTTACAATTCAACTATGAAAGACAAAACAAAAATGAAATGTAAACTTAGCCAGTGCAGGGGCCCTCTGCAACTGTTGAGGTTAAATTTAATTAATAAACACTCCAACAAACGCTTTCAGGTATCCATGAAACACACAGTCTTCATATTAAAAACAGAGAATGAGTTCTCAAAATTACAAAGCAGTAATTTGAACTTAACATATCAGCAAAATCGAACTGGTTCTGTGTTCTTCACACAGGTATTTATAGAGAAATTATACAACTATTATAAGGAGAAAAATAAGCTACAACAAAACACGTAGGTAGATAGGTACATAGAATCCTCTTCCATAGTTGCTGGAGACATAAATCTAAGGTAATGGCTGTTGGATTCAGTTTGCACAAGTGGCTGATGAAGTCCATAGCCTCAGGAAACTACTTCAGATTCCATCACTGAGAAATGTGTACAAAACAGAGTCATGTTTGCCTTAGGTTTCTATGTTTGACTTCCTTTTGACCGAAGTCTTCCTTGTCGACTTGGGGCAGGTGAATAGGACACAGTCCATGCCTTGATGTTTTCCAAGCTGCCCATCTAGTCATTTTTCCCTCTTGACACCTGGAACCTGTAAAAGCATGGAAGTAGTTGCGGAATAGCTGATTAGCTACAGAATGTGGCTATGTTCCGTAGCTAAAAGACAAAAACTTATTCAAACAACAAACATAAAAGTATAACATGTAAATCACTAAAATGTTCTCCTTCAGGCAATGTAATATGGTGATTGATGATAAGGATGCATTTTTCATGGAAAAGCAAAGAATAATGGATGAGAAAAGTTGCTAAGGAAAGGGTATTTTGGAATTCAACAATGAAAATGGAGAAAGTCAATTGCCAATGAAGCTATGTTATGTAGCTCTAAGAGGTCCATTGAAGCCTATTCAACCTGATATGATGTAAGAGCCTAATTCACAATTTCAAGCTTATGCACATCCATCTCAAATTAATTGGAAGACACCCTTTCCTTGGAAACCTTGGCCATCTCAACCCAAAACGGTCTTGGCAACAAGGTTGGCAAGGAACTTATGGGAATCACCCATAATATCCTGAATATTTTCTTCAATATCCTCCATACCCAAATCCATTCTATCCTTACCATTATCCTCCACCACAACCACATCCATCTCAAATATTCACTCACACTCAACCACCTGTACTACCATTTCAAAACCCACACAATGAAGTAGCTCAACCCACTTACAATGCTAAGGTACAAGACTTCCAAACATATCCTCCTGATCTAAATGGTATCCATCTTAGCTCAGGAAGAGTATCACAAAAAAGAGACTCTCTTGATATCATTGAATGACAACATGTAGAAAAAGAAGATTCAAATAACAAGACCAAAGAATCATGGGCTGCACTTGACAAAGAGCAGACATAAGAATTAGAGATTGGGAAAGTTCCCTCATGTTTAACATCAAATCCTCTATGTGTTAAGAGAATAATCAACAAAGAGAAGAAGATATGAATTTCATGCGAGAAGAATACATCCAAGATGATTTGAATCAGCAAGTGGACCAGAGGCATCACAACTATATTGAAATATGGTTCTAGACAATCACTAGTTTTAGTAGTACTCTCTTGTTCAACTGTGCTTGATATGATCAAAGTCAAAGTACTTGGCCTCTTACATTTAGGTACATTTCAAAGAATATGTTTCGAGCCTACACATGATTTTATGAGTCATCCAATTATGCAAGTGGCTCCATTGGAAATATCGGTACACTTGAAAATGATTTTGTTTTTTCAAGTAGAGTAGGATAGGAAAAGAAATAAAAAATGAAAAATAAGAGAGAAAAATAAAATCCCATGTCAAAACCTCCTTTGAGGCACCTGAGATTGGCTCATTGATTGAAAAACTTCATGAGGCAGTCAATGGGTTGGAAAAAAAGAGAAAATAAAGAGAAAAAGAAAAGGTCCTAGGTGAAAACCTCCTTTGAGGTGCCTAGGCAAACCTACTAGTTGAAAACCTCATTGAGGCGGCTAGTAGGCCTAGAAGAAAAAAAGAAGAAAAAATAGAATTATTTTCTCCATGTATCTACCTCTCATGAATGTAGGTGTTCTCCAACCTTTGCAAGAAACAAAAACATGTTAGCCACCAAAAGAAAAGTTGATCAAAAGCCTAGTAAAAGGAAGTCAAACATGGACTTTCTCCTCCTTTCCTGAGATGCTCCAGAAGGACCAAGGCCATGCCAATCCATATCCCTCATCTATTTCCACAATCCACTCATCATTCCCAAGCTTTTGTGACTCATTTTAATTGTTGTCCTAAAATTCTACAGGGAGATCTTGTAGTTACTACATGAAACATAAATACATAGAGAAGAAAATTATTTTTGTCATATCTTGAAAACCACGCATCCATTTTCCAATATGTTTCAGGAGGAGATGCATATGGATTATAGTAACATGCCCAAGCAATTTCAACAAATTCTAGTGCATAATTTTCAAGAAATCAACCTCAATCACCTATAACTAGTTTTACATTTTGTCAATATTAATGCATCCATTAGCAAACTTGTTTCATTGGGAGATGTACATGGATGATGGTAACATGCCCAAGAAATTTCAATAAATTAGCGTGCACAGGTTTCGAGAAATCGACCTCCATCACCTACAACCATTTTTATTTTTTCTCGAGATTTGTGCATCCATTGGCCAAGATTTGTCTATGGGGTGGTGCATTGATGGAAAGATGCTCAGAAAAATTCAGGTCAATCCATTTTATCATTTTGGAGATATGGACAAAAGAAGTCTGTTACAAGAGTTTGTCCTAAATTACTACATGAAGATCCTATAGTACTACAGGATGGCCGAGAAGAAGCTGTAAGAGGCAATATGATTGGAGAAATGGGTTAAAAGGTTATGTATTCTCTAGAGAAGGTTGATATAGGTCCCCCAACACCAATTTCATCACTCATCCACTCCATCTAACCAAAATCCATCTTGAAATTCCACTCTGCCTTATATGAAAAAATCAGAAAAAATTTTCATCAACGTTTCCACCACCTACACCACCTCCTGATGCTTTTAACCCTGTCCTTATACCTCCTGTGACTTTCCATCAATCCTGCATGCATCAATGAGGATTCGAAGAGGAACTAAATGACTTCTATAGGAAGAGGATTCCTCCTATACGCAAACTGCATAGTTACAACATAACTCAACATCAATTCTTTTTTCACTCACATAGCGTAAGATCTAGCCATATTGAGAAGCATGAAGCCATTTCTAAAGATTTAAAAGGGGGCACACCCTCCTTAGGAAGAATTCCATCCACTCCACCAGAAAAATATTCAACACTGTAAATAAAATTGCACACAACAACCTTATCAGTTGGAGAATCAACAAGCTATGAAGACCTATAGAGAAGCAAGAAAAGAAAATTGGTACCTCCAGGGAGGCATGAACCAATCATTAACTCAGTGGCACCATGCATGCCTCTCCAACAACTAGCAGCTAAGTACATGTATGCAATATTCTTGACCTCTTCTCTTGAGCATATTATAGTTAGAAATTTATTGACAATGCATGAGAGGTGAGGTTTATAAATCTAAGGATGGGTCAATAGTTTTAGCCACCCTCAACTAGTTAATTACAACTAACTCACTCACTCATGCAATTTGGAAAAGTGAAATTAGGAAGGGTATTGATTTTAAGGAGTGGGGAAAATAGTTAAAAGAGTAAATTTGTGTAAATTCCAAGTCACCAAAGTACTCCAAGCCCTCCATCCACTTCATATCCACTATGTATCCATCATTCATCCATTCCATTTCATAAGAAAACAAATATCATTTTCCAACAAACTCTACACTCTGTATCACCCTGAAAATTTCTTGAAAAAACACATAGAGCACATCCTCTCCATTTTCACAAACCTACACTACTCCCTCTAAGCCCTAAAATCATCCTACAATCCCTCTACATCATTTCGCATCACTCCCATATTGTTAAAAGACCCTGAAAGAGAAGGAATGTCTGTTATAGGAAAGCATAATGTTGCTACAAGAAGGAAGAAACAAACAAATTGTGCTAAAACCCAAAATGGCAGTGCATAAAAGAGACCTAATCAAAATAGAGAACTCCAAGGCCATTAGGAAATCATCTAGGCCACAAAAGAGAAGAAGAAGGCAACAAAAGGCAAGAAGGAATTCACCATCAAAATAGAACTCAAAATCCAGTGATGAAAATAGGCTTTCCAATAGGTCTCTAATATCTTTGTAGCTTTTGTCCAAGACCTAAAATATGTTATAGAAAGGGGAGAAAGGCATGGAAGTCAAGTTGAGGGCCTACCCTAGGTTTATAATATCATTTTTGCTCAAAACAAGTTTAAACATGCTGCTACTGGGTTTCTTGTAGTTACTACAGGAATTACTACAAGGTTTCTTGTAGTTACTATAGGAATTACTACAAGATGTCCTAGTTCTAATCTAAAGCGATTTTGAAGGTTTCAGAGATGTCCAAATGGTGGAAAAAGGTAGCACGAGGTTGGAAAAGGATATGGAAGACCTTGTCAAACTAAAAAATATTCAAGAACCCATCTTGAATAAGGGGAATAAGGTAGGATAATGGTCTCAAAAAATACTGTGATTTTTCTATGCATAAACAATTTTGGAAAAATAAGTGAAAATGGAATGAAGGTTTCAAGGGAGACGATATGAATGAAATGGATCTACAAGGAAAAAATGTTTAGTTGCAAAGAGGAAAGTTCTGTCTTTTTTACTTGAAATACTGTTAAATAATCATGAAAAGAACAACTAAATTAAATAATGAATCCATACAGGTGAGGAGAGTTTTTAGATAGAGGAGGAATGACCTGTTATAGAGTTTTGTGAACTCAACGTTTCAGACTACTAGTGAGTCCATCATGAGGGGTGCATCAATAGACATTCTAAAGATATTCATGATGTATCCATGAGCTATATTTTAGGTTTTCCTATGGATAATCTTAATTTCTCGAATTCTGATGTGTTTTCCATCATGTCCCTTCCATGGTAGGACTTGATGTTATTAAATAATTAATCCATACAAGTGAGGAGAGTTTTTAGATAGAGGAGGAATGACCTGTTATAGAGTTTTGTGAACCCAATGTTTTGGATTACTAAGTGAGTCCATCATCAAGGGATGCGTCAATAGATATTCTAAAGATCTTAATGCTGTGTCCATGAACTATATTATAGGTTTTGCTCTGGATAATCTTATTTTCTTGAATTCTGATGCTTTGTCCATCATGTCCCTTCCATGGTAGGACTTGATGTTATTAAATAATGAATCCATACAGGTGAGGAGATTTTTTAGATAGAGGAGGAATGACCTATGATAGAGTTTTGTGAACCCAATGTTTCAAACTAATAAGTGAGTCCATCATCAGGGGATGTGTCAATAGATATTCTAAAGATATTAATGATGTATCCATGAGCTATATTTTAGGTTTTGCTTTGGATAATCTTAATTTCTCGAATTTTGATGCGCTATCCATCATGTCCCTTCCATGGTAGGACTTGATGTTATTAAATAATGAATCCATATAGGTGAGGAGAGTTTTTAGATATAGGAGGACCTGTTATAGAGTTTTTTGAACCCAACGTTTCAGACTACTAAGTGAGTCCATCATCAGGGGGTGCGTTAATAGATATTATAGAGATATTAATGATGTATCCATGAGATATATTTTAGGTTTTGCTGTGGATAATCTTAATTTATCGGATTCTGATGCACTGTCCATCATGTCCCTTCCATGGTTTGACTTGATGTTATTAAATAATGAATCCATACTGGTGAGGAGAGTTTTTAGACACTTGTGCTTGTCCTTGTAGAACTTACAACCAAGATTCTTAAGAGAAAGTACTGAGGAATGCACAAAAGAGAGGTCACCAGGGCCATGAATGAGGCAAAATGAGGTCACTAAGTTTCTCAGAGGATGAGCAACACTTTCAACAGAGGGGTATGATGGGCCTCTAAATTACACATAAACTAAGGCCCATCTAACCATCCTTTAGCACATTAAACATCTCTTTTTGCATTAGATAATGTATTTATAGCTTTAATATGTTTATTAGGAATGTTTATCGATAATTGCATATTTGTTTCTAATATATATATATATATATATATATATATATATATATATATATATATTTGGAATATTGTGAGAATATTGGGCAGATTATGAAGATTTGGAGGAGGCGATAATTTAGGGACTTGATCTCTACTATAGAAGGATAAAAATTAGGTAATAAATCAAGAAAATATTGTGAAATAATTACATATATTTTGGAGCTCCAATGATTGAGAAAATTTGGGAATGTGTTCCATGTCATTTAATGTAGATTCCTAGTATTGGGATCCAAATCCACTAATTAAAGGATTTTGGTGGGGAAAGCTTCCTCCTTTCATGGGGAATGCTTCCTAATCATTTTGTATAAGTACCAGGTCAAATTTTCCTCTAGGGGTTTATTTTTATTAGGCTTCTTGTGGAGAGAACTTGTATTTTTGTTGCTCCACCGTCATATTTTGCGGGGATGTAATTGTATTGATGGAAATAATGAAGATTGGTGCCATGTTTAGCTTCTAAATATTAGTATCCTTCATAGAACTCTTCATTTCCTTGGGATTCGACATCCAAGGAGCCTCAGAGCACTTTTTTAATCCTTTATTTTTCTTCTTTTCACTTCTTATTCACAAACATCTCTCGTTCTTGTCTTTTTTCTATTTTTGTATTTAGTATTAATGATTTCTTGTTCTAGGATTGGGTCAAATGGTTGAAGTAAGTTATTTTACAAGCTCACAAGCATCATTTCATGATTTTAACATCTTTGGAAAGTCATATGAATCGTTGAACTACTTGGATTAGTTTTCTTATTCCCAAATCTAGATTTATGGAAGTCCCCTGTGGAAAATAACATTAAATTTCTGTTATTTTTTAGAGCATGATAACGAGATTTAATTGAGTTGATTCCACTTGCATTAGATCACAAACAAATTCTATTTAATAAAAAAATTTACCCGATTTTATTTTCACTTGATTAGGTTAGACCTTTGATAGATTCACTAGCTCACTAGTTCTCGAATTTCTAGATTTTAGACTATTAATTTTTTGCTATTTTTTAGCATGGGTTAACAGAGGTATTTTCAAGTGATTCCACTTGGAATGGAGACCTAAGACATCCTAGTCAATAAAAAAATTGTCTCATCCAATTTGGATTTGATTTTCTTGGTAATTTGGTTAATTATAGTTTCTTGTAGTACTCTTCCAACATGACTCAAGAAGCTTGGTTATGATACCTTAGGCTTGAATAAAGTCCCCTAGGCTCTAAATAAATTATTAGGGAGGACTAAAGACAACTTAGGACTTGCCTCTTTACCTATGCAAAACATTTCAGCGATTCAGGCTAATGGACATATTTATGGATTAGATAATACAATGATGATTTTCTTGATTGCCACATCCAATGAAATCTGTTAATGGATCTAAACATTTTGAAATGTAATGGTTGAAATTTATTTCATGATATTTACTTTATGAAATTAGAATAGGTTTATTTCCTTGTACTTTATTTCTTGCAATAGGTTGAGGTTTCTATTTCAAGCATTTCATTTTATACAATTAGTTTAGGATTTGATTTCAGTACATGCACTCCATTACATCATGACAGTAAAGCAAGGACATATTGTATGCTACACATATAGTGCCAATACCTCTTAATTTTGTAGTAACCTCGGGTAGATAATTAAAATTTGTAGCCTTGGGAGTTGTAGTATTCTTGTTGCAATACCAAGGCTCATCAATGAAATTGCAATATTTTGAATGTTAGGTGTTGTGATTGTGAATTCATAACTTTGCTAGCAAATTATTTGAGTTATTTTCCAAGGGACTACTGACCTCATAAGTTATCTACAAGAAAGGAGGAGTCCTTTTTATTATAAAAATATGTCAATTAGAAATAATGTTTTTAGTTAGAATATTTTTGTTATTGGGTTATGGATAATCAAAAGTCGTGTTTCAATATTACCATGCTATATAAATATCAGAATTGATACTCAAAATTAAATTTATAGAAGCTACTATTTCCTAGGAATGAGGTCATCCATCATGACTATGACTACCCATTGCTAAAAATAAAAAAACAACGATGATCTAGCAAAGATGCCAAAAGATTTAGACACAAGTCACAACCATCAACGTGTGACTTACATCTCCAAATCTCAGGAGGAATAAGTATAGACACTTCTCAAATATATTCCAAGCCTCATAGGTAAAAAAAAACTCGAGAGTCTGAGAACTTCAAGTGATCAGTTGACCATGCAATTAACACACTCGCAAAGGGACTTTTCAAGCAGTAAACATCAAATATTCAGTGATCTCGAGAAATATTGTCCATAACATTGTTATCTCACAACCAATACTTCTAAAATAGGTTTAAATCTGATTATGTAGGAAACCATTCTATTAAACTTCTGGTGCACATTTTTTTCAGTCATGCACATAATACGCATGAGTTGGTCAAACAAATTGGTAAATATGATTATGAAAAAAATAAAAAATATATTGATTTTCATGGAAAACTTCTTTATTCAATTGATCCAAATTTATGCAGGAACACAACAAAATACATAAATATAATTAAACATAGAGATGCAACAAAAATAAAACTTCATTTCATTAATATCAAAGAACTGAAATATTCTTACATACAAAAATGGCAATAAACTAGCTCGGACAATGGTAGCTTATCTCTGAGAAGAGAAGTGGTGGCTACATGGCTATGAAATGTCTTACAATGAGGCTCAAGAGAATTTTTATTATTGAACAACAAGGGAAAATCATAATCAACGAAAACCCTAACCCAAGGATATGGAACACCAAGAGTTTGTGGGCCCTGTTGGGGTTAGTTGGGCAACAAACTTCTCAAGGTCATAACTTGGTCATATTATCTCCATTTGCCATGTACAATACCTCATTGGAACTATCTCTCATAGTACTATAGGATTTTCTCCAGGCTCCTAATTATGGCCATGGGCCTACTACGGACTAGAAAAACACCATTTAAGGGGTAAAAACTGCTCTGGAAGTTTAGGACTTGAAAAAATGTTAAACATAGTAAATGTTGCTATAATAAAGGAAATTGTTGAAACCAAATGATGTTCTAGGTGGAGTAGGTAGGTGGCCACCAATATCCACCTAGATCAGTCCTCCCTCCTAAGGAAGAAATGGTCCCCATTGCGTGCAAGGCCTCCATGAGGTGAGGAAATTTCTGTTGAAAATGGTCCCTAGTGAACCACTTACCCTAGTGAAGGAGTTGGTCTGATTTGACAACTTGATATAGCTGGATCATTTTTCAGTGGGTATTATTAAACTGTTTGTCCATGATTCGATTAGTTGTGGTTTATTCCATGCAGTCTAGATTTAGTTTTGTTGGTGTGAGTTGTTCTGCAATGTTGGATGTGTCCAACAATGGTGGAAAGTATGGACGAAGGCAGTCCACATTGAAAACTAGTTGCAGGCCAAGGAAAGGTGGAATGCTAAGCTTGAAGGAATTATACCCTACAACCTTGGTGATTATGTATGGCCCATATAGGAGTGGGTGAAGCTTGTGGTGGGGCCCAATCATGCGTTCCTTCTATAAATGTAGCCAAACTTTGTCATCCACCTAGAACTTCTGTGGCACTCGATGCTAATCATGTCACTACTTGTACTTAGAATTGGATATCTCCAATATGTCATAGACCTACTGGTGGATGTGTTGAATGTGCTCAATGAAGCTATTAGCCTTGTCAGCTTCAGAATGGACATGAGTTGAATTTTCCTGAGTAGCTGCAAATGGTATGGACAGATTAATGGGACATCATGGCTGGAATCCCAACCTCACCTAAAATGGGTTATGGCTAGTTGAGATATGTAGATCTCTGTTGTAACTGTGTTGAACATAAGGGAGGATTTCATCCCATGTGCATGGAGGCTTCGAGTTGTACATGCACAAAATGTGTACAGTCATCCTGTTGATTGCCTTTTCTTGGCCATCAATTTGGGGGTGGAAAGTTGTGGACTTACTAAGCTTGGTATCCAACATTGACCAGAGACTTGATAAAAATGTACATAGGAACCTTTTGTCCCAATCTGAGATAATGGACTATGGGATCTCAAGGTGTACCCACACTCGTTCAAAGTAGATCTTAGTAGTGGCTTCTGCTGTGATACTATTCTTCCAGGCCGCCAGAATGGCCACCTTAGAGAATCTATCGATGACCAAAAAAATGAAGTCATTGCCATGCTTAGTGGAAGGAAGGCCTCACATGTAATACATGGAGATGGATTCCCAAGGTCAACTAGGAGTAGGAAGAGGAATATATATGCCTTTCTTCTTGATGGTTAGTTTGGCAATGGAACAAGCAATGCAAGATTTGATGTTCTTCTCAACATCTTGTCGAAGGTTCGATTAATAAAAATACTTCTACAACACTGCCTCTACTTCCTCTACCCCGAAATGTCTAGTGACCCGACTATAGTGTGCCTCCCAAATCATCTTGGAACAGTCACTTGAAGGAACACATAGGTGTCCCAAGTGGCATAATAGTGCATCCTAGAGGTCAAAATTTGGAACTTTCTTGCCTTCTAGGAGCATCTGGTATCTATTTTTGAATTTTGGATCACTCTTTTAAAGATGTGGCCACCCCGTACTCTTGTGCCCACAAGAGTCGAGCATAATGGTCAACACCATGACTGGTGGTTAGTTGAAGCAATCTGCAACAATGCTAGTGTTGCCCTTCCTGTGCTTAATCTTCAAATGGAACTGTTGCAGGTATGTGAACCATTTTTTATGGTGATCATTATGTAACTTCCCTTGTGTTTGTGTGGACTACAGGGGTCGGTGGTCTTTATGGATGACCATTTCCTTCCCCAGAATGTAATTCTTCCATTGTCAGCAGACCTATAGAATGGAATACATATCTTTGTCATAAGTGGGATACTTGCGGGTTGTGTCTGAAAGTGTCTCACTGTGATATTCCATGGGATGCCCCTGTTGAGTAATAACTACACCAATAGCATAGTAGGAGGCCTTTTTCTCGATATCAAATGGTTGTTGCAGGTTTGGTAATGCGAGCACTAGTGCAGAGTAGAGGCAATGCTTCAACTCAGAAAATTCCTTCGGTTGGGATTCAAACCAAAATAACTTTGCTTTTGCTCCTCCCTTGGTGATTTGAATCAAAGACCAAGTGATATGAGAGAGCCCAAACAAAAACCTACGGTAGAAGTTGGAAAGACTGAGAAAGCTTCGAAGGTCTGTTAGAGTGGTTGGGGCTGGCCAATCCTGAATGACTTGTATCTTGGATGGGTCCACCTGCCCACCACGTTCATCAATAACGTACCCCAGATATTGAAACTAGGTCATACCAAAAGTTCATTTCTCCAAATTGGCACACAACTTGTGTTGCCATAGGGTTTGGAGGACCTGTCAAATATGGTGGAGGCGCTCTTCCTAACTCTGGCTGAAGATTTGAATGTCATCCAAATACACTGCTAACAATGAGTTGGTGAAGGGTCACAAAATGTCATCCATCAGACACATGAAGGTTGTGGGGGAATTCGTTAACTCGAAAAGCATAGTTACCGATCAAACAAGAAAATGATTTGGTACCTGTTTTTTTTGAGGTATCAAAAAATCACCCGATTTTGAGAAGTGGTGATGTGAGAATACACCTTTTTTTAACATATTTTTGGAACTTTAACTTTTCTTATGTATCAAGTATGAACATTCTTTTAAAATGTTAGTGATTTTCATCTTGATTTTGAAAAGTGTTGATGCAAGATCAACCCATTTTTTTAACGAGTTTATTTTTGAGACTTAAAATTTGTTTAAGTGTCAAGTATGAACACCTTTTTTAAATGTTAGTGATTTTCATCTTGATTTTCAAAAGTTTTGATGCAACGTCAACCCTTTTTGTTTACAGGGATATTTTTTACACTTTAAATTTTATAATGTATTCAATGTGGATATTTTTTTTAAATTGTCTGTGATTTTCATGTTGGTAATAAAACATAAAAAAATAAATTAAAAAACATGACAAAAAAACTCAAATAATAAAAAAAATATATAAAAAAAAAACTAAAAAAACACCCATAAAAATATAAAAAGAAAACAAAATTAAACTGTAAAAAAAAAAATAAACAAAAAACAAAAAATAAATATAAATATAAAACAAAAAATTATAAAAGAGAAGAAAATATTTCAAAAAAGAAAAAATTTAAAGAAAAAAATGAATATTAAAAAAAATTACATCCATAACGATTTTTTCAAGCTAAAAAAACAAAATACAATGACATAATAATAAAAATAAAAAACAAAATTATAAAAAATAAATAAATTTTTAAATTAAATAAAATTAAAAATTATAAAAAATCATAAAAATTATAAAATAAAAATAAAAATAAACAAACGAAAAATTAAATTAAAATAAAAAATGAAAAATTAAATTAAAAATTAAAAAAAAAAAATATATATATTTAAAAAAAAAATAAAAAAATCAAAACCAAACAATTAAAAAATAAAACAGAAAAATTAAATCAAAAAAATTTAAAAATTAAGAATTAAAACAAAAAAAAGTCAAAAAAAAAAAAGAAATTAAAAAAATTAATAAAAAAAAAATAATTCGGCCACCCATGGGTGGTGTTGCTAGCGCGAGTGGGGAGGTGGCTACATGCTGCCAGCCTCACTGCCCATGTCTGCGGCCAATCTCACCGTTGGGTGGCCGGAAATTTTTATTTTTTATTAATTTTTTAATTAATTTTTGTTTATTATTATTAGTTTATTTTTTAAGTGTTTTTTTTTTTTTAAACTTTTTTAAATTGTTTTTTTATTTTAATTTTTAATCGTTTTGTTTTGATTAAAAAAACAAAAGAATTGTTCTTTTTAATTTAGTTTTTTCTTTAATTTAATTTAATCTTTTATATATGTATTTTTTTAAACCCTTTTTTATTTAAAAAATGGTTTTTTATTTAAAAAAAGTTTCTTTATTTTTATTCTGTTACTTTTTTTTTGGTTAAATTATGCTTTTTTTTACTTATTTTATGATATTTTTATTTTTATTTTTCTAAGTTTTTATATTTATAAGTTAATTTTATGTTAATTTTTTTATAGTTGATTTTTTTTTCATGTTTTAAAGTTTTTTTAATGCTTTATTTCCTGTTATTATTTAAAAAAAAACTGTGTTTTTTTTATAGTTTTTTTTTTTTATTGTGTTTTTCTACATTTGAATTTTTGGTGTTTTTGTATTATTTTTTTTGTGTATTTTTTACTATTTTTAGTTTTTTTTTATAATATTTTTTTTTTCTTTTGTATTTTTTTTTTTGTCTTTTATAGTTTTTTTCTCAACATTTGAATTTTTGTTTTCTTTTTTATTATTTTTTGTGCTTTTTGTTTTTATTGTTTTTTATTTTTTCAATATTTAAATTTTGTTTTGTTTTTATTATTTTTTGTGTTTTTTTTTGTTATTGTTTTTTCTTTTTATCAACATTAACATTATTATTATTATTATTATTATTATTATTATTTTATTTTATTTTTTTATTCTGTATTATTTTTGTGTTTTTTTTTTTATTGTTTTTTTTTGTTCCAATATTTCAAATTTTGTTTTCTTTTGTATTTTTCTTTTTTATTTCTTTATACATTTATTTTTTATTTTGGTTTTTATTTTCATTTTTTTCTATAGGGTCTATGTCGATGCTCGTCTAACAACTCGATCCCATTATGGGCAGTTTGATAGTTGATTTTAAAATTTTTGTTATAATAAAACAATTTAATGGTTGATTTTAAAAATTTTGTTGCAATGTATCGAGCTGTTTTAGGCTAAGATTTTAAAATCAGTATATATTTAGCATTTGAAAAATAAATTACTCTTAGATGTTCATTTTTAAAGTTTTTTGTCATAATATTTTTTTTTTCATAATGTCATGCTTGAAATATTTTGAAAACTTGAGATTTTTTTGTAGTCATAATCTTTTGTTTCAATTGCATGGTTGAAAAATTGTCAAGATTTTAATGTTTTTCTAAGTCATGATATTTTACCTTTAATGCTATGGTTGAAAACAATTACAATTTCAAGGTTTTTTAGAGTTAAGATATTTCATCTATAACAACATGGATGTAAATTGTTGGAATTATCATAATTTGAGATATGATATTCTATCTTTAACATCATGTCTGACAATTGTCCGAATTTTATAGTTTTTCAAAAGTTCGGATGTTTTGTAACCCGGTATTTTTTTTGTTATTCCAGAATAAACACTTTTTTTAAGGGTGTTTTTTCATCCATTTTTCAAAACAAGAATGGTTTTTACTTCCATTTAAAAAAAATGTTGAAAATTTACCCAAAAGAAAAACATCATTTTGGAATACACAAATTTCATTTTTGAGTTGTTTTTCATGTTTTTTGGAGGTTTTTGGGCTAGAGTACCCGTTTTGAGGTAATAGTTCCCGTTTGATCGATAACTATGTTGAAAGGCATGACCATCCATTTGAAAAGGCCCTCCTTAGATTTCAAAGAACTCTTCCACGCATTAGAGGGTTAGATCGGTATCTGGTGATAACTGGACTGAAGTCAATATTTCTGAAATAACTGGCCCCCTTGAGATGATCTAGAAGGTCACCAATCCGTGGGATTGGATACCTATTCTGGAGAGTGATCTTTTTCAGTGTTCTATATTCAATACAAAGTCTCTAGGTTCTGTACTTCTTCTGTACCAAGACGATCGGTCTCCCACAGGGTGATGAACTTGGCCTGGTGTGCCCTTTATACAACAACTCCTAAATCCACCTTTTAATTTCATCATTCTCTAGAACATAATGTCGATATATCGATCCATTGGGTAGCAATGCTCTCGAGGTTATATCAATGAAGTCCTTGACCTAATAGTGTATAGGTACCCCTGTGGGTGAGGTGAAGATGTCCCTGTACTCCTCCACAACCTTATCCATCTGTTGCTTCCATGTGGAGGAGCATTGTCTGGAAGCTATTTCCATAATCTTCTTCTTTCTTCGAGGGAGAATCATAAGGAAAATAAAATTCCTGGTCTCGGAAATGATCTTACTACATTGCTTCACAATGATCAAAGAAATGGTAGTAGGAGGTGCTACCTCCAGTATCCTGTACAACTTATTTCCCAAAGTAATAATAATAGTGAGAGGCCTAGACTAATACACAACGTGTCTCTTCCATAAGTATGGTTGGCCTAATAATACATCAAATACTTCAAGAGGAGAATAATCATATCATACCTCATTTGTGAAGGGCTTGATGCTATAGGGAAGGTGACATTGTTGGCTGATGCAAATATATTTCCCTTGGTGAAACCAACCAATGGTGTGGTGTGGTCGGTAGGCCTGAACGCTTCATGATCTCTACTAAAATGAGGTTCGTTTAGTTCCCACTGTCGGAAATGAACTACAACGTAGAAACCTTCACCCACATCTATGAGTGGAAGACTCTCTTCCCCTCCTCTGGATCTTCAGGTGAACCCTTCTGGATCTTGGTGGTGTCAATGGTGGCACTAGGCTCTACATCGATAATCTTCTTACCTTTTTCATCCCCCTTGTTGGTTTTTGACTCAGAGTTGGAACATACATCTGAATGGAAGCCTTCAACTTGGCCACCACTGATTGCTTCACTCGACAATCACTCATGTTGTGAGTGGGGCTCCTATGGAACTCACACCATTTCCCTATGTCTTCTTTGTCTTCATGGGGTTTTTCTTTTCTTACTAATTGAGTGGGTTATCCTGGGTTGCCCCACCTTGGCTTTGTACTTTTTTTGTGATTTGGGGGCACATATCCCTTGCTTCGAATTAATAGATCCAAATTCTCACCTCTTCTATTTAAATTTATGCTCAAATTTGACAATGTATCGATAGGTAGTGCTAAACAAGGAGATGTTCAAGAACTCCATCTCATCCTAGATGTACTTGTGTAAACAACCGTGGTACTTGCATGCAAAATTCCACTCAGAGTCCTTGATATCCATTTTTGTGTGAAGGTTATGGATGTGAACTTTAGCACATCTTGGTCCCAGTCCAAGTGCAACGTGGTCCACTTTATGAATTTATATTCATAGCTCCTGATAGGGTAATATTGTTCCTTAATGGCATCTCAAAAATAATTTCATGTCAGTTCCAATGGAAATAGTGAGGATTCCCTCTCATCCTTTTTTTCACAGTAGGTTTCTCACAAGTCCTTGACACGTGGGGTGACATTAACAGGTGTAAAAGTAATGTTTTCCTGATTGGAAAAGAGATGAACTAGAAAATTTCCTTCCAACAGATTTAACTATCTTTCTACAGCGTCTCCATTTATCTAGCCTTCAAATATAGGAATGCCAAAGCTAACTTGTACCTTATAAGGAGTGGTGCCTCTAAAGTGGCCGCTAGATGAAGATGCATTGCCTATGCGTAGCTGCCAAAGGATCTTGGAAAATGTATCCATTATCTTGTTCCTTTGTCACTCAAGGGTGTCCTCGAGAAATATTTTGAGAGAATTTCATGCCCCCTCGTGTTTCTCTTCGTCTGCCATGGGAGGCCGCCTGGGTTAGTTGGGTAGCCAACTTCTCAGGGTTGTATCTTGGTCATATTATCTTTTTTTGGAGTGTACGATACCTCTTTGTGTGTCAAAACTACTTCGGAAGTTTAGGACCTAAAAAAATACTAAAAATAGTAAATTATGCTATAAACAAGGAAACTAATGAAACCCACTCTAGGTCTAGTTGGAATAGGCAAGTGGACACCACTATCCACTTGGATCATCAATACATACTTTAATCCATATAATGAAAGCCTAGGAAATTCCAGGGAGGCCCTATCTGATGTTTATTTATGGCCTTACGTGTTTCACAAAGTGAATATTAATATTATTTCAAAGATTTTTGGGGAGTTTCCATTCACATCTTATAGTAAATAAGTTCCTTTAACAACTTAGTTATATTTATCGTATCTAAATATAATATAATTTCCTTGAAATTTTATCTCTTTATGGTTATGGTATATTTAGATGTCTTGAATAACTATTTCTAATACAGATTTACTTGCGAAAAAATCCCAATAACATCATTTTTTTTAAAACCATGCATCTTAATCTGAAGTTTATATACTAATAAATCATATTTTCTAGTTTTGCGCGTCTTTCTACTAAAAGAACTCAATAGACACTTGCTGAAGATTCGCTGGAACAAGTTAGTAGACATTGACACTTGCAATTTAATAGGTACACAATATACATGCTACCATTTACAATTGCATTGACATAATAAGCATCACCATGTGTACATCATCTCAAAAACATAAATTGTCATTTGTCTTAGAAAAGAATAACTTGTTTTAAGTAAACAATTTCCCATATGTGATTGGAGACTATTTTTTTGATAATTTACAACCTTTACTAGATTGTACATATACATCGATAGTATTAAGAAAAGGAACAATGAACTATTTTAGAAAATGTTTAGCAGAACAAGATAAGGAAGCAATTATGTCTTATAAACATGAGCTCCATGAAGAGTCATTAAAAAAAATGCACAACATTGGTAATTGCGATTTGTATTTAGCAAAAATGTCTAGATCAACTTCAATGTATATACCTCTAGAATCTTGAGGATTATGGGGAGACATTTTTTTTTATATATTGGTTATCAAATTGGTTGAAAATTCCAATTATAATTTCATCCAAAATAGAAATGAAAACGTATTTTCACTTTAATTCAATAATTGCAACAAATTCTTATGACATACTATTCCATGATGAGGATCCTATAAATGGTCATTTTGAGACATTTCTTTTCAAAAAATACCCTATCATGGATTCTGCCTTCTGGTAGCAAACCAACACTGCATATGAACAAATTAACTTATCCATCTTTGAACATAGAACATTTAGGGCCATGACCAACCTCGATAGGGTGCCCATGTTCAATAGCATATATGGTGAAAGTGAATTTGAAACCATTTTGTATCTTCAATATAATGAATATAGTGTGCCATGCCTTTGGCTTATCATTGCACAAACATTTTGCAATGCAGTTGTTCAAAATGACCCATTTGCAATTAGATGCATAACAAAGCATATATACTTTAGTTGTATAGAAAAGTACAAAACAATAACTACTTGGAAGGAATACATAAAACAATTAGCATTGCCCTATAACAAAGGAAATATTGAAGGTGATCTATTTGTCTTTGCTTGGTTAAGAAAAATGCTAAACATACATTTCGTCATTTGGTCTGCAGTTACAATGTCCATATTCAAGAAAATATGTAATTCAAAAACAATACTTAGAACTTTGAACATATTGCAATTTGAAACAAGTATAGGTCATGTCTACTATGAACCCTTATAACACATAGTAAAAATTGAAAGTCAAAATTACAATGCAAGTGATAGCACAACCCAATTCAAAGCATCATGTAGCTTAAACAAGCACATTTTTTTTTTATCTTTGTGTCTTGTTAAAGACATTATTCGAAGGAAGTTGAAAACACAAAAAATCAAACTTTCCTATAACACAACAACAATGAAACAAGTAGTGCTAGAAGATTTAGAGCATCAATCCACAAAAACATCTCATGTTCCAATTGACATTAACATTGAGGATAGTGCCATCTTTGAATCAATGGAGGGTTTGAAAAAAAATACTACAAACAAGTCTAAAGAAATAGGTCAACTTATTGCAGAAAAATTCAAACCATCTTCTTCCTTTAAAAAAATAAGAAAAACTTATCTTTACATTTGCTTAAAGACACTATTCAAAGAAACTCAAAAACACATAAAATAAAGCTTTCATATAATACAACAAAAATGAAACAACAAGTAGTACTAGAAGATTTGTGTTAATCAACATCAAGAAAAAGATTAAGGAATAGGTCAACAAAATTATCAATGTCTGAACAAAAATATCGAGCACAGATAAATGATACACCTATCTTTCATTGTTCAATATGTGAAAGAACTTTCTTTAGAAGAGATGTTTTGTCGATGAAACAAGTGAACCAAAAAACACATGCAAAGAACATTAGCAAACCACTAGATTGTTCCCATGAAATTGAAAAACCTAGTTTTGAAAATGTCAAAAATAACAGTTGCTTCATTTGTAGGCTTTGCAAAAAAGCATTTTTAGATGACACAATTCCTAAATATGCAGTTCCTGCAAAAATAAGAAGAAATAAAGGCACTAGAACACTTAGTCAACTTACTGAACTAGAAGAAAGACTAGTGGCATTATGATTTCCCCTTTTTTAAATAAACGAAATGAGCCATTGACATAAAAAACCACAACTAGGTTTAACTGGAGGAGTCATCAATGTCCCAACTAACATATGTATAATTCAACCCGCATTACGTCGAAACATGAAATACACTAACACAGTGGTAGTTGTGCTAAAAGGCATTTAAAAATAAAAAGTTCCTATGCATTTAGCTAAATTCGAGTTCACATAGGAATGAAAGCATTAAAATAATTAAAACAACACTTTACAAGTTAGAAAATGCCAACATAGAATACAATTGGAAACAAGTGTTCATAGAAAACTAATAAATATACGAAAGTGCATCTCACATTGATGATAGTGAAAATGATAATCAAGATATTGATGAACAGATCACAAAAACTTTGGTTCATGTTTTAACTGATCCACATGCTACCCATGACCTTGTAAACAGGAAAATTAATATTATTCCTGCTGTAGGTTGTGTTCCATTAGGAAATTTTCAATATAAATACTAAAAAAAACGAGTTTTCCATCATTATTCTATGGAAAATATGCCCAAGTGATCTATTAAAAAAAATTACATATCAAGAAATATGTCAATGGTAAGTCCTACATAAAAATCATGACTTTTCTTACCTTACAACTAAACTATTTTATAAAGAAATTTGCATTATCATAAACTAGGAGTTGAATATTATGTGGATTAGAATTAGAAAAGGTCAGTTCAAAAGAAGAAAAATACTTGCAAAAGATGTCAAATCCAAACCAAATTTGGATTTCATTTTCAAATCTGACATTCTGTACATGGACTTAAAAACAATTCACACTTCACCAGACTAGCATCAACAAATACATAAAAACTATATGTAATGATTCAACAACTAGTTCCACCTACTTTCTTCATTTCCTTTAGTAGGACGAAGCATCTTTGGGAGCCTTTGATGGATGCATTAAAACATGTAAGGAAAAAAACTACAAGACCAAATGAAAATGAATTAGAAGAAAATGAGGCACACTCATTAATAAGAAATGATCCTGTAACTTGTGCACGTTACTATAGATCTAGGATGGATTCTTTGCATCAATTAATAGCTCATGATTACAAGTATTATGGAGAAATTTATGACTACTTCTACATCACATAATTCCAAAACATAGGAAGTGAGCATGAACATGGCTTATTATGGATAAAATCTGCACCAATCTATGGTAAAGACACAAACATTGATGTTGAAAATTTTGTTGATAAATACTTGTCAATTGATTCATTGGTTCTAACAAAATACCTTAGAACCATCCAACATCATTGTCACACAAGAACCTGTAGGAAACATAAAAATTCTAATTGCAGATTTAATTTTCCATTAACCCTAATGAATACAAGAAAAACACTTGAACCGCTTGAATTTGATACCTTAAAAATTGAAAACAAATGCAAAGCTAATATTTGAGACAATAAACGATGTCAGGTATGATGAAAATAATATATTTGATGTCTTATTTCATAGCATTGGATTAAAAAATGATGAATATATACATGTTATCCAATGTACACTAAATCGTACAACTTTACTACTGCAAGGAAAGCTAGTTGGCACCTTGACAAATAACTTTTCTCGACACATCCCAACAATTTGGATTGCAAACAATGACTCTCAATTTGTACTTGATTCATATGCTACTACAATGTACTGCAATTCCTATATGAAAAAAGAAGATAAAACACTTACATCGACCTTCAAGAACATACATGAAAATCACCTTAAAACAAAATATGATATCATGAACACTATTAATTGTCTAGGAAAAGATTTAGTAAACATGCAACAAATGTCTGCACAACAAGCAATTCACATTGTGCTATCGCTTCCATTAAATTGTAGTTCACGAAAATGTATTTTCATTAACACATCTCCTATAGAGGAACATGCATTTGTTTTGAAAATAAAAGTAAAAACATATGAACAAATTTATAATAAATACATTTTATAAATATTTTATTTTCATTTTCATTTGATGTGTGAGATATAAAAAATACAAAGACATTGAATATTATTGTAGAGAATAATTAATGTTATACTATCCGTATCGGGTCAATGAGACTATGATCAAGCAACATCACCCAAGTTGGCAATCTACATATGTTGCATTGGAAAAAACAATTAGGAAAAATGAACAAAAAATTAGATTTGTTACAGGACCTACATGGGGTGACATAGATGATGCAATCAATGCAATAGAAACATGGACTGAACAATTATTTGACATAGATAGTCTAAAACCAAATGAAATAGAGAATACAAGATTTGATAAATCCATCAATGAAAAATACGAAACATATGATTTCCAAAGTGATTTGCAACATTTTCAACATACAAAGAACTTGACTTTACTATCTACAAGGCCATATGAAATTGTCAAACAACCAAATATACTAGAATACATAGAGTATTATAAGTTAATGTGACAATTAAACCCAGAACAAGCAAAATTAGTAGCTGATGTGATAGCAAGAAAACTCTATAGGCCAGATGAACCAATTCATTTGTTCTTGACAGGAGGTGCAAGAAGAGGAAAAACATTTACAACACTAGAAATTTTGTAGTTCTTAGTACGCATACATAATGACAAATTAGCTTATAATTCATGAAATATAGAAGGAATAATCACAATGCATATAGGAAAAGCTGCATTCGATGCAGGCAGTGTCAAATTACATTATGCACTCTATTTACCCTTTAACAACAACAATTGTTCTTCACTAAACAATGAAAACTTAGATACATTATCAATGCAATTCGAACAACTTCCTATAATTATTATAGACGAGGCATCACTTGTTGGTGCAACAACGCTTTATCAGATTGATAAGTGACTCCACCAAATCCTTCATACACCAACTTCATATTTTGCTAATGTTGACATGATATTTTCTGGTGATATCTACAAAATAAGCCCTATAAGAGACTCTCTTATATTTGAAAACCCAAGAATCAACAAAATATAATTCCATTTTGATTTTTGACAGATAAATGAAAATGTTGTCAATTATATACATCAATGCATCAAATAGACCTGATCTTCATCAATGTCCTAAATAAGATGAGATTAAACATGCAAATTGATAAAGATATTGCATACATTAATGAAAATTTCCATAGGTCGGCACCTTTAAATCCACTTTTCCCATACATTTTCTACCAAAACAAGGATGTTCATAATCATAATACAAAAATGCTTTCACTAGCACATGATCAACAAATAACACTGAATGTTATTGATGAGCATGAAATTGATGGATCAAATTATTGTTTTCTTTGAAAAGACAATAGCATTGTCGTCAACAATAATAGTCAAACAAAACATGTTACTTGAGTTATATGCAGGAAACTACAATACCAATGATGGATTAGTCAACGATGTTGAAGGAATTATCAGATGCTAATTGTCTAATAACAATGGAATTGACAATGTTTGGATAGAATTTCCAGATGTAAACATTGGAAAGCATCAAAGAAAACAAATTCAAAGAGCTATATGAGATAAATATCTTGTCAACTTGGACACCAATTTTTCAAATTGTAAAAGAATTAGCAATGTCTGACAACAAATCACAAATCACAATATGAAAACAATTCCCAAAACAATTAGCTTGTGCATGAACAATACACCAAACACAAGGACTAACATTGGATCAACTTGCATTTGACCCAAATGGTGTCACCAAACATGGGCTAGTGTATACTGCACTATCACATGTTAAAACCATTGACTCGTTATACTTGATTAACAAACTAACACCCCAAAACTTTCATGTACAAAACAAGATATTAGATGAAATGAAACGACTAGAAACAATTGCTTCATGGAAACTAAAATTACCAAAAAAAAAACTAGCAACCCAAATCTTTTATCAATTGCAACTTTAAATACATACAGTCTACATGCACATCTTAGCGACGTCATCCATGACACAAACTTATTGGACAATATGATTCTATGTTTTCAAGAAACACACTTGTACATTCCACCCAAAACAAACAATTCCTACCATTCAACTTTGCCATAGAAAATTACATGCATGGCATCCTTACTTGTGTAGAGAAGAAGATATTGATCAAAGCAACAAAAACATTTTGTAACAACAAAATTGAACTCACGCTAATTGACATCTACTTCCAACAACCAATTTGCTTAATCAACATTTATGCAACGCCATTTGAACAAGTGTCTACAATAATAGAAATGATTAGAAAAGAAAAATCACAAACTACACATGTTAATTGTGTCTTCTTAATCATTGGTGATTTTAACATTGATATTCAATTAGAAACAACTCGCAGTCAAGCTCTTACAGAATATATGAAAACTGAGAACTTGCAAGAAATAACAAGTAAGTTATGTCCATGATAAAAAACAACGATAGATCATATCTGGACAAATTTTCCTATTGAACAATGTGAAATCAATCTTGCAAATGCATATTGGTTAGATCATAGCATAATTTATGCTTTTCTACAACTCTAATCAAAACATGGTATATGCTTTCTTGCATTTCTGATCACAACAAAAGCTAAATTTGTCTACATCCCTCGTTTGCAACAATCTAGGTACAATAATGTACCTTGCCTTAGAATCGTCAGTGCATCTAATTTTTTCTTTGTCTTCTGATTTCATAGCTTTCTATTTTCATTAGGAAATTTGCTATGTCAAAACTGAAATATGTTTAAGTTACACAACTAGTGTTTCAAACATCTAACTCTTGTGGAATGTTTTCAATAACTGATTTACAATATATTTGTTTCCTTGTTGTGTTTTCGTAGGCATGCCAATAGAAAAAATTTCAACTCGTAAGCAGATAGTGCAACAAGAAGAAATAAATCCAGTCATATAGTAGATAGTGCAACAAACATAAATGAATTTGGACAAACGGTTTTCTCATTTTCTTGTCATGATCAACTAAAAACCTACTAGTCTTTGCATTTATACATTAATTAGTTTATACATTTTATTTTTCCATTTTAGTGTTTTTAGTCCTCGTATTTACACATTAATTAATTTCAATTTTTCTTTTGTCATTTTACTTTTTCTAAAATAGCAAGCAAGAAAAAAAACAACAAATATGGTCCTACAAATATTCCAATAACCTCCTCACCATTTAAGGCACAAGTTGTACATGTCGACCTTATTGATGTGCATGGAAAACTTATAATAACCATCAACATAAGTGATAAACTAATCTCTTGTCGACCTTGTTTTTTTTCTAAGTAAGGTTAAGCTATTAATATGATACAAAAAAGTAGTTACAGTGATTCTTGGCCAAAAAAGACCCTGGCCTCAATCAACACGCAGCCATGAAAGTTGTCTGAGACTGCCCCAAAAAAGGGAAAACCAGTCCAAAATATGTCCAGAATACAACCAGATTTAACCCACAGTTTATCCAGGCAGACGTGACATGCATTGCAAAGTCTTATGGAGTAGGTTCCTCCACAATTGGACATGCCTAGTCATCCGGGTTGTCCGACTCGCCATGGCCCAACTTCTGATGGCCTTCCTCCATGCTGCCTGTCTCAACCTACGAGCCTGACGTGTCATCCAGATGGCTCTCCAAGGCCAGCATGTCACTTTGAATGCCCATCTCAACATGTGAACTGCCATCAACGGCTTTACCATGCCTTTTGTTCTGACCTCCATCACCTGCCTGCTCATCATTGTTGCCCCTATTCTTGCTTGGGCCAGCTCTATTCGCCTCCTCTATGGAAATGGTCATGGGAATATGCTGCTCGGTCTCTTCTATAATGGAAATGGAGACAGTGGCTACAATAACAAGGCAGTTCAAAGAGATGCGAAACCGAAACTACGTTGTGTGAGGAACAAGATGCAGAGACAGAGGAAAGGTTGCAATGTGAACAGTCGTCGCTTCACGTCTTGAGCTGTGGAGGCTAGCTCTGGCTCTGCCACTTCTAGTATTCGAATATTGACCTACAAGACTGTGCTGGTGGGGATTTTCGGTAGAGGAGATAGGGGAAGCGATGTCAGGGATATGCAAATTAGGGGAGCGAGAACTTCCGCCTCATGTTCCACCACGTCAGCTGCGCATACGGTGGCGGACCATGGTGGATATGGGAATAGGTAAAGAGTCAGGAGGAGTAGAAGAGGAATTGATAGAAGAACTTTGCGTGGAAGTTACAGAGGGCTGGAGGTCGTGAGCCTTATTGCAGAGGTTTGTATGGGAATGGTGGAAGCCATTACCCAAATCAATACAGCTCACAATCTAGGATCTGCGCCCAGTTCTGGTGCATTCAGTCGGCTCTCCTGCCTGTGGAGGGCATGCCCAGTGAAATAGGGGCAGAATGACAGGAATGTTCTCTAGCTCCATGGTTATGCAGGTAATGGCCTTGCCTCGACTTGAGCAGGCATTAAATGTGTCCTGCGAGGTGCCATGAATGTCATTCATGGTGACCTTGGGAAGGTTGCAGAGGGCCATGTGGCCACCCCATCTGCCGTCGCCCCGTCTCATCATCTTAATAACCTTAATTAACACCCGCATCTGGGGGTTGAGCTTCCTTGTGCACCAGGTCAGTGCAAACTTGCAATTGATTGTGGTCATCTATAATGTTGAGAAGACCGTAATGTAGGATTTGGTCCTGTTCCACCCCAATGTTTGCCAAGAGATCAACAACTTTGTTACTGTCCCTTTTGACGTGAATAAAAGTTATTGCTCTCCTATCTTTTATCCATTTCTCTATTGTTTCAAGCCTGGCCATTAATCTCCAGCTTTTGGCAACTCTTGAAGCCGTGCTTCCTTGTTGGATTTGAGTGGCCATATTGATTAGAATTTGAGTGTCCCCTTCTATAATGATGGGATAAAAATTATGTTGGTGAGCTAGCTTCATACCTTGCCACAATCCTTCCAGTTCTATAGAATTGTTCGTATCCCATCCAATGGAGCCAAAATACAATAGTAGGGGTTGGCCCTCATGATTTCTGAATATGCCCCCGTATCCTGCTTTGCCCGGGTTGCCCTTGGAGGCACCATTGAAATTTAACTTAATCACTCTTTTTGGGGGGCGTAACCAATGTGAAAGCTACCTGGTTGTAATGCTAGGTCTATTGGAATTCAATTGTGCTTGTTGGAGCTGGATGTTCCAGTTAGCCCATATGCTTAATTCCTGAGGCTGGGTAGGAAAGTCCTCAGTTGTCCATTGATGCAACGCAAGAGTTTCCTTGATGTTCTGACATAAGTTAGTCCATATGATTTCTAAGGAAGTTTTGTGATTTTTGAAAATTTGCTTATTTCTTTCCTTCCAGATTGTCCATAGAAGGATACCTGGCAATATTGTCCACAGCTTGTTGAGAACTTTGCTATTATAGGGCTCCGGAGTCTAGTTGCAAATGGTGCCTTTTATATCCCCAAGAAGTTTGTAGGGTCTCTGGCATCTGAAAGTGAGCTTTTCCTAGAGTTGATTGGCCATGTGGCAGGAGTCCATGAGGTGTTGAATAGTTTCTTCATTGTTTTGATAGTTGGGACAGTAGGATGGTCCTTGAAATCCTCTTTTGATTAAGTTATCGCATGTGAGAATTCTTTGATGATACAACAACCAGATGAAGGTGGAGACTTTGGGCCAGATCCCGGTAGTCCAGATATGATTCCAAGCAGGATCTGTTGGTTCCTGAGTTTGGAACATTAGCTGGTATGCTTCTTTGGTGGTGTATGTTCCTTTCGGTGTATATCCCCATCTTAATACATCGCTTCCTGTATTGACTCTGATTCTTCTGCTGGTGAGCTCTTTGTGTAGCTCCATGTTATGAGCTTCCGTTTCTTGCTGTGCTATTTGCCTCAACGGTTTCCATTGCCTGAATCCCTGTATAGTGCTGAGAGTCCAGAAATGTGCTACATTGTCCTCTTGGTTAATGTCGTTTCCATTATGATTTGTGCATGGTAAGAGTGCTGCAATTTTGGGTCTCTATTGCCATGAATCCATCCAGAAATGGGCCGTCCTCCCGTCCCTTATCTCCCAAAAGCTATGTTGATGGATGACCTCTCTGTGTTGCTTGGCCGCATTCCAAATTAGGGATCCTGTGAGCGTGGTAGTTATCCTTATCAGTTCTTGTTGTGGTCGATTGTTTGCATACTTTTCAGTCCATAATTGCGCCCATGGCTTCTGTGGGTAGGATACCCATTGCCACCAAATCTGTGCTCCCATCAACATAAGGATACCCATTGCCTTGTTGATGTGCATGGACAACTTATAATAACCATCAACATAAGTGATAAACTAATCTCTCAATTTGTCTTATTTTTCTCTGTCAGAAAAAGTGTCGGCAAAAGTGTCTGTATAACAGGATTCAATGTCACTAAGAAAAGCCACTGCATCTCATTTCCTTCAACATCTATAATTGAGACAATACCCATGCTTTGTTCTAAATGTCGACTTACTCTAGACACTACAATTGCTATGCTTTTAGAAGCAAGTATAGATTATTCAGTTGGAAGCTTCACAACACTTGTCACAGGATGCCAACAAAACAATCATCAATTTGAAATATATGTCAAAGATGGTGAAACAAATAGTGACTGTGTCCCAATATTATGTTAATTTTTTTGTTTTATTATTCTTTTCTTTTTATGTGTCTATATTTTATTTTTCTTGCTAAAAGAATTTATGTTTCAATGCTCTTTTTGTTACAACTAATTAAAATTTTCACCCTTTTTTTTTTTTGTTTCAGATGCATTTGGCCAAACAACGCAAACAAAAATTTGGGGAAGAAAAATCTTCCTTATTTTCAAAAACATGGTTCAACATGGACCAAGAGAATCGCATACCATATGTACATGTTTATCAAGCTTCTTTGAGCCACTTAATGATGAATTGACAAAATATTATCTACAAACTCTTGCCAAAACAAAGCTCCAGGAAAGTTTTCAATTGCATTTCAACTTCTTCTTATTTATCGAATCCACCAAAAACAAATGTTAAAAAAGGTAACAAAAGTATGTGTATTCCCAGCAAAAATACTATATATTATTGGGATTCTCAAACCATTTGATTTGTTTTTCCTGTCATACAAGCCATTGTGCAACGAGTGTAAGAAACTAATTAGAACAATGAATTGTTGAGTTGATAACATGATTTATTACACAAATTGTACTGAAAAAAAAGATATTTTCTTATGAACAAAGATTACAATGTACAATAAAAGATGTAAATGACAAGCTAGATTTCACCCTTTCAAAAGACCTTCTTCAAATATTCTTTCCAAGTCTTCTGCAAATATCCTCTGTAGAATATAAATAAAACATCTCTACAATTGTTTTCATGTTACATGCATTTTCACTATTAAAGGGAACCTTTACAATTTCTATGGACAATATCATTATTGATGTCAAGTAGATTTGATATTTTCAATTACTTTGTTAAGCCTAAGTTTTGTAATATGCATGTTGATAGTTCTATTAAGCCTCAGTTTTGTAACCTGCATCTTAACAATTGTAAATATGAAAAACTTGTATATTTCTAGAGGGTTTTGTTGTCCAATGAAAAATAATTGTTTTGTAACATGCATCTTAACAGTGGTAAATAAGAAAAACTTGTATATGTCTTAAGAGTTTTGTTTTCCAATGAAAAAAGACATTGTACTTCGCTAGCTTTCTAAGCATTTATACCAAAATGTTTAATGACATTATGTTGTATATTATTTATCTTTTTTTTTAGGTTGTCTCTCCATTATAATTCTTTCTCCAATGATATAATATTTCTCTTGCAGTTATGCTTCTGCGAAAACCAAATTTTGCCACAAAGATGAAACTTCTTTGTTTCACATCCATACCTAGTCTTATTTGAAGCCTGAATTTTCTAATGGTTGCAGGGCCCTCTAATTTCATCATGATTTTAAATTAGTATTTTTTTTAGAATATATATATCTATATATATCTATATATATATATATATATATATATATATATATATATATATATATATATATATATATATATATATATATATATATATATATATATATATATATATATATATATAGATATATATATATATATATATATATATATATATATATATATATATATATAGATATATAATTCTGTGAAGTTAATTACTGTGTGCATTCACTTCATCTTTCTATATTATGATCAATTTTTCGCTCTTTATCATGGTATCAAAGCTTATATATCACTCCTTAGTTTTAGTGGACCTAACCAACCATAAGCAGATTCTTGCTTCATCGTTGTTGGCTTTGGGTTTTTTTGGTGCTTGTGTAATCACAAAGGAAGTATTTAGCTTCCATGAAATGTGAATAACCATATTTACAAATAGAAAAATTAAGTAGCATCGTATAGAGCTCAGACTGGCCTTCATTGTAGTAATTGTTGTGGTTACATCTTCCCATTTCACCCCATGCAATGAGAGAAGTCTACAATTTAAGTCTCAAGACTGTGCAACTTTTGAGGATAAAGGGTGGTTTATAATCGATTATTTAGCTAGAATGCCTTAATTTCTTAAGAGATATGCAACCAACAAAGTTACTATTAAGAGTTGCAATGAGAACTATCGGTCTGTCTTGTTCAACAACTTTGAGGGTGAATTTTTTTTTAGAAACCAATATAATGACTTTTAGCATACCCAAAAATGGGTTTCCAAAGAGTGTAACTTTTTCTTATGAAAGCCTAAGAAATAGATGCTTAAATATACTAGTTTTGCGAATAATTGGTTAAGGCGTTAAAAAAATATGAGTTTAGAAACCATCCCTCGAAATATAATTCCTTTTAGCATATATGCATAAATGGCCCCCCAAAGATTATCTCAAACATGTAACTTTTCCTTATGAATGTGTAAGAGATAAATTCTTACATAACCTGGTTTTGGGCTAAAGTATATTAGTTAATTACACCAGTTTCTGTCCTGCCCATAAAGGCGATGCTATCATGGAACTTGCAAACCCATATAATAGCCTTTGAACTATGAAAAAAAATTGATATTCAAATAATGTTTCAGTTCTCTGCACCATCTTTGAAAATAAATATTATCAATATTGTTACTAGTCATAGCTATTAAAAATACTTCTACAAGGCTGCAATGTTAAGAGGTTTCTTTCTCATGCGCCATTCCAACACCCCAAGGTACCAAAGGGGGCACTAGGAGGTAGGGGTTGAAGTTATGACACCACCCTCAAAGTCTCTTTAATACCTTCCATCATTTGTTAGGGGGCCAACTCACTTGGAACTAGTGGCTGTGGTCAAAAAATAAGTTTATATGACCCAACATCCAACTATAATAGAAGTGGTGAAGATTTTTGGCAGGTTTGGAATGTGAAATGTACTGATACCTTCTGAAAAAGACATCTTAGGAGATGATTCCAAAGCATGTCATCAATTGTTGGAAATACAGTTTTGAACATATTTCCTTGTCCTTCTAGCCTTTTCCTTTCTTGGATTTATTTTTATAACAATGTTCTAAATATTTGATAGATTATAGCCTATTTGACATCATTGTATACCACCAATAATTTTTTACAAAGCAATTCTATTTTTTGAAGTCAAAATTTATTTCTAATTTCATCACCATAAGGTGTATTTAACTTGGTTCAAACAATACACTAAGTAACAATAGAAACAAAGAAATCCTAGATGCCAATTTCTCATGGTCACTAACCTGCTCTTGACTTGGGATAAGAATAAGACTTGAAACCAGTGATATGGAATTTGAACAATATGTCATCTCACAAGATACAAATTGACAGTTTTTTTGGCATTGCATAAGCTTTAGATTTACATGCCCAAATTTCATACCCGCCATTCCTTATTGTAGATGTGCATTTTTTGGCATGTAATGCACTTTTTCAATTCAAATGTAAACATCCATATGTCACATATTGAAAAATATATCTTCTGTTTTTCATGATTTTTCTGCATAAATTGCCCTTTGGCACTTTTTTCCTTTATGGCTTGTTAGGGTCATTAGTTTCATTGTCAAATGTATCTTCCATGTCCTTCAATTTTCAGTTTTTGAATAAGTTGAGCCTATGACCACTGCTACTATCATAGCCTCAAATTTATTGTTTGACATCATTGAATTTATTCCATAGAGAGTTCATCCAAAGCACAAAAGAGTATGAAGTCAGTGGGATTCATGACATCACACATGTTTATACAGTTAAGTCAAAAATGGCTATGTGTCAATTGTTCATTGATCAAAACCATCTCCAATGAAGTTGTGTCAGTCTAAAGTTCTGATGGTCATGAGGTCTGGTCATTAAAGGTGTTTTAAATTCTTATCCCCTATTTCTATCTACCCCATGTTTCCCTATTTCCTACCCTATTTCCCTTTATAAATACCTTCATATATCATCTACCATGACACCACTACCACTCCCCTATACTCATCACATGTACAACCCTCATTCTCATTCTCCCCTATCCACTTTATTCTCATGCCACTATACATTCATGCAAACTATGCCTAATTTGAGCACATAACATCCCTACAAGATAACACAGATCAATTCCCAGCTGACAGTTGATGAGAAATTGAGGTCATACTCATTATGGGAATCTGTTGCACAAGCCCTGTTTTAATCACCATTTGAAATAACGTTTTTTGACCAAATGGAGTTGAATTTAGAGAAACAGAAAGAGTTTTCTTAATAACGGGTCAAATAATAGTAACTTCTTCTAGGTTATACACATGTGTCACGGATTAGAAGATTTGATTGCATATTCAAAGGCCATTTTTCAGATTGCACAAATAGTTGGCTTTAATCATTGTTTTACATAGTATTTTCTAGAAAGCTGGGAAATAACTTAGACAAAATAAGAGAGGTTTATCTTTAAAAAACATCATATACAATAACCTCCTTCAGTGTTTACACAAGTATTTTTTTTGGGAGATATGTCCCAAAGAAAATATAACATGCAGGCGCTACACAGTCCATGCCCACACTACTACACACATGCTTGAGGGAAGGCACCTGTCAGGTTTTCATGGGGCTGACATGGAGTATATGTGCAAGCCATTTGACTTCCTCAGCAGCCCACCACATGCCAATTTCAGAAGCCCAAAGTTTTTGATGTTGCGCAGCTGATACAAAACCTTTTGCACACTTAGAAAGGAGCTTTGTGCTTTTTACTATTGTACCTCATGCTAACCATGTTTGGATATATTTTGGTTTATTATTTACAAATTTTTTTTTTTAGAGATAAAAATCACTTTTCTGTTTTATGATTTTGAGGAAAAGTATTTGGAATAACAACAGTTTTCCTCCTTTTAGTTTTGAGATCGATCCTCTGTTGGGTCGAATGTGCATTGATTTTAGACATGATGTTATCCTATGTATGAACTATATAAGGTGAGCAATACATATGGAAAAGGTTGTTGATGGTTTTCATTATTGTTGGGGAAAATATGACAATTTGTTGTTGTGATCTCTGTTAATGCATGTGCTTGAATGTTGAAGAGATTCCATTGGAGTTACAAAGATACTTATGGTATGGATGTTTTAGATATTGTCTCTTCTTAGTTGTATATTATCCTTGTTGTGTTATTATCAAACTGATTTGAAAGTGTATGGAATAGTTACACTTGAATTCATTTCATATGCTCATGTGTAGCTGTCCCAAATATTTCAAGTTGCAAATGGAATATGTATGCCTTTGATAGTTTTGTGTTTTCTTCTTGATATTCATTTATCTAAGTTGTAGTAATGAACTATTAGTTATTCTTCTATTTTTGATGAATTTCTTGATATCCCCATCTTCACTATACTACAATTTGTCGTTCACTCTGAAATTCATACTAATTGAGCCTCTGTACATGAAATTGGTTGGAAATACATCAACATTTTGGATCAGGAAGGTCATGATCACATCACTAGTTTTTCTTAGAACCCTCTACTACCCCCATACCAAAAATCAAACATTTTCAGAATTGGCCTCTGTCAAAAAATCATATTCAAAATTTTTATCTCTAAGTCTTCTCAGTGAGGGAGCCCCCTCAGGTTGAAGAAGATTGGTCATTCAACCAAAGGAGGTTTGTGGTTACCTATGGGTTCCTCTCCTCAGCATGGAGGAATTACATAGTGCTAACATGCCCAAGGGTTAAATTTTTTACTCTTTCAGCTATTTGGAGATTGCAAGGAACATTTTATGTTCAAATGGTGAAATCTATGACCTTTGAGAGATAGGACAGGTTTAATTCACTATTTTGAAAATTCAATAAATTCTAAACTTTGTTGTTGAAAGCCAAATTGCCATCCCTTGGCGTAGTATAAATCATAGAGTGAACATGCAATGACATGGAACCTACAGTCCTATTTAAATTTATTCGATCTTTAACAAAGCTACATTCCTCCATGTGAAGCTGCCTTGAAAAGACTCCTGATCCCTTTTGTACACACTGGTGGAAAAGCACAATATGGTATGGCTTAGGGAAATTTTGAGGTGTTTTTGCAAGTTTTCTGAATGGGTACTGGGTGCGTTAGGCATTTCTTGCAACGTAGCCTCCAAAAATTTTAGATCTGGTGCACACGATTGTACTGAGTGCTTTTTGGGGTTAAATTCTATGGAGGATCTTAGATGTGTTAATATATCTCCTTTAGTTTGTTTCCAAAGTGCATCTTTGATGATGGATTTGACAGCGCATAGGTTCACTGCCAATAGTGTTGCTGAGGTTGGTGTTACCTACCTTGGAGGTTGCCAAAAATGTGGAGGAAGAATGGATCAATTCTCATTTTGGTACAAATGCAGAGTGGGCAGATCTACATTAAAGCAGTTTGTACGAATTGCACATAGATCACATGGTGTTATGTATTAGCCCTAAGCTTCACCACCAAAATCATAGTAAAGAGTTTCTCGATGTCATTCATTTTCTTCTTCCACCGCCCAAATTGGGCACTAATGCTTTAGATGACCATACTTGTGGTATGTGTTGCACCTAAACTAATATTTTCAAAAATAGGGACTTGCTTTCAAAAGTTGCTATATGAACTTATGTAATAGTGTCTTTAAATTCATGGCTTCTTTTCACAAACATTTATCCTTTAATTGAAGCAGGCCTTAAGGTGCCTTCCCAAATTATTGTGAATCAATTTAAAATGTTGTGAATCCAGCATCCTGATGTGTCATAAACAAAAATGCACCATTTTGATAATATGGCCTTCATTTCAAAACCTCACTTGTAAATGAGAATCTAATACCAAAGTAGCCCCTTACCTTTCAAATTCCACTGAGATTCAATCCAACCCCAAGGAGTTGTCATGGATGGACATAATCCAATACATTTGCATATCGACCTTCTCTTCTTTTAGAATGCAAACATTTATTTTCAAAATGTTTCATTTAAAACTAGTTCTTGGCCCATCTTGGACCTTTTTAGTTGACCATTTTGAAGATCTTTGAGGATGGTTCATGTCTTCATTTTCCCTTTTCTTTGTGGGAAGTTTTTCAATGGACTATTTGAAATTACAATATCGGGCTCCTAGTGTTTGCATAACATATGAGTGTGAAGGAGTAACACCCCTATTGTTTCTTGTCATTGTAAAATTGAACTGTCTCTAGAGTCCTTTATACATATGCTTCAAGAATCTATTCTCCTATTATTTATTAGATACAACATCGTGTGTCTTATTTGAATGTCGCACAAATGTTGATTAATCACCTAGGCTCCACTCTGATAAGTATTTTAAATAACTATAAATTTAACATAGCATGATGTTAACAAAATCATATTAAAAAACAATCATTGTCTTGAATGATGACAAAATATGTAAAGCTTCTTAATGTGAAATTAACCTTAAACAATGTATCCCTTTTGAGTTAAATGGAGGGTATATAATTTTTCATGTGCTTTATTGAATACTCAATAAAATTTTAATCTTTAATGGATGATATGGGTATGTTATCTGTCTGGCTCAAAGGTGTTATGTTCTAAGAGGCAATATATGATATAATGGGCTTATATATTCTGCGGGATCCTAATTTACATTACTTTTTCTTGTTGAAAAATGTCTTATATTTACATAAAAATAAAAAATATTTACAAACATTAGAGAAAAATGTTGAATTGATGGAATGCACATCATAGTTTTTCTTCTATAAAGCTATGAAAATTGAAATAAAATCTGAATAAGCTATGGGTTCTAGAGATTGGGCATCTATGATCAACAAATCATCTTTGGCCAGTTATTGATGGTGTACCTCATCTTTTTACATCGTACAAAATAAGTGAACTAACCTCTTGCTCAAAAGCAGACTTACACTTGTTTTTCTAGAGAATGAAAAAGGTTGATATCCTCAAGCATTGCAAAATCCTAGTGAAGGCAGAATACAATAGAGAGTGGAAATCCCAAAACAAATCAACATGCCAATGGACCCTACCCTGAAGTAGATTGGAACAATGATCTTTTAAATAATTATAGCTACTTTTGAATGGAGTTCGGATTTTCCACAGTGTTCATGTTTTTAAGTCGACGTTTCGAGTCTGAAACTAGACTCATCATCAGGACAAAATGTGAGGAGAAAAGAAGGAAATGCAAGGTATAAATGTGAAGAACCTAGGTTGTGAAGACCAATCCCAACCTAGGTTCTTCACATTTATACCTTGCATTTCCTTCTTTTCTCCTCACATTTTGTCCTGATGATGAGTCTAGTTTCAGACTCGAAACGTCGACTTAAAAACATGAACACTGTGGAAAATCCGAACTCCATTCAAAAATCACACCACAGTAATCTGCAAACGAAAATAGTTACCCTGCACGGAGGGGAGACTTGGAAAGAGATACGTATTCTCGAAAAAACAAGGGTAAAAATAAGGAGAAAAGAAGCTGATCTGAATTTTCTGAAGCAATGCAGAGACTCAAATCTCACACCTAATTTTTCATCAATGAGGTAAAGAGTCGGCCATTGGTCTTCACAACCTAGGTTCTTCACATTTATACCTTGCATTTCCTTCTTTTCTCCTCACATTTTGTCCTGATGATGAGTCTAGTTTCAGACTCGAAACGTCGACTTAAAAACATGAACACTGTGGAAAATCCGAACTCCATTCAAAAATCACACCACAGTAATCTGCAAACGAAAATAGTTACCCTGCACGGAGGGGAGACTTGGAAAGAGATACGTATTCTCGAAAAAACAAGGGTAAAAATAAGGAGAAAAGAAGCTGATCTGAATTTTCTGAAGCAATGCAGAGACTCAAATCTCACACCTAATTTTTCATCAATGAGGTAAAGAGTCGGCCATTGGTCTTCACAACCTAGGTTCTTCACATTTATACCTTGCATTTCCTTCTTTTCTCCTCACATTTTGTCCTGATGATGAGTCTAGTTTCAGACTCGAAACGTCGACTTAAAAACATGAACACTGTGGAAAATCCGAACTCCATTCAAAAATCACACCACAGTAATCTGCAAACGAAAATAGTTACCCTGCACGGAGGGGAGACTTGGAAAGAGATACGTATTCTCGAAAAAACAAGGGTAAAAATAAGGAGAAAAGAAGCTGATCTGAATTTTCTGAAGCAATGCAGAGACTCAAATCTCACACCTAATTTTTCATCAATGAGGTAAAGAGTCGGCCATTGGTCTTCACAACCTAGGTTCTTCACATTTATACCTTGCATTTCCTTCTTTTCTCCTCACATTTTGTCCTGATGATGAGTCTAGTTTCAGACTCGAAACGTCGACTTAAAAACATGAACACTGTGGAAAATCCGAACTCCATTCAAAAATCACACCACAGTAATCTGCAAACGAAAATAGTTACCCTGCACGGAGGGGAGACTTGGAAAGAGATACGTATTCTCGAAAAAACAAGGGTAAAAATAAGGAGAAAAGAAGCTGATCTGAATTTTCTGAAGCAATGCAGAGACTCAAATCTCACACCTAATTTTTCATCAATGAGGTAAAGAGTCGGCCATTGGTCTTCACAACCTAGGTTCTTCACATTTATACCTTGCATTTCCTTTTTTTCTCCTCACATTTTGTCCTGATGATGAGTCTAGTTTCAGACTCGAAACGTCGACTAAAAAACATGAACACTGTGGAAAATCCGAACTCCATTCAAAAATCACACCACAGTAATCTGCAAACGAAAATAGTTACCCTGCACGGAGGGGAGACTTGGAAAGAGATACGTATTCTCGAAAAAACAAGGGTAAAAATAAGGAGAAAAGAAGCTGATCTGAATTTTCTGAAGCAATGCAGAGACTCAAATCTCACACCTAATTTTTCATCAATGAGGTAAAGAGTCGGCCATTGGTCTTCACAACCTAGGTTCTTCACATTTATACCTTGCATTTCCTTCTTTTCTCCTCACATGTTGTCCTGATGATGAGTCTAGTTTCAGACTCGAAACGTCGACTTAAAAACATGAACACTGTGGAAAATCCGAACTCCATTCAAAAATCACACCACAGTAATCTGCAAACGAAAATAGTTACCCTGCACGGAGGGGAGACTTGGAAAGAGATACGTATTCTCGAAAAAACAAGGGTAAAAATAAGGAGAAAAGAAGCTGATCTGAATTTTCTGAAGCAATGCAGAGACTCAAATCTCACACCTAATTTTGCATACATTAAACACAGGTTACATAACCATAAATATCACAGAATTTTTGAACGATTCAGCAAAATCATCAATGAGGTAAAGAGTCGGCCATTGGTCTTCACAACCTAGGTTCTTCACATTTATACCTTGCATTTCCTTCTTTTCTCCTCACATTTTGTCCTGATGATGAGTCTAGTTTCAGACTCGAAACGTCGACTTAAAAACATGAACACTGTGGAAAATCCGAACTCCATTCAAAAATCACACCACAGTAATCTGCAAACGAAATTATAGCTACTCTTAGCAAAGTGTCACTCCTAGAAATTTTGTTTCATCATCTATTTGTGATGATAGAAAAGACAAAGGCCGAGAACCCATTG
Source organism: Pinus tabuliformis (assembly GCA_031772625.1). Classification (NCBI taxonomy): domain Eukaryota; kingdom Viridiplantae; phylum Streptophyta; class Pinopsida; order Pinales; family Pinaceae; genus Pinus; species Pinus tabuliformis. The sequence continues at coordinate 1,753,231,598 of CM062817.1, read as the reverse complement.
TGGGTTGGCTAGGCCTTGGATGGGATTCCCTGATACACAAAAATGGTTTCATCATCTATTCATGATGATAGAAAAGACAAAGGCCGAGAGCCCACTATGGGTTGGTTGGGACATGGATGGGATTCCTTGATACATAGCAAACTAGGGGAATATTCTTAATTGATAAGAAAGTGAATATCCTTAGCTTATAAGAATGTTTGATGGACCAACACTATGGAATTTACACACCCATCTATTCTCTAGATTAGTTGACACCCATCTCAGATTGAGAACCATGAATAATAGAAGTCTATGATGTGAAAGAGAATCTAGTTACCCATACACATACTGTTGAGGAATTTGACTAAAACTCCATCTCCAAATTCCAATCCCTCCAAAAAGGTTGAGGCATCCCTATATTCACTTTGAATATACAGTGTATGAACCATGATATTTCTCAACTTGATAATCAATTGATGGTCTGGGGAAATTCCTTCATACTCCTAAGCAAAAAAGCATCAATCCTCTTATGATTTCTCAATGATTGAAAACTCCAATAAAATCGAGCCCATTGTGTTTTTATGTTTTCAAAAAACCAAATTGATGACTCATGTGTTGATTATTTATGGATGCATGGGTTAGCTATGGACATGTAAATTTTTGCAATCCAAATTTCATCAGATGTTGAGTTTATTTGGCCAAAGACAGGGACAAGTTCCATAGCTGCGGTAACTACTAACCTGATAAAGCCTTATGTTGGTCTATAATACTAAACCCTGTTTATGGGCATGTTTTTTTTGGAGAGAAAAAAAGATCTTTTCTCATTGGAAGATCATTGTTAACTACCCTGTTTATGGGCATGTTTTGTTTGAAGAAAAAAAGCTCTTTTCTCATTGGAATATCATTGTCAACATTGAGCACTGAGTCCATAAAGAATTGTTTTCAGCAAGTAGTACAAGTCTTAGATAGTACAACCTAGCAAGGATTTGTTTATTCTCATGGTCGTCTAATATTGAAATGGTATTATGCTTTTCCACCAATGTGTAGAAAAGGGATTAGGAGTCTTTTTAAGGCAGCTTCACATGGAGGAATGTATCTTTGTTAAAGATCAAATAAATTTAAATAGGACTGCAGGTTCCATGTCAGGTTCCGTGTCATTGCATGTTCACTCTATGATTTATACTATGGAAGCATGACACACTACAACATAGAGGGGGGTTTTAACACAATATTTGAGACACATTTTGGGCAAATTGTCTTAAGTTGAGACAACAAAAAACTTGTGTATTGTCTTTAAGCGGGTGTCTCAAATTTAATGTCTTAAAATATTTTGTCTTAAAAATTGTCTCTATAACGACAATATATAACACAAGTGTTATTGCCTCTTAGGAGACAATTTTTTTGGATATATTGTCTTACTTTGAGACAAAACGAAACTTGTGTATTGTCTTAAATGTTGTCCTTAAGCTGGTGTCTCAAATTAATGTCTTAAAAAATTGTCTCGATAAAGAAAATATATAACAAAAGTGTTATTGTCTCTTACGAGACAATTTCATTTTTCTCTCTTTAGAGACAATAATTTGGATTAAAGACATATTGTCTTTATAGAGACAATATGCCTTTTGTCTCTTTAAAGAAAATATAAAACAACGAATCCAGAAAAACATCTCACCATTGATATAAATAAATATAAAATGTATTTAATTAAAAATAAACAACAGTACCATTAATTAATTAAAATCAAGCAACAATATCATTAACTAATTCATATTAGGGCATAGTGGAATCAAACCAACAACCTCCTACATGTAAAGCAGGTGCCCTTCCAATGAGCTAGCACCCTTTAAAGAATTATGTGATCAGGTTGGGAAGTTAGAGGATGTGGCAGAGATACAGGAGGTGATGATGGAGCTTTAGGAGGGTTTCCAAGATGAAATGGATAGGACGAAGGTGGTTGAATTTTCACATAGTTGATAGTATTAACATGATATTCTATAGGTACTTGTAAGTGTAATAGAGTATCACATCGATTACTGATATACCTACCTTATACTGATCTTAGTCTAGTAAAAGGTAATGTGATTAATTAACATAACATTTTAGTCGTACTACTATACTATAATAGTAACACATACTATACTAGTATCATGTAAAAGATTCTCTATACAAATGACATAATTATTCGTTATGGATAAATAATAACATAATAAATGTAAGTGATAGAGATAATGATATCCTAATAACTTATACGATAAAGTAGTGTGAGTGATGATATGTCAACAGCTACGAGTAATAAGGGATACAATGACATATCTACGAGTAATAAGGGATACAATGCCAAGTAAGGGAATCATGTTTACATAAGCTTTATGCTAAGAGTTGACACATATGATATGGAAACACTAGTCACACTTATGAATTAGTGCACTTGTTCGAGCTTGTTAGTATTCATGAATCAGTGCACTTGTTCGAGATTATTAGTATAGTGAATACTAGTAATCTTCATCTACATGGGTTTAGTTCTAGTACATTAACTATGACAAGATTCTTAGTACTAATCTGATGATGAACCTTATCGAACTCATATGTATAAGAGTTGACACATATGATATGGAAATAGTAGTCACACTTGTGAATTAGTGCAATTGTTCGAGCTTATTAGTATTCATGAATCAGTGCACTTGTTCAAACTTATTAGTATAGTGAATACTAGTAATATTCATCTACATGGGTCTAGTAATCTTCATCTATATGGGTTTAGTTCTATTACAGTTACTATGGCAAGATGCTTATAGTACTAATACGATGATTAACCTTATCGAACTCATATGTATAAGTGAAACAATACTACAAGCCTTACTTAGCTTGTTTCCATTAGATTGATTGCCATAGTAGCTCAAATTCTTAAGCATATTATGATCACTATACTAGATTAATCTGATGCTGATTAATTATTGGTTTCATGTTATCTATGGTGTTATAAGAGTATAACTAATAATAATACTTACATAAACATTCTACCTAGTAAGCTATTAGCTCTCATCAATACCACATGTTCCATAATTGCAATGCTATACCTATGCTTATGAATCATTATTTCTATTAGCTCATAGTAAGAGTGCAGTTATGGATAATACGTGATAGCTAAACTAGTATTGTGTCCATCACTATTAACAACTGTAATCACTAGCCAAAAAGTAGATATAAATGGGTGTACTATTATGATTGAATGCTATGGTTACAATAATATGTAAGGCCGAGTTGTTTACTTCATACAAGTAATGCTTGAACTATCACCTTTTGTTAAACTAACACTTAGACTGTATTCATACCAGTCCAATCAACGGAGTAAGTAGTTATACTGATGCAACAAGACAAGGTCTGATTTATTATCATTATATAATGAGCTTAGCAGTTTCTATAGTTATAAGTTGTTACATGGTTTTATATACATTAAACCTTAAAACAAGGTCACTAGAGTTATTAGAATTGAACCAAACTATAGCTATAAGCTAAGTTGAACGAGTATAGTGGAATGCAATAATCTATAAATACAAGCAAGCTTATAAATCTTTTCATATTCAACAAGATTAAGCACAATTCTAATAAAGGAACATGAGTTGGGACCATTTGTACTTATAAGTATTGTATAAGGATAACACATCATGTCCACCAACTTTATACATAACATGTTTTCCAGATTAGAGCTTGTACCTATTCATAACCCATTAGTGCTTCCATAGTAGGTGATGATGGAGCTTCAAGAGGGTTTAGCTTGTACCTATTCATAACATATCAGTTCTTCCACAGGAGATGATGATGGAGCTTCAAGAGGGTTGCCAAGATGGATGTGGTTGAACTTTCACATCAACTATCCCAAAAATAATTGAACATCTTAAACTCAAAAGAATTAGATAGGTATTGAAGAGTTTGTCCATGAAATTCATGTACACAACATCCAGAAGAAGAGTTAATTGAAATATGAATTGTAGAAATTTCTTAAACGAGAAAAAAAATAGCTATTCTATCATGATTGTTGAGTTGGAAGAATGTGCAAGATTAAAAAATATCTTTCTTGGAAAATAACATCAGATCACATAATATTTGATTTCTTTGAAGTATTAAATTTTTTGTAAACACTACAAGTCAATTGATATAGTAACAAAGGATGGGAGTAAGAGAGGATTCCCCATACATGAAGAAGAATACATTGTTGCAAATGTAAAGGCCATATATTTTTCTACCAAAACCATAAATATATCTATGAAATAAAACTCTCCATACCTCATCACTTTCCAAAAAAATATGACATAAGCTCTCTCAGATTAAACCCGAGATAGATATTTTAGTTTCGCTTTTTGAGTATTTGTTGCAGAGATGAACAATACAAGCCACAACTTGAGCCCAAACTTTCAATCATTCCTTCACTTGTTGAGGATGGCCTCATGGGTTGGAGATTTTACAACTGGCAATAGGAGATTGTGCGTAGCCCTCATTGTTTGGAGAATACTTGCTATCAAGAGTAGACACAAGACATGATTTCTAATGATGGTCATCTTGAAAATGTTGGCCAATTCCATAACATAACTCCATGGCTAGTAAGCTATTGAGAGCTCATACATTTCTTCATAATTGAAACTAAATCGCAGATCTAGACAACCATTCAACTCATCTAAGTCCATGGTCTCGTGGGCTGGATATTTTCTAATTGTTAATAGGAGATTGTGCATAACCCTCATTATTTGGAGAATTCTTGTTATCAAGGGTAGATTGAAGACTAGATTTCTGATGGTAGTCATCTTGAAATTGTTGGCCGATTACATCACATAAATCCAAGGCTAGCAAGGTATTGAGAACTCAAACATTTCTTCATAATTTAAACTGAATCCGAGATCTAAACACCTGTTCAACTCATCTAAGGTCATGTTTGTAAGCTTCCTAACTTAGGGAGTACTAGAAGTATGTTTGAAAGTTTAAAAAGGAGAATCAACTTTGGCCTCTTTACTAGATGACTCAGAATTTGCTTTAGACTGGAAATCACTGCAATAATTATAATCATAGGACAATTCCTTGTGATAGAGCTTGATATATTTTCTTTTCCAAAGCCTTCTCATGTTATTATTCTCTACTAGACCTAGATATGCTTCCTTTGCTTCTACTTTTCTTAGATTCACTCAAATCTCTGCACTGATTTGCATCTCCATAAACTACATAGATTAGCTTGTTGAGAGGCTTACTTAAATCAGAGAGTGGAGACTTCTTGTTGTACCTTGAGATAAGAGATGCCAAAATCCATCATTAGATGAGTCTTTCTTTTTCCTTAACCTTATGAGACTACTACACAATATTACAGTCCACTCACTTCAATCCTTGAATTCTAGATGCAAAAATTCAGTGCTCTACGCACTACAAATTTTTTAGTTTTATAGTAATCTAAATTATATAAAAAATATACGGTAGCTCCAAGCCCTAAGTCAGGTCATATTTGGAGCAGTAGAGAGGCAAGAAGTGGACAGTGGTTAAGACCCTAAGAGTTGGTACTCTTTGAGGAAGAGGAGAGCAACTAGTGGGAAAACTTGTTTGGGCCAAAGTTCAGTCACTCTTGGAGTATCAGGAGGGTTGATAGTGGCAGATTTTTAAACTAGAGATGCACATTTTCTGAGGGAGTGGAAGTTGTGTGATCAGTAGAAGAGGAAGCAAGTTACCTGCCAGATGTGTTCAAGGTACGTGGACTGAAAACATAGTGGATGCACACAATCAATAGACCAAGTTTACTTTGTTCAGGGACATATTGGTCATCATAGTTGTTGATACCAAGCCTTAGTTATTGATACAAGTTTTCTTGTATCAGGGCTGATTTTAAGGGCCATAATCCCTGGTATGGGAGCTCTAAGGTTGTTGTATTCAAGTTTGTAATATAACAAGTGTTGGGTTAAAATTTGTCTTTTGTACTAGTTGATTCACTGTTATTTGTTATTACATTGTGCAAAGTAGAAGTGTTGTGGAATTTGAGTGTGTTTGTGATCGTGATATTAGACTCAAATGAGATTCTTGAGTACCATGGAAAAATAAACACTTCACTTGTTTTATAAGCAATACAAGCATTCTAAGATTCTAATGTTTTATTGCAACTATCTACTCAAACACCATATTGGTACTCAATGCATTTTAATGCCTAAATAAATATTTGATCACCCTAAGGAGGTAATAAGATAGGGTTTACCCTCAAGGAGATTGTGGAAGAGGAGAGGAGACATCTTGGACACATGTAAGGGTCAAGTGTTGAAGCCCAAGGAGGACTTGCTTGTGTTGATGCTTGCTTGTTGGAAATCTTTGGTGGTAGAAAAGGTTTTCTTGGTTTTCCCTAGCTAGGGTTTTGAGGAGATTGAAGAATTGTACCAACTTCTGATAAGCTGTGAGTATGTATATGCACTTCATTTCTATTATATATGTATGAAGTTTTGAACAGTCTAAAATGGTGAAAGTGCAGAGTTGATTTTAGGCTCACATTGTCTTCTTGATGGGTAATTTCTAGCACTTGTTGTTCATGCCGATTTGGCATAACATATGGCTGAAAGGGTTAAGTGATTCAACATACATATTGATAATAATAGAGAAAATCTAGTGTTATAAATCTATTGTAATCGAAGTGATTTCAGATCTAATTTATGCTTGGAAAAATGTGCCCTGAGGGCTGAAACTTGTTGGAATATATTTGGTATGTTTTCTCTCACGTTAGTCTGTTGGGTTGAAGTGAGATGAAAAATTGTCCACTGTTTGCTGCTATAAATTAATATTTAAGATCAACTATGAGGCCAAATTTCACAAGGAATAGATCTAGGAAAATTTCCTTCTCAGGTGAAATTTTGAATTTGCAATAGAAGTCATGAAGTTCAAAATTTCTACATGGGTGTTCCTTTTTGAAATGGCATTTCTCCTTCAGAGATGTGTGATTCATGTCTTCAAAGGCTACATCAGAGGCTTCAGAAGTGGTATTTAAAAGACTTGTTGTTTGCAGGGAATATTACAGTGGTAACTAAGATTCTTCAAGCTAGTCATGTCTATTACATCTCCTGCTGGTTTCCCTTATTAACACATTTTAGGAAGCTAGATAAACTATTAATGCAGTAGTTATGGCCTAGGATTAGGAGTAACAGAAGGCTTCTTATGCTCCCACATAATTTTTGCATTCTTCGACAGGAAGAAGGTGAGCTAGCCCTAACGGATATTGCTACTAAGGGTAACATTTTGGTTGAAAAATGATCATAAGATGTCTGCAAGGCGAGAGCCCTTAGAAACAATTGATTATTTGCAGTATCATGAATAACACATATTTGAGTAACATAAGAGCCCATTTTAGCTTTTGTAATATTATCAATTCACTACAAGGTTTTGTAATTCAAAAGTCCCTTCTTTTGAAGAGAATATGGGAATCTTGGAAGGAAGTCTCTACTTTGTTATAATGAAACCTTTCAGGGGTTAGACGTGGATGTGACCTTTCATACAGGTCAATTTGGTCTTAGAAAATTTTGGGCATGACAATTGTTCATGATCCAAGACACCTATACAATAGAGTGAGCAGAAAAATAGTGGTCATGTGGAGGGAGCTTTGGGACCCTAATCATCAAGCATGGAAGCATTGGTGTATTTTAACTAGGGAAAAAAATATTTCTAAATTTAGATATAGACACAATATCCAATCCGTTCATGTCCCCACTGCCAAAATAGGCGTTTCCAAGAAGCCAAAGCTATTTGTAACTGGCCAGTGTCTTGTTAGGTTGTTGATAATATGCATAGGAAATATCCATTGGAAAGTTGCACTATGGGGTGACTTCACCTCTAGTCAAAAGCCACTTTTCTAGAATATGATAGTGCATCTAGAAGTCAAACCTTTTTGTTCTTTAAAAAGCTAAGTGTACATTGTTTTTTAATGGGTCACCATCTTGTGACTTGTCGAAATCAGTCCTGTCATAATTAGCTATCTTAGTTAAGGCCAGTATTATAAACTCTAGAAAAAATGCAAGATGTCTAGATCTTGCATCAAATGGATCTCATGTATCTTTCATCTTCCCTGAGGGATCTTAATCGTAGTGATGTAACATCTATATTTTATTAGATTAGCAACATTGTTGTAGCAACTAAAGTTTGGTTTAATATATCAGAGCTTGCAAATGGTCTCTATGTAATTTGATATAAAGAGGAGACTTTGAATTGTAGATTTTGGAATAATAATGTGGCCTGGGCATTTTAAGGTGGATTGAGGCACAATTCCTCTTTGAGGATCCTTTGAGGTGGAAGGCTGCAATTCTAGAAGATTGTTGGATGAGTAGGAATGACGACAAGGATTTTTGGATTACCATTCACTTGATAAGTCTCTGTTTATGGAGAGGAAAAGCTACCTTTTGTAGTGATGCATCCAAATTCAATCACGGAGAAATTCATGTGTTTCAAGCCAACTTAGCCAAAAAGGTATTATCTAGATCAACTATTTTTTGTTCAGATATTAATACATTAGAGTTTGGGGGTAAAGTCGGCATGTTAGCCATACTCACTTATATTGGGTGAGAGAGCTCTAAATATTTACCCTGTTGTCAGACATATAGTAATATACATTTAAAAGAAAAGAAAACATTAGATCGAAAGAAAAATTAAGACCTCCTGCAACTTCTTTTCACCCAGATGCAACTTATCTATTGAATGCACATCTACACTGGTAGGTTCTTCCAATCTGATCTTGAGATCCTCCAAGTTTTCTTTCAGAATTTCCTCCCTTTTATTTGCTTTCATTGGGTCACTTTCGTGCTTAGAAGAAAGATCCGGTAGTTTATTTTTTTCTACGAGTACTCTATAGTTAAATCATGATTTTCTTTAACCAAGCTGGAGATCTGCAAGAGAAGGAAAATGACAAGACTCATGAGATATCCTCCCAAAAGGCCAGAAGTCCTTTTAAGACTACCCTATTCATCTAAAAAGGAACTAAATAAATCATCCATGCAATTTTAAGAATATTAATATACTGAGAACTAGAAGTGACCAGATTAAAATAAGGAAACTACATGTTCCGAGCTAAAACAGTGAACACATGGTAATTTTTCCTGACAAGAGATTAGTATCTCCATTACGAAAGAGTTCCAGGTAGGTGTATTTTTAATCTTTCAACCCTTTTGAGGGTGATATCTATATATATATATATATATATATATATATATATATATATATATATATATATATATATATATGAAAATTTCCATCCCTCATTGGGAATAAAATATTTAGATCAAAGCTTTCAAGAAAATAAAAGGGTAAGTGAAAACCTATTTCTCAGTAAGAGTGCCCTAAAATGGGTTAATAAACCATAGATCATGTTAGAATAGTGAATGTCCTAGTGCCAACCCACCACAGGTTCAACAAGCAAGACTTTTTGCAGTTCTTGTTCCTTCTTCCTTGAAGCATGTAGTGCAGTCTCAAGCTCCTTGATTCTCAACAAGTAGTCATCTGGCATTTTTGCATGTTTCAAATCATCATTTGAATTCTTTAACAATTCCTCAGTCTTGAACATTTTTTTTTCCTTTTACATTCAAAGTCTCTTTTGTTTTCTCATTATAACTATGATTTTGGGGGAGCCCTGAAATTTCATTTTGGAGTACAATTACAATTTTCTCTATTTATTTTGTCCTTGAATCAGATATTACAAACAAGTTATCTAATTCCACAACCCTTCTGAAAGACTCAACACAGTATTCCTCATTCTGTCTTGCAAGTTCTTTATATTCTTCACATTTGACAAGTGATAACTTCATCTGTCCCTCTAAGTCAAGAACCTTCTCTTTTAAGACTTGTAAATTTATTTCAAGTTTACTTAACATAGACTGTGCACCATTCAACTCATCTTCATTTAGAGACCTGATTTTAATTTCTTGCTGTAGTAGTTCTGATTGCATGTTCAATTTATCTTCCACTTCTTTTCTCCTGAGCTCAGCATCTGCTAACTGCTCTTGCAAGGTCATTTCCTTTTGTCTCAAGGCCAAAGTGTATTTTGTTATATCCCCCAGCTTCTCTGGTAAGTTGGCATCCTCCTTGAACTGGAAGATCTCAGGTGCAGACTCACTGAGCTCCATTGTCAACCTCGTGCATTCTAATTCAAAGGCCTTGAGTCTTTCATGGTCCTTAAGAGTATCATCTCTTTCCTTCAAAGTCGTATTCAACATTTCCTCAGGCAATTTTTTTTCTCTTCCATGCATTGATTCTATTTCTGGCTCCACATTAATTTGTTTAGGAAGATCAAGATTTTGAAAATCAACAACTTTATGAGTTAAGTTTGAAATTCCATTTACTATGGCTTCTTCTTCACCACACTCTTTGTTAGCCTGAAATCAAGAATGAAGATCTACATTAAAATCTAGTAAACTTCAAGATATATTGGAAATAGTGAAAATAGTACCATATCCATATTTTAAAACATGTTTAATAATAGAAATTCTATGAGATGGAATTAATTGAATACAAGTAAGCCAGAGCTAGCTCATTCAGAGAATTCCAGTTTTGTTTTCTTAGTTCTCAAAATGCATTTCTTATAAAACAATCACCAAATTTCAAATATTTGGAAAGGGGTCATTCTACCCTGGAGCCAAATTGAAACACATTTTGCAAAGATAACACTATATCAATTTTGTAATAACACGGTAAAATTACCTCATAAATTGACTCTGAAGTGTCTTTAGAAAACTTATCAGTGTCCATGGAATTTCCATATGCCTCATTTGCACCAATCTGTGTGATTTCTGATCCTTCAACAATCTCCATTTCAATTTTTCAAGTCATGTCCTGGGCAAGTATTTGTTTTTCTATTTTTAAGTATGGCCTCTGTAACAAGCACATATATTTTCCAGCTTTACTCTATCACCTTAAATATAACTGCCTGCTTCAGTTGTAACCTCTAGTAAACTAATCCTTTCTGCAAAAAATTTTCTGATAAGAAAAAAGTTCAAAACAAAGCTCAGAACTTTGAATTCAAAATTTTGGAAGATATCTGTGGTACAAAAATAGAGAGCCAGTATTCAGTGGAAAGTACATCAAAGTTGTATGCCCACAATATCGAGAAACTAAATAGCCAACAAAGACACATTTGGTTTACCAATAACATTGCAAATACACTGTTGCATTTTAAATACACAATTTTTGGACAAAATTTTCCATTATACTTGATGGACCAATACACCATGAGTCCATGACATGTCAATGGTTATCTATAAAAGCCTAACAAATATTAAAAATAAACAATTCATGTAATATTTAGTACATTATGCATCTCTGCTATGATCTCTCGCATCCCAAAAAAATATTGGCCAAAACAAGAAAAACAAGGACCAAAAAGCAACCCGCTTTAGTTAATCACAAAAACCATAAATTGCAATTAACCAAAGATTCAAAGATCGATCTCGCAGGGTGGATCCTATCAGGCAGCGACATTTTCTTATTTTAATTATCTTTCACATTCTCTACATCATGTAAGGGCATTTAGAACACTCTTATTTGAGATTTGGGACATCATCAAGGAAAGTGACCATGTTTAAGGTTGTGCTACATTTATGACTGGATTTTTGGGTTACACTCATTCTATTTTTGAAGGGGTAACAGGGACAGGGGGCACAACAATGCATCTTTTATTACACTAATAATAATCATATTTAAGTACAACATGATAGGACCAAAGACAAATTACAGTGGCCTACTCGCCCATTATAAGCAAGGAGAGCTAGCATATTGGCTTTAGCTCCAACGAGGTCATGATAAAATAACATAGTCAGAGTAACTTAGCCAGACATTAAGACTTGGCTTGAGTAAAAATTTAATGAAATTACAGGGAATTAAAGGGAGAATAATAATTCGAAACAGTTAAACTCAAAACCCTAATCTAATGATAGTAGAGGAAAAATCCATGTATTATGCTATAACAATTTCACATGGCAAGGAAAGTAATTGTTATAGGCATGAAGGTCATCATACAGAAATGGTAGAGATAGATAAAAACCTGGAAACAAAGAACCGAGAACCCCATCTGAGTGAATAGTTCGACCCCAAAGAAGTTGTGATTACATATATGTGGAGGGATTGAGCCAAATTAATGCTACCTGGAAGATGCAATAGGAGTAGGGTTAGATCTAAACAAGGGTTTCAACAAAAACAGAGAATAAGAGATGACCAAGAAATTATAGGGCTTGGAACTCCAATTACTTGTTACGAGCAACTTTCCCCAAATTTTCTTGAAATCCTGTACATTATGCAAAGATGTGAGTGTTTAAAAACAAAAATTACTATGCAACGGGTGTGCAGTACAACAAGGAATTGGGAAGGAAAATTACCCAGTTCGAGGCACTTTCCTTGTTGAAGATGATATTAAGCACTGTGTCCATCGCCATCATCGAACCCTCAACCATAAACTGCAGATTAAAAACTTACAACCCTGTGAATGAGACTAATCTTCTGTAAAACTCCAGTGGAAGGTCAAAATGGTGAGATCTAGGGTGAATTTTGACACACCTGAGGCCAAAGGGTGACCATGGTTTGCTGAGAAGTTGCAGACAGAAGGGAAGTTTAGCACATGCCAAAATGAGGAGCAAAACCGAGGGGGGGCGAGGTAGTTTCCCTAACTCCCCACTGATGCATATTAACCATTGGATCAGGTGGTGTAACATCAAAGGCGAGGATAAGTCCAAGTGTCCCCTCAGTCATATCACCAGTGTCATTTATGTATCCAGAACCTTCAGAGTAGTGCCACCTTAGATGTATGAGAATAGCATCACACAAACCTTATAACATTAATACAAACAACACAAAAAACTCCTATACGTTCCCCTGACATCTTTAATGTTATTTATTTATTTGGCTAAGGGAGTGCTTAAATAACAAGGGAGCCACTGTCATAGCAGTAGTCCTTGCGGTAGTCCTTGCCGGGGTTGAGAAACTCCAGTTCATTGTGCAATATTCATATCGAATTGATTTCCTGCCACTTTATTCAATTGTGTCTTACCTGTTTCTTTGACTGTGTATTCTTTTCACTTCTGGCTGCCACTATGCATTGAACACACATCTCTGGCCATGGACTTTAGATCTTTAGATTAGTTCTTAGCTACATGGTATGGTTACATCTTCAATTTTGGAAATTTCTGGTAATTTCAAACAAATATTGAACAGAGGAAATACTCTGTTTCTGCCACAGGATCTTTTGCATAGGGAAGCTTAAAAGAAATTTCTGAGCAGAGCAAAGTTTCTCAACCAAAATAAACTTGTATTAATTTATTAACTGTGTAGTACAATTTTCTTCCTCTCACTCAGAGGGATTCACCAAAAACTTTCACCAAAAAAAATGCTCTGCCTCTTTTACAACTGATTTTTACACTGCTGTGTAAAATCTTCATTCATATTTACTGCTGTAAAAAGGGATTTTACATTTACTGCTGTAGAATAAAAATTCTTACATAGGTTTACTGCTGTAAAAACAATTTCATCATACGCTCATGCGTATTACAAAACCCTCCAGCAAAACAAAAATTACATACCCACTTCTTGTTTCGCACTGCTGTGCATTTTCAATTTGCTTTCCCTCAAAAATTCACACTGCTCTGTGTAAATTTCATATGCCGTGAACAACAAAAATGACTTACATTAGTTTTGTGCTGCTGCACATTACATTTTCTTTTCAAAATTTCTCTTGTTCTTCATTCGCTGCCGCGAGCACTTTTCTTCATCCCGTGTGCTATATTATACAAAGTCAACACACACAACAAAACTATATTGCATACGATTTTTATGTGTTAATACATGCCGTATGTAAAATTTAATGTTTTTACCTAAGACCATGACAATTCATTAAATACATTAAATAAAAACGGCGGTAAAAACAAAAACTAATGTTCTGGCAGGTTGAATAAGATCTATGTCCGTTGACCTGATCGGACGCATTTCGCACACCAAACTCACACAAGCCAAATGATGTTTAATGGCTGGGGGATTGGTGGTTTTCAAATCGTATTGACGACGCGTGTCACTTGGTCGGGGTGTTCGGAGCCCTTCTTACGGATACCGCTTTTGCCAATAGGTGGTGCGGCGAAGTCTGGGTGGTTTTGCCAAAACAACGTTGCAATAAATGTGTGGTTGAAATTAATATTTCAACACTCCCCTTTAATTTCAACTACTGGGTTATCAGTCATACCCAGACATTTCCTCAAAAATTCAAAGCTTTTCTGGTCCAATGGCTTTGTCAAAATGTATGCAACCTGTTCCTAACTCCTGCAATGTTGTAGAACAATTTCTCCATTGCTCACCAATTCTCTGATGTAGTGAAACCTTGTGTCGATGTGTTTTGTTCTCTTATGAAACACTGAATTCTTGGATAATGCAATAGCTGAGCTATTGTCACAAAAAATTGTCGTTGCTTTTGCTTGCTCTTGGCCTAAGCTCCTCAACATTCTTCTCATCCAAACTGCTTGACATGCTGCTGTTGTAGCTGCCACATATTCTGCCTCTGCTGTAGAAAATGCTACAGTCGACTGCTTCTTAGAAGCTCATGAAATGGCTCATGAACCCATGTGAAAAACATAACCGAAAGTTCTTTTTTCGATCATCTACAGTTCCAGCCCAATCACTATTAGTGTATCCAACCAAATTTGAACATTCTGAGATTGTATATAAAATGCCAAACCTTTTAGTACCTTTAACATACCTCAGAATTCTTTTTGCTGCCTGCCAATGTGCTTCTTTTGGCCTCTCCATGAATCTGGAAATTAAACTAACAACAAACATTATGTGGGGCCTAGTTGCATTCAAATACATAAGGTTGCCAACTATGCTCTTGTACACGCTAGGATCAAAATCCTTGCTGCTGTCCTCTTTGCTGAGTTTTAATCCCATTACTGTGGGAGTGATTGCTGCCTTGCACTCTTGCATATTAAATCTGCCCAACACTTCATTTACATATTTTGCCTGTGAGATAAAAATTCCATTTTCATTTTGATCTACTTCTATTCCTAAGAAGTATCTTAGCAAACCCATGTCAGTCATTTCAAATTCCTCTTTCATGACTGTTTTGAACTGTTCAATGAGGTAGTCATCATTACCTGTAAAAATAACATCATCAACATATAATACAACAATTAGCAATTTACCATCTTTTTCTTTGATGTAGACTGTGGGTTCTCCCTCACATTTGTCAAATCCATTTTCCAGTAGATAGGAATCTATCCTACTGTACCATGCTCTTGGCGCTTGCTTCAGCCCATAGAGAGCTTTTTTCAATCGGCACACTTTGTGCTCTTGGCCTTTCTTCACATAGCCTAGAGGTTGTTCAATGTAAACCTCTTCCATTAACACTCCATTTAGGAATGCTGACTTCACGTCCATTTGGTAAACTTTCCACTTGTTTTGTATTGCTATAGACAGCACTGCTCTCACGGTTTCCATTCTTGGAATCGGTGCAAAAGTCTCCTCATAGTCTCTCCCATACTGCTACCAGTATCCTTTGACAACCAGCCTTGCCTTGTGTCTTTCTATTTTTCCTTCAGCATTACTTTTGCTCTTGTAGACCCATTTGACTCCAATGACTTCTTTACCTTTTGGTAGCTCAACCAAATCCCATGTCTTGTTTCTCTCTATGGCATTCATCTCCTCATCCATAGCTTCTATCCATTTCTTATCTTTAATTGCATCTTTGAAATGAATAGGGTCATCAACATGAAAATACAAGGCAAACAAGGAATTCATACCTTCATCATAAATGTCACTTAAATTTCTGAACTTCTTACCTCTTTCATTCGGTGTGCAAGTGCTTGAAGATGCACTTGAATTTCCTCCTTGTGGTGTGCTTGGAGAAGCACTTTCATTTCTCCTCAAGGGTGTCTCTTGCTGTCCTTGTGTTGGCACTACTGTTTGGGGATGTATTTCAGCCATCTCCTCATCATCTTCATCATGAGACAAACAGTTTTTAACATTCACTGTTTTCTCTATGCTTCCATCCCAAGCTTCCTCCTCAATGAACTGAACGTCTCTGCTCAAAAAAATCTTCCTGGTAGATGGGATATACAACCTGTAAGCTTTGGATTCCTCACTGTATCCAATGAAAACGCATTTCTCCCCTTTGTTGTCCAACTTCCTCCTTAGTTGATCTGGAATGTGTGCATAAGCCACACAACCAAAAAATTTCATGTGGGTGACTCCTTGCTTTCTCCCACTCCATGCTTCTTTTGACACTTTGTTCATCACTGCTTTTGTTGGACACCTATTCAAAATATATACTGCACAGTGTACAGCTTCAGCCCAATAATCATTTAGCAAATGCTTTTCCTTCAACATCCTCCTCGCCATATCCATGATGGTCCTGTTCTTCCTTTCAGCAACTCCATTTTGCTACGGAGTGTACCTTGTGGTAAATTGTTTGTGTATTCCATTTTCTCTACAAAACCGTAGGAATTCCTTGGAGATATACTCACCTCCTCTGTCAGTTCTCAAAACTTTGATATGCATCCCACTTTGGTTTTCTACAAGTGCTTTGAAATTCCAGAATTTTTCAAACACTTCACTTTTGTTCTTAAGGAAATAAACCCAAGTTTTTCTTGTAAAATCATCAATGAATGTTAAAAAATATTGGTTGCCTGCTAGTGATGGGGTTTGCATTGGTCCACATAATTCTGAGTGGAAAATCTCTATGGGTGCGTTTGCCCTTATGCTTTTCCCTGATGGAAAACTTTCTCCGTGTTGTTTCCCCAATATGCAACCTTCACAAAGGCTGTCTGGTTTCTCTATCAATGGCAATCCTCTTACCATTCCTTTTCTTCTCAACAAGTTAAGGCCTCCAAAGTTGAGATGTCCAAATCTCAAGTGCCATAACCAATTTTCATCCTTTGGTACGCTTTGGAAAGCCTCTTGGGTAACAGCTGCAATTACTTCTTTGTTTTTCAAATCTGCCCTTATTCTGAGAGGGAACATCCTGTTTCTTGTCATCTTTACTTCAACAATGCATCTTTTGCTGGGTGCTCTATCCATGATGGTGTATACATCATTCTCAAAGAAAACATTGTACCCCTTTTGAACAAGCTGTCCAATACTCAAGAGGTTACATCTCATTCCAGGAACATAATAGACATCTGCTATGGTTTTCCTTTCACCTTTCTTTGTAAATATTTTTACTTCTCCTTTTCCCATAACAGAAATTTTGCTATCAGTTCCAAGTGTGACTTGTGATTTCACACTCTGACCTAAAGCAGAAAATAGGGCTATGTTTCCTGTCATATGGTTGCTACAACTTGAGTATAAAAACCATATGTCTTCACTATTTGTTTTAGCCATGTTACAAGCTAACAACACATTATCTTGACTGATGTTTTCTCTAGTGACATTTGCATCTGGTCTATTACTCATATAATGCTGCTTTTTCCTACATTCATTTTCATAATGCCCATATTTTTTACAATAATAACATTGGACATTGGATTTTTCATACCTTTGTCCTTGAGCATGATGTTGTCCTCTTTGTTGGCCGCTTCCTTGGCCTTGGTTCTGATTTGGATTGTTTCCCCTTCCTTGAGCATTTGCTGGGCTGTTCCTTCCACCTCTGTTCTGGCTTCTGCCTCTTCCTCTCTTGTTTCCTCTGCCTTGACCTCTTCCTCTTCCAAATGACATCCGGGTCTTGAAGGCTTGCTCTATAGATGAGTTTTCATTTCTACTCAACCTTTGCTCATGTGTTATTAGTGATGCATGAAGTTCATCAACTAAAAAGTTTGAGAGATCCTTTGTCTCTCCTATGGTGGTGACAATCACATCAAACTTTGAGGGTAGGACCCTTAATATTTTCTCCACAATCCTCCTTTCTTCAAGTGTTTCTCCATGAGTCCTTATCTGTGTGACCAAACCAATCACATGTGTGAAGAATGATTCAATATTTTCTGACTCCTTCATGCACAGGTTCTCAAAATCTTTCCTCAGCAACTGTAGTTTCGTTGTCTTCACTTTCTCCATGCCTTGATAGGCTGTCTTGAGAGTTTTCCATGCTTCTTTGGATGTCTTAGCTGATGCTATCCTTGTAAACACACTCTGGTCCACTGCTTGATACAAAAATACAATGGATTTTGAATCCTTCTTCTTATTTCTCTTCAACAGATCCTTCTCTGCCTAAGTTAATCTATTAAATTCATTTTCATCTGCTGGTTCTTCAAACCCATATTCAACTAATTCCCATAGATCTTGTGAGACAAACAGGGCTCTCATGGTTATTGCCCAATAGTCATAGTTTTTGCCATTAAATTGTGGAAGATGAGTATTAAACATGCCCATGCTAATGCTTGTGCTAGCCATTCCTTGCATTCTCAGCTATGCCTCTAAATCCTTGAGTGTATATTTAAAAAACACACTGACTGTTTCTTCAGCGGTAACACAAAAGCTGGTCTGAGAAATACCTGGATCCTTTTGCCTGAGACTTCACTCTGCTGGAGAAGATTCACTGCTGCAACAAAGGGACCTTCCTTCAGCTTCTTTATCACTTTCAAAGAGCCTGGATCTGCTCTGGTACCATGTTGGAAATTTCTGGTAATTTCAAACAAATATTGAACAGAGGAAATACTCTGTTTCTGCCACAGGATCTTTTGCACAGGGAAGCTTAAAAAAAATTTCTGAGCAGAGCAAAGTTTCTCAACCAAAATAAACTTGTATTAATTTATAAACTGTCTGGTACAATTTTCTTCCTCTCACTCAGAGGGATTCACCAAAAACTTTCACCAAAAAAAATGCTCTGCCTCTTTTACAACTGATTTTTACACTGCTGTGTAAAATCTTCATTCATATTTACTGCTGTAAAAAGGGCTTTTACATTTACTGCTGTAGAATAAAAATTCTTACATTGATTGACTGCTGTAGAAACAATTTCATCATACGCTCATTCGTATTACAAAACCCTCCAGCAAAACAAAAATTACATACCCACTTCTTGTTTCGCACTGCTGTGCATTTTCAATTTGCTTTCCCTAAAAAATTCACACTGCTCTGTGTAAATTTCATATGACGTGAACAACAAAAATTACTTACATTAGTTTTGTGCTGCTGCACATTACATTTTCTTTTCAAAATTTCTCTTGTCCTTCATTCGTTGCCACGAGCACTTTTCTTCATCCCGTGTGCTATATAATTCAAAGTCAACACACACAAAAAAACTATATTTCATACGATTTTTATGTGTTAATACATGCCGTATGTAAAATTTAATGTTTTTACCTAAGACCATGACAATTCATTAAATACATTAAATAAAAACGGCGGTAAAAACAAAAACTAATGTTCTGGCAGGTTGAATAAGATCTATGTCCGTTGACCTGATCGGACGCATTTCGCACACCAAACTCACACAAGCCAAACGATGTTTAATGGCCGGGGGATTGGTGGTTTTCAAATCGTACTGAGGACGCGTGTCACTTGGTCGGGGTGTTCGGAGCCCTTCTTACGGATACCGCTTTTGCCAATAGGTGGTGCGGGGAAGTCTGGGTGGTTTTGCCAAAACAACGCTGCAATAAATGTGCGGTTGAAATTAATATTTCAACATTCAAGCATATTTTGCTGTGTGTGGAACACTTTTTGGGACATGGTCTTCAATTCTCTGGATCGGCTCTTGGCTGCGTGGTAAGGTTACATCTTCGAGATGGGTTTCTTGATGGGTTTCAGGGCAAGATGATGACTTCGTTTTGTCACTCTTTCAAGCGATCGTGTCACTTCTAGATTGCATCTATTTCTGATCAGTGAAAATGTTGGAATGTACGAGGGAGGTAGTCTCTTTAGACTTCTGCTCACTAAGGCTGGCGGCTGCACCACAATTACTTTCTATGACGAAATGTATACGGCTGCTTAAGGTGGTATGTAGATTCTGTACTAGTGGTTTTTCAACCATGGCTGCCTTCTGTGATCCAACATATTCATTAGAATGTCTTGCCCGCCCTTTTTGTAATGAAATGAATAATGTGGGATGCAGGATTTGTATTGTATTTTGAAGCTGCTAGTGGCTACGACCTGAGCATGTTCATGGTGGCCTTTTAAACTATGATTTCCCCTTGCTTTCAGTCTAACCATTAATTAGACTTTCATAGCCCCTGTCGTGCACGCTATTGTTTTTACATTTTGCTATGAATGGATGATGACCATTTGCAGTGGCCTTCTACATTGTGACTTCCACCCACCTTCATCAGTATTAGATTCTCATGGTTCATGTCTGCACACGCCAGTGGTTTCACCTCTGCCATTATTGAGTGTTTGTGCAACTTTGTTTGATCTTGATCTAGATATCGATTACTCTTACCTATTGCTTACTGTTGAAAGAATGGTACATGTATGAACATGATTCAAATATATATGGTAAAGATAAGATCTCAATAAGAATGAAACATACATGTAATTCCATTGTAATAGAAGTAAGTATGATTCAGATATGAATACACCGTTTTCATATTACCTGTAACTAAGTGATAAAGGTAATAAAGCGCACCCCAGAGGAAGGATTCTCTACCTGGTCGCATTATTATGTACCTTAGTTCATCTCATTCATTTCCACGGCTATGGCTTGCTGATGAAATTAATAGGCGCTCCTCTTCACGCACCAGGGAAATGTATGGTGTACTTCTGTTTCTACCTAATTGGAGACTCCATGGAAATTTTAGCATCCGTTTCCTTTGCATTAGTGTTGTTCTCTTCAAGATTGGCCAGCGTCATGACTCCTAAAAGCCAAGATCCTTCTTCATCCCTATGCACACAATCCTTTCCATATCTGGATCTACTCTAATTGAATTCAGATATGTAGTGGGAATTGATTATATTAATATTTTATTTTACTGGGGTATAAGCTATTTTCATAACTTCTAGACTGCACGACATAGTATACAATGAAATCAGTATATAATTTCCTCATATGAAAGGTAAGGGAATTCTTTAAAGTCTTTGAACCACATTTTAATAATTATAACTTGATTACGTGCATGAATTAAATGAAAGATGATAACGCTATGTATGTTCATAAAAATATTTCGTGAATTTGTATGTTTATTGCTGGGAACTAATAAAAAAACAAGCCAATAGGATAAGAGGCAATGGAAACCTGAAAGCCATCAACATGAAAGTGTATGAGATTATTTTATTATAACATAACATAAAAGTAAGATTAGAATGTACATTATTTTATATCATTTTTAAAAATAAAATATCAGAGTTCACCTCCAGCATGTTTTACGATACTTTCATAATTTTTATAATTCTTCATACTAAGGGTTAAAGGGAATTCTTTATAGTTTTTGTAACACATTTTAATGACAATAACTTGGTTGCGTAAATGAACTAAATGAAAGATGATAACGTTGTGTATAGAACACTCATGGAATAGAAAACCCGGCCATTCGGACAGCCGTCGAATAGAACACCCGTATTGGGCATTTGGACACCCAGCGACAATGGAACCACCTGCATGTATTACATGTGCTGGTTCCTGCATATGTCACGATGAATCTACTTCTTCAAAACAAGATGTTGTAGCATGCTGTAGCAGTTTTTGAGATCTAGTATCGGCAAGTTTTGTGCAAAAATTTACAGTGAAACGTATGAAGTCAGTCATATCTGATTAGAGCAAATGCTGTTTGATTTGAATCGGTTTCAGCACGAACCGTAGCTAGAATTCGACAATTTTTGTTTCAGTATGTAGAAGGATTGTTAATTCTGTAGAAATTGACATCCAACGGAAAAATGTAAGCAAACCCTAAAGCTAGCTAGAGCAATTACAGGTTGATTTTGATCAGATTCAGTGCAAATTTGATCTCAATATGTAACATTATGCGTAACGAGTTGTGCATGTTTGTTTTTCCATAAAAATCTTACGGAACAAATGGCGTTTTGCTCGGATCGGGTCCGTTACAAACGCTGGTTGGAATCCGAAGAATCGGCCTCTTAGGATGTGTAGTTACAGTCCGTAGGTTTTGTTTTGGAGACTCATTGCTTCGGAATGTAAAGCCCTGGACAATTTGGGATATTTATTTTGTGCATATGTGGAATTTTTGGAATTCTCTGATTGAAAAGCAGGATTGTCATATTTGATGAAGAAATTATGTGAAATTCTTTTAGCTCGGAAACTTTGATTTGGGTTTGCGAGCGGAGGAAGCAGGGTTTAGGGCTGAACAGAACGATCGATTTTGTTGAGAAAACCAATAATTTTTGTCTCAGTCATGGCTCTTTCTGTGGATCGTGAACCGTCTGTATTTTTCGGGTGAGCGCGATTTCATTCTGCTTAATTTTTTAATTTTTTTTTTTTAGTTTTTCGTGTAAATTTAAGGATCACTTGAAGAATGAATAAAATTGAATCATTAACATTTTTATAGACAGGGTAGTCTGTAAGACCTTTAAGTTACAAATATGCCAATCTTATTTGTTTCTACTGGATAAATTATATCTGTGCACTGTCATCGCACCGAGAGAAGCTAGGTGCTCCACAGCCTTGGTGGGGAGAGATCTTTAACACTTGGTTTATGTGTGTGTTTGTGCAAAGGTAAAGAGACGAGAAAAACAGTAAGTCTTATTCTTTTAATTACAAGAATGTGCCTCTGTATTTTATATATATATTATATATATAAAAACAAATTTGGGAAAATAGTGGACTCCCAGGCTTGCATGCAAGCCACATGTGTCCCCTTTTCTTCTTTTGTAAATGATACTTGACCATCCTTCTTATCTCAGTGCATTGGCCCCAATCGATCGACACTACATCGTCTTCTCGCAGTGGATGGATTTGTTCTCAGTTTAGCATAATAAAAAATAAATTGAAGAGGGGTGAAGTAACTAGGTAAAGAGCCTGTTGATAATTCGGTTCCTAACTGACTAAAAGCTTAGATTTCAGTGAAAGCTTGTTAATAGAAAAATAGAAAAACGTAGAAAAACGTTCAAACAGATAGAAGAACATGGTAACATATTGGACTATGAGCATTAACCATTAAACTTACCTCACTTGAAGTGATTCTCACAGTCAATCATGTCTTTTTTGCAGCGATTCTCATGCATGTCTTTTCTGCTCTTTTCTGCAGTATGTAGGATGATTATTGTACATCTTTTTTGCAGCGACAACGATTCTCACTAATTGTTGCATGTCTTTTCTCTATGATATAGGATGATTATTGCAGGTCTTTGCTGCAGGATGAGTACCACAAGAACCTTTTTTCCTATGATATATGATGATTATTGCAGGTCTTTGTCACAAGTAAGTGAAAGTTGAGCTGGATATTTCTTTGTAACAAAAGCCTGCAAGTTTGCAAGTAAGTTGAGTTAGAGCGCTCAACCAAGAGGTAAGTACAGAACTGCCAACCCTGCTCTGCTAATCTATTTGGAAGACAATAATAATCTATTGGAAGAAAATAATAATCTATTTAGGTTGCTCGTGCTCAAACCTCGCAGGTTGCTTGCACATCCTCACAATATTGATGTGCTTCCCTAAGCACCATGAGTTACCAGAAGAGTATGGGTGAACCCAAGGCATTGTAAGTGAGCATTTTAGCTACTTCAATGGATTACCAGGTAACCAAGCTACCAACTACAGGTCGCGGCAATGTACATGCACTACAAGTGGTGGGCTTCAGGTTTCTTGGTCGACAACCATGGCAATCTACATGCATGGTTGTTGTAGCGGAAAAAAACTTGGGATAAAATCATTTGTCCCAATATTTGGTCACAGAAAACATACTTTGGATAAAAGCAGTGTCCCAACATTTCTGCAACCGGACTTTGGATAAAATAGCCATGTCCATCGTAATGTGCCTCGAAACAGGTGAGGTTTCCAATAAGAGGTGCAAGTCAACGGCAAATATTACCTGGTCAACGCTCAATCAAACGCTATAGTCCCTTCTATGCCAGAGGGAGGGACTAATAAATAATAAGTAGAACATCCATATAACAGGTACCTTACCATGTGTTATGTCTATTAGGTTATGATATCCAATGTTGGCTTATGTATAATAAGATTTCCTTGGATAGAAAAACTATTTAGCGATCTTTATGTTTCAAATAATTAAGCCCTTTGGCTTTAAGGTGAACAAATGTAAACATACACTCCTTTTTATAATTTTTTCCAAATATTTACCATACTAAAGATGGTCTTGTAAAGATAAAATAATGTTTACCATTATATAATTTTAATTTAATATGTATTGGGTGTGGATCCCTTACTTGGATGGACACAATTTTGTGTGGCCTTTAATAACTAGGTAGGGGCACTAGGTATGCCGGAAGAGATATAAATTTGTTGTTTAAGTAACATTATGCAAGTTTTAATAGGAAGGGAATTAATAGGTATTTATTTATTTAAATTAACTTTCAAGAAAATACAAAATAGAAATAATGGATTTTGAGAGTAAAATAAAAAATGAAAATAATGGATTTTGAAAATGACCAACATTATGTAGTGAACTTTTCTTTACATAAAAAGATATGAACAAAGAAGTGAATCACATGGCAAATGAAAGGGCAATCTTTCTTGAAGGTGTATTCCTTTTTAAATATATTAGGTAACACATGACATATCTCTTTTCCATTTTTAAAATAAGCATTTGATTGCACATGTCAACTCCCATCCATGTAGAGTGCATTCTAGTTATTTGATATTTCACAAAGGGAAGAGAGAAATCTTAGATAATATTGCAATTGCTAGTGTATTCATTTTTCAACGTGGTCATTCATGGGCCTAAAAGGAAAAAATCATATCCAATGGTTGTAAGTGTTGCTATCTATGAGGTGAAATGGGAAATTTAAAGAAATGTTTTTATTAGTGTGATAATGATATAGAGGTAAGTATTACCTTGACCACCTCATTAATTATGGAAATGGAAAAAATGGAAAATAACCATATCTTAGAGAAATTAGGAGGAAAATAAAGTTAGAGACTATAATACAATGGAGATAAGGATACCCCTCCTTGAGCTATGTGTAACTTGTTACTTCTATGATGATGACTATTGTAATGTCTAGCTTCCTTAGATTCCCTCTTAGACCTAGTAAACTACATCTCTACACACATCAACCTCCCTTCGTTCTTGGCCTATCTAGATATTGGTAAGATTCTGTTATTGTTGCTTAGTCTTAAGAATCAACTAGCCCTCTTGAGGCAATAGAAGATATCCTATCAACCCAAGTAGATACTTTCTCATTCTCGACCATATATTATGTTGTTAATCTATGATTTTATGTACTATTTTCTATTATTTTAGTTTATTAGAGCTTATAGCCACATATGTTTAAGAATGAGTATTTGGTTGTATAATTTGATGTACTATTTTCTATTACTTTAGTTTATTATTGTTTATAGCCACATATTTTTAAGCTTGCTAATTTAGTTGGTTTGTTTTAAGGCTTGAGGTTATGCCTTCCTATTGACAATGACAATTGATGGCCTAATTTTGAGATGCATGAATTTTGAACAAATATGTAGTGTCTCATTTGTGTTGGCTAGTTTGAAGTATTGGATTTATTATTTAAGGTATTTTGTTTATAAAATGACCTAGTTTATTAACATGTGTTATGATGATGAAAATCAAACTCTTTAACTATTGTGATTGCCTTTAATTGACATAACAGTAACTTTGAATAAAAAATTTAGTCTTTATGTGAATCAAAGATGGATAAAGTATACATAGATATAACATAATTGACATTATTAATTAATATGGTTATGATACATTGAAATGAATATATATTAGATACAATTAATTTTAGATACTAATGACAATTTTCCTAGTGTGACAAGGAGGCCATGAGTGTAAAATGACTTAAGAGTGTGTCAACTTTATATGCACTCAAGATTAGGTTATGTGAGTAATGATATTTTTTAATTTATAATTATGTAACAAATTGATGCATTAGGCTAAGTGTGTGCAGAAATAGTGAATATGCTTACCAATTAATCTGCATATGGATTATGGGGTTGTCTGGAAGTATAAAGGCTTCACCAATTAAGGAGGATCAACATTCCTATTTTCACCTACTAGTACTCATTTTCCACAACCTAGGGTGAAATTCTCATACCACTTTTACTTTTAGGTTGCATGTTGTTATGAGTGTAGACCATGGATTTAGTCACTCATAAGGTTTATTTGAGAGAACATAATAAGCCTGCCATTATTATTTCTCAGTGACTATTAGCCTCTCAACAAGATAACAACATAGTTGACTTAATATAGTCTTGATAGTTGCACCATTTCTTCCCACCAAAGAAAGTGGATTCTTGAAGGGTGTACATGAACATGGCACCCTTATTATTTATTGAATGTGCTAGCATTGAGAAAGGGCAACAATTTTTCCAAAGTTTTGACAAGCAAGATGTTGCATTGAGATACTATACTATAAATACCACACACTAGAGCTAAGTAGGTAATTTAAAATTTGAAGGGTACACGTAGAGGAATGCAAATGTATATACATGTAACCAATTATGTAACTTACTTATGATTATTTGGTCCCCACACGGAACACATATATAACATTGTCAGTATAAAGAGAAAGGGGATTATATTCTAGAGTTTCAAAAAATAGATTCTATTTTGTGGAGTGTCTCAAGTCTTGATTCGAATTGGATCATTATATTGCTTGTCATCCATCTCAATGCTTTCAGAGTGGAAAATTTTGAGGAATTATCTCATAGGACCATTTTTATTAGCAGGAGCAAGTTTGGAAAATTTCAGCTTAAAACCTTCTGGGAGCATTTTGAGGCATCAAATGATGATTTTTTGGGATACAACTTTACTTATTTACAATTGAACCTTTTTTTCTATTTTACACATATAGACCTTTCCAATGGTGTAATAATTACCTCAATTGGAGTCTACATGAAAAAGTCATGCCACTCATAATTTGACCTTTCTATTTTGGCCATCATAACTTGAGAGGATGCCATGCCATCCCCCATTATTCATGGAAAGGGGATATCCATGTGATAATTATGAAGAATACTATAGAAGAGTCCATATTGTAACCCTATTTAATATTTGATGGATTCAAACCTAACTACTAGTAGGATATCAGGTTGTATGATAATTAGGCCACTCAGAGGAAATGGGGTTCCATTATTTTTGAGAGATTTTTTCTCCATAGATGAGCAGAGTAGTAGGGAGGGATAAGAAGTGAGCTCATAGAGAGGATTTGTGCATTGTATTATCCCAAAAGGCACAAGCCTTACCTCTTTGTACTCACATCAATTTTCTATTCATAGAAGGAGAATAGAGTAACCTCAACTTTTAGTTGGGTTTTCTCCTAAATGGGTTTCCAAAGTTATATATTGTGTCAAGTCATGGTTTGAGAGTTTTTATTTCATTGTTCTATATTTTCTACATAATTATAATTCACATTCATATGCAATAAAAAATAATTTATAAATCTAGATATCTCAAGAGAAATAATCCATCATAATGTAAATTTTAGATTTTAAGTATAATTTATCAGATTTGTCATGACGAATTGTCTAGTGGAATATCCATGGCACTTTCCGATCACATTGGTATTAGACTAGGTTCATTTGGGCATATTGTGGAGATTTGTGAGGAATATATATTAGTTAAGCCAAATGTCATAAAATCATAGTCATGACTAATGAATCTGTGAATAAATGCCTTAATCCCATAGAAGAGAGGTGTTTGCCACTAGAAGCAAAATTTGTAGATATAAGTCCTATTGTGAATTTCCTTATGGTGGCCCTAACTAATAGGCTTGGGCTATTGTAATAATATGGGGGTTCTAACATGGAGGTACAATCAGAGGGGATAATAGGAGATTAGGAAGAAATGAAGTATGAGTGAAAGAAAATACCCAAAAAAGATCAACCTAGTTTGAGCATTGTGAATCATTCATAGTCCCTATTCAAAATCAAGGTGAAGGTCGATATCAAGCTATACTAAGGTGAGATTGAAAATATGAAGCTAAATTAATAGTTATAGAAATTATAAGTTTATTTAAGTTTTCATCATATAAAGGAAGAATGAAATATTTCATTTTCACAACTAAAATTAGAGATCCACACCATGACCTAGAGGGAAAGCCACACAAAGACCTTGAGGGTGGAGGGAGATTCTCAAGTGACTAAGTGAGAGGAATTTAAAACCATAAAGTCATAATTTTACCTTATCATGTATGTAGTGGATCAATGGATCTAGTTGCACTACTTCATGTAGAAACAGGGGCATACTATATAGGAGTATGCCACAAAGTTGAGAAAGATGACGATAATACTAGGTATCTCCACAAAAAACCCAAATGTAATCCTTAAGTAACAGAGGGGTCTACACAACCATATACAAAGGAAAGTGATGCTATTTAAGCCCATATTGTTGGATGAGGCTTGTGTACAAGTACAATACCTCGTGAACATAGGCTATAAGAAGGGGGAATCAAGTGGATTGAAGGAGAATGAGCACCATGACACTTCTAAGGAGTGGAAGAAGAAGTGGAAAGGGGGGAAGATAAAAAAATGATAACCATAATACACTACTGTAAGGATCCCAACCACCACTGCAACTAGTTTAATACTGATGGTCATATAGAGGAGAAGTGTTGGAAGTTGCATCTAGAGCTTAACTCAAAGAATAAAAAGAAAGATAATAAGAAGAATAATCTTGTAGAAACTCCTTGTAGATTCAAACTATTAATTGTTATATGCTAAAAAAATAGACTTTAATCTACTCTACTCATCAGTGGAAATAATTAAATGATCATGAAATCACGAAGCATATAAGAGAAAGAATGCAATCAACACATAACCCAATGATTTCCTGGGAAAATCCACTGCTAAAAATCCCTGGTATCTGTATATTTCATTAGTCAGAAAATATGAGAAGATTACAATGCTTTTCTCAAGCTTGAGAAACCTCTGCACTATCTCTATCTATCTCATTGCTTCGTAGACAAGCCTTGGCCAATACTTAACCAATTTATACTTCTCCAAGCCCCTATTTCCTTACATTGTTCCTCAAGGAATTAACCCCTATTTAATTGCGAAATTCCTCAGTTATGAATTATGCAATACTCATAGGCCTTACCTTGACTACATGCACCATCTATACAATTCAGATGATTATATAATTGATAGTAAACTGTCCCAGAACTCTAACCTCGACTGGGTCTTTCTCTACTCTGACATGCATGAGTTAATTATGAGTGAATCTTTAGTTTATTGGGTGATCACTATAGGCAACACCAGACTGCACTTTAGGAAGCACCACATTGTACTTCATGCAACACCACACTACACTTTAGGCAACACCACGCTGCACTTTAGGAAACACCACAATCTACTACAGGCAACACCCCATTGGACTTTAGGAAACACCACACTACTAGACCTGCCACTAGTTACTCCATTAGTTGGAACTAGTTTAACTGACTTACATTACAGCTGGCCCAAAAATGTTAGAGACTGCATGGGGTAAAAAAGACCCGTAGGTCAGTTAAACAACTGACCACGAACAAAATTTCAATTATTTGACAACAAATGACTTCCATTTGGCTGACTTTCCACAATAGGGGGTGCTCTTTCATTAAAATCAACAAAAAATTGCACCTTAATCTTGACTCTAACAAATAATTCGCACCTCCAGGGGAAGTGAATCCTCGGGGGTAGCCTAGCATGGGAACGTCTTCATCCCCAAACCACAACCCCATTGGCCTGTCTCAACTAGTCGTATCACGAGCACCTACATCATCCCTACCGATAAACAATTGAGAACAACAAAAATAGGTTCCAGAAAAATTAAAATAAATCGTATTTTCTCTATCTTCCCCGTTGCATATTTCCCTTCACTACAACTAAGCCTCCATTTCCTTCATTTCAATGTAAAATCCAAATTAAATTGGATAAGAATAGATAAATAAGCCTTATCTTAAAAAAATTGAGAATAAAACATTTACATCCAACAAAATCTCACAAAGAAAACAAGCTAGCAAACATCAAAAACGTTGTCAAACCTTCAATTGAAGCCAAAGTTGTTAGGTCCCTATACTACTAGTGTAACCCCTTATTGTTAATAGTGCAATCCCCTTATTATGTTGTTGTGCCCATGTAGTCCACATATTGTTATTATTGTTCCCCATAGAAGTCTACTATTGTTACTTTTGTGTCGTTACATTATTATTGTTATGTCGACTCTGATTATATTATGACCCCTTAGATTCCTATATATAGAAAGAAGGTCTTGTCATTTGTGTCATCCAAGAATTGTTCATTTGTGTAATGTAAAGGAGGTTTCCCCCTTGAAGAGGGTTATTTATAAGTCGTTGATCTATCTTTTCTAACTTTTTGTGAGCTAGATTCATAACATTTGGTATTAGAGCTTTGGATTCTATGGTTTTGCTACTCCAAACAGGTCATCATGGAATTTTCGCTATAATTTTTTCTTTACGAGGTTGCAGATGCTAAAACAAAATCCCATTTGAGCCGAAATCGTTCTGAACCTTGGGTATAAATTTTAGATCTTGTGTTACTATATTTTTGGAGATATGATCTGAGGAAGTTAGAGTTTTGGAAATATCCATAATTCCATCCCAAGTAGGTCATCATGGAACATTTCCTAGAATTCCTTTTCTACAAAGGTTTAGACTTTTAAATTGAAATCCATTTGAGCTAAAATATTTATTAAGCTGGAGTCCTAGTTTCAGATATTGTCTCGCTATATTTTCGGAGATATGATCCAAGGAAGTCAGGGTTTTTGTAGGCTCTCGAATTAGATCCCAAACAGGTGACCTTGGGAAAATCATCACAACTTTCGCGCTGAGTATCAAATTTAAATTTCGTCAGACACTATAGAAAGAGGACGGATTGTAGTTTTCTGTGCATCATTTTTAGGTTCGAAGATTGAAACATTGGCACATGGAACTTCATACAAGTTTGCTCTACTAAAAAGGTGTATAATCATGTCATCTTGGGAGATTAGGCATAACTCTTTCTTGGAGAAACTAATTTCGATCAGACTGGTGGAATTGGAAGGAGCACGCAGAGGGCTACAGTAGGTTGTAATTTTAGACCTTAGAGATGCGAAATTTCAAAGCTAAAACAGATTCAAGATCGAGCTCATAAAATCAAGAAAAAGTGACATGCGGAAGTTTGATGGCAAGGATCCGGTAAATGGGATGCTATAGATGGAGAAACATTTCGATCTACATGATGTATAACTGTTACAAAAGGTACATATTTCATCTTTATAATTAGAACCAAATCAATTTGTATGGTATAGAGGTCTTTTTTCTCCTAAACTACTTGTCACCTGGTAAATTTTCATGGAGGAAATGATAGCACATTATGATGATGCAAAGAACAACACCTTCTTTAGCTAATTGAAAAGTCTCAAACAAAAGGGTTCAATGGCAGAGCACATTGAGGACTTCCAAAAATTCAATATAAGGGTAAATGATATTCCAAAGAAACAAAGGATTGATGTCTTCATAGGGACTTTAAAAGATAACATTCAACATGAGGTTCGTCTTTGGGAACCTGATTCATTGGAGAAGGCATTCAGGTTGGCAAGAAAAATTGAAAGCAGAATTATGGAAATAAGGAATCCTAGCACTCAAAAATCTAAATATGATTTTTTTTTTTCTCCTAGCCTTCTGCAACCTACAAGGTTTACACCACAACAATTGGAAGAAAAAATAGAAAAAGGGCTTTCTTACAGTTTTGATAGCAAATACACTAAAGGTCATAAGTGTGATGAGAACAAATTAATTTTCATAGATTGTGAAGATGAGGAAGAAAAGGATCAAGAAACATCAAAAGAATATGATATACACCATGAACAAACCCTAGAGAAAGTATAACTTAATCCGACCATATCTTGTAAAGAATTGGCAAGAATTACCACTCCTCAAACTCTCAAGATAGAAGGACATGTCAAGAAGAAAAAGGTTCATGAAGTCAAAGATCACATCGACCTTCAAGAAATGGATTTGACCATATCTTGTAATGCATTGGCAAGAATTACCACTCCTCAAACTCTGAAGATAGAAGGACATATCAAGAATAAAAAGGTTCAAGCAGTGGAATATCACATCGAGCATCAATAATAAGTTCTCCAACTTTTAAAGGATAACCCCACTTTGGTGCAAAATCGAATGAAAAAGTAGGTAGATCAACATCGAAGTGAAATAATTATTGATGTAGGAGATTGGGTAATTTTATGCATACAACCATACAAACAAATTTCCCTCAAGCAAGATAAGAAGGATAATAAATTATCACCAAAGTATTGTGGTCCTTACAAGCTGCTGCAAAAGATTGGTACTATAGCATACAAATTGGAGCTTCCTGCATCTTCCCGAGTGCCCCCAATTTTCCATATTTCATGCTTAAAGAAGGTTATAGGTGACAACCACCCATTTCAAAAAATATTGTCGGAGCTTGACGAGGAAGGAAAAATCATATTGGAACCTCAAGAAATCAAGGAAACAGGAACCCAAAAGCTACGAAATCGATCAATTTCATAGTATCTCATCAAGTGGAAGAACTTACCCATTGAATATTCCACATAGGAGGACAAGAATTTTATACAAAATAATCCAGAACTACTCAACAATTGAGGAAAACACTTTTTCAAGGAGAGGGGCATGTTAGGTCCCTATACTACTAGTGTAATCCCTTATTGTTATTAGTGCAACCCCTTTATTATGTTGTTGTGCCCATGTAGTCCCCATATTGTTATTATTGTGCCCCATAGAAGTCCACTATTGTTATTGTTGTGCCCTTAAGTTGCTATTGTTATGTTGGCTCTGATTATATTATGACCCCTTAGACTCCTATATATAGAAAGGAGGTCTTTTCATTTGTACCATCCAAGAATTGTTCATTTGTGTAATGTAAAGGAGGTTCCCCCCTCGAAGAGGCTTATTTCTAAGTTGTTAATTTATCTTTATTATTTTTTTGTGACTTGGTTTCATAACAAAATCAGAGGCGTTCATAACGCTCTACAGGATATAAACATTATTCTCCAAACTTACGACCAAAACCCTAAACCCTCACTAAGAAACCTAGAGCTTATAAAATTGCATTCAGAACTAGTTGGACAAAATCATGTCGATCATGAAAAGAAATAAACTTTCACAATACAAGAATAAATGCTTTAAAATTTCTTGTTTTAAGAACTTTGAGCAACATTATAGAATCCAGTTCTGACAAGGAAGTGGATGATAATTGTGATTCAAAGAATTCTTACATTGAACTGAGGTAATGGGATTTGATCCCTCTAAAGTTTGCTCGCTATTGGACTATGTGAATGGTCTAGAAGAAAGAGATTTGTTGATAAAACTGGAAAGATAAAGTAGGATGGGATGCTTAAGGCTCCCTCCGTGGAATGTGGCTCTATCTAGAACCTACACTAAATCTTATGCTAATGTAAGTCTTTAACCATAAAATTCATTGATATTATGTGAAATGTGTTCTCATCATGGATGAGTGTCTTTTACATTTATTACTTTTCTTTACACCTTGAGTACTTATTATTTCTGATATTTTTTTGTTTGAGTGTCTTTTCTTGTTTGTCATTGGTGGAGTTTGGTAATACAATTTTTTTAATTTTAAGTTAATAAAAGTTTTATTTTAATGTAAAAATGAGTTTGATATAAATAATTCATTTATAACGCTAATAATTTTATAAATTTAAAATTATTTTTCTCAAATTTCAAAGTGAATGGTAAAAACACGTAGTCTTAAGGGAGCAAGAAGTCAGTAAGGAGAAAAGAATGGGAGCGTCCTTGGTCTGCCTTCACTTTTATGATTTATTCGTCAATGTAAGAAAGAGTCTATTCTGTAAAAAAAATCATATTAATTGTGATTTAAAATTTGAGTCCTCGTTATCTAGCTCAAAACACAACTTAATAAAAGTTATCATAGTGCCCTACAAGGTTGCTATTAAATACCATCCCTAGGAAATGTAGAACTAAACCATGTTTATTTAATTACACACACGTGCTTGATAGGATTTTTCATAGTACTGTTAAGTTCATATTCAAATATATAATACTTACTTGTATTATGTGTGTATGATAATATTTTATTGATCTGCATTATGTGTGTATGATAATATTTTAAGGATGTGATTATTGGCTTGAATTCCCTTTCTTTTTAAGGAATTTGTTCTTATTGGTTAGAATTTTGTTGAGGCATAGTTGGTTTGAGAGATTCTCTTTAACTCATTGGCTTCCTAGATTGGTGTGAGGTTGACATATTCCCCCAACCAATATATTGAGTGTCAGAGATAGTTTGTCTAGTTTCATAAATTTATATGTATTATTACAATTGGTACATTTTGTGTGTGCAATAATCTCTACTCTCCCATATTAACATGGTATGAGAGGAAGTATGAGCTTAAATTCCTCACAAAAGAGCCACGAACATGAAGAGAGTTGAGTAAGTGTGCTATTAGTTAGTGCCATTGGTTTGTCCATATTTTGATGTAATTTCTATGTGGAAATAGAAATAAGGAAATAATCACAACAATAAAATAACATAACTCTCTTATTAAATTAGTTAGTTCCATTGGTTTGTCCATCTTTTGATTTAGCTACTACGTGGAAATAAAAGTAAACAAATAGAGACAACAAAAAAATAGCATAACTCTCTTATTAAATCAGATTCACACCCTCACAAACATACCTTCAAATATTCATGCAAGCATATCCAATGAATTGCATAAGAGTTGTATGGAAGCAAATAGAAAAATATATAATTTACTTCCAATGCATGCTACAGGAAATACAACTCCACCACATAATATATTCAAATATAGCATGCAGCCCAAGGAAAGAATGGATTGGGGTTGCAATGCCACCCATCCAAATAAGGAAAACAAGTAGACTAATGGCCATTTCCAATGGCTTAACCATATGCTCAAGAATTCCTCTACTCAACAAATTTCATCCTACATGTGGCCATTCGAATTGATATTGGCAATGACAGAGATCTGAAGGAATTGTATGTCAAGCATATAAGCTTAATCAATAACCCATTACCACCATACTTCGACAAACAACACAGGCTAGTATAAATCCTGTGATGGCCCCCAACTCAAGACCAAGGCCGAGTTCTGCCATGATAGTTCTTAAGAGGTATACCCAACCAACTCGATAAATACATATACAAATAAAGAATTTACAACCAATACAATAATCACTCCATCACTGTCAAAACGCAAGCATAAAAATGGTTCAAATGGCTGCCATAGTGGCAAAACCATGTGTATGTAAACTACAACCATATAAAGGTTATTTCCTCATTTCCATCCAAAACGCGGGTGAAATAAAATGGTTCAAGATTACCGGCAATCTCAAGGTCGTGGGTGTGTGCACGGGCCAAATGATAAGCCAATGGTTTGAATGGTAAGTGGAATGAGGGTTTCCCAAGTCAAAACAAAGGAAAATAGAAAAGGCTAGGGAACAATCAATTTCCAAATTTCCATGCAAGAAAATGAACGTTATACCCATCATATAATTCCCATGCAAGATGGCTAGGTGCAGGCCTTTGCATGGATTGGCTCATGGGTTTGGAAATAGAATTTAATAAAAAGATAAGAGGTCAAATTTGTGGAAGAAGAGCTGAAAATAAATAGGTTAATTGAGGGAAGCAAGGCACCCAACAGACACTTCAAACTCATGCAGCAAAACATTCCAAATGCAATAGATCAAGGGTAGTTTAAGAGCCAGAGAGCCTTACTTATTTTCTTCCGAAGGTGGCTAGACCTCTTTCCCATTCTTTTATGAGATTTCCATTGCATCCACTGCTTCAACCATGAAATCGATACCCCAAGAGACTGCGTTTATGTGTGTGAAATCGGCCCTAAACTAACTTCTCGTTTGGGATAAAAAAAGAGAGGGTTGAGCTAAACAAAGAAAATATGTCCTCTTATCTTCACAACTAAGACCTTCCAACAAATGTGCTTATGCCTGAAGCAACCACCGTGAAAATGGGTATCCAATGGTGTGAGCAGAGGCGTGGAATGGGCGTTACAAAGGTAGGGATGATGGCCAAGTGCAGGCCGCTCCTCCACAGAGCCTACCTTCTTTTCTTCTGGACGTGGATGGACTGCTTTCCCCTTCTTTGATGAGCTTGCCATGGTGTCCGCTACCTTGAACCACGAAATCGATACCCCAAGAGGCTACATTTATGTGTGTGAAATCAACCCTCAACTAACTTCTGGTTTTGGGATAAAACAAGAGAGGGTTGAGATAAAAAAAAAGAAAATATGGCCTCTTCTCTTCAAAACTGAGACCTTCCAACAAATGTGCCTATGACTGAAGAAACCACCACGAAAATGGATATCCAATGGTGCGAGAAGAGGTGTTGTATGGACATTAAAAAGGTAAGGATGATGGCCAAGTGTAGACCCGTCCTCCACATCAATGAAAATATTCGTATGTGCCTTTTATATCTATGTAATGATTTTTAGGATACCGCTAATCACTTCTCTATGATTTACAAATAGACTTTAAAAATATGATAAGAGGTCAATTTTTTGGAAGAAGAATTGAAAATAATCAGGCTGACTAAGGGAAACAAGGCACCCAGTAAACACTTCAAACTCATGTAGTAAAACATTAAAAATACAAGAGATAAATGGAAGTTTAAGAGCCACAGAGCCTACCTTCTTTTCTTTTGGAGGTGGTTGGACTGCTTTCCCCTTGTTTGATGAGCTTTCCATGGCATCTGCTACCTTCAAGCATGAAATCAATACCGCAAGAGGCTACGTTTATGTGTGTGAAATCGGCCCTCGACTAACTTATTGTTTTGGGATAAAATAAGAAAGGGCCGGCCTAAAAAAAGAAAATATGGCATCTTCTCTTCCCAATTGAGACCTTGCAACAAATGCATATGTGCCTTAAGCAAACACCACGAAAAATGGGTATCCAATGGTGTGAGCAAAGGTGTGGTATGGGCATTACAATGGTAAGGATGATGGCCAAGTGCAAGCCGCTCCTCCACAAAGCCTACCTTATTTTATTCCGGAGGTTGTTGGACTACTTTCCCCTTCTTGGATGAGCTTGCCATGGCGTCCATTTCCTTCAACCATGAAATCGATACCCCAAGACGTTCCATTTATGTGTGTGAAATCAGCCCTCAACTAACTACTAGTTCTGGGATAAAAAAAGAGATGGTTGAGCTAAACAAAGGAAATATGGCCTCTTCTCTTCACAACTGAGACCTTCCAATAAATGTGCCTATGCCTGAAGCAACCACCATGAAAATGGGTATCCAATGCTGCGAGCAGAGGTGTGGTATGGGCATGAAAAAGGTAAGGATGATCGCCAATTGCAGGACACTCCTTCACATCAAAGGAAATCTTCGTATGTTCCTTTTTCTATCTCTGTAATGATTTTCAGGCTACCGTTAATGACTTATTTTCCCGAATCTGCATAAGATTATGAGAACTTGGTGCACATGATTGATGGTGGTATCATCATCATCTTCTTCTTATTCTTTGCATAGATACAAGGAATGTAGTAATCTTCTCTTTAATATGAAATGGGGTTCCAGTGTCAAATATTTGCTTGGTTAAAGGTCGAATTGTCCGAAGTTAGGGCTTTTTGGGCTAGAAATGGTTGGGTTGACATGGGCCACTGGATCTCTATAAAATGGCCTCCAAGATTGGAATTTTTTTATGGTACTCCTCAATTAGGTGATCATCCTTCTAGTGGTGAGGGACTCCATTCCAGTTAGCTGGAATAAACTGTATCCAAAACCCTGTAAATTGGGCAATTTACCCACTGGTACTTTATTTAAATTTAGGTTGTGATAAAAATGTGAAGAAAATAATAATTTATCAATTTTATACTAAAATTTAGAGTAAACCTTAAACTAATATTAATCATTGCAATTAAAAAATTGATGAAAGCTGATTAGAAGCGTGAACAACATCCTTTAATTAAAGTCCTTTATGTCTTTTAGTCACTTTGGTTCAACATAGATTTAATTTATGATATAGGACTTCCCAAACATATGGTAAGCCTAAACCAAATCAAAACTAATTAAGATATATAAAACATGTCTGGTCACCTTTGGTACTAATGTCTCCTCCTATGGTAACTACCAACCCGAGGGTTGCTTACTACTCGCTAGAGCTCCACTGGACAAGAAATGGTGAGGGACTCTTTTACTCTATTTATGGAATAGAAAAGTGGGGGCTTTCTATTTCCTTGTGCTCAGATTTGGATGAGTGGTTGGTAAGGCGATAAAACACGCTAACATGGTCATAGAATTTATTTTACCATCAATCACTTAATGCTCCCCCTTATAAGGGAATGATTGGGGAAAACGCGAACAAATTATAACACATGTTAATATTTTTTTTGCACCAGAGCAACTCCCTTAATAAAAAATCTTACGCCAAGTTTGTTTTAAGACAAGTTTATTTCACTTAGTTTAATACATTTTTTCTTATGACAATTGTATTTCATTTGGTCTGATATATTTTTTTAAGACAAGTTTAATGTTTAACAATTAGAAAATGTCTTACACTACCCTTTCGTGTATGCGTGCACCTTTCAATACCTTTTCAAACTAGGAAAGACACATCAAAAATCCCAAGGGTGCCTTAGCATAAGGTAATACTACTATGAGCTAATAAGAAAGTGCGGGCATATTAACTCAAGAATTTGAAACTCAAAGTCTAATTTTGTGGGGGAAATGTTATAGGACCATACAATTCTTGGATAATCTTTGGCACGTGGAGAATTCAAATGTCTAGAATAAAATGAAATAATGATATAGGACTAACTTGAGCCAAAGTATAGTGCAATGTAGACTACATTCTTGCACCCCTTTCTCTGTAGAACACAGTTCTTTTTGACACCTAAGAATATAACTACTCCATACAAAGCCCCAACATCGATAGAAAGATCATTGTGCATGTCCCTAATATGCTGTAATCTAGTCATTAGTATCTAATAAGATTCTATATCATACAAAATGAGAACATCACACATTTTGATGCTCTATCTATCCAAACAAAATATTTTCGGCAGTAATTTGTCATACAAGAGATTTTCAACTACATACCGCTTTGTGTTGACTTTCCAAAAGATAATTTCAAAGAGAAAAGCAAAGGTAGGTGTGAACAAGTATCTAACAACATTATAATCAAGACTTTATCAATAAGTCCACCACTACTTCCACAGACAGGATGTGAATTGTCCAAAGAATGATTATGAGTATTGGGTAGTGAAGTATAGATCTTGAGTTGAGCTCTTTAATGAAATTTCTATTCCACCTTCATGTCCAAGAAAAAGAATGAAATCTTAAAATGTGACTTTGAAGTGGATATCTTAGTATCTTGTAGACTTGTTATAATGCTAGCAGAAGGATTCTAGTGCCAAAAAATTAACAACTTTAATGCCTACTTGTGGAGGGAATAGTTTTTGGAATTCTCTACAAAGTATATCCCTAGACGATGTTCGAAAATAATAGAACTAACTTCCAACATCCATGTAATTGGGTTGTATTTTTCTTTGATCTTTGCTACTCCTTGAATAGCCTGCAGTTTGCATGGTGAAAGTAAGAAAATTAACTCACATTTAGACATTAAATTGATAGTACTTTGTTAAAACCATTCCTTTTCTAGCTACAGGACTCTGCAAAGTGGTTACCTCAAAATATTCAACAATCTTGTGAGAATAAGGGCCCAGTGGCCTAAAGTGAATGATTTTCCCTCATCTTTTCATCAATAATAATTGAACCCATTATAGTAAGTCAAAAATCACCACTCTAAAATAAACAATATAAGTTATCATATACTCTAGACATTGCTTTATCTCATAAAAACCTTCAAATATGTCAATGTTGGGTTGATGAATGGTACATATAACCATCCTTACAGTATCTATTGCATTACAAACAATTTACATAACAATTGTAGCTACTATGGCATCCAAAATAGAAGTGGGCTCATCCATGAAAATTATAGAAGGATTTGCAACAAGCTCAACAACTATTGTTAGCCTTTTCTTTTGTTCTATTGACAATTGAGTCACACTAGGTAGGCCTACTAGTGCATCCCTTAAATTGTCTAATTCTACAAGTTCCATGACTTCATCAACAAAGGCCTGCAAATTGGTATCTTTTTCAAGTCAGCAACATGATGATTTGGCACAATGTCATAAGAGAAATTGATTAGTTTTGTAGACTTACAACTTTGGTTTCTTTGTCAACATCCTTCAAAAGATAGATAAATGCCAAATATAACAATGATTCCTAGACAGTGACATGTGGAGAATGTATGTCATTCTACTCACAGTTATCGAAAATTTGAGAAAAGGTTTCCTTCTTTTTGGGAAATCCATATATCTAGATATCACCCTCAATATATCCTCCAATCTTCCTTCCAGCTAAGACATCCATGAGAGTTGTCTTCCCTACACCACTAACCCCCATAAATGTTGTAAGAACACCAAGTATGAATGCACATGTAATAGAGAAATTGAAGTCTATCTTTAGTCACTTAGGGAAGAACAAGCATATATAAGGTGTATGGTTGGCTTGATGAAGGTTCTTCTAGAGATGCATTTCACTATGAGGATCCATTTAGGCATGTTTTACATGTAATTGGAGGAATGGTTACATGTATTACATTCTCTTTTGTCATGTCATTGATGGATATCCTTGTTCTTAGGTTAAAACTAGGGCCTAAGACCATGTGGATGAAGGATCTGAGGAAAAATGAAGCTTTAGAAGATGAACACCCCACTTGAGATCATGCCATGTAGCACTAAGTTACACATGGGTTTGGTCAAAGGCCCACTTGAGTCTTGAGGTTGGATGCCCTCTTCAAGGAGTTGGATGGCGGATGTTGTAGGTAAGAAGGGGTGAGAAATAACCCTAATAGAAGAGGTTCCATGTATTTGAAAGTGTGTTTCCCCCTCAAATAGAAATTTTTTGGGGTAAGGACATATTTTCACATATTTGGACACATATTTCACCTTTTGAGGTATTTGGGGTTAAGTACATTACAAAAATTCAACCCTAGGTGACTATTATCCATATGATCCTAGTTAAATAGATAAATTTATAAATTTAATATAATGTAGAAATTACTTTCAAATCATAGCATCAATCACACAATAACTGAAAATTTAAGCAGTGGAAGAATAAAAGAGTTTTGTATATACATAAGTAATTTCTTCTCAAAATAATCTTTGCATACCTTAAGGAAACATCTAC
This sequence comes from Pinus tabuliformis, assembly GCA_031772625.1. Classification (NCBI taxonomy): domain Eukaryota; kingdom Viridiplantae; phylum Streptophyta; class Pinopsida; order Pinales; family Pinaceae; genus Pinus; species Pinus tabuliformis. Next base: position 1,753,190,392 of record CM062817.1, on the reverse strand, counting down.
AAGCTACTAAAATAACAACTTCATGGTCATCATAATCATCTCAAAATGAGGTATATGATCTACACAAAAAAGAAAGGCAGAAGTTGTACAACTGTTGTATTGCTCCATATGGCCATACAGATCCATATGATTGTATTGATTCTTTGAACAATTTCCTTTCAACCTATTGAAAACATGTAAGTTCATCCTTATTGTGCATTTCTTTCTCTCAGTTGTTCAATGTGGGCAATACCTCTCTATCTTGTCTTATTTATGCTTTTCTGAAACATGTACAAGTTGTTGCTTGCACTACATTTCTCAATGTACATATTGTTTGAGACCTTTTCTTCATATCTGGAAGAAATTTTGCATGAGGAGATACCATGTGGTTGTTGACATAATCAAACCCTCAGATGAATATTAAATTCATGCTTTAAAAGGATTTAATGAAATAGAAAGTGGCAAGTGGCAATATGGACCCATTTTATTCATTCAAAAGACAAAAGGAAGTGCTCCACTTGAGGAGGATTAGTGCCTTGAAAATAACCATGAAGAAAATGGCACAAGGCCACCAATAGAGCCACCATAGAATGAATCAGAGCAGATTTGAAAGGAACCAAAACGATCGTGATGCTATTGGATTAATTAGTGGTCTCAGGGTTATGGGGGATCCAAAAATTATTGAGAAGCAAAAATTTATATCATTGTGTAGGGATTATCATGAATGGACACATGATGGGAAATTGTCAAAGGGTCTGAATTGTTAATTCATATGCTCCATATATGGGGCGCAGACTATTATGGGACTAGGTTTTGCAATCTGGAATCCTTTGATTAAGTTCCATGATAATCATGGGGGATCTTAATTCTTCAATGGGGACAGAAGAGATTTGGGGAAAAACTTTAGAATTGATAGTATGCCTGCTTATTTCAGAGGTTTGATGGAGGATTTTTACCTACTAGATGTGACACTCTTTCAATGACTCACATATATTTGTAACATGCCCAAGAAGGTTCATCCACACATAACAATGAATCAACAGACTATTATGACTTGATGAAAAACCTAAAGGCTCATAATGGGAACCATAGATAAAATAAAATTCCTTGATCATGAAACCCATGATTCAAGCATTACAAAAAGAATTTTATTTTCTTGTTTACACCAATTACATAAAATCATATTTACACATGTCATTATGAAGATCGAACCTAGTTACACTTTTCAACACACTCTACACTGGATGTTGGGGTTTGTCCATTGGGGGGCTGGAGATGGATCCAAGATCAAAATTGGATTAGATGCCATCATGGGGAAGGCTAGAAATCATTCATTATCCTTTCAGTTATTGCAAATCCTTCACAGAAAGGACATTATTCGATTGCAATAGATATATTTGTCGGGGACTCAAAACATTGATCAGCAGAGTTGGAGAAGGGCCGAAGACCTTGGCATACCAGAGACATATCATGAGGAATGGGGGTCATACGTAGTGCAACTTCGATCTGTTGGCATCACTCTTGGTGATAAGCAGGACTGTATGATATGGGGGGGTAAAATGAAAAAGAACAATTTGATGGTCCAAGACATCTACTTGAAGTTTCCAAGGCCCAAGAGGATCAATGAGTATAATAAGCATCTACAGGATATATGGAGATGGAATCTCTCGAAAAAAATTAAATTGTTTTTGCCGACTCGTAACACATGATCGTATATTAACATGGAACAACTTACAAAATAATGGGTTCATTGGTCCTGGAATATGCCCTTTATGCATGAGGGGGTGTGGGGGGGAGATACAGATCATTTTTTGATCAAATGCTCATATGCGAGGCTAAATTGGGATGGGGTTATGGAGGAAATGAATCTTCCTTTTGTTGGCACTAATAAACCCTTGTTCAAATGTCTTCTGTCATGGTTCACTTCACACAGGATGTACAGGTCCCTCCTATTATATATCATATGTATTATATGGTGAAGTAGAAATGCTAACACTTTTTATTAGAAAATTGCGATTGTTAGAGAAGCCGTTATCGAGACAATTGCTTTTTTCAACGAGATTTGGTTGATTATCAAATCTATTAGAAACATGAAATGTAAATTTCATGATATTTGGAAAGAATATCTGCTTGGGTTTTTTTACGGAGCCAACAATAGAAGGAAATATGGATGTGGTGCAATCATAGTTACTGAGCCTCGTAATTTCTTCCACTTCTGGTGGGAGGTCGGAATGGGATCAAACAAAAAATTGGAGATTACAACAATATTGGGAGTCCTTATTGCAGCAAAATGGCTAAGATTAGACAAAATTTAGGTATATGGAGATGCAAAAGGAATCATTGACTCGGTAAACAAGCATACTAATTTCAATGCCCCCATACTTGCAAATTGGATGATGAGGATTCAAAACTTGGTAAGGAATTTTAATCATATACATTTCCAACATATATACAAAGAACATAATTGACAACAGACCTCCTATCTAAAAGAGGTATTTCAAAGGAAACAGGTAAAACAAATTTCTCAGTCTTCAAGTAGGGTATCATGGTAAATGCAAGTAGCATCAACTACTCTTAGGAGACATTTTAACACAAACCCAATTTTGATGGAAATTTTGTATCTTTAGATAATGAAAGTGTTCATTTATGAAAATGTAATGGTTATAGGCTAAAGTTTGATGTTAAGAAAAACACTTTTTGCAGAACAGTAAATTAGAAATGTATGGACATAAGAATGATAGGAGGAGCATGAAAGGATAATATAATGAACGAAATTTGAATTATGTATTATCCTTATATTTTAATAAAAAGATAGCATTTTTTATTTCTGAAAAAAAAAAAAAAATACAAATAAAAATACAAATAAAATAATAAAATAAAATAATAATAATAATAAATAAATAAATAAGCATCAAAATAAATGAAACATTTAAAAAACACATATTAAAACACAATCGATGGAGACCCCGAAAAGTACTCCAACTATGTTACTGCCTATCCACATTCAACAAAAGTTCCTCCATTGATCTCTCATGTAGCACAACTTTGTTGTCAGTCTCCATCGCCCCACATCCCATCAGTAGTTGTCAACCTCCATTGCTCTGCTCCTTGAAGAACCCATCAACAACGTAAAGACAAGCTCCTAATTGTTTACTTTTACCTTTTTTACTAGCACCTCATATTGAAAATTTTAAGACAAAATATTTATTTGGTCTTAAAAAAATGTCTTAAAATCCCCCTCCCTGTAGTACTGTCTCTAATCGTATCAACAAAGATCGAAGGGACATAAGATGAATTGATTTCGAGGAAATCTTGCGAGGAAAAGTTGTTGCATTCTTCAGAATCGACTAGCCCCACAAAACGAAGAACCCAAAAAATTATTATCTTTATATAAGATAACATGAATGATAAATGAAATATAAACCTCGGTATAAATGCAGGACAATAGTAGCATGTAAGTTGGCAGACTTAGGACGTAGTGTCATAGTCAATTTTGTAGTTGTTAGATAATATTGTCTTAAAGTGATATGTGTTTGTCTTAATTGTTAGTTGTATTAAATGAGTTTCATCTTAAGTGGTAATTGTCTTAAATATAAAGTTTTGTCTTAAAGGCTTTTTGTTATAAAGATTGTCTTAAAATATTTTTTTCTTAAATTGTTTATGTCTTAAACATAAAGTTTTGTCTATAGTTTAAATTTAAATTTTTGTGTTAAAGTATTTTTGTTTCAAATTGTTTTTTTCTTAAAATATATTTGTCTCCTAAATTTTATATTTAAGACAATTCAATTGATATTAAATTTTAATGTAAAATATTTTAAGACAAAAAAAATCTTTTATCTCACAAAATATCTTAAAAATAAATTTGTAGTAGTAGTAGCATATAGATTGCAAACTAAGGTGTCTCTCATTAATAAATTTCAAGCACTTTACCAGTGGTTTGGTCATATTGAAAAATTTAAACAAAATCTGTAACGTGACATCTAACAAGTAACATATGAGAACAATATATAGAGTTTTTTTTTTTTTTCTTTATTGTTTATACTTAATTGACTTCCATAAATCTTATATCCCTTGCTAAGTCGTGCATAATCGGATAAATTAGCTTAATTGAATAAATTTGCAAGCAGAGACCCAAGCTAATAATTTGCAAGCCAATAATTAGACTCTCTTCATCAACATTGAAAATGATCAGAGGGTTTTTGATCCAGCCTAGCGACTTCAGTTGGATATATCATTTGCCTTTCGAAACTTTTAGTCATTGTAAATTGTGATCACCATCTAAGTAATTTGTTTAATAGAAGTTTAAGGAAACTGCTTTACATCTATACTCTTCCATTTATAATATTAAGTTTTTTCGCTGTAGTATTGTTAATTAGGACTGTTAGCTAATTCATAGTACACTCGCAGGGACTTGCTGCTGGCAGCGGCTAACCAGCCTGTCATAGGGCATTAAATGCTAGGGGAGATGCAGGCTCGATAGCCGGCTAACACGCAAATTCCCCATTCTTATTTAGTGCCCAGTTTCCGAATTTGCGTGTTAGCAGGCTATCCAGCCTGCATCTCCCCGGGCATTTAATGCCCTATGGCAGGGTGGTTAGCAGCGGCCCTTGCAGCGAAAGCCCTTGCTGCTTCGCAGCTCGTCTGGTTTAAATTATCAGATCCTTTGGAAGTCGTTTAATATTTTATTCACTCCAACCTTTCATGGAAGTACGTTAATTTATTTATTTTATTGATGACTTTAATATTTTAGTCACTCAATTTTCTTTTACCGGCAGAATCGTGTCTCCGTTACACAATGTAAATCAAGGAACCGCTGCCACTATAACATTTGGGTGCAACGGCACCCAAATAAGTATGTGCTCCAAACATGGGGCACTAATAAGTACGTGCGCAACAGGAACACCTTTACAGTGGGTTCGGCTGGCCAACCAAGACCACTCGGGCTAGCAGGGGTTAAATATGACGCACGTATGCTCGTTTTTAGGTTTTTTACACGTAAAATACATTCTAATTTCAAATATCCGCGTCAGGGGTAACTTGCTATTAATTTTTAATACCGTCAATATGACGGGCATGTTTGAAAATGAAAAGTTTTAAGTTTTTTTTAATAATTGTTATATATATTTAACATTGCAACTTCCGTTACCCAGAGACTACAAATGCGTCCGCCGTCCACCAACTTTCACGAATGGAAATAAATTTTGTGGGGTCTTGATTTTATTAGGATCGTCTGATCGCTGGAGCATTTACTGTAAACTTACCAAATACCAAGTACCAGACTACCGCGGCCCACGTGTCCAAGATATGGAAACAAACAAGTTACAGACTCGCAAGGAAGAGTCCTTGTCCACAGGTTGCTTCCGACTGGTCTCGATCCATTGCTTGCCGCCCTCCTCTGTCATCTTTTTGGATATTTAATCGCCTATAGAAGGAGCAATCCTGCGCGTTTCTCTGCGTTCTTAGCTCCCAAAGCGGAGAAACTGTGCATCTGAAATTCCCCTTTTCTTCCTCTTTATTTCGACCTCAAAGATTTCTGTGCTTTCGACCTCAAAGATCGACGGAGTGTGGCTGCTTTTAGCAAATAACGAAGGTTGTCTGTGGTATAGCCGGTTTAGGCTCAAGACGGCGATATCTAAAGTATATCGGACGGAATTCGGCGCTGATCCGGCTTCTTTCAGGTTAGATTTTGGCGAATCTATGACGTTTTGTTTTATTCTTTCTTCTGCGTTATTCATTTCAAAGACACTGGATCTTTATGTCTGGTTTGGAATTGCGTTCTGCTTATTTAATTTTCTGGCTGGATGATATGGTGCATGGACGAATTATCTGTTAACAGTGTGTATTGTCGGATTATATTTTCTTTGCAGCGCGTTTCTAGCTCATTCTTGATGTTTCATTTAAATGCGTTTTTTTTTTCCTTCTAATTTTCATTCAAAATGCAGATTTTCGCAGCATAAAATGAGAACTTGTTTTGGTAAAACTGCCTAACATATATATATTTTTTTAATTTCGTTTCGATTTTTGTAGCTGTCTCTAGTGCTAATTTTGTGTATTATAAGATATTCCTCCTGCTAATTCTGTTACTTTCGTTTCGATTATTGTACCTGTCTTTACTGCTAAGTCTCTGTGTTATAAGATATTAAGGAGGAATTCTTATTATTGCTAGAAAGGTGCTTTTGTTTGGACCAACACTGAAAAAATTTCATACTGAATTTTGTATAAAATTCAATATTTTATTTGCTTATATCAGAGGTCCCTAGTAAGTTCAATAGTGTGGTGCATTGCTAGCTGAAATGTTGATCTTATTTGCCTTTTGTTTTATTTCTTTGGCTTCTCATTCACGGGCGATTTATAGTCGAAAGCCTGAATATTTATATTTATTGTGAAGGAATTGGGTTTTTTTCCTGGATAACTTTAATGCCATACGAAATTACAGATTCTCCTAAAATACTCATTCTGATTAATAATAACAAAAAAAAATGATATCCTACCTGAGTGGTAGAGGTGCTCTGCATTCTGTCATGTGCTGAGCTGGGTTGATCTCCTTGATAGCTCATGTTTAATAAGTAGTATTTGAAAGTGCAAAATCAGAGGGTTTTTTTTAATCCCATGAGTGGTTATCCAGGTTAAGATGTATCCATCTTCTGTTTTTTTTATTTGAGATCCACTGTTAACCAAAGGCCGAGTAGTTTGAGAAATTACCTTATGCAAGCTGAGCAAATGCCAGAGTGTCTTGAAAGTATTCAATTGAAATTTGATGGTAGTGATTTAGCAGTGATTTCACTGTACGTTCACAGGGAATAACAAATTCAGCCTTTCTGTAATTTCACTTGAGTAATCTGGATTCTGCATTTAATGATTATCCATGTTAAATATGAAATATAGGGTTTTTATAAAGTTTTTCAGATTAATTATATTATAAGTTGTTGGTTAATTTGAAAGACTATTAAAATCAATATAAATTATAAAAATCTAAAATCCAGGTTATAGAATTTGTAATTTAATAAAACAATTTGTAATGTGACTAATAATTTTTTTATTATCAAAATTTAATATAAATCACAAAAATCTTAAATCAAATGTATAAATTCTATAATTCAATTGAAACAAGCTTTGGGACCTTGCTGCAGGGTTTCTTAATGTAGTGGATACTCAAGTAGAAAACGATTCCAACATTTCAGAACAAATCGGAGCAGTGGGCATGGCGAGTACAATGACTGTGACAATATACAAGAACCGCAGACTCAGAGCCACTCGTAATTTCAAGATCCTTTACTAGAGAGTAACTTTGCATTTATAAAATATGAGTTTTATTTGTTTGCTCAGAAAGCATTTGAAGGTCTAAGAGATAATATAAAGAACATAGAGAAAACTTTATTCAGAATTTTGATCTCAATTATTTCAAAAGATGTTTTAAACAGCAATGTAGACATTTTTGTGGTGGTTTGTTGGTAAACTAAATGATTTAAATTTTATTTTGTTTATTTTTTATAATATTTTTATTTTTTATATGTATTAAATTAGAAAATATTATATATATGCCGTTCTTAAATAATTGTTATTTATTTAAGGTATTCAAATTTTTCTTTGTAAGAGGTATATTTAGGCTTATCATTTTTTAAAAAATGTAAGAAGCATGGAAGTGTTGTAGATTTATTATTTTTCTATTTTTTATTAATAAGGTAAATTATATATATATTTCCCATCTATTTTATCAGTGTTTCCATTTTAAACAAAAAAACTCAGAACATTTGAAAAATCTGGAAAATTTGCAGAAAAATTTGATGAGCAGGTCTCAAAACAAAGTGTAGCAATGAGACTTGAGCCGAATTGTACAACAAAAAATGAAAAATTTGAACAATTATGAGTACAATTTGAAATTAGATGAAACTTGTACAAATAAATTTTAAAAGTCATATGATGAGCAGTGTAAAAATAAAAACGTCATAAAAAAATTCCTTGAAGGATAGGGTCACCCGTCAAATTTAACCCGTGCGGGCTAGTCACTCCCACCTTCCTTTCACTGACTTACGTTAATTTATTTATTTTATTAATGGCTTTAATATTTTAGTCACTTCGTCCTTTCGTTGAAATACGTTACGTTATTTATTTTATTGATCGCCAACTTCATGGAGGTTTCGACGCGTACATCCAACTGGTTCTCAAAGACTTGTTTTTCAAATAACGCTCTCTCTCTTTAATGTTGCAACGGTTCACTGATGACGTCATCTTAGATCACGAAAGTGCAGAGCATATAACGAAAAGATTACGGTTCAGGTTTGAAATAATTGATTATTCGTTACGAATTGTACTTAATTGAAGAAACGATAATCACATGGGATGACAGCTATTATTTAAGGTATATATGATATTATTTTAAGATTTTTCATCACTAATGTATTAACCTCTCAGTCCAATTATTGGATTCATGGTTCATTTAGAATTTAATTGAATTGACATGATGCTCGAATAGTGCCGAAATGCTGCTGTTATTATAATATATTTGATTTAGAAATTGTTGTGCTGCGGATACTGTCTTCGCTTCTTGATCAAAACAGGATTTGTTGCTGAGGTTTTCAGATTTGATTAACGGAATTTGGTATCTCCACAGGCAGTTGTTACACAGCTCCCAGCACCCCACCATCCTCTCACCTCTCGGTCCGCTTAGACTTCTCCGCTGTCACTGGCTTGGATGAATTAGGTCACCTTCACCTACTTGGTCTAAGTAGTGACATCCGGAGCTTGATAGGGGGAATTTATAAACACTTCGAAAATAATTGTTGTTCTATTAGAATTTGCAAACGATATTTAACATAAATTAACATCGAAAGAGGAACATAGAAGATAGTGATACTTCAAATTTTCGAGGGAAAATTCACACAGGCAAACTTGCTTGTGACTGCCAATTATTAGGTGAGTAGGCTTCTCGACGGAATGTTTGTTTAAGAGGAAAAATTGTTTTAAACCTAATTGCACTATTAAGGAATATAACAGTAAGGTATATGATTAGGATTTAAGATATCAAGAATATTTTTGTATTCTTTCAAAACTTTTATAATTAATATAATAATAAAGTACAATACTAAGGAGATATAAGTATGTTGTGTTATAGGAAAAGTTATTTCAAGATTAATTAAAATAATAAGGCATATGATTAAGATTTAAGATTTTGAGAATAGTTTATAATCATTTTAAAGGTTTTTTTTTTTACTTTAATAAAAAAGTTAAAGTTAATTATAATATTAAGATATTAGATTGAAAGGGAAATAAGTGTTTAATTATAATATAAGGAGTATTAAAGTATGTGATATCTATTTAAGATTATGAGAATATGTTTTTGTATTTTTTCTAAATATTTATGATCAATAAAAAAAAAAATTATAATAGTAAAAGGAAGGGAAATGAATTTTTAGAGGAAATGTTGTTCTAAGCTTAATTACAATATTAAGGAATATAAAAATATTTGATTAAGATTTAAGATTTTGAGAATATTTTTCTAAGCTTTCAAAATTGGTAAGTTTAACAAAAAGACTAAATACAATAGTAATATTTATAATTAGAATTTAAAATTTCGACAATATTTTTGTAACCATTTAAAAGTTACATGTAACAAAAATAATTACATAAAAATTAGGATTTAACAAAACTAACTTAGATATGGATTCACAATGCAAATATATACTTATGTCCATATACCATGGATTAACAATGCACTTATATATTTCCATTCAAGTGCCATACATTCACATTAATAGCGAACTTTTTTGTGGGGGTATAGGTAGGGACTGTTATTTAATTCCGTGTATCCATATTGTTTTTCTTAGTATTGACATTGCTTATATAATTGGATTTGACTTTTTTTTTTTAAATCGAGAGTTTCTATGAATTTAGGAAGATCTCAGTGACAAAATCCTTGTGGCTTCACTCCTACCGAATTTGTTGGGTCAATAGTAAAAGCAAAACCAAAAATCTACAAGCATGACCAAGTTCGAGAAGAACCTATTGATAGCCCATACTAAAAAAAATATCTTGAGAATCAAGATGCAGCAAAAGTCATCCTAAATCATATGAGTTCATTAGAGATGGATTGTCTAGTTTAGAGCCTAGAGATATAGGGAGATTGAAGGAATAGGGGACATGTTTCTCCATGTGTTCCAGTCTACCCTCCATCCAATCCAATTTTTCATACAAACGTCGTTGCCATGCTACCAAGTTGTCATCATATCCAACATATGCCAATGATTCCTTTGTAGATCATTCATAAAGCCAATGATGTCATTCTTGTCATCATGGTGATCACGTCCAAGTTGATCAATAACAAGGTAATATGTTGAAGGGGGTTGTCCACGGAGTCAAAAGGAGACAACAATTCTACTCTACCTGAGCACTATGCTGTATTAGAATCCAACTCTTCCTCCAAGTCCCTAATCTGTTTCCTATGTGTTGCTCTCTGCCCATGAGGCACCACTTCTAGCCTGGCTTGGTATCTCCTTCAATGCATCAATGTTTTAGTGGACTGAATAAGCCTATCTATGATGGTCTGAAGAATCTGAACACCAACTACCAATTCTCTTATGTCACCCTACCTACAAGCCCATACACCTCTTCTCTGCTCATGCACTAGCATAAACTTAAGCCACACAGGTTAATCAATTACAAGTCAATCACCATGGGGGGTTGCATTTAACATTGCCTTGCCTTCGTGGTGTCGCTAAACCACTACATCTATCTGGAAACCACACAACACTAGAGTATTCAAATACATAACTATAAATTTAGGCCACCACCTTTGCTCACACCTAAAATACCAACATAGTCCAATAATTTGCAGAGATGGATCTTTGCCACCAACAACCCCCCCACCACCAAAATTGTGAACAACAAGTTTTGAATATAACAGTTTCCAGGCCTTCCCTTAAGCCCTCAAAGCCCATGTGACAAGTAAGAGACCAACACATCTCCACCCAGGGGTATAAACCTCCTCTAGAAACCAAATTTAACCTCCAAAACTGAGCAGACTCTTGAAAGAAAGAGTTGAACCAAGTCCAAAGCCAACCTAGCCCCCTTACCAAACCACTTCTAAAACCTAATAGTGGATCCTCACCAAAAATCATAACCCATAGAAACACACAAGCTCTTCCCACACTGAAAAGGATACTCCCAAATTGAGCTTCAATAAAACTAGAGTGATAGAATAAGGTGGATAGAATTACCAAATCACTGAAGCCCCATGCTTCCCCCTCTCGAAATTACTTCGAGTGCAAAACCCGTTGATGCCTTGCCAACCATTGAATGCATGTATGAACAATGGCCTGGGGAAAAGTCTCTTTCCTAGGAACCCACATAAAAACTGTCAAGGGCCACAAAATCTTCACCACCATGGTTGAAGTGTAAGGCCTATAATATCTTCCAACAAAGGAGAGATGGTGATGTTGCTAAAGACCTATCACCCCTCTCCTCATGCCATCAACGTACCTTGTGACCAAAAATCCTATAACCGCATAGTTGAAACAATACACCGAACACATTTACGTACATAATACCGCTCTCTTTCCTTTTGGAAACTTCGCCCTGGGTAAGAAATGGTTCACATGCCTTTCAAATATGCTAAAACCTATTGCCATGTGGAGGTCTACATTGGTGACCCATAACCCCTTTTTTTGTCAACGTTCCTTGCCCTCATCAGGGGAATGGGGTTTGAATATTAGAGAAAATGATATCTTCAAGAAACCTTATTTATGTTAAAGAGAGTAGATATCTATTAGAATGGATGATGGGTACTTGAAATTAAGTTGTGGAGAAAGGTGCTTTCTACAATCTAGTATGAAAAACATGTGATTATATATATATATATATGTGTGTGTGTGTGTGTGTGTGTGTGTGTGTGTGTGTGTGTGTGTGTGTTATTATAAGAAATATAAGTAATTCTTGTGTTAAACATAGTGTCGATACATGTCATTTAATATACATTATATATACAACAACAAAAAATTACTTATATGTTAATAATAAATAAAATATTTAGAAAAAAAAAATATATTTCAATATCATAAAACTAATATAAAGGAAAAAAAATAGTTGAAAAATTTTAATTGCATGTTATTGAGTAAGTTATTTAATATGAGTGAGATATATAAGTTCTTGCATTATCTTCAGTTTTATTCTTATTTGGTGGATCATCATCATTGGCAAGTGCGGATTGATCTTTTTCTCTTTTCTTGTTTTTCATTTTGAATAAGAACTTGGCATAGCTCCTAAAGCTCCTCAGATCTAATCATGATTTTATCGAGATATCTAGACATGGTATACTTTTGTTTTTGATGAGATCTTCAAGGCTCCTTTCACAAGCTGGTGCAAAATGCTTGATGTTATAGAAGCTCCAATAGTGCAAATTTTAGTAAGTTCTCCTTAATGTGATATACTATTTATTCTCCATGAGGCATAGATTTGTGGTTTCTCAATGATAGGCTTGTGCATAATTCTTATTTTGTTGTTTTTAAAGGTAGGTCGATACAAGGTGATATTGTAATATATCACTATACTACTATAAAGAATGCAAACTTGATTTTTCATTTAAGTGTCACAATTTCCGAATGCAAACTTGATTTTTCATTTAAGTGTCACAATTTGATGGAAGGAGATGTTGCTACTAGCCTTGAAAATAGCTCACATGATACTCAGAATTCCTGAAAATGATTTGTGGCCCATAAAGTGATTGTACCTTATAATAAAATATTTCAAATGGGATTAATATGATTCCTATATAGTTTAGCTTTGGTCCTTTTTTACAATTAATTTCTTTGTTGGTTATTAGGACCACCTTTAGTCCATAAAATATACCTCAAACATATGATATTTTCATAATATAACGCAGAGCTCAGTGGTAATTCAAAAACCTTCATATCTTCGATCTTCCTCACAAGATTCTCGACCTAGACTAGGCTTATTTTCTAGCTTCTTTAATCTCCAATAGATGCCTCTCAGCTTCTTCAACCTCTTCATCCTTCTAGCCAAAGTCTCCATCCTTTTTTTGAGATATATTAACAATAATATAGTAACAATAATTTAAAATAAGTTATATATCTGTAGACCTTAAGAATGTGAGATGATGTATTACAAAATTAGTATTTTAATAATATTTAATACCCAAATTTAATTCTTCCCTTCTTCCTTCCGTGTATATTAAAAACCCATTCATGTATCAACATATTTTCTATGCAAAATTGGATCTCTTAATTTTTTGATAAACTTAAAATAAGTTAATTAATTAAAGGTGAGTAATTAACACACAAAAAGATTATAATGTTATAAATCTTTTACTTAATGCGTTTTATTTTTTCTATTTTTTAAATTAATGTTATATTAATTTATTTTTTTTACATTAAAAAATTCAATATTTTACGAGAAGTTATTTAATTTTCATTTTTATTCGTAAATTCTTAAATAAGTTAAAATATTTACATATTTAAATAGATCTCTTTTTCATCATATTGTACTTATATATATATATAGTTGTAAAATTTTTATTTTGATTGAAAACTTGTAAATATATTATGAACCTATTATAGGTTTTTAAATATATTCAATTTATTGAAATATTTAAAAATATATTATAAATATTTATAATTTATAATTTTATTCACAATTATATTATTAAATTATGGTGAAAAGGATTAGAATGTGTAAAAGATTTAGACTTCACTTATACCTTAATTTCTCCATCACAAAGTTTGCACAATAATGTACACAATATCAATATATAGGAATATATATATATATATATATATATATATATATTAATAATAAGATAATAAATTTTAATATATAATTGATTTTTAATGTTATTACATTACACTTAAATAGCATTATTTTCAATGGATTTTAAATCCATTATTAGACTTTATAAAAGGGATAAGGAATTTGTGGTAGTTGAAGGAGACTATTTATCATCCCCATGTGATTTTGATGGCTCAATATTTTTAATGTTCCTTAGACCACAAGTTAGTGTTGCAATTCACAAACACACAATCAAATAAAAATAATGTTATTAAGATATAAGAATTAAAAATCATTTGATGGTTATGAAATGATGATCATTAGCATCCAATAAGATTGAATGTAGTTAATTGAACTTGTTGTAGCAGATACAACCACCCTCCAAAATTTTGCCTTAGCTTCGATTTGGAGCCTCCCTTCCAACCTTCACATCAGCTTGTCCTGATTCATCAGGTTCACAAGCTTTACTGTTTTTCTTGCACAAAGAAACCTTGTCGATCACAACTCGATGCATTCCCCTCATAAGTTGTTCACCTGGACTTGGTCCAACTGCAGGCTGAGCAACTTCCCCAAGAAAATTGTGTATTTCCGGGGGGAAACCAGCCTTCCCTCCAGAAATTGTGCAATCCTCTTTGGTAGCCTGTTGGGCTCCAAGACTGCAATTTTGCCAATCAACACTCTCAATAGGAATTGTGCAATTTTTCCCAACAGGGCTTCTTAGCCCAAAATTTGTGCAAATCTGGGCAGCATTGAGATGATCTACCCACAAATTGCTCAAATCTCTTGGGAAGCCAGCCCAGCTCCCAGCTAGAAATGTACATTTTCTCCCAGAAATCGAGCAGTTTCTTGCATGTGCAGCTGAGTTGACCAGTTCCCTCTAGGACCGAGCAAAACTGACTTGCATGCATGGGCTGCTTCTCCCAAGGCAGCATGCAAAGGCATCCCTTGTTTCAGGGATCTTTTTCTAGCAGTTGGAGGTTACATGCAAGGATCACTTCAGAAACCTCACACCAAGTGTCACCTTCCCTAGATTTTTGGCATGCACGTCACAACCTCGATGTTATAAAAACTCATCAATCGGATGCTGAAGAGCTCATTCCTCACATCCACCTTGCAGCTCTAACATCGCACATCACATCGAGGAGCTATCGACACATTTAGCTTAGATGTTTTGGTGTAAGCTCGCTTCCCATGCCTTGTGTTGCATTTCTATCGCTTTTTATGTTTTCTCTTGTGTGAGTATTGTTTTCTTCATTTCAGTGACCGCTAGCTACCATTACATGTATATTAGCTTGTCCTACCACTATTTTAGTTTTTGTTTCTATCTCATTGTTGTCACATGCATGGAACTGTTTTTGATGAATGATCATTGATTCTGCGACTCGCATCACCCACATGCATGTTATTCCATTTTCTGAATCGGTTATTCACCGTTTGTATGCATGATCATTCACTTATGCTTACACTCAGTATCACCATTCATTCACACTCAAATTTACTTTCAGTTGCCTGTCGGCGAGTCTAGGCAGCCTTGGCCCAAACTCTGCCTCACCAAGAGCCTCACCAAGACAACATTGCACAATATTGAGAGGGAAGGTTCTGTCTTCCTCTAAGGAAATGTGCATTTCTACCTAGTGATTGTCCCCAAGAATGCTTTGCACATTTCTGAGGGACAATAACTGCTAGACCAGAAAATTGCGCAGTGGAGTCACTGAGCCTACAACCATTGCCAGCTAAGATTGTGCATTATGCAATTCTAGCAGTTAGCAGTCAGAATGGACTGTGCATTGTACAGTTCCAATAGTTAGTAAGTCTCCCGATAGACCAGACTATGCCTTGCATAGTCTTGGCAATTAGTCTCCCGACCTCCTGGTCGAAATTACACCACCTTCATGATCAGTCACACAGATAAGTTGTAAGTTAGTTCTCGAGTTAATTTTGGTTTTCAACTAACAAATTGCTTTCCATGAGTGTTGCCATGTCTCCAAGTATTTCGGGTGTTCATTTGCCTCTTAGCAGTGTAGGTGCAATGGTTTCCAAGAGGGCAAAGTTGATGACACCACTCAGAGCACACCTAGAGATGCAGTTGATCAAATTTCTATGAGCTTGCCTGCTCACGAAGGCATCAAGTTGTTCATGGACAAGAACATCAAGATATCACAGCGAGAAGCATAATGAAAAGCAGCTGAAGGCAGCATATTGGATGCAATGAATGCAGTGAATGCAACGAATGCAACAAATGCAATGAATCCAAGAGGAAGGTTGGTGACAATAGAGAGGTAGAAATAAGTTGTAAGATCAAGCAGGTCCACTCATAATGAAAGAAACTTTGGAGACTCTGGCTATGAGGTGAAGGTGTGACATAAATATTCTGTGAAGATAGAGAATGGAATAAAGAAGGAGTTACATGTTCTAAAGCAACAACTCAAGTTGAACATGAAGCTGCACAGATGGACAAATGTGTTACAACAGGAAAAGGGACAACAATGGGTGTAACATGCATTCACAGATGAAACTGCGCCCGTACAAGTTAAAGATCCATCCTGGCAGTTGACACGAAGAAGACATGGTGAGCAGTGTTGTTGATCGCATCTAAGGGATTTAGTAGCATGCATGTCTTTGTGCCCATGCATGAGATCCGACCCATTCAACAAACTCACCAAGGCAAAGACAAGAGGCAATTCCAAATGGGGCTGAACATGTACTTCAACAAGTTGATGCGCATGACCACCAACACACACTTGAATATCAACATGGACACTATGAATCAGTGTGTTTCCAGTTCATTTGCACCCAAGAGGACCATGTGCATGTTAGCAGACAAGTCGGATGAAGGAGTGAACCAATGCACTGGTTGCAACGGAGGCAAGAGTTTTCTTCAGCAAGATGTCACCATGAGGTGCATGCACACCAACACGGATGACCAAGATTGGCATCTGCTCACCACCTTCACAATCATAAGCATGCCAAAGAGTTGGTATCATCACAATGGACTAAGTGTCAGTGATGTCTTACATAGCTCTCTCAAGCCATGTTGTATTACCTGAGTACATATGCATTGTAATGTAACGCCATGTCAAGTGTAAGTCATGTGTCAACCATTGGATGTAATAGTAATAGAGTAGATGAAGGGTCATGAGGGTAGATGAACTGTCACAAATGGGAATGTCAAGGGTCACACCACCCTTTGTTGTAAATAGTCCCTCATAACTCATTATATAGGATTTTGGCCAGCCAAGCTTCTGATAAGACTATCTTGGAGAAATATTGGACAATATTGTAACACACGTTGGCTTATCCACTACATGGAGCTAGTTCATCTCTTTGGAGGAGCAGGAAAATGTGGCTATAACTTTCCACTGTTGGGGCTAGTAGGTTTACGTCAATGTATTGTATGATTGGGACTTACACTTATTTATATAATAAGAGCCAACACATTTTCATGCATATGTCATTATTGTAGTTGGACTGCTTCGGTTGCTTAGAAATATATGTTTTTTAACTTACGTAGTTGTGTATGAACTGTTTCGTATGCGATTATATGAATCTTGTTGTAGATGTACTATTGGTTTAACCATCACTTTGTATTGTAGATGGATCTGCTTTCCAGCTTGTGATGCATCTTTGCTTGTGTGTTCCCTTCTCAGCTGAGTATTGCTACAGGTTGTCAAAGGGCACACTCATCTCACCCCCCATGTGCTAGAACTTCTCATTCACCTTCCTTGACTCACTGCAGCAGTCACACCCTTGCTACTGACAGAGTTATCTTACTTGCCTCCGTGTGACATCGCGGTCAAGGATTTACCTTACAACCTGCTACTGGGACTCCTACACCAAATAGTCTGAGGTCTAATTTGGACTTCCTACCAGGGATATCCCTTTAACATGTTGGCGGGTCTAGCACAATCGACATTTTGGCACTAGAAGGAGGGCTAGATGACAAGGTGAGTCCTCACATCTGTTTTAAATCTCTACACACCTATCATGACTAACTATTGATTTTCTCTTCTAGAATGTATGTCTTATGGAAACAATTTCATTATCCCTAAAAATCTTTAGGATAACTTGTCTCATAAAACATTCGATGGTGGAGGCTACGTAGCATTGGTAAGGCACGCGGTCGACATTGTAGGCTCATGCGAAAGACATGGATTCTTTGAAGAATACATGAGCTGTGCATTTTTCATCTACACTCTTCAAGGGCACCCAACGCACTGGTGTGCCACACTGCTTGAAAAATCCATTCATTATCTTGCTCATTTGGTTGCAGAGATAGACCATGCTTTCAATCACTTTGACCATCAAGTACTCAACAAAGAAATTCTAAAATTATGAAAAGGACCTGATGAATCCATTGAACAATTTTACATGTGGTTTTGTAATCTTGCGTACCGATTCCCGGAAGATGATATTGAATGGGAATTTCTTAATGGAAGATTTGGGGATATTTCCTCATGTAGCCAATACCCGCTCAGCACACTTTGGTGATGGAGTTGTGCAGTCACAGGTAGGCACAATTGGTGTCACAAGTCACTGTCCACCTTCACCTCGTTAAATAGCTCCACCAACGCGGAGTGATGTGGGAGATCATACACACACATCAATTGAACTGTCACATCCTCCCACCCCACCTGATCTTGATATCTCCGCAGATTTGGCTTGCAAGCCTACTGATTGTCACATGGACTCATTCCCTCAACCTCCATCCTCTCGTTCTATTCATCCTCTGGATTGTACTATCTTGTGTTCTTCCATTTTGGACTCCTCACCTGTTGTGAACGAGGATCAAGTTGTCAACACAGTTGATGTTATGCAGCTAGCCTGTGCCATAATTAATTATGAGTGTGTGCGGGAATATAAAGAAGATCTCATGGTCAAGGGTGATTCCCTTCCATCTGCGCCTCATCTGCTTCATCGTGACATCCCTTGTGATTCTACCACTACTAATTTTCCCTGTGAAAACTCATTTCTGGATGCTTCTACTTCTAATCACTCATAGGACACCTCAAATGTCAGTCCTGTCATTACAGTGTGGAGAGGACAAATCTTCCTCGAAAAATTTGTTCAATCTATCATTTATATTTATTGAAAACACTAAGGGTGAACATCTTTGCTTCCCATCTACCCCTTTGTCAGTTTCATCAAATCATGAGGATGAAGACAAACATCTTGAATTTTCTGATCTTGGTTGTCATGATCTATTCACTTCCTCATCTGATCATGATGTTGATTTAGTTGTGTTAATCTATCCAAGGGACTGGTCTACGATGATCTATCTATCCATGAGGTCGAAACCCCCAAGAATGTCAAGGCACTTCAGCCGAGCTGATGGTTGTGTCAGGCCATCGGTGTCCTAAGGTTGTTCTCACTTCCAGTCAGGAAATTGTTGAAACACTTAAGGCTCCTAACTAGTCTCTTCTTTGCACTAAAGATCAACCAAATACCCATATTTCACTTCCTCCAATCAAACTGCACGATCACATCGCTCATGCATTAGAGGAATCTTACAGAGCAAGAACACATGCACAACACATGTGGTTTACCTTTCTCACATTTACTTACATGTCATAGTCAAGAGAATGCATACACTCAACATTTGCACGTAGTGTAGCACAACATCATGGGAGCACCACAGAATGCATGTCATGCACTATCACTCCTCTTTGTTTTGTGGTCGCTTGTAAGCTCAGAGTGTGTTTGTCTTCATTAATACATCTTTCTTGTTTGTTAGTTCACACACCTATCTTGTTTTTGAACCTTGCCTTCACCAACATGGGTCAGCCAATGTGCCGGCAGCTGCATTGGAAGTATCACTTCATGTGAGATGACCCATGCACTGTTAGCTTAGGAGTACGAGTATTGTTTGCTTTTGAGTTGTTTTATTGCATGCTTGTTTGCTTACTTTCTTTGTTTGTTTGTTTTCCTACTTTCTTATTTGCTTACTTGTTTTTCCTTTTGTTTTGCTTCTGCTCTTGCTTTGCTTCATTATTTGTTAGTTTGCTTATTTCATTTCATAGGATAGCTTCCCATGAAATCATGTATGACTCTTGAAGCAAGCTGGGTAAAGTACAAGAGGCCATGTGTTGCTATCAATACTTGCTTATCCGTCACCTCCCTCTGTATGAAGAACTTTTTACTTTTATTCCATGATACGTCAATGGAAAATACGTGTTACACTAAAATCTATCACCATGACTATTTGAAGTTAGTATGGCTCCATCAACTGTCATACTACCCTCCTCGGCAAGCCTCATACCTCTGCTCTCCATGTCAAACTCCAAGAAAGAGAGAAAGTCATTAAAAATCTATATATCTCTGGGTACACAGTTTCTCTTAGCCTTACCTGCGTGTACGCACTCCAAGTTCACAATACCTGCGTACTTGTACGCTCTGTATGTAAAGCAATGGGTGCGTACTCTTGTAAAGGTCAAAAGGCGCAAGTTCCACTCCAAAAAAGTTACTTGTGGTCATTTCTAGAGCCTTCTAGAAGCTTGTTTGACGTGTATGAAGCGCCTCCATATGGTTCATGTATCCCTACCAAAGAGGAACTTATCC
Source organism: Pinus tabuliformis (assembly GCA_031772625.1). Classification (NCBI taxonomy): domain Eukaryota; kingdom Viridiplantae; phylum Streptophyta; class Pinopsida; order Pinales; family Pinaceae; genus Pinus; species Pinus tabuliformis. The sequence continues at coordinate 1,753,170,082 of CM062817.1, read as the reverse complement.
TATCAAGAGGGGAGCTATCCCATCTAAAGAGGGGCTTATCCCATTGATGGTGGACCTGAATAACTTCCTCTAGAGCACTATAAATACAGGCATTGGGCCAGAGGGAGAGGGGGTTGAAAGCTGAACATTCCTAAGGGTAGATGCTGCTGGAATTAGGACTCCCTTGTAAAGCTTGAGAGGAGAGATTCCCATCCTTTCCTAGCCTTATTTGAGAGTGGGTGAGCTGATCAAAGTAAAGGAAAACTCTTGCTGGACCCTAGGAGGGACTTGCACAACACCAAGGCTCAGGTTGTAATGGTTCCTTTTGTTATCTTTTAATGCAAATGAACTTATTTTTCTCAACAGATTGTTATTCATGGTTTGTTTCATATACTCCTTGGTCTGTATGATGGATATGTATTGTTTTATGAGTTTATCAGGTGCTATTTAATCTTTTGGCTTGTTAGTGAATGCAGGTTTCGAAGAGAAGGAGGAGCTCATCCGGATCGACAAGGCTGGACTACTACAAAGCATTGGACTAAAGGTATGTTAAAGATCCCCTGATTACTTGTATTTGCAAGGCATGTTTAGAGAAAGGTAGCTTTATTTGTCTTGTTTGTCACTAGAAAGCTTTTGCTTCTAGGGAGGTCGGTTGTGTCTGCACTAACGACTCTTTCTGCATGAAAAAATAGCGACCATACTAGGGAATCCATTAATGTGAATGTTTTTTCCTTTGTATGAACTTTTGATCTGAGAAAAGTTGTTTGTTTTCTGGTTTTTGGCTGTCTGACTGTGTATTTGGGTGGGCTAGCTTAGGGTTAAATTAGATTTTAGTTTTTCTTTGTTTTGCTAGAAGCACGCAGCCTCTGAGTTGATCACAGTGCGTACCTGTACGCACTGTCGCTTTGTGCACAGAGCGTACCCGCACCTGTGCAAACAGGTCGCCTGCGTACCCCTGTCAAAACTAAGAAAATTTCATTTTCCTTCTTTTTTGCCTTTTACATTTTGTTTTTAATTTGTTTTTCTGCCCAGATCCACTAGTTTTCTGCCATCAATCTTCACCTAAGCTTGTTTCATCAGTGTCGAGGGTTTTAGTGAAATTCATAGGGATTTTGCCTTAGGGTTTGATTTTTAACTGGTCCTGTAGTGACTTTGGCGTTAGAGGTTGTCAAACTTTGGATCTCCCTGGTTTTGTTCAGTCCTCTTAAGAGTCAGGCCTGTCATAGAAATCACCCTTGTGAGAGACCTACCTTTGTGTCTTCTCTTTGCGAATCTCGAAAAATTTTGTTGTTTGAACTTTGAATTTTATTCTTGAGAAAAGAACAAAAAGATTTCGATTTTTGTTTTTGACTAGTTTTTGGTTCTGCATTAACTAGTCCTTAGTTACATTTTGACTGAGTAAAACATCCAGGAATCATCTTTAGTAAGCTTTTGACTCGTTAGATTTACTTTTATATTTATTTCTCTTAGATTTTCTTTTGAGTGAAATTGAGTTGATTTGATCGCCATAGCTTTTTTAACTTTGATTTTCGTTAAAATAAGTTTTACATGCTTTATTAATTAGGAAAAAATACAAAAATATCTTTTGAAGGAAAGTTTGCTTTGGTAGCATTTGTGTCTTTGAAAGAAAAAGGAATTTTCGTGAAGTGATTAGTGGTCATGTGTTGTATGTTTTGAAAAGATAAAGAGTTTGTTTCTTTGTTTTTCATTGCCAAGAAAGTTGTTTTTATATCAAATTTGCATTCTCCAACTCTCTTAGCTAGGAAATTCAATGAAAAAGGAAAAATTAGTGTAAATCATCCTAAGTGCATCTTTTTAGTGGATTTCGGTCGAGTCTACACACCATCAGTTTCATCTCCACTACCTTTTGTCTTAAAGAAATCCATAAAATTAACGCTTAAAGTAAAATCAACTTAACAACTTTTATTTACTAGGGCTCTGAAACACCAATATAGATCAGGCTAGTGTCTTGGAGTAGGAGAGTAATTAACTCTCCAAGACAGCAAAACCAAACAAGTAGCTCATCTTGCGGTAGGATAAATCCAATTGTTTCATTTGTACTCTGGGAAAGCTCCTCTTAAAGGAGAAGCACGAGCTCGTGTCCAAACCAGTGAGGGGATCAATCCTCCCTCGTTGGGAACAGCGCCAGACACGCACGTATTACAAACGGTAAACCTCGGATTAACCATTGTCGAGGAGCCAGGGGTCACTTGTCGGTAAACCTTGGATTATTGTCAAGGAGCCGGCAAGGGGATTGAGCTTGATACTCTGCCCTTGCGTGCTGTCGTAGACTGTTCCCCCAGGTGCATTTGTTGCTGTTGGTAACCTTAGTGACCATTATCTTTAGGATTCTACCGAGGTGACGGTGGAGGGAAGATCCCACTGTACCTAGAGCAGACGTTGGCTAGACTCACTTGGATTTTCCGGGGGGTTCACTTCACTCGAGACGGTTAAAGTGGAGGAACTTGTGCCGGTCTATTCATTAAGCAGGTTACCGGGGTAACTGTTCCGCCCACCACTTCTGTACTGAATTCAACGATGTTGGGTTTCATCTCCAACTAGTGTTTTTGGTCCGGAAGGCTACTGTTTGTGTATGGTTTGATGCCCTAGATTCTTTAGGCGCGTGATTCAAATTTGTTTGGTTCTTTAGAGGCTTTAGGTGGTTTGCTTTGAGATTTTACTTTGTTTGCGTGTGCAGTAGTTAAAAGTTTTTAATTGTGGCTGAATTACCGAGACAGTCCCGTAGACTTCGGGGCAAGTCTCCTGAGATTGTTACCGTGGCCGATTTGTTGAGGAAGTCCCGTAGATTGCGGGGCAAACCTCCTGAAGAGGTCCCAAGTCATTACGAAGGTTGAAAGGTCCTTGTAACTCCTAGTGGCAGTAAAGTAGGTTCACCTGAAGAAGGAGAATCGTCATTGGTAGTCCATCCAAATTACCAAGGTCTAGAAACAGGTTGTAATCCCGAAGCAGTTGCAGTTTTCGAGCTTGCTGGTAGTTTTTCATATACTAGTGATATAGGCGAAGAACCTGAAGTATCTGAACCTGTTACTCCAACTTCTAGTGCACCTAATTCACCTAGGGTAGAAAGAGTCATCATCGAAAATCTTCCTGCTGGTTTGATAGCTATTGAAGAACTTGCTCCAGAGGAAGAATTAGGCGTATCTATCCTTGAAGATCAACCTACTATTGATCTAAGAGAGCATGAATCTATCTTTTGCAGTCCTCCTAGAAGTACTACTTGGTACCTTTCGTTAACCAATTATTTAGACAACTCAGGGATAAGTTTTTCTCCACCTCGAACTCCTTTTCCACCTGGAGGTATTTATACTCCTGTAAATATGTCTGGTCAGTCGTCCGTGTTCACTCAATCTCCTGAATCTTTCTTGTACGACGGTCCTTCTGTTCCCTCCGAGTATCAGTCACTTTCTGGTACCTTTGCGGGAGCATCTCCTCAACCCATTGAACATGGGTTATTAGCTGGAAACAATGGTAATAAACCGTTGGGTGTAGGGGACATTTACATGATGTCAGGTTCAGTTCCCGGTTCTCAACCTCAAGGTGGTCAATTACCGCCAGGGGGGCAGCCTCAATTAACGCCTGGGGGGCAACCTCAGGGTACTCAAATTGCATCTGGGGGGCAACCTCAAGGACAGTATGTACCCATAGTACAATACATTCCCCAAGGTCAACCCCAGCCTCAATATGTACCCCAGGGTCAACCTCAGTATCAGTATTTACCTCAAGGGTATCAACCTCAAGGTCAAGGTCAACCCCAGTATCAGTATTTACCTCAAGGTTATCAACCTCAAGGTCAATACTTGAGTCAAGGTTATCAACCACCTCAAGGTCAATCATATGTTCAAGGTACGGGAACTGTGCCTTTCAGTTATCAATCCTATCCTCAATCCGGTTATGGATCTCAATATCCTCAACCTGTCATGGGTCAATACCCTGGAATGAACATAGTGTGGGATCCATCGCAAGTTCAACAGGTATTGCAGCCAAGTATACAGTTGTCATCGCAAGCTGGACAACCCTTAGTTGCTGGTCCATCCCAGCAACCAATCCAGTCTAATGTTCAAACTTCTGTAACTTCGGTAGTTACTCAGCCGCCAATCGCACCTAGTACTCCATCTCAAACAACAGCTGCTGCAACTACCACAGCATCTGCTCCTTCCACCACACTTGCTTCTGGAGTATCGACAGCTCCAGTTTCTACTGTCTCTGCAACTACTCCTCAGACATCTTTACCATTGTCTGGATCTACGATTCAAATGCCTGCAGGACAACCTAGTTTCAGTACGGTTGTCACTAGTCAACCACAATTCACTTATCAACTGTACCAGGGACAGTACCAATACGGGCCTGCTGTCCAACAGCCGGTTTACCAGTATCAACCGTATCCTGGGTACACTTATCAACAACCTCAGCAACCCCAGTATGGTTCGGTTAATCCTCGTTTTCCAGGAGGATATCATATCCCGAATGCGATTCCTATTCCAAGTTATCCTGGATATCCTCCTCCTGGGACTGGTCTTGTGACCCAGAGTTTTAGGGATCCTAATCGGAAGTTACCGTTTATCGCAACTTTGGATTTACCAGACTTGACGCGCCTAACGAACGATCCAATACAATATCTTCCGTTATGGCCGCCAATGCCAAATAAGTTGCCCAGTGATATACCCAAGTTCGAAGGTAAGTCTGGAGAGGATCCGTCTAATCATGTGATGACTTACCACCTCTGGTGTGCTTCAAATTCCATCTCGGATGATTCGATCCGCTTACGTCTTTTCCAGCGTACGCTCATTGGTCTCGCGGCCAAGTGGTACATTGAGTTACCACGGGCCTCTTTTTACAATTTTAGTCAGTTAGCTACCTCGTTCCTAACTCATTTTCAGTTGCCGGTCAGATATGATAATGGCACAGAGCTACTAACTTCACTAAAACAGTCGACGTCCACTTATATTTCTGATCATATCCATGAATGGAGACAGCAACGGCGATTAGTGAAAGTTTTTATCCCGGACCAAATCTTAGCTGAATGGTTTGTTAAATCATTATTACCGAAGATTACTGAAGATGTAGCTAAGGCCGGAGTAGTTACTGAAGAGCAAGTAATTGCTCAAGCGCAGTACCTTGACTTAGTTTACACTCAGTCAGGTACGTTACATGAAAATATCCCAGATCTTCCAAAGTCGAATCAAATCGCTGCTGCTCCTTCGGGATCTCATGCTGTTGATGGCATGATTGGTATGGTAAATACTAAAAGCAAGAAGAAATCTTCAAAGAATTCTTCGCCCATTATAACCTTACCAGATTCCCCGACAGGAGAGTCTTCTCCTGAAATTTTCGCCGATATTCACGCTGTAGAGTCATCTACGGCTAAATCAAAAAACGGTGGGAAGAAGAAGGGTAAAGAAGACAAGACTCCAAAGGAGAAAACAGAAAAGTCTAAAACCAATGACGAAAAGCGCAAACCTCGATATCCTTGTCTAATTTGTGAAGAGGATCATTTTACAAGAGATTGCCCCCATCGGGCCGAGGTTGTGAAAATCGTCAAAGGTTCCTCAACTCCTACTGTTTTGAAAGATTCATTTCCAAAGCAGGAGAGTAAGATGATAGGTTCTTCCTCGAGTGCCACTGAAGAACCCATATTGATGATGTCTCATGTAAGGATTGCGACTCGATCTCACGATTATGGTAGTAAAAGTCCTGTTTATGGATCGAAAGAAGCAGAATCTTCTCATTCAAATCCATCAACCTCAGTTCCCGGTTTCGATCCACTACAGATCGAAAAACCTAACCCTGACTTAGTAATAAAACCGCCCGCCAAGGGTGTACTTCGAAGGTCTGCTTTCAATCCACATGCGAGAGCGGCTCAGAATTACAACATTGTTGAGGATTTAGCTGTTTCACCCTCAGCAATGTCGGCTTTAGAAGTGCTGCAATCATGCCCAACACAATGAAAATTAATTTTGTCGGCTATAAGAGCTGTTGATGTTCAGGACCCGAACCTGATAATCTTTGATCTAGAAAATAGTACACCGCGTCTCCCTCATCAGATGGCTTTCTAGATTCCAGTGATAGTCAAAAACAGGCCTATTCATCGGACTGTAATTGATGAAGGAGCTTCCACGTGTATTATGTCGATTCAGTGTTGGAGATTGCTTGGTTCTCCTTCGCTAAACCAATCCCCGACAATTCTTAAGGCCTTTCATGGCCGTGGGTTCCATCCGTTTGGCATTTTACAGGATTTGCCTATAGGGGTTGAAGGAAAAACCGTTAGTCTAGATGTGGAGGTGGTTGATGCCCCTCTGGACTACAACCTTCTTTTGGGTCGAAGTTGGTCTTACGCTATGACAGCAGTCATTTCATCGGTCTTCAGAGTCATAAAGTTTCCACATAATGGCAAGATCGTAACCATAGACCAGCTGGCTTATTTTTCATCCGACCCAGCCTCTTCAGAGAGTATCCAGCATGTCGGTAAAACGACTATCCCTTATAAGGATGTTGGCATAGGATTAGTTAAAGATTCCGGTTTACTGGGAACTTTTCCTTTTCCTCCAATCAACGCAGACCCTTCATTAGCATTCATTCATATGATTACGTCAGACACTATTATTTACGATGATCCTTGGATTGTCCCATCTGAATCTGAGATAGACTCATTCGGTGATGCAATGCCTTTGAGTCCATATGAAATTGCTTATGAAGCCGTGCAGTCTTTTTCCGACCCAAGTTCAACCCAAATCGACCAAATGAATGTGGTCCGTGAGGAATCCCTTTTCGCATCAACCTCAGAGTTAATAACGTTTCCCGAAGTTGTGTCATCTGACGAACAACTTTGTGAAATCTTGTGCGTAGACGATTTACCATGGGAAGATCTCCATCATAGATCTTCGTTTTTACCTGAGGATGATCGTTTTGAAAACGATTTCTCATCAATCTTTACAACTGAATATGTCAAAGATGCTCAGAGTCCAATGAATCATCCTGATTCAGAGCTGAATTTGGGAAACATTTCTCGCACTATTCCCATTGACATTTCAGTGAAGCCTGGAATTGTTGAACACATTCATATAGGTGCCTCGTGTTCAGATGACGAAATTCAAACATACAAGGCCCTATTTCAAGAATTCGGCGACGTGTTTGCCTAGTCCTATGAGGAAATGCCAGGAATTGATCCCTCCATTGTTGTTCATGATATCAAGACTTACTCGGACGCTAAACCTGTTCGGCAACGTCTGCGTCAGATCCACCCTCGGAAAGCGGCTGCAATTAAAGCAGAAGTTGAGAAGCTGTTGAAAGCAGGTTTCATTTATCTGATCCCGTTAACGGATTGGGTATCGAATATTGTTCCGGTTAATAAAAAGCAAGGAACAATAAGAATATGTATCGACCATAGGGGTATCAATCGTGCTTGTCCCAAGGACAACTATCCAACGCCCTATATCGATCAAATAATTGATGATTGTGCTGGCAGTGAAATATTTTCCTTTATGGACGGTTTTTCCGGTTACAACCAAATCAATATTCTACCTGCCGATCAACCAAAAGCGGCTTTCATTTGTCCATGGGGGACATTTGCTTATTGCAAACTACCTTTTGGACTTAAGAATTCCGGAGCCACTTTTCAAAGGGCGATGTCTTATGCATTTCATGACATCAAGCACATTGTGCAACCGTATCTCGATGATTTGCCCGCTCACTCCTTATGTCGAGTTGATCACCTTGTCCATTTACGAGCAATTTTTATGAGGTGTAGGCGTTATCGTATACGGTTGAACCCACACAAATGTGTCTTCTGCATAGAAGTGGGACGATTGCTGGGATTTGTAGTTTCAAAAGCCGGCATTCGCGTTGATCCCTCGAAGGTCGAAGCTATCATCAAATTGCCTCCTCCTTCGAGTTTGCGCCAACTCCAAAGTTTGCAAGGGAAAGCAAACTTTTTACGCCGATTCATTCCTAACTATGCCGAGATTACCAAGGGTTTTACCCGGTTGTTGAAACAAAATGTTCAATTTTCTTGGGATGAGATAGCTCAAAAATCTTTTGATGCGCTAAAGAACGCGTTGACCCATGCACCGTTGCTGCATCCTCCCAACTACAACCAGGATTATTTTTTTTTACCTCGCCGCCGCTCATTCCACTATTGGAATGGTCTTAGTACAGGAAGATTAATTCGAAATGGAACATGTGATATATTATCTTAGTAGGACGTTAAATCCCACTGAGCTAAAATATTCGCATGTGCAGAAATTGGCCCTGGCAGCTGTACAGGCTGTCCAGCGTTTTCGTCATTACATTCTTCTCCGTAAAACTACTGTCATTTCAGATTCCAACCCTATGATTTATATTTTGACTAAACAATTGCTAGGGGGCAAGTACTCTAAATGGATTGTTATCTTGCAAGAGTTCAACTTGGAGTTTGAAAAATCTAAGTCTAAGAAATCTTTAGTTTTTGCGGAATTGATGTGTGACTTCCCGCGTGCTGACACGGAAACTGTGGCAGAGGAACCCATTGCGGACGAATCTTTGTTTCTCATCAGCACTTTAGATCCGTGGTATGGAGATATAATTGTCTATCTCCAAACCCAATCCTTTCGGCGAGAAGCTTCAAAGTCGGAACGCCGAAAAATTCGATTCCAGTCCCAACAGTACAAAATTATTGGAGATACTCTTTATCATCATGGGGCAGATTTGGTTTTTCGCCGTTGTTTAACTCATGAAGAGGCAAAAAGGGTTATGAATGACTGTCATTCTGGAGCGTGTGGCGGTCATATGTCTGGGTATGCAACAGCTCAGAAGGTGTTGCGTGCTGGTTACTTCTGGCCGTCCATGTTTAAAGATTGTATCATTGCGGTCCGAAAATTCCACAACTGTCAAGTGTTTGATCGCAAGATGCGTGCACCACCTGCTCCTCTCCACCCTATAATTACCGTTGGTCCTTTTGCTAAATGGGGTATCGATTTTATTACATGTAACCCTCACTCGGCTGGGGGGCATGCGTATATCATCCTTGCGGTTGATTATTTTACTAAGTGGGCCGAGGCAATGCCTACATTCGAGGCAGACGGTAAGACAGCTGCGATTTTCGTATTCAATCATATTATTGCTAGGTTTGGTGTCCCACAAGCGATAATCACTGACCATGGGCGCCATTTTCGAAACATTATGATGACAGAACTTACAAGCCAGCTTGGTTTACGCCATGATAGTTCTACTCCTTATTATCCCCAAGCAAACGGTTTGGTTGAGTCCATCAACAAAGTTCTAGTTATCATGATCCGACGAATCATTGGTATTCATCAGTCGAATTGGCACAACATGTTATTTTCAGCGCTTTGGGCGTACCGAACCTCAGTGAAAACATCAACAGGGTTCACTCCTTTCCAACTAGTTTATGGTTTGGAAGCAGTGTTGCCCATTGAATGCGAAATCCCATCACTTCAAATGGCTGTCGAATTTCTTCCAGCTACTTCCGAAGAGGAGAAGCATCTATTATACTTAGCTAAATTAGATGAGACTCGACGTGACGCTGCATTGGCAATCGAGACTCACGCAAAAAGGATGAAAGCTCAGTATGATCGCAACGTGACCCCTCGTAATTTTTCGGAAGGAGACCTAGTGCTATTATATGATCAAGCTAACGATAAATTAGGTGCTGGAAAATTCGTTCCTATGTGGCATGGGCCCTACATTGTCAAGCGAAAGCTAGCAAAAGGGGCCTATGAGCTGGTAGATTTTGATGGGGACTCTGTGGGTAAGCCCAGAAATGGACTTTACCTAAAGAGGTATTATGCTTAAATGATGGGTATGGAGACTTAGTTAGGTTAGTTTTTTCTTTCTAGCTGGTTTGTTTGTTAGTATAGACAGTGTGCTTAGCTTAGAGAGTGTGTTTTTCGTCATTATTCTGGCTTATCTTGGTTTTACTCTTGATATTGCAGATGTCGACGCCTCTCCAAACATACATTGGTTTTGCTGATGGTGCTTGTCGTAGTACAAGGAATATCTCTTCTGCAACTTGGGTTATCTATTCGCCCTCTTACGAGTTAGTTTCTATGCATGGGGTGAACCTCAGTCAAACAACAAACAACATTGCAGAATACAGTGCAGTGATTGAGTTATTATCTGAATCTATTTCGTTTGGGATTGAGAGTTTGATAGTGAGGTTAGATTCTGAACTCATTGTATTACAACTTAATAGAGTATATGCCATTAGAAATCCAGTGTTATTAAGGTTATTTTTGAGAGTGCGCCTCTTGGAACATGAATTTGATTACATTGAATATCAGCATATTCCAAGGTCATTAAATACATTAGCAGATGCCATTGCTTCTCGAATGTTAGACAGACATTTGCGATAATCATAAATGTAAATTTAAAAAACATTTCATCATACATGTTTAACAAGATAAGCCGGTAATAATGATATATATATATATAGATAGGAGTGTGTCAAAAATATACATCGTCTTCGATCATAGGTTGAAAAACACCTTATGATCGGCAAAAATGATAAGTACAAAAAACAAAAAATGTCACATGTGTCTACAAAAAGTGACTAGCCAATCACTGGTGGTGCTCTCTATACGAGACCACTGCCCGCGCTACCCTACACAGGAACCTCCTAAAAGGTCCTGGGACTGCGACCACATAGCGCTGAAGTCAGATAGGAATATCGTCTATAGTCGTCTCTGGTATGTCCGCCGTGAGACGCTCTAGGTCCTGTTCCAGCTCGGCTAAGGTCTCTGCGGCCGCATCCAGTAGGGCCAGTGCTGGTGCAACTGGTACTCTTCTCTCGAATGGCCGGAGATTGACCGGACGCTGTGGGCCTACATCTGCATTTTGAAATTTGTCACTGTCAGTTTTGAGACGATATAAAAAACAAAAAAAAGTAAATAATTTAAAAACTTGTGAAAATGAAGTACCTCTGTCGTCCCATTGTTCTCCTTGTGGAAGAACCGTATCCGGATCACCGCAAAAATCTACTCCGGCATAAGGAAAATCCTGAATCTCAAAGACCTGGTCCTCCAACCAGTGAAAGTAACCCGCAGGAAATCGAACAACTCCCGCTCCCTCATCAGGATGGCGGGCCATCACCGCAACCCATCGCATCAACTTTGGCTCCCGAGGAGGCCTAGCTGGAACAGTGAGATGCTGTGGGATCAGCATCAGAACCCTCTCTAGGGCAAAGCTCACAACCAAAGGCCCATACCCAAAGGTCTTTAATTGTCCGTCCTTTGTCCTAGTCAGTTGGCCGTTCATATTGGCCAACACAGCGTCACACCAATTGAAAATGGTGCCTCGGTAGCAATCTATCGCCATCCGCATTTGGGACCCGGTGGCAATGTGCAAAGCGGCTGCGCCGCAGAGTCTGGTAACTGTAAAGGCAATTACCATAAGTTCAGGCAGGGATATGTATTTGATTTCTATCCCTTTCTCCTGGTTCTGATTGTTGCACCACTCTAGCCGGAGTCTAGCAAGGGATTGGCCACCCGGCCTAGTCCCGGACAGAGTCAGTTGCTCGCCCCTATTAGGCAAACCAGTGAGAAAATATATGTCAGAGGGCTCTATCTCGAGCTGGTGCCCTCCGATGTAGAAGCATTGATCCTGGGCGTTCCACCTTTCACCCAGCCATTCTAAGAATCGCACCTGGGCCCTCATGCCAGGTATGGCCCAGTATTTGTAGAGACCGCATGCCTTCAAAGCATCAATGGAGGGTTGATGATCTATTGCAGCCAAATCGACATCTCCGTGTTCTCTTTCGCGCCAATCAAGCATGGTGGGCAATCTACACACCAGAAAACATTCATTAGAATTCATTAAATCAAAATTTGATGGTTTGATTTTGAGTTTTAGGGTTTTGAAATTTCTTTGCGCGGGGTACGCACCCCGCGTTCAGAAACAGACCGTATGGACACAGCTATTCTGAAGGTAGGTTGCGTACTCCGGCCATTTTCCCATTAATGAAAATGTCGGGGTACGCAGGTCTCCCGTTGGGCACCTGCGTACCCCGAAAGGCAGATCCTAAAGCCCCAAAGCCCTCAAAAAATCAAACTAAGGCTTAAAATGAAATTCTAAACGGATGAAAACAAAGAGGAGGATGTTGTGAAATACCTGAAAGAGACAGCACTCGATTCCGATGGTCGGATTCTCCGCAAAGTCCACGGGAAGTTTCTTGCCAAAAGCCCTTTTCTCTCCCTCAACAGTAAAATGGTAAAAATGGCATGGTAAAAGGTCTTTTTATAGGTTTTTTGGATAAATGAATGCTAAATTTGTTTATTTTTCACCATGGAAGGATATTTCTCAATGCATTTTTGCTTATCTTAAACAGGTATGAGTAATGTGTCGTTTTTGTGCAGGACAATAGGACTTTCAAGGAAAAGTATCATTTTTCACGAACCAAAACATCAGAGTCATCTTTTAAGCCCTTTTCTGACTCCTAAAACATGAAAAGATCGCCGAGCGTTTCTTTTACACTCGTTAAAATGGAATTAAAAGACGGTCCCCTTATAGCTCTTTTCTGACCGTAAAAACAGGAAAAGATTGCCGGGTTTTTGTCGTTTCAAACTCGATATGGAAATAAAACGACGTGTCCTTGATCGCTTTTTACTTTTCAGGTCAGAGGCACTAATCATGAAAGTACTCCTTAGTCGCAAGACTAAGCGGTTCTCTCAAGTATTATTTTATACCTTTTCGGGCTTGGGAGACACAACTTTACGAAAAAGTTCAACCTGGAGTCTTCTTAAGTTTTTCAGACTCTCTAAAAATGAAAAACGTCGAGTTTCTCCTATACTGGACTCGTTAAAATTTCACAGTAAAGGACCTGTTCGATTACAAACAGGAATGGACCACTCCTTCTTAGGGTTCGAATCAAAACTAAGTTGGACTCATCCGAAGGATGAGCTTATAATCAAGCATATGTTATCCTCCTCAAGCTTGTAAAAAATAAAGAGGTACTTGCCAGAAATGGTGGGGGAAAAGAGAGAAAAATGAGCCCATTTGTTATCCTTTATCTCAGAAGAAGCCTTATTACCACTCTTGAACACGACACTTTCATTCACCTGGGTTGGGAAATCCTTTGCCTCACAGTTGATCAAACACATTGAAAGTCTTTAGCCGGGTATTAACTTTGGGTCAAATGTCACCAAGCCATCTGTCGTGTCGTTATGTGTTCAAGAGGTCTCTGCAATAAACATTCATCTGCAAAATACTCGTCATCCATTTTGACCATCCCTGAGTCAGTCCTTACAGCTACATTTCTTCAACTTGATCTATGATTTCGTGTTGTGGGCTTGCCTGCAACGGGTCGCTTTCTATCGACATCAGCACATTATCTAGAAAGATGACCTAGGAATCGTCAGTACCTTGAAGTCTGCATGCATCAATGGCAGGTTTCTCGCCTTTGACAACAGTTTACATCATTGACTTTCGATCGAAGGATTCCGTGAGATGTTCGACATCAACTCATTCATTCACATCTCATGGATTGTACTGGGTACTTTGAGAACCATTGACATCACTGGTGGTTTCTCTCACACTTGTTAACAGTTTACATCATTGACTGGTAATCAAGTGGTTTCTACCATGTTCGACATCAACTCATTTATTCGCATGGATAGAATCGTACATGTTCGGGAAGTAGAAATGAAGACCCTGGATCTAGTTTCCACCATCCAGGCTGCGAGGAGTTTTGTATTCATTGTACAGTAGACTAATCATAAACAGATGGATGCGTCCATACTGTGTCTACAAAAGTCTATGATTATGATGTACTGCATAATCATTCCTGTATCAGAGCAGTAGATAGTCAATTAGTTAAAGTTTTCAATCTGAGTATGGGAATGCCTACCTCAGCGATGATATGATCATATATATGTATTTTGTGTTGAATATTTGCAGGTTCCGACTGGGCTCTCCACAAGATAATCCTTGAAATGATAAAGTACTTCACCCTTCCTAGATGATATGAAACCGTAATCTACTACAGGCTTCGCACTTTAGGGGGCAATCTGTTACACTAAAATCTGTCACCATTACTATTTGCAGTTAGTATGGCTCCATCAACTGTCATACTATCCTCCTCGGCAAGCCTCATACCTCTGCTCTCCATGTCAAACTCCCAGAAAGAGAGAAAGTCATTAAAAATCTATATATCTCTGGGTACACAGTTTCTCTTAGCCTTACCTGCGTGTACGCACTCCAAGTTCACAATACCTGCGTACTTGTACGCTCTGTATGTAAAGCAATGGGTGTGTACTCCTGTAAAGGTCAAAAGGCGCAAGTTTCACTCCAAAAAAGTTACTTGTGGTCATTTCTAGAGCCTTCTAGAAGCTTGTTTGACGTGTATGAAGCGCCTCCAGATGGTTCATGTATCCCTACCAAAGAGGAACTTATCCCATCAAGAGGGGAGCTATCCCATCCAAAGAGGGGCTTATCCTATTGATGGTGGACCTGAATAACTTCCTCTAGAGCACTATAAATACAGGCATTGGGCCAGAGGGAGAGGGGGTTGAAAGCTGAACATTCCTAAGGGTAGATGCTGCTGCAGTTAGGACTCCCTTGTAAAGCTTGAGAGGAGAGATTCCCATCCTTTCCTAGCCTTATTTGAGAGTGGGTGAGCTGATCAAAGTAAAGGAAAACTCTTGCTGGACCCTAGGAGGGACTTGCACAACACCAAGGCTCAGGTTGTAATGGTTCCTTTCGTTACCTTTTAATGCAAATGAACTTATTTTTCTCAACAAATTGTTATTCATGGTTTGTTTCATATACTCCTTGGTCTGTATGATGGATATGTATTGTTTTATGAGTTTATCAGGTGCTATTTAATCTTTCGGCTTGTTAGTGAATGCAAGTTTCGAAGAGAAGGAGGAGCTCATCCGGATCGGCGAGGCTGGACTACTACAAAGCGTTGGACTAAAGGTATGTTAAAGATCCCCTGATTACTTGTATTTGCAATGCATGTTTAGAGAAAGGTAGCTTTATTTGTCTTGTTTGTCACTAGAAAGCTTTTGCTTCTAGGGAGGTCGGTTGTGTCCACACTAACGACTCTTTCCGCATGACAATACGTACTGTTCGAAGTGAACCTTGGTGAAAACACAATGCTTGCACGCTAACTAGTGTCATCTACTCTAGTCGGTTGTTTTTGGATTAACCCTTGTCAGCTCAGTCAAGTAGAGTAAGGTGACGAGGGTAATTTTAATAGGCACATTATAGGTATAATAAACTACTTCTCTGTAGGAATGACCTATTCTACTCGCAATAAGTCGGGATCCCTCTTCAATCTCTAAAATGAATAAGTGCTATGCATAGTTATGAAGATGATAATGAAAAAAGAAAGTTAAAAAAGTTTGAAAAAAATGAATAAGGCGAAAGAAGAGAAAGGCTTCTTACACAGAGAGGTGATGCAAGTAACTCCGCCAGGGTACTGACCAAGCTCACTGGTAGTGGAGCCATGCTTGTGTTCCTATGTGACTTCATCAGGTTACTATCTAGGATTGTTGGTAGTAGAGCAACACCAAAGATGAAACCAAGACTATGACGACTATACTACTTTTTCATCAATATACCCCTTAGCCCCAATCGTAGCAACTATGTTAATGTGGCTTGGAATGTGTTTCGATCGACCAAGAGTTTGGCAGATGCTACATCTTACAATCAAGCTAATGTGAAACCAAGAGGAGCTAAGAAATGAGCAATACTTCAGGAGGTGTTAGACTTTATTTTCACGAACAAGGTCCATTGAGAGAGATGGAGTTCTACTTGTGTGTCACCAAGTGTTGTAGTGGCTACAACCACCCTCCAAAATTTTTCCTTAGCTTCATTTTGGAGCCTCCCTTCCAACCTTCACAATAGCTTGTCTTGCTTCATCAGGTTCACAAGCTTCAATGTTTTTTTTGCACAAAGGCAACGTGTCAATCACAGCTCGATTCATTCCCCTCACAAGTTGTGTTAGGGTCCTATAATAATAGGATTCATAAGTTTGAATTGTCTATAATTAGTCTTGTAATATTGTACATACTTTTTGCTTTCTGCAAAATGTTTTCCATATTAAAAATTAAAAAATGTAAAGAGGGTATGTCCTAAAAGAAATATCAAAGGACAAAAAGAATAAGAAAAGATAAAAAAGGTGAAAAAATATGAACCCCAAACAAAAACAGATCATGAAAGTGTGCAAGTATAAGTGCCACTACTTTTTACTTTAATTTGAAAAATAATGGTTGTGTGCAGCTTGTCACAAATGCCACAACCCATGACAGTCAAATAGTTTAATCTTGACTACTTCATGCTTTAAATTTCATGTTTGTAGATAGCGAATAAAGATCTAGCGAAACTGTTTAATCTTGGCAGATCAATAGTTAGGTAGAGAAATAAAATGTGCTCAACAGCTTAATCTGAGCCATTGGAAGATATAAGGTTAGAATTAGATAGTTTTATTTTCAAAAGAAAGAGGAAAGAAAGGGTCTACTAGCTTAAATGCACCCAATAAAGTGAAGAAAACAAGTTAGGATAAGTAAAGGGTAGGTAGAAGAAAGGTTGCATAAATACAAGGTTGTCAAAGCATAAGCACATTTATCATGCTTAATCCTATGTTTCAGTGTTGAGGAGCAGTTATGAAAGTGAAAGGATGTTCACAAGCTAATTTAATTAACTTCCCCTCATTTGATTTCACCCCCCACTACATACTTGCTAATTTCCCCATTATCCCATCATTTTTTATTAAAATACCATTTTCCTTTCATTTTGACCCTTACCCCTTGGTTTCACACATTTCCCTAGAAAATTACCCTTCAAAGGTCATTTTCCTACCCAAAACCCCTTTTCCCTAATGTGAAACCCATTACCCTTCGAAAAAATCAATTTCCCCTTATTTATTTCCCTATTTTATCTAAAAAACCCATAAAACCCCCCTTGTCCTAAGTTTTGTTTCCCTCCCGCTTTATTTAATTAATTCCAACATTCATATATTTCCCGACAAAGCCCTTTTAACCAATCAAACCCCTTTATCCTAAGTTTTGTTTCCCCCTCGCTTTATTTAATTAACTCTGCAAAATTCACATTTTACTAATATAAACCCATTTAACCCGCCACCCTTGGTGTGGTTAACGAACCCCACCACATTTTAGCCTCGGGTCCCATTTTACTAAACCCGCTTATATTTAACCTCACTTTATATCATTAATTAATTACAGTTAACTGTAATTAAACCCCCCTCCCTTGGACCAACAAATCTCCACCCTTATTCCCAAAATGCATTTCCACCACGCGACAACCATTAGGTCTTGCACCTCTAGTTCTGAAAAGCGTCCATCCATATCACGTTGATTTATTTTGCGAGCCTTACCAACCCGAGAGCACGTGAGATTCACGATTTTGCTTGGGCCCCTTTCGGTTATGGGTAACTTTGGGATAACTCGCGTGCTCTCATGGAAAAATCGCCTAACTGCCAAAAGCGACACGATGAACCTTAATACTGCCTCCTTGCATAGCCCAAAACCATGTATTGTTCATTATGAAATTTCATGCCAATTCTAGCCGTTACCCGTTAAAACGCAGAAGACCCTCATTTTCACCTTTTTCGCTTGTTCTTCACTGAAAGCTACCTAACCCTTCCTGCACCACCCTGAGCCTCTGCAACCAAATTTCACCATTGATTACCTCCCGAACATACTCTGGAATCCGTCCACGGACATCTCAGTTCAATAAAGCCAATATCACCTCCATGCCAACCTATGCTCTTACTAATAATTATTTTATTTTGCAGGTGATTATAAGGCCAGAAGCTTGGATAAACAGTTTTGATACTGATTCCAAAACCTGTTTACTCCAAGATTTGCAAGGAAACCTATTCAAAGGGCTTAATTTAGAAGGAATTATCATAAAGCAGGAAGAAATCATTTACACAGAGGCAGTAATGGTTAAAACAGAGATGAAATCATTTTCACCAGCATAGCAAAAGATTATTACAAACTACTCTCGAAGAAACATCTTGTATTCTACATGTGTCTTTTAGTAAAAATCATTTTGACTAAAAGTAGAGAAGCATGAAAATTTGAGTAAGATTTACTATAATAGGTAAAAGTAAAAGCAAGTGATAGAGCATTCATGGTAAAAGACTACACAGAGGAGACAGATAAAGAAATGCAGTTGAAAAAAAACAGATGAAAGTGCATCAGATGAAAGGTCATAAGTAAATATGACATCCACCGTGAAGACCAAACAACCAAGCAACTTAAAGGGAAAAAGATCGGAGATTAATAGCCAGCAGAACCTAAATAATAGGGACAATAAAAAACAGTTCAATAGCTATCTCTATCTTCTTGTATGAAGATATTTGTTTTTCCTAGATTAGTTCTCAATGCAGTTTGAGATATTCTTTTTGTATAAATACTTCATAATTCGAAGTATTGAGTGTGGATTGCTATACATTTGTAAAGTTATTTTGATCTTAAACATAAGGGTTATTGTACCAATTTTCAAGTCAACAAACTGGAGAAAGTAATAAAAATATTGCACTATACGATTCATGAGATGAGCTATTGCAGTGAAGTATATTCTTTGTATGATATTGTTACCTTCTTATGTGTTTCATAAACTTAAATGTTATCTAAATTTGAATAAATTAACTAGAAATTTAACTTAGAATTTGTTTAAGTACACTCTATTTTGCACAGTTAATCATTTATATGTTTTCCTCTGATATCCGGATTTGAGAACCCTTAATTTCTCTCCCATCCCGGTTGACCACTTTCATTTCTCTTCATAATCTAGCCTAGGGAACCCTTAATTGCTCCCTAGATCCGATTGGAAACCAATTCATCATCTAACCTTTGAGATTTGTAGAAACTCCTCTATCTTGCCCTGTAGACACTGTTTTTAGAACTTAATCCAGTCCTGTTTGTTTAACATTTGACCCCATATCCCAATGGTAAAATACAACCCTTTTTATCTAATTAAGTGTTCCCACCACCCAAATTCAAATCAAAAACCCCAGCACAATCATAAATACCCTAAAATGAATTAACTAAAATAAAGTTAAATAAAAAAGTGAGAGCCCTCTTTGAGGTTAGGAAGGCTAGATCCTAATCTCCAAAGTTGGTTTGTGGTTACCTCTATCATTTTTTTCTGACAACTTAGAAGAAGTTTTGGAGTGACAACATCATTGGCAACGATACTGGGGACTTTCATTCTCTATCTAATAAAACTTTAAGGAAATCTTAAATTTCCGTTTTTTGCTAAGGCAAGTATGGATCCTTCTATTTCAAAAAACCGAAAAAATAGTGTACAAATTTACAAGAAAAAGAGGACAAGACCCCCAGGTCAGAACCAAAAAGTCTTACAAAGAAACCCAAACCCACAGAAAATCAACAAAAATGCCACTTGGCTTCCAGAGAGCCCGTGAAAAAACTGGCACCCTCGCTTTAGGAAAGGCTCTGTTCATCTGAGCCATCAAAAAAAAACATTAAGATCGACATTCGAGGGGGATATTGCTCCATAAAAAGGACTGAAGTATAACCCAAGATGCTCGAACTGATGCATTTGTAGATCACCATTGACTAAATCCAACGGATGATGTTGATATCGTGCGGGATAAGAAGGGCCAATGTTAGTGAGCGGGGAAGAGCAGTTTTTGACCCCTCTCCCTGCCACATTTCGGAGGGTGAGCGGCATCATTGCCAAATTAACAAAACCACTTCCCAACAGAAAGCAGTGCGATCAGTCCTAAAACTGCCCGGGGGCTGTAAACCATGCCGAGACTCCAAAATTTTAAAGGACTGGTTGCCGGAAGAAGAAGGTCTCTGTACGTGCTTGAGGATCTCCCTTGCCTGATCCTAGAATGCTGAATAGATGAGGGATGTGAATCATTCTCAACTATAAACAGAGATCTTCCTCTCGATTACCCTGGGAATGTGAGCGACCAGATTAGGTATCCGCCATGCCACAATACCACCTAAACGAAACTGATGACACAAGCCAATGTTGAAAGCAAATGTTGAGTCAATTTGATCCCTGGTTCCAGGCTCTATCTTTGTACTCCAACTTATCATTTTCTACATATTCTTGTACAACTGTCTATAACCTGCTCTACGGAAGCTCATGCCAATTCGATGCCATTCTAATCTCTGTGTTAATAACACCATAGTTAGCAAGCAAATCAGTCAATTTGTTCGCTGACCTGCGGACATGCTTAAATCCAACAGTACGGAGGCTTTGAAGGTGGTGTTGAACCCATTGGAATCCCTGAATAAGTCTCCAATTTTTTGAGACTTTTTCTGGCTTAGAACCTCCACTGGTTTTCTTGACTGAATTGATAATAAGTTCAGAATCAGCTTCCACTATCAAATTTTGCCTGTTGTCCTGACTCAGGAACTCTAAACATTGCTCCGTAGCCATCAATTCCGCCAAGTTATTAGTATCCTATCCCAGATGACAGTGGAATATGAAGAGGACACTACCATTCTCATCGCGAAGAACCCCTCCATAACCAGCTGTATCTGGGTTGCCTTTTGAAGCTCCATCTATGTTGTATTTCAGATAACCCTTTGGAGGAGGATGCCAAAAATCCTGTGCGTCCCTTAGGGAGGTTAGATTTCTGTCCAGACCCTGAGGAGAGATGCCTTGCAGGCCCAAATCACAGAGAATTCTCAGGTCGGTAGCTAAAGGCTGGTTCTTGGGGAGGTTTCGCACAATGGTGCTAACCATTTCCTTAAGTTGTTTTAAGATCAGCTCCAAAATGCTTTGGGAAGTTCTCTTTACCTCTTTAAAGATTCGGTTGTTCCGCTCTTTCCAAACATTCCAAACAATGAAGCTCAGAAAGAGGGCCCACGTTGTGGCAAGGACTTCATTGTCTGAGAAATCTCTTTCTAGTTGGTCAGGGTGTTGCAAATGCTATGTTTGTCCCTATTCGTCTGATGGAAAAAATAGGCAAAAGAGTCCCACAGACTAGAGGAGAACATACAGCTGTTGAGAAGGTGCTCCATGGTTTCCTCATGCCTCTCACAAAGTTAGCATATGGAAGGTCCCAGAATGCCCCTCTTCCTAATATTGTCCCAGGTTATAATTTTCCTGTGTTCAATGAGCCACATGAAAAGTTTAATCTTCATCCAGCCCTAGTGTCTCCAAAGGTTAAGCCAGGTTTTGTCTGGAGGTTGAGAATTAAGGTCAAGGAGAATGAGCTTTGCTTCCTTGAGGTTAAAAACCCCCTCATTATTATTACCCTATCTCAGTTGATTGTGGCCTTCAGCTTTCAGAATCTTCCTCTGATCTAACTCTTCCTTAAGAGTTTATGCTTTAGCCTTCAGGGTACTGTTATCCCTAAAATCAAAATTCCTCCAGATTCTCCATTTATCATTGTTATTGGTTTGCTCCCAAAAGTCTTTCACCTTAGAAAGTTTCTTGCTATCCGTGATTTCCTTGAGATCCCTTAGGTTTTTGTTTAATAGTATAGGTTCTTGTTTCCATTTGTCCTCCCAGAACAGGCTGAGATTTCCTTCTCTGATTTCCCAGAAGCCGTTTCCTTGGACCAAACCCCGGTTATCCCAAGCTTTGTTCCAAATGTGAGAGCCCTTTCTATGACCTGACATTCTTATTAGATCATGGATATGCTAGGTGCTAGCATATTTTTCTCTCCAAATGGTTGCCCACTGAGTCTCTGGCTCTTTAACCCAATGCCACCATAATTTGGCACTTAGAACCTTGCTGAGTAAGTCAAGGTCATCCAGACCTAGCCCCCCAAATCTCTTAGGTTTGGATATCTTATCCTAAGCTACCAGGGCCCACTTCTTATGCTGTTTCCCCTTGGCCCAGAGGAAGTCTCTTTGGATGGATCGGAGCTGATGTAGTACACTTTGAGGAGCTGGTAGAACAGATAACATAAAGGCAGGGATGGATTGTAGGATAGCTTTGGTTAGCACTAACCTGCCAGCCAAATTTAGGGATCTGTAGGTCCATTTCTTGACCTTGTCTTGTAATTTGTTAACGAGTGGTTCCCATATGCTCTTGTGTAAAGGTTTGGCAGTGAGAGGAACTCCTAAATACTTTGAGGGGAGGATCTCCCTTTGGAAGCCCATAATTCTAGCAATGTTTCTTTGAATAGATATGTGAGTATTAAAGAAAAAAAAAATTAGATTTAGAGATATTTACCTCCAAACCTGAAGCCATGGCAAAGTCTTTCAAGATTTGCTTGTATGCAAGAGCTTCCTTGACTGTGGGGATCCCTTGAAGCATAGTATCATCCACAAATTGTTGATGTGTTAGAGAACACCCCACTTCAGATAGTTGGATACCTTTGACTGAACCCAATACCTTAGCCTGTCTGATCATCCTTCCCAGCCCTTCCATGATGATTATGAAAAGAAAATGAGAGAGTGGATATCTTTGCCTTAAGCCTCTTGAAGGAGTGAAAGTCTCCGAGGGTGAACCATTAACTAGGATTGAAAATCTGGGTGAAGTGTCTAGGGCCATTATCCATCTGATCCAGTTATGATCAAACCCAAAAGTAGCAAGAACTTTTTTGATATATGTCGAGTTTAGCTTGTCGTAGGCTTTGGCTATGTCCAGTTGCATGATCATACCATCTCTCTTATTGTTAGTCAAAGAGTCAACCACCTCATGAGCTTGAATGATGTTGTCGAGGATTTGTCTACCTTCCATGTATCTTGACTGTTCCACTACCACCAGGGTAGGAAGAAGGGGTTTGAGTCTATTGGCCACCACTTTGGAGATAATTTTGTAGACAACATTGCACAAGGCAATGGGTCTAAACCTATCGGGAGTTAGGGCTTCATCCTATTTAGGGATCAAGATGATAAAGGTGGTGTTAAGCGCCTTCAGGATAGTTTTATCCTTCCTTGAGTCCTCCACCATGCTTAGAATGTCCTGTTTAACTAAATTCTAGCAGGCTTTGAAGAAGTCTCCATTGAACCCATCCAGACTTGCTGCCTTGCCATTTTGCATCTCTTTAAGGACCTCCTTGACCTCCTCTTCTGACATTGGTCTGTTGAGGTTGAAACTTTCTTCTTTGGAGACTAGCTTAGGTATATGCTTAGTGATCTCCCTGATAGATTGATCTCTGTTAGTGTAGGTTTCCTGAGCAATGTCTCGAAAGTGTTGAACAAGTTCTGCTTCTATTTCTTCATGTGTGCTGAGCATGTTACCTTTCTTGTCCTTAATAGTAGAAATCCTGTTGTGAGCTCTGTTCGCCATAATGGCTTTGTGGAAGAATCTGGTGTTGCGATCTCCTTCTTTTATCCATTTCACTTTGGATTTCTTCCTCCAAAAAGTTTCCTCTTGCTTACATAAGCTGTCCCAATCTTGATGATATTTAGTTGTCAGTTCATTCCGTTCCTTATCAAAACCCTCAGTAATCAGGGTTTGGTTGAGTCTCTGCAATTTTCCTTCCACAATTTCTTTCTCTTCAAAAATGTTTCCATATTCCTTCTTTTTCCACTCCTTGAGTTGGAGTTTAATGTGTTTGAGCCTTTTTTGAAGAAGGAACATTCTTGTGCCTTGAATCTCCAAATCATCTGCCCACCAGATAGCAATGTTGTTATAGAAGTCTGGGTGGGAGAGCCAGATATTTTCAAATATGAAAGGTCTGTTGTTGTGTTTTCCAATACCTTGAATGTCCAGTTGAACTGGCTAGTGATCCGAGTCTCCAAAGGGAAGAACACTCGCAACTATGTCCTTGTCCTTGATCATAAGGTCTTTTGAGATTATAAATCTATCCAGTTTGGATGCCACTTGAGACTCTCCTCCTCTTTTATTGTTCCAAGTAAAGGTCCCATTATTCATGGTAATATCCACGAGCTTCATACTATATATGAAGGTCTAAAATTCACAAGAATATTTGGATAGAATTCAGGTTCCTCCTTTTTTCCGACAACGTTTTTATCAGATTGAAATCCCCCCCAGGATCCAGGGGATTCTTGCATGACGTTCTTTGAGCTTCTTCAGTGAATCAAGAAACAAGAGTTTGTCCTCCTACCTTTGGGGACCATACACATTCATAACAAAGTACCTTTCCTTATCTCCCATTGGCCAAATGATCACTGAGAGATAATTTCTGGATGCTTCGGCATCTATCATGTCAATCTTTTGGGGGTTCCAAAGCGTGAGAATACCTCCTGTTGTATTCTCTGCTTTGACCTCCAAAAACTCAAATCTATTGAGCCATTTGCCATGTATCTCTCTTA
Source organism: Pinus tabuliformis (assembly GCA_031772625.1). Classification (NCBI taxonomy): domain Eukaryota; kingdom Viridiplantae; phylum Streptophyta; class Pinopsida; order Pinales; family Pinaceae; genus Pinus; species Pinus tabuliformis. The sequence continues at coordinate 1,753,145,906 of CM062817.1, read as the reverse complement.
TCTTTTGAATGGAACATTTAGTTTCCTGAATGAAGATCACATCCGAGGCTACTTGTTTCATTCTGTTACTTAATAATATTTGTTTCCTTTTACTACCTAGACCTCTTATATTCCAAGACATAAACTTCATTATCAAAGATTATTAAAGGAGTAGCTGGATAGGTCTTTCATCTTACCTGAATCTATCATTAACTTCCCACATTCCATCAACAACTCGTTCTGTCTTTTTCAACCTCTTTTCTTTCCTAGGATTCTTGGTGCTAATCCTGGTGTGGCTTTCAAAGCTTTCACTCCTTCATTGCCTTGTTTTTCATTCTTCCTTAGCTTTTCGGATCCTCTATTATGAGATTTCCAGATGAATAGTTGTTGTACTCTGTGGAACTCCTTTTGAGGTAATGAATCCATTCCCTCTTTGGTTCCTTGTTCCAAGAAACCTTCTAGATCTAGATACTCTTCCTCCAAAATTTCTTGTAGTTCTCGATCCTCCATCTCCATGTCGCTCTGGGTTATTTCCTGATCCATTTATTGTTTAACATCACTCATGGTGGCCTCTTTCTGGTACTCCTCATTTTGTGTTTGTACTGGGTTGTTTCCTTCCTCCTTTTCTGCAGAACTTCCTTCCATTGTTTGTTCTACTTTAGTATTATCTTCCTCTCCCCGAAGCCCCTAGAAACTATTTTGCCTGAACTATTGTTCTCCTTGTTGTTGATTTCTCGGACGTCTCTTACTTCATTTGCTTCGGTTAACTAATGTCTGAAAGCTGTTTACATCTTTCACTGTGGTGCTTCTGCTTTTTTTTTTATTTCCTTGTTGAGCGGACAGTCCATAAAAGGATGTCCATGTTCATGGCATTTGCAACATCTGAATGGAATGTGCTCATAATCTACTGTTTGTGCCCATTCTTCATCAAAAACTTCCAAGATTATCTCCTCCGATAGAGCTCCTCATAGGTCCATTTCCACACAAATTCCAGCAAAGGAAGTGTATTTTCTCCTTCTAGTAGCCTTAGGGGCTTTAACAAAGCATCCTAATTTATTGCCTATGGCTTGTAACGATTCATTTTGCCAGTAGTCAAGAGGTAAAGAATAGAGTCTTACCCAAACCGGGACTGAAGTAAAAGTCTCCTTTTCTAGCACAAAGTTCACCATTTAAGGTCTCATGTAGAGTCCTACAACAGCATAGAAGTAGGGCCCTCTTTCAAATATTTTGTCCTTATCTTCAATGTTTGTGAACACAATCGTAAAGAAACCCTTAGGCCCAAGGTGAAGATTTATGCTTCCTTTAGGTTTCCAGTGGTATCTGATCCATGATTGTAGAGCTTTTTTAGTGGGCCATAGTCCCATGAACTTGCAGATGATGGAATATGTCCCCATATGTTCCCTGTACGCCTGCAACTCTAGATTATTTAATATCACCCTGGGAGTTATGTCTGCTTTGGGCTTGCAGGGTCCCATGTGTTTCTTGTCTTTAGTTGTCTGTTGATTGTCCTCTACCTCCTTGTCTTTTGTGTTATCTTGAACCTTTTCTATGGGCTCCTCTATTCTCGCTACCATGCTTTTCTCTCCTTCCACCCCTGATTCCCTAACATCTTCTAGAGGATTTTCCCCCGTGCTGGCTAGGGCCTCCTTGTAGGATGGAGTGGAGCCCCCTCCTCGTTCGCCCTTCATAGGCATTCAGAAAACCTCTACGCACGCTGATCTAAGATCATTCTTCAGTGCTCCCTGCTCCCACCTCCTTCAATTTTTTAAGGAAATCTTAAATTTCATCTTGAGCCCCCTAAGGTCATTTCCAGAAGTTGTTTTTGAACAATTTCGTAAAAAAACAATTAAAAAAGTTAAAATTCTAGCTCCCAAGAAGACTCACTATACCAAGGAAAATCCAGATCCAAACCCTGCTACTATAGTTGATGAAGGAGATAGAATTTTAAGGAAACCTAAAAAGGTAGAAACTTTGTCAAGTAGTAGCCAGTTAGTCAAATCAAATTCACTCCTTGAGGAGTTGTCAACTCTAGAGTAAATTCCTTTTGATTTGTCATTTGACCTCTCATTATTTAAAACTAAATTGGAGAATGCTATCCATGAAACAGTGTTAGACAACGAGTTTATTCAACTCATTGAATAAAAAAGGGTGATTGTCCATCCAGATTTAGATAAATTTGTCTTGGACACTTTTAACAAGTTAGAAGCTTTAACCTCCACATTGATAATCCATATAGATGATGCTTACCTTCAACAATCTGTTCAACTAGTTGCCCTTATTGTTGTCGCTTCTAAAATTTCTACACAATCTTCAATCACTGTAAATACACCTTCATTTACCACGACCTCACCTATTGTAACCACCATAGTCCATTCCCCTAAACCAGTTATTCATCAACCATCCTCATCATCATCTAGTTCATCTCCATCCAGTTCAAGCCCTTCCTCAAGCACTACTACTTTACCCCCTAGTCAAGCCAAAATCTCATCGATGGCAGACTGATATTGACCTTTGGTTTTACCAGCACAACTCCATGCCATGCACCAAGATTATCAAAGAAAAATATTTTTTTTTGATGCTACTGGTCAATATACTGCCCAACAACATGTGAACAACATGACTGACTATTTTGAGTTGCATGATGTAGATGAATTAGATGTCCAAATGATGTTATTTGCCCAAACATTAACTGGGGATGTTAAGAAATGGTTTAAACCTTTACCTTCCCACCATATTGCAGACTTAGCTGCTTTTCACAGATTGTTCATTGATAGATGGGAGAGAAAGAAGACCCCCTTGCAAATACTCTCTAAATATGATAACATTAGAAGAGCTCCAAATGAGTTAGTTCAGGATTATTGTACTAGGTTCAATAGCATCTAAAATGTAGTCCCTACTAATATTAGGCCTCCACCTAACCTAAAATTAATCAAATTCCCTGATGGTTTTGACACTGACATGCCATACCAGTTACGAGAAAGAAACCTTGAAACATTAGAACAAATTCAAAGTAATGATGTTAGTGTAGAGGCCAACCTATTAGCCAAGAAAGACAGAATGAGAAATGAAAAGAAAGTTGTAGTTAAATAGGAAACTTCCACTTGTGATGGAAAAAAAGATAGTTTAGCAAAGATTGTAGAGAGAATAATAGATAGATTAGAAAACATGGAAAGAAAAACTCAGTGGGAGAATTAGCAACCAACCCCAATAAGAAACCCCAACTTTAGAAAGAATCCTAACACTAGAAATAATGCTATACCAGATCAGAAAATTAGGCCTCCCTTCCAGGAGAACTAAGTTGAGGGTTCACAGAATCATGAAGAAGAGGATGACACCAAAATAAACTTGTTAGGAATAAAAAATGAAGATATTGTTTTTCTTACTCAAGAAGAATAGGAGTTGTACATGCTGCAATAATTTCAATTAGAATCTGGTGAGTAATTTAACTTTAGACAGGGTTATTAGTCAGCTATATATGAGGTTCACAAACAGTATAGCTTAAGAAGTAAAAGGAACAATGAACCTCCCACTAAAATATCAATCTAGACCCAAACTAAAAAGATAACAAAAACTCTTGTTACTAAGATTTTACAAATCCTTCCTAGGGGAACATCGAAGACTTCTACCCAAAAAATTGTAGATATAACCTCCACAGAAACTCAAACTGAAGTAATTACTGAAATCAATCCAAATAGCGCAAATTATAGAAAAACAACTAAAACACAGACTGAATTTCCTAGTACTGAGAAACAAGATAAAAACACACATACTGCATTTGTTAAGGAAGATCTCATCCAAACAAAGAAAGCTCAGCTCCCTTTCAACATCAAAACTGAAATAAAAAAATTAAAGATATCAGTTCCCTTGATCGAGTTAGTAAAGAATGAATCCTATAGATCACAGATAACTGAAACTTTAAATATAGGAGACGGAGAAGATGTTGTCAATTTGAATGATGATCAACCTAAATTATTTTTTGGCCCTAAGGCGAATGGTACTCATCTACAAGGGGGGGTCCCTCCTTTCTACGTTAGCCTGAACATTCATGACAAAATATTACATAATTCTATGTTAGACTCAGGGGCATCCCATAACTTGATGCCAAAAGCAATCATGGAGAGACTAAACTTAGACATTATTAGACCATATAAGGACTTGTTTTCCTTTGACTCTAGCCAAGTTAAATGCCTTGGTTTGATCAAGGATTTATCTATAACTCTAGTCCAGTGCCCAGCAACGAGTATTGTGATGGACATAGTAGTTGCAGATATCCCACCCAAATATGGAATGCTATTATCTTGCTCATGGGGAGAAAAATTGCAAGGCTCTTTGCAATTAGATATGTCTTGTGCCACCATATATGTTTTTGGCCAACAAAGGAAACTGTGTAGAGACACCTTGATGAAATACATGGTGAGTAGTTTAGAAAAACCACAAAATGTTCCTATATGCTCCATGTATTCTTATATGGACTCTTTCATCTTGTACAATTCAGACCATGACAAAAAGGAAATCACAGCTGAAAAATTGAAATACAAAACAGCTAACAATGAAAACATTTTTCATGAGTCCCTGTGGCATGTGGATTTTGATGGATCTGTGAATAGGTTAGGGGCTGGTGCAAGAGTGTGGATCCACAATATGGAGAATAATCATTCTGAGGGACATGAATTCATATTAAACTACAAGTGTACAAATAACATGGCAGAGTATGAAGCTCTAATCTTAGGATTACGAATGGTTAGAAAACTTGGAGCTAAGAGAGTTTCTATACTTGGAGACTCGTAATTTATTATTAAAAAAAATTAATGGTGAATACCCTATAAAAAATCCTAGACTTAGTCAATATAGGGAGACTGTCCTAGATTTGATTAAAGAACTCCTCGAAACAAACTTTGTTGTCATTCCTAGAAAACAAAATATGCAAGGCCACAACCTGGCCACTTTTGCTAGTAGCTGCAAATTTCCCTTTCAACCCAACCATCAATACACTGAAGAAGTGAGACATAGGCCTGTCATACTAGACAATTTGAAGTATTGGCATATTTTCTCTAGGATTCTCAAATTTATGATTTGATGAATGCTAAAGGTGAGTTTCAAAATTGTAAAATAGATACAGACTGTACAGTAGATAATGACATAGACGTAAATATTTTAGAAATAGGTAAAACCACTAATTTCACTAAATTAGAAGTAGATAACTTAGAAAATGTAGAAAAAGAGGAAACAATGAATGAGGATCTTGAAATTATTAATCTTAAAAATAATTTTTTGCCTAAGGGATTAGTCCCCTTAGAAGATTTGTTTGATTCCAACGATGTAGCTAGGAAACCAAAAATGGAGCCCTTGAGAGAAGATATAGAAGAATGTAACATAGGAACTGAAGAAAAACCTAAACTCATTAAAATATCAAAAGCCTTACCTCTAGATGAAAAGTTTAAATATATAAATCTGTTTAAAGAGTTTCAAGATATATTTGCATGGAGTTATGGAGACCTAAAATCTTATGACACCAACATTATTTATCAGAAGATGCCAATCAAAGAGGATCATAAACCTTTTAAACAAAAACTTAGGTTAATTAATCCAGTTCTTATGCCATCTATTGAGAAATAAGTTAAAAGAATGTATGATGCCCAAATTATACCTCCCTTTAGATACTCATATTGGGTTTCAAACTTAGTCACTACCAGGAAGAAAACTAGAGAAACCAGACTTTGTGTTTATTTCAGAAATTTAAACAAGGTCCCATTATGAAGCCAACTATCCTCTACGAAAAATGGACCATATCCTTCAGAGAGTAGTAGGATCATATAGAATTTCACTGCTTGATGGATGTTCTGGATATAACCAGATCTTAGTTCAACAAGAGCACCAACCCAAAACTACATTTACTACTCCCTGGGGTACCTTCATGTATTTGAAGATGCCTTTTGGATTAATGAACACAAGAGCAACATTTCAAAGAGATATGGACATATCTTTTGCCAAGGAGATCCATGATTTCTTAGTAGTATACCAAGATGACACCTCAACTTTAAACACCTAGATCACCTGAGAAGAGTTTTCACTAAATGCAGGAAATTTGGGATTTCTTTAAATCCCAAAAAGACACTATTTGGTCTAGAAGAAGGAAATTTGTTGGGACATATCATATCTAAATATGGAATTAGAATATATCCTGCTAGAATAGAGACCATTTTAACCATCATCCATCCTAGAAACATCAAAGAGTTGAAGTCATTTTTAGGCAAGATTAATTTTCTTAGGAGATTCATTTCAATTTTAGCAGAATTAATTAGAGAACTAAATAACATGTTAAGAAAGGACTTAGCACTTAAATGGACAGTGGAGGCCAAACAATCCTTCGAAGCCATCAAGGAAGCCCTAACCAAAACTTCAATCCTTATAAGTCTTGATTTTCAGAAAGATTTTATAATTTTTTCTTTTGCTTCAGAACTCACCATTGCAACAGTCTTGCTACAAAAGAATGACCAAGGATATGAACAACCAATTGCATTTTTGAGTAAATCCTTAAGAGATGCCACACTCAAATACAACATTATGGAAAGACAAGCATTAGCTTTAGTAAAGGTTATCAAAGATTTCAGAATCTATATTTTGTATTCTCACATTATTTCTTTTGTTCCAAATTCATTAGTTAAGGACATTTTGACACAAAATGGGCTTGAAGGGAAAAGAGGAAAATGGATTGCCACTATATTGGAATATGACATAGAAATAAAGCCTACTAAACTTATCAAAGGCCAAGGTTTAACCAAACTCATGGATGAATCGAACTGTCAGGCCCTAGATATAAACTTCATTTGTGCCCTTGATGATCAGGAAGAGATGGCAACTCCACAGATCAGTGAACCTTTTACCGATTCACCTTGGTATTCAGATATCATATTTGTATTACTAAAATTACAAGCTTCTCCTGGTTTAGTAAGAACTAAAGCTAGATTTTTGAAAATGAATTCATTAAGTATTGTATCATAGATAATGATTTGTTTTGGAAAGACATTAGTGGTATTCTTTTGAACTATTTACTGAAATATGAAGGTGATAAAGTTATGCAAGAATTAGATGCAGAAGATTGTGGAGGACACTTGTATTCGAAAACTACTGCTGACAAAATCCTGAGGGCTGGTTTCTACTAGCCCACTCTTTTTGCAGATGTTAAGAAACATGTGACCTCCTGTCATAAGTGCCAGATATTTGAGGGAAAGAGAAAAATTTTACCCTTTCCTCTCAAACATATCTCCACACAAGTTCCATTTCAACAATGGGGGTTAGACTTCATTGGAGAAATACACCTAGCCTCGTCAGCCCAGCATAAGTGGATTTTGACATCCACTGATTACTTCAACAAATTGATAGAAGCCATCCCTTCTAGACAAGCCATATGCATTGTAATTATCTCATTCCTGGAAAATAATATCCTGTCAAGATTTGGATGCCCCCAAAAGCTCATTACTGATAATGCAACTGTCTTTAAATCCCACAAAATGGTTGATTTCTGTAACAAATACCACATCACCCTTGGTAACTCCACTGCCTTTTACCCTCAAGGTAATGGACTTGCAGAATCATCTAACAAAAGAATTGTCAATATCATTAAAAAATTACTGGAAGACAACAAAAAGACATGGAACAAAAAGTTGGTCAATGCCTTATGGGCAGACATACTAACTACCAAAAAGTCCATTGTTACATCTCCCTTTCAATTAGTATATGGGATGGATGTTGTTTTTCCATCCTCTTTGGGAGTGCCAATGATGAAGATCATCTAGGAGCTACAGATGGAACCAAATGATATCCAGAGAAGGATAAATCAAACCATACACTTGCAATAGACTAGAGAAGAAGTATATGAAAAATCACAATTAATCCAAGACAAAATCAAAAAGATATTTGATATAAAGACCAAAGCTGATGATTTTTACATAGGTGATAAACTTCTTAAGTGGGATTCAAGAAGAGAAGACAAAGGAAAACATGGAAAATTTGATTTTCTATGGCATCGCCCTTGTGTCATTTATGGTTACAGAGGTAAAAATGTTTTTTTTTTCTTGAGAGAGATAGATGGATCAGACCTACCAGGAGGACTTGTCAATGGTAGAATGATGAAGCATTATTTTTCCAAAAATTAACAATAGTTCATTTTACTTTGATCTTTGTACATAACATTGCAAAGTTTAGATTCAATTGGATGGTGATCTTTTGAAGTTGACGCCCAGAGAGAAGGCCCTGATCTTTGAAGGTTTCACCATCATAAGTATGAATAAGGTAGAAATCACAGAAGAACAACTTACAGGGTAACTACAATCACAATTCAAAGGCTACTCATCTTAAAGTTATCGACATTTCACCAGGAAATACCATCCCTATGTGGAGCCACTGTTATCATCCTATAATAATAGGATTCATAATTTTGAATTGGCTATAATTAGTCTTGTAATACTATACATACTTTTGATTTCTGCAAAATCTTTTCCATATTAAAAATTAAAAAATGTAAAGAGGGTATGTCCTAAAAGAAATATCAAAGGACAAAAATGATAGAAAAAGATTAAAAAAGTGAAAAGATATGAACTCCAAACAAAAACAGGTCATGAAAGTGTTCAAGTCTAAGTTCCAATACTTTTTATTTTACTGTGCCAAATAATGGTTGTGTGCAGCTTGTCATAAATGCCACAACCCATGATAGTCAAATAGTTTCATCTTGACTACCTCATGTTTTAAATTTAATGCTTATAGATAGAGAATAAAGATCTAGCCAAACTGTTTAATCTTGGTAGATCAGTAGTTAGGTAGAGAAACAAAATGTGCTCAACAACTTAATCTAAGCCATTAGAAGATATAAGGTTAGAATCAGATAGTTTGCTTTTCAAAAGAAAGAGGAAAGAAAGGGTCTGCTAGCTTAAATGCACCCAATAAAGTGAAGAAAAAATGTTAGGATAAGTAAAGGGTAGGTAGAAGAAAGGTTGCAGAAATACAAGGTTGTTAAAGCATAAGCACATTTATCATGCTTAATCCTATGTTTTAGTGTGCAGGAGTAGTTATGAAAGTGAAAGGATGTTCAAAAGCTAATTTAATTAACTTCCCCTCATTTGATTTCACCCCCCACTACATACTTGCTAATTTCCCCATTATCCCATCATTTCTTATTAAAATACACTTTTGCCTTCATTTTGACCCTTACCACTTGGTTTCACACATTACCCTAGAAAATTACCCTTCAAAGATCATTTTCCTACCGAAAACCCCTTTTCCATATTGTGAAATCCATTCCCCTTAGAAAAAATCATTTTCCACTTATTAATTTCCCTATTTTACCTAAAAACCCATAAAATCCCCCTTGTCCTAAGTTTTGTTCGCCCCCCACTTTATTTAATTAATTATGCCATTCATATATTTCTCAACAAAACCCTTCTAACCCATAGAACCCCTTTATCCTAAGTTTTGTTTCCCCCTCGCTTTATTTAATTAACTCCGCAAAATTCACATTTTCCTGATATAAACCCATTTAACCCACTACCCTTGGTGTGGTTAACAAACCGTGCCACATTTTAAACCCGAGTCCCATTTTACTAAACCCACTTATATTTAACCCTGCTTTATATCATTAATTAATTACGGTTAAGTGTAATTAATCTCCCCGGGCCCTGCAAATCTTCGCCCTTATTCCTTCTGTGCATTTCCACCACGCGACAATCGTTAGATCTTGTACTCTTAGATCTGACAGCACGCATCCATATCACATTGATTTCTTTTCTGAGATTTACCCACCCGAGAGCATGTGAGATTCATGATTTTGCTCGGGCCCCTTTTGGTTACGCAGAAGCTTTGGGTTAACTCACGTGCTCTCATGGAAAAATTGTACGACTGCTAAAAGCGGTGTGATGAATCTTAATACCACCTCCCTGCATGGGAAAAAATCATCTACTGTTCATTGTGAAATTTCGCGCCAATTCTACTTGTTACCCATTAAAATGCCAAAGACCCTCATTTTCACTCTTTTCACTCATTTTTCACTAAAAGCTTCCTAACCCTTCCTGAACCACCGTGAGCCTCTGCAACCGAATTTCACCATTGATTACCTCCTGAACATGCTCTGGACTCTGTCCATAGACATCTCACTTAAATAAAGCCATTATCACCTCCCTGCCAACCTGTGTTCTTATTAATAATTGTTTTCTTTTAGAGGTGATTACAATGCCAGAAGCTTGGATAAACAATTTTAATACTAGTTCCAAAACCTGTTTACTCCAAGATTCTAAAGGAAATGTATTCAAAGGGCTTAATTCAGAAGGAAAAGAAAATTATCATAAAGCAGGAAGAAATCATTTACATAGGGGGAGTAATGGTTAAAACGGAGATGACATCATTTTTACCAGCACATCAAAAGATTCTTAGAAGCTACTCTCCAAGAAACATTTTGTATTCGACATGTGTCTTTTAGTAAAAATAATTTTTACTAAAAACATAGAAGCATGAAAAATTGAGTAAGATTTACTGTAATATTTAAAAGTAAAAACAGGTGACAAAGCATTCATGGTAAAAGATTAAATAGAGGAGACGGAAAAAGGAATATAGTTGAAAAACAAACAAATGAAAGTGTATCAGATGAAAGGTCATAATTAAATATGACATCCAGCATGAAGACCAAACAGCCAAGAAGCTTAAAGGGAAAAAGATCAGAGATTAAAAGCTAGTAGAATCTAAATAACAGGGACAACAAACAATAGTTCAATAGTTTTCTCTATCTTCTTGCATGAAGATATCTCTTTTTCCTAGATTATTTCTCAATGTGGTTTGAGATATTTTGTAAATTATTTTTGTATAAATACTTCTTAATTCAAAGTATTGAGTGTGGATTGCTATACATTTGTAGAGTTATTTTGATCTTAAACCTAAGGGTTATTGTACCAATTTTCTAGTCAAGAGTGGGGAAAGTAATAAAAATATTGAACTACAGGATTCATGAGATGAGCTATTGCAGTGAAGTATCTTCCTTGTCTGATTTTGTTAACTTCTTATGAGTTTCATAAACCTAAATGTTATCTAATTTTGAATGAATTAACTAGAAATTTAACTCAGAATTTGTTTAAGTACACTCTGTTTTGCACAGTTAATCATTTTTATATTTTCTTCTAATATTCGGATTTAAGAACCCTTAATTTCTCTCCCATCCCAGTTGACCTCTTTCATTTCTCTTCATAATCCAACTTAGGGAACCCTTAATTACTCCCTGGATCTGATTAGAAACCACTTCATCATCTAGCCTTTGAGATCTATAGTAACTCCTCTATCTTGCCCTGTAGACATTGTTTTTAGAACTTAATCTAGTCCTGTTTATCTAACATTTGACCCCATAGCCCAATGGTAAAATTAAAATACAACCCTTTTCATCTAAGTAAGTGATACCACAACCACAATTCAAATAAAAGTCCCCAGCATAATCATAACCAGCCTAAAATAAATCAACTAAAGAAAATTTAAATAAAGAAGAGAGAGCCCTCTTTGAGGTTAGGAAGGCTAGATCCTGATCTCCAAAGTTGGTTTGTGGTTACCTATATCATTTCCTTTTCTGACAACTTAGAAGAAATTTTGGAGTGATAACAGGTTGTTCCCTCGGACTTGGTCCAGCTACAGGCTGAGCAGCTTCCTTAAGAAAATTGTGCATTTCTGGATGGTCACCACCCTTCCCTCCGTAAATTATGCAATCCTATCTGGCAGCCTGCTTGGCTCTAAGATTACGCAATTCTACCAATCAACACTCCCAGCAGGAATTGCGCGATTTCCCCCAACAGGGTTGCTCAGCCCAGAATTTGCGCAAATTTGGGTAGTAGTAAACTACTCTACTCAGAAATTACACAAATCTCCTGGGCAACCATCCTAGCTCCCAACCAAAAATGCGCTTTTTCTCCTAGCAGTCGAGCAGTCTCTTACATGTGCAGTTGAGTTTATCGATTACCTCTGGGACCAAGTAAAACTAATTTTCATGCATGGGCTGCTACTCCCAAGTTAGCATGTAAGTAATCCCTTGTTTCAGGGATCTTTTTCTAGTAGTTGGAGGTTACATGCAAGAATTATTTCAGAAACCTCCCACCAAGTGTGGCTTTCCCTAGATTTGTGGCATGCATATCACAACCTCAATGTTATCAACACTCATCAATTGGAAATTGAAAATCTGATTGCTCACATCAACCTTGCATCTCTGACATCCCACATCACATCTAGGAGCTGTTGGCACATTCAACTCAACTGTTTTGGGGTCATCTCGCTTCCCATGCCTTGTGTTGCATTTATTTCGCCTTTTTGTTTTTTCACTTGTGTGAGTATTATTTTCTTCATTTCAGTGAGCACTTGCGGTCGTTTACATGTATATTAGCTTTTCCTAGAGTTGTTTCAGTTTTCATTGCTATCTCACTGCTATCGCATGCATGAAACTGTTTTTCACAAACGATCGCTCATTCAGCGACTTGCCTCACCCACATGCATGTTGTTTCATTTTCTAAATTGGTCATTCACCATTTTCATTCATGATAATTCATTTATGATTACACTCAACATCACCATGCATTCTCACTCAAATTCACTTTCAGTTTCCCATCCGCGAGTTGGGGCAGCCTTGGCCCGGACTCTACCTCACCAAGAGCCTCACCAAGATAGAACTGTGCAATCCTGAGCATGAAGGCTTTGTTTTCCTCTCAGGAAATGTGAGTTTCTTCCCAGTGATTATCCCCAAGACTGTTTTGAGCATTTCTGAGGGACAGTGACTACTAGCCCAGAAAATTGCGCAATATAGTCCCTAAGCCTACAACCATTGCCAGCTGAGAATGTGCACTACGAAATTCTAGCAGCCTACAACCAGATTGGACTATGCATTACATAGTTCCAGTAGTTAGTCAGTCTCCCAGTAGCCCAGACTGTGCCTTGGGCAGTCTTGGTAATCAGTTTCCCGACCTCCCGCTGAAATTGTGCAACCATGATTAGTCACACAGGTATGTTGCAAGTTAGTTCTCAAGTTAATTTTAGCTTTTGACTGACATATTTTTTACCTTGAGTGTTGCTATGTCTCCAGATATTACAGGTGTTCATCTACCTCTCAAAAGTGCAGGTGCAATGGTTTCGAAGAGGGTAGAGTCGAAGACATCAGTCAGAGCACACCTAGAGATGTAGTCGATCAAATGTCTATGAGCTTGCCTACTCATGAAGACATCAAGTTATTCATAAATAAGAACATCAAGATATCATAGCAAGAAACATCATGAGTAGTAGTTGAAGGCAGCATACCGAATGCAACAAATGTAGCAAATCCAGTGAACACAGCGAATGCAATAAATGCAAGAGGAAGGTTGTTGACATCACAAAGGCAGAACAAAGTTGCAAGATGAAGAAGATCCACTGATAATGAAATCTACTTTGGAGACTTTGGCTATGAGGTGAAAGCATGACATGAAGATCATGTGAAGATAGTGAATGGAAGAAAGAAGGATTTTCATGTTTTGAACTAGCAACTCAAGAAGAAAATGAAGTTGCACAGACAAACGAATGAGTTGTAGTAGGAACAGGGACAACAATGGCTGCTACATGCACTCGTGGATGAAATTGCACCCGTACAAGTTAAAGATCAATCTCAGTAGTTGACAGGGAGTAGACATGGTGAGTAGTGTTTTTGATCACATGCAACGGATTCAAAGCATGCATGTCATTGTGCGCAAGCATCTAATCCAACCCATTCAACACACTCACCAAGGTGAAGACAAGAGGTAAGTCCAACTGGGGCTGAGCATGTACTTCAGCAAGTTGATGCGGATGACCACCAGGACACACTTGAAGATTAGCATAGACACTATGCATCAGTGTGTTTCTAGTTTAGCCACACCCAAGAAGACCATGCATATGTTAGCAGATGAGTTGGATGAAGGAGCCAAACCAATGCACCAGTTGCAATGGAGGCAAGAGTTCGCTTCAGCAAGATGTCACCATGAGGTGCATGCACACCATTACGGACGACCAAGCTTGGCATCATATCACTAGCTTCACCATTACAAGCACACCAAAGAGTTGGTCTCATCACAATGGACTAAGTGTCAGTGATGTCTTGCATGGCTTGCTCTACCCATGTTGTCTCACATGAGTACATGTGCATTGTAATGTAACGTCATGTTAAGTGTAAGTCAAGTGTTAGCTGTTGGATGTAATACTCATAGAGTAGATGAAGAGTCATGAGGGTACATGAACTTTCATAAAGGGGAATGTCAAGGGTCACCCCACCCTTTGCTATAAATAGTCCCTCATAACTCATTGTATAGGATTTTGGTCATCCAAGCTTCTGATAAGACTATCTTGGATAAAGCTTGGACAATACTGTAACATGCCTTGGCTTCTACACTACAGAGAGCTAGTTCATCTCTTTGGAGGAGCAAGTGGATGTGGCTGTAACGTTCCACTATTGGGGTTAGCAGGTTTACATGGATGTATTGTATGATTGGGGCTTACACTTCTTTATATAATAAGAGCCAACACATTTTCATGCATATGTTGTTATTGTAGTTGGACTTCTCTGGTTTCTTAGCAATATATGTTGTTTAGCTTAAGTAGTTGTGTATGAACTGCTTCGTATGCGATTATATGAATGTTATTGCAGATGTGTTGTTGGTTTAACCATGAATTTGGATTGTCGATTGATTTGTTTTCCAAATTGTGATGCATCTTCACTCGTGTGTTCCCTTATTAGCTGAGTACTACTACAGGTTTCCAAGGGGCGTACTCATCTCACCCCCCATGTGTTAGAACCTCTCATTCACCTTCCTCGACTCACTGTAGTGATCACACCCTTGCTAATGATAGAGTTATCTTACTTGCCTCTGTGCAACATCATGGTCCAGGCATTATCTTATGACCCACTGTTGGGACTCTTACACCAAACTATCTAAGGTCTAATTGGGACTTCTTACTAGGGAGATGTCCTTGACATGTTAGCGAGTCCAGCACTGTCAACATAACCTATTAGATAAGAGATTATTTGCAATTATTTAGAATATATTTCTATGCTTAAAGGTAATTAAGATAAGCATTTGAAAATCACCATAACTTTGTTGAGTGAAAAGATAAATAAGTTAAACAATCAAAGAGAAAATGTTTTTCATTTTCAACCCTCCTAGTGTCACAAAGGTGACAAAATCTTTCAACGAATGATTTTTTGGGAATTGACCAATGCTTATTTTTATTATTGCTCTCATTTGAATTTGTTCTTATTCTAGAAGTGTTAGTTTTTTTCTTTACACTAGCTAAAACTACAATAATTTATATTTTTGAGATTGGGTTGATCACCTATTTATAATATCTTAGTTTAATTTCTTTCTCTAATTATTTATCACACACAATTTCTCCTTTATTTTTGATGTAATGGTATTTTTAACTATATCCTTATTTTACAAAAGCATCTCTTTCTTTATTCCCTAATGCTCTAGCCAATGAAGGGCATTCTTATGTCATCCCTCCTTGAGGTGAGGGTGGTGGTTTTGACTAGAGTCAAAAGAAATTTTTGGAAACCTCTCATATTCCGTGTTGTTTAAACTCTTCTTATGCATAATATGCCTACTCATGGCCATGGTTTTATTAGGGGGGTGAATTAATTCAATTAGGAGGATACGATAAGGTGTATTTCCTTTAATATTGAGATGATATGTTATAAAGTGGTTTTGGATATGTTGTATCTTCCTCCATGAATCTATAGAGATACTACATTCTCCAACCTCAAATCCTTATAAAATAATATTGGTGAGGAGAGCCTTAATAGGAGATTCAATTTATCCCATTTCCAAATAATTGCTAAATTATAATTATTTTCAAGTGCATAATAAGCTTTTCATCGTCCATTTATCCTTTTCTCAATATTATAATTCTAGTTGACCTTATTATGGCCATTGATTACAAAATATTTGGACGAACTTCATCCAAATTATTGTTGTCATAAATATAATGATGATATGTGACACGTATAGATATGATTATCATTAATTATATTTCATCAATTTATGAGCCATACTGATAATGTGATACAAATGTTAGAATATGCTTAGTTACTTATCAAGATTTTAAGGACTCCTTGGTAAAAGAACAATATCATCATTATGATGGAGAAGAGCTATGACTATATTGCTAATCATAGGATTAACAAAACTTGCATCTTCGCAACACTCTTCCAGCTTATCAAACGAAATACCAAAAAAAGTAGGGTACAAGGAATACCCTTTCTTGACTTTGATATTGTAGTTCACTTGTTTTGAACAACCTTTAGTGGTATTAATATTTGAAATAATAGTCTCTTACAACCTTGTCAAAGAAAAGGAATAATTATTTCTTCTATCCTTTTCCATAGGTTTGTCCCAAGAAGAATCTCAAAATATTTTCTAAACTAAATGAAACAATAAAAGAGATATTTTTTATTATTACAACAATTCTTTGCAATTATCCTAAGAGTAACAAGGTCATCAGTAGTTGATGACATCTCCTCAACTCAACATGGCCTTTAGCTCTTTTATCATGGTTTTCAAGTCATAGGCTAATTTTTTTCTCGGGAGGTTATCCTAGAAATATATGTCAATAGACTCCAAGAGGAGCTCTAATATATTCATATACATGCATACATTAGAATATAACGTGTATCAAACTTTTTTCATAGCCTCGTATTCTCTGACACATTGCCCAAGGGCAGTTCCAATACCTACTAGTGTTTCATCCTTCATAAACTATCTTGATAATGAGCACATACAGATCAAGACTTGCGCTCCAATGAAATATTATTTGTGAGGATTAAATATTCTTATCTAGTAGTGGAGGTTAGTTGAATAAATAAGTTCCAATTTTTAATACTCTATTTCAATCTTCCAAATTTGCAAATATGAAGTAAAAAAGCCTCTTGTGCCAAGATCTAGTTTAATTTAACCTTTTGGGTTCCGTTTAATTTGATCCATCATAAAAAGGATTTCTCCATCGACCAAATCCTTATTTTTCTATGAGCACATAATCATGCATTTATTTTATAAAGTCCTTAACCTTATTAGATGAGACTTCATATTGGGATCTCAAGTTTCTTTTGACAGGATGTTACTTGATTCATATCATTTAACATCATTTGCTTGTTGCTACCGATTCCATTTTTTAGGGGTAACAATTTCACCAAAGGGATTAATATTTGACACCATATTCTTTCCAGTTCCACTTTCATCCACTATGATCTGGGTGTCTGTGGTATTATCATGCCCTCTAGGGGCTTTTTCTATAGGAAGAGCGCTTGAGGGTAGAGATCTGTTGCAACACAAGTGTTTAAAGAAAAATTCCTTAGAAGTTTGCAAAGCTCAATATAGAGAGTTGCATCATTAATCGACTATTATTATTTTTAAATATAAAAAGAATTTATATATAATTTAAACATATATACATTAAAAAAAATATGGAACAAGATTGTT
The DNA here is from genome assembly GCA_031772625.1 of Pinus tabuliformis. Classification (NCBI taxonomy): domain Eukaryota; kingdom Viridiplantae; phylum Streptophyta; class Pinopsida; order Pinales; family Pinaceae; genus Pinus; species Pinus tabuliformis. The sequence continues at coordinate 1,753,128,438 of CM062817.1, read as the reverse complement.
AACCATAGGGATTTACCCCTATACAATGTAGTTTCTTAATATGCAAATAGGATTTTCTATAATACCATCAACCAATGACATGGGCTATCAGTACCACATGCCAAAAATACCATAACTCACTTCATATGACACTTATTCATATGCCATTATTTTTAATTGATCAATTTAGTTAAAATGATGAAAAGAGTAACTATTTTGGAGATAAATATCACCCTTTGATTTTGTGTATACTATTATGAACATTCTAGAATATTCCATGGAAGTTAAATCCCTACCATCCACCTCATAGTTATTTATAATTAAATTAATATTTCAAATCCCTATTCCAAAATAGACACTCTTTTCGGCGTAATTAGGACCCATTTTAGTTGGTTTGAATCTCCTAAATCCAACTAAATAACAACCAAACAATTCAAATAATAATTACAAAACAAGACAAGAATATGAAGGAAAAGACAAGAAGGAGTTTTTGTCTCCAACAAAGGTGGGCATTGAAATATTTATTTATGTAGTCATTAAAATAAATTCTACAAAAAGAATCACAAATCAACCTTATATCAAGATGTAGAAATCTACCTAGCAATATATTTCATATGGAATATATAAATTTATCTATTCTATATATATATACCAACCTAATTTCATCCTTTTTTTGTTAATTTGATATTATGACTCAAAATGATTTCATAAAAAAATAGATAATGTTGTTTATGCTAAGTCCAGTCAAAATCTACCTCAAGGGAAACAACTATTATTAATGATGGAAAATAGACTACATTTTTCAAAATGTAGACAACTATCACTGCCAATTCCTTGAAAATTTAAATAAATTGAACTACTAAATATAAAATTCATGCATCGAGTGGCTAAATATAACATCAAGAATTAGATGAAGTAACCAAGGCTAGATTTTGAGCACTAGTTCCTACTAGTCTGGGAGGTTTCAAAACACATTGGAGATGGCCTTTTATGTGACAAATCCAACCATCTGAACTAGAAATAAAAGAGTGCTAATAATGTTGAACATGTTGGATTTATTTTAGCAATGATATTATATCATTGTGGTATTCATATTTTTCCTTCAGGACCCTACCCAAGAGTGTATTCATCTACCACTGGAGGGTAATGGAGTTAAAACATTGGCTCCCTCTTCCTCTAATATGACCAATTTTGGGAACCCAATTGGCTAGTTCAAATTGAATTTAACAGTTTGAGTAGGCTTGGTAGTCATTAGTGGTCAAGGCTTCAAGTTAATGAATTTCCTCTTAGATTTCTAGAGGAGTGGAAGAGTGAAAAATGGTTGTTGTATCTTGGGTGTAGGCTTGGGTTTGCATTCAACCCTAAGGACCTCTTCCACCTAATCCCTTATAGAAGCACATCCTCTTTCAGAGAATGTTGTGTCAGGCTATTAGGAGAAAAGATAAAAATATCATCTAGTAAACCCAAAAACGGGGAGGATCGTAAAATACAAAACCAAATTTAAATAGATCTCAGGACAACTTGAATTGCAAGGGGAGTATGTGTTAGCTTATTGTGAGATGAAATGATTGATGGGAGCTGAATAAAGGACTCCAAGTAGCGTCCAACAACCACAATTAGATAGGGAGACTAAAACTAATGCTCATCCCCATTATGATCTAATCTCTACATATCGGAAACAACCAAACATAAGATAAACCATTAAAATAGTTGATAAAGAAAAAGGAATTGAATATGGCATCGATACCCAGTGTTGGTTGGCCTACTAGGCTTGAAGTTGCATCACTGTGAGGACGAGTTGATGGTTGTCACTAGCCTCCCCTACTCGAGCTGTCACTATAATTGTCACTAGTGTCCTAGATAGCTCCTCTACTACTATATATAGTCTTATCCACTTAGTGTTTCTTAGTGTCCAACACATGCATTGGTTATTAACATCCCTAGAGACTAAACCTATAGGAATTACCATGCATGCTGATCCTTGTCCATGTAAATATGTTGTCCTTTGCACCACAGTTGAAACAAACAAATTGTTGCACAACATTAAACGATAGCACTCGGGTTTTAGCTCCACACAACTTGTTTTAAAGTGTTCTTTCCCCACTTACGGTGTGGGGATGTCACAGACACACTAGTTAAACATGGAACCAAAGTATCCTAGCCAAGAGTGCTCAGACGAAAAGTAGTTTTCCATGTGATTGTGAAAGGAAATAATAACTACTTGCATGTGAGAATGCATAGGGTGCATTGGCCATTCGCCCCTCCGCCACATGGGATGGGAGGTAGAATTGTAAGCTCCCCCTCCTCCATGCATCAAATTCCAATGCCTTGATCTAAGAACTTAAGTTCATCTTAATTTTGTAACTACTAAATAGTGATATTTAACTTTTTTATCATCTTTATTTATATTTAAAGTATTTAAAATTCAAGTAAATTTAATCAAAAATTGTATAACCTTCAAATTTAAATTTATTTTGCTTTAATCTAAATTCTCTTTATTTTTATTTTTAATTATATAATATACTTAATTAACTAAAAAAAATAATCTAAATTTTAGAGTTTTCTAGTAAAGAAATTATTAATTCCAAAAGAAATGAAATACTTTCGTTTTATGAAACAAACTAATTTTATATTTGAACAATATTTCTTACTTACAAAAATCTATTTAAAAAAAAAAACAATTCTTTAACATTTGAATAATAGTTACTTACAAACATTTATTTATTTTAGTAAAGAAATTACTAATTCTTAACTATTAGTGGAATAAAAAAATAGTTTAATTGATTTATAAAATAAAATAATTTTATAAAATAGAATAATTTTATATTTCAAAAATATTTATCTTTCTTACAAAATCTATTTCTTTTAAAAAATTTCTTCATCTTAAAAAAAACCTATTTCTTTTTCCACTTAGCTTCAATAATTCATTTATTTATCACTAAATTTTAAAATTAATATATTAAATATGTAACCTGTACTCATACAATTCATGAATTACCCCATACATAAAAACAAATTTAATGACTCGAATCTCCAAGCCAACTTATTTACCCGAACATATATTTATTCTTACATTATTGCGTGCTCATAACTATTGACATAGCCAAAATTTAAATTACTATTGAGTTAGAGGCACACTAGCGTTGACCCCTAAGTCACAGTGTTAAATAAAACATTAATTTGAATGCATTACGTGAATACATGCGTGATAACCATATGGATTAGTTGATGTTTTCAGTACAAATTTATTTATTTATCCCAGTCACAAAGGACACTTCGACTCATTATTTCTAACACTCCTCCTTAATGGAGAAGGGGTTCGCAAATATGTCTAACATCTCCCTAAACATTTCAAACTTAATTTTGCCAAGAGGCTTAGTGAAAATGTCTGCAACATTATCACATGTATTACAATATACAAGATGAATTTCTTTTGATTGCACTTTCTCCCTGACAAAGTGAAATTATGTATCAATGTGTTTAGTGTTCTTGTGAAACAGCAGGTTATTAGTAAGTTTGATTAAACTCTGATTGTCGCATCTGATTGTTGTTGCATCTTTATGTTCTTCCCAAACATCCTGGAGAAGTCTCTGCAACCAAATTGCCTCACATGTTGCTGCGCACATGGCTTGATACTCTGCTTCTGTTGAAGACAAGGAAACTGTGTTTTGTTTCTTGATGCTCCATGTAATCACCCCAGATCCAATTTTGAATGCATAGCTTGTTGTGGATCTGCGGTCATCTACATTTCCATCCCAGTTTGAATCTGTAAATCTTGTCAATCTAACCTCATAGGAATCAGTATAAATAATACCATAGTCTACAGTACCTTATATATATCTCAAAAGACATTTCGCTGCATTCCAATGACTCTCAAATGGCTTGGACATGTATTGACTTAGCACACTAACTGCATAAGCCAAATCTAGTCTAGTAGTGGTCAGGTAGATTAAGCTCCCAACCAGCTATCTGTAAAGTGTCGCATCTGCCCCTTTAGAGCCATCCTCACTCTGAAGTTTAATGTTTTGATGTAATGGTATTGTTGCAGCCTTACACTCATCCATCTTGAATCTTTCCAGTAGACCTTTTACATACTTATCCTGGGACATAAAATTTTGTCTTGGACCTCTCCAGATCTCAAGACCCAAACAGTATCTTAATTCACCAAGGTCTTTCAGTTCGAACACCCATGACATTTGTTGCTTGATTTCTTTGATTAGAGCAATAGCATCACCTGTAATAATTAAATCATCTACATATAAAGAAATCAACACTATGCGCCCATGTTCATCTTTCATGGTATACAAATTAGCATCGTTTTTACTTTTATTGTAGACAAGTTGCAGAAAAAATAAATCAATATTTTCATACTAGGACATGGGTGCTTGCTTTAGTCCATAAAGAGATTTATTTAATCTACAGACTAAATGTTTTTTCCCCATCTGGACAAACCCCTCGAGTTGCTCTAAATAAACCCCCTCTTTCAATTCTCCATTTAAAAATGTAGACTTTACATCTAGTTCGTGAATCATCCAATATTTCTTAGTAGCTAAAGAAATTAACATTCTGATGGTATTTAGTTTAGCTACCAGGTGAAGGTTTCTTCATAGTCAATGCCTTCTTTTTGTGAATACCCCTTTGCTACGAATCTAGCTTTTACTTTATCTATGGTTCCATCTGCGTTAATCTTTGGTTGACACAACCATTTAAAACCTATGGTTTGTTTTCCTCTAGGAAGTTCAACCAACTCCCAATTGTTGTTCCTGATTATAGATTCATATTCCTGTTCCATAGTTGTTTTCCATTCACTACATTCATTTTCTTCCTTGTAACTAGAAGGTTCAACTACATTCATTATACTAGTTATGAAAGAATTTTCCTTATATCTAACAGGTAATTGAGTTTGCCTACCTGATCTTCTGAGCGTTGGTGTAGCTTCTGACCTATTTTGATTTTCCTTTGCTGGACTCAGGTTGACTGCTGCATCTGAATTCTCTTCTTATGTCTTTGTTTGCTGATCTTGGTTGTCTCCTGTTTCTTCACTTTCTTCCACCAAGAATGGAATATCCCATTCCTCATTGCACTTATGAGATTCTTCATGATGCCGCTCATGGAATATGACATCTCTACTAACAAAAATCTTGGGAGTAGAGGGATTAAATAATCTATAAGCTTTATATTTTGAACAATACCCTATAAAGATAAATCTGATGGCTTCTGAATCTAGTTTTCTTCTGTCTTCCTTTGGAATATGGGAAAATTCTTTAAACCCAAACACTCTTAAATGTTTTACTACAGGTTTAAATCCATATAATGCTTCATAAGGAGTTTTAAGCTCAAGACTCTTTGTAGGACTCCTATTTTTCAAATAAACTGCATTATTCAATGCTTCAGCCCAAAAATCATTCGAAAGATCCTTACCTTTCAACATGCTCCTAGCACATTTCACTAATGTTTTATTATTTCCTTCCATTACTCCATTCTGCTGAGGAGTATCGGGTACTGTGAATTGCTATAATATCCCATGGTCTTTACAATACTTTATAAGCTCATCCTTCCTATATTCTCCCCATTGATCGGAGCAGAGAATTTTTATATGCTTCCCTCTTTACTTTTCAATCATGTTTCTGAACCGCTTAATGTATTCAAATGTGTGACTTTTCTTACTCAAAAAATATACCCAAGAAAAAATTGTGCAGTCATCAATAAACAATAAAAATTACAGTCCACCTCCTAATGAATTTGTTTGCATGGGTCAAAAAAGATATGTGTGCACTAATTCAAGTAAGTCTCTCTGTTTCTTCTCTACTCGAATAAGGAATTCCTCTCTATGCATATTTCCTAATGTACAAGCATCACAATCATTATGCACTTGCTTTAACATAGGAAGATCTCTTATCAGCAAACAATTGTAGTTGATATGACCAAATGTCTGATGCCATAGCTCTTCTGTAGTCAAACTAGCTATTGTCAAAGCTTGAACTGGTGCTGGTCTTACATCCAATTTGTACATACCACCTGTTCGAATTCCTGTAGCAATAGTCTTCATGCCATCTAACAGATCTTTAATATAACAGTTAGATTTAAAAAATTCAACTTTAAGATCTTGATCTGTAATCATGGATACAGAAATCAAGTGCTTTGTTACACTGGGCACATACATGCCATTATGAAATTGTCTTACAGTACCATTAGGTAAAATGACAAAAATCTTTCTACACCCTTTGATCTGATGACTTCTATCATCACCTAAGTAGATTTGTGCTCCATCATTGATTTTTTTAAAATCTTCGAACCATTGCTTGTTCCCCATCATATGTGTTGATTCTCTCGAATCTACATACCAGATGTCTACATCAACATTCTCATCAAAGTCTTCCATGAACAATATGAAGTTCTGCTCATGATTATGATTTACGAGATGACATGCATGTCTTTCCTACTTCTGTTGTTGTTCATGATATTTCTTTTTCCTGCACTTCTTAGCTATATGACCAAGTTTTCTATAGTAAAAACATTTAATTTTAGAGTTGTTTCTATTTGGATGCATACCTTGAGTTTGATTTGTTTTTTTCTGTGAGTTTCCTTCGTTTTGTTGTTGCGGATTTCCTTTTCCTTTAAAGAAGTTATTTTTTGCCATCAACACAAGATCGACATTCTGGGGCTTCAGAGTCAAACTTCTTTCTTCTTCTTGCATTAATATTCCTGTCAGTTCTTCAAAATTTGGGATTTTCTCTCTCGCATTTATCCCAGTGACAAAAATTTGGTAGTCATCGATCACACCATTCATGGTAATGGTTACTAAATCTGTTTGTGCAACTATTTCACCAATGTCTGCCAATTTTTTCTTCAGATCTTTGATCCTCGCTATAAAGGAAGCAACTGTTTCATTTTCCTTCATCTTCAGGGATAGGATCTCGCTCTTTAGGAACAAAAGACGATTTGTGGTCCTAATCTCATACAAATCCTTCAAACTTCCCCAAATTTCGCTTGCTCATTTACATTCTCCGATATGTGGTATGATGCAGTCTTTCACTCACATCTTCAGTAGCGTCCTTGCTTTACCTTCTCGCTTCTACCAGTCTAAGATTGATGCTGATCTAGCTGCTAGCTTCTGCTCATCCCCATTTGCAATTGTCCAAGCACTCTGTACTTCTAGCAGAGTCTACATCTTGAATTTCCAATTCCCATAATTGGAGCCATCAAGCTTGTTATGCTCATTCAAATATGCTTCAATCCTTTGATTATTCATCTTAGCGATTAAAAAAAAATTGGCACGTAAAAAATATATATATGTTAGATCTACCCTAGATCTATGTTGAAGATAGAGTTTGTGATCTCCGACAATCTTGGTTCTACGCATGGATTCCTTCTCAGGCTGATCTCTTGTTGTGATTCATGCCAATCTACATGTATGTTCCTCCACGTGGATATTTCTCCATGAGTCCGCAACAACCTCGGACTCCTTCCGAATTTCTCCACGCAACCTTCTTGCAGGTCTCAAGCTTCCACTATGCAGCCTCCTCCAAATGGTCTCCAACACTATTTGATCTCGCAGCTTGTTACCTCAGCCAATTCCCAAACAGAGATGCGTAGCAACAACAATCACCATTTTTTGTTGTTGTTCCGCATGATCGGTACGATTAGCCAACACATATTAGCGATGGTCGGTGCGAACACAGATTTGCGACGTTTGTCCAAAATAAAAATGTGGGGAGTCTCACAGTGGGATCGGTGCAAATTTTCCCCCAAACCACTCAAGATTTCACTTCAGTCGCGACAGGAAAATCCTTCACTCAGCGAACAGGTTTCTCAGCCCTGTAGCTCTGATTCCATGTTAAAAATCCATGTTTGAATTAATATAAAATAGCCACTGTTCACCTCTAATACCATGTTAAAAATCCATGTTTGAATTAATATAAAATTGCCACTGTTCAGCTCTATGACATAGAGTCTAAACCAGGAGAGTTTAGCTCTGTAGAATGCTCTACATTGTCCATGTACATCACACATTATATAGCAATCATGGATTTAGGGAAGTTAAAACCATACCCTAAGAAATAGAAACTTATTCCTATCGTGACGTACCATGAACCAATTCACTATTTTAACATATTCTCCGTTATCTCTAACAGTTCCGTTCTATTAAATGAGTTAAAGTCAGAGATGGCATGGAAGATTCAGGGTTTTGACATACATTTTCATTGATGGAGTAGCTATTCTGATATGTACCATTCATTCCTATTTCATTTTTTTCCTCTTACTTTCTTGGTTCGTATGAGGGCTTATGTTGTTACTCTTATGGGTTTTCCGGAAACGAATTATATGTTTATTTTACTGCTTAGACTACACTCAAGTCAGATGGGAGCCTTCCTGGAGAAAACCCTCTAACTATGTGAGTGGTGTTTTCCCTTGTCTCAAATATAGATAATGGGTCTGAGCGTTCATGGAGAAGTGAGCTACATTTAGTCTGGAAAGAGTTGTAATTATATAAAAACTATTGAAGAGTCGATATCTTACTGTCATTCGATTTCATTGAGCTCAGAGTTATCACATGATTGCACGCTTTTTATATTTGCAACCCGTCATAGGGTTATTAGTGGTTATATATTTTTTGTATTTGCTTTGCGACATTTCTAGTTTTTTTCTCCTTTTTATGCTAAAACCTCATAGTAACTCTGTTATAGAATATCTAATACTATATCATTTAAATCGTACTATTCGAAGTTTTGTTTATGTTGAAATTAATGGAAGACAGGTGTATTGCATCTTAATTTTTTATCTTACTCGTTACCGCCTTCTCACACACGTTTTCCTTGGACATGTAGAGATTGATTATCTCTGTATTTCTTTTGTATATAATGAACGAATGAGTTTCTACTCATGAAATTTTTGTATAGGTCTACTCTCGGTTAGATGTTCATTATTTTAAGTGAATTTTTATTCCTTTTCCAAGTTATCTTGATAGGAACTCAGATTACGCTTTCTAATATTGATAGCTCTTGGGTTACTGAGTTATCCTGTAACTGTCTTGTACACACTTGGTCATGAATGGGACTTAAGTTACCGAAGACCCGATCACTGCCCCAAGGCAATATTTAAAGTTTAAATATGATTCCAAAAGTACCTCTAGTGAGCCGTATGCTTGCTACTCCTGACGCTATTTTCTTTTCCACAGAAAGCCTGTATTAGTTAAACAAAATTATGAACAGTGGGGAACCCTCTCTCGGTTATATGTATGTAAAGATTATTTTTTTTCTACAGGTTATTTTAATTTTTCAATCTCATAATATATGAAAGATTTTTCATTCGACTATACACTTTTTTTTTTTTTTTAATTCTTCCTCTGTCTCGTTTCTTTGATATACTAAATCATATTGTTCAACTCTCTTTTTAAAAAAAATAGAGATATACTATGCAATTTTGTTCTTCATTTCCTTGAAGAAATGTTGTTATGAAATAATACTATATAGATCTATTTCTCTACAAAGATGTAATGTTCATCCAATTCCTTTTTCTTATTTCAGAGAAAAGAGACATAAAAATGCAGTAATGTAAATGTGCTTGTCAACTTTCCTCCCGAAACCAGGAAGTCCCTCCTCGCAACCGTGAGGCTGGAAATGAGGTCCAGTCTCCCACAGATCTTCCACTTATCCAGACATTATAGATATCAATCCTAAGTTGGGCAGCCTCCAAATCCCAAGACCATCGGTCCGGTTTAAAATCCCAACTTACAAAGATTTTTCAAAGGTTCCACTGCCCAAGTCCAACTCAACAACTTCTCAAAAATTCAACTCCTCAAAAGTTGCAACGTCCTACTCGCCTACACAATGTGTGAGGGTTTCACTTTCCTTGATTTCTTTTCTTTCATTCCTTTGGCTCGTTTTGCAATGTGTGAGGGTTCCACTTTCCTTGATTTCTTTTCTTTTATTCCTTTGGCTCGTTTTACCTCAAAAAAATCAACCTTCCTTGCAACTGTCCTTTTTATAAGAAGAAGAAAAGTCTAACTAACCTAAATATTTAAAAAGTTTTATTTAATTATATATTAAAAATTTTTCTTTTAATATTCAAAAACTTCTTTCTCAACCATATCTCACCACATTCCTTTAGCCTTTGGCTTAAACCATAATTAATTTCAAAGTTCATTAAAAAAAGTACAATAAAATTAACACTATAACATGAATTCATAAAATTCCTACCATTGTCACAAAATAATTATTATAACTTTATTTCCATTCTTATAATTTTTTTTAATATATTGTATTAGATAATCAAGAAACTAAGATTCAATTTTGCGTGGTCTAGACGGATAATCATTCGACCATATTTTTGATGATTATAAGGCAATATCACTATGTCCTTAATCAAATTCTTCATTGATATTAACTAATTAAATTATTATTATTTTATTTCTTATTTTTTAAATTAACAATTTTAATTTTTTAAATTTATTTTCTTAAATAAGCAAGAAATTAAGATTCAATTTTCCTTGGTCTAGACGGATAATCATTCGACCATATCTCTGATGATTGTAAGGAAATATCACTGTATTTTTGATCAATTTTTTTTATTAATATTAGCTAATTAGAATTATTATTATTAAAAAATAATAGTTTTACAAAAGATTAAATTTTTTTAGGTTGAAACTTTTTTTCTTGAATGTAAATTTTGAGGAAATGTTTGTATCTCAACAGATTTGATCTTTCTAGGAATTTTATAAATGTAAAGTTAGAATCAATCTAAGTTGGCTTGATTACAATTTATTTTTAATTATGATTATTAAATTTATTATTTTATTTTTTATTTTTATGTAATTGGATAGAATCAAAATGTTTTCATAATAGAACAAAATATAACAGACATTACAACATTCTTTCATACTGGGTTGGAGAGTATTTATCAAAAATGCAATAAGAGATGGTTTTTTCGAAGGTGGTATTGATGGGCCATGTTATTGTAACAATTCCTACTTAGATGTTAATAATATCCATGGTAAAATGAAGGTGAGTAACCATGGTTAAAAATATTGTTATATTGTAGATTTATGGTAAGTACTAATGTTTTTATATGATTATTAATAAAATTTAATTATAATATTTTTATTTTTAAATTTAATTACAAAAAAATATTATAAAGTTAAATTGAAATGAAATATTTATAAAATATTTTGATTGTGAAAAGTGAGATGGTTTTTGGGTACCTAGTATTGATGAATTATTGTATTGATCTGCGGTATTGTAATTAACACCTATGGTAAAGTGGGCATGAATATCATGGTTAAAAATATTGTTATATTGTAAATTTATGGTAAGTATTACAATTTGTATATGTTTATTAATTAAATTTAAATATAGTTACAAAATCATTATTTTAATTTATAACATAAAATTGATCTTAACTTATAGCTACTAGTTATATATATTTAAATATGATACATATATTATGAATTTCATTTATATATCATTAATATTTAGGGAATGTTTACCACTGTAGTATTTGTTTAGATAAAAAAAAATGGCTAATGTAAAATAATTTTTAAATTATTTATGATCTGTAAATTAATTAATTTGTGTAAGTTTTAGTTTTTGCAAGGCCAAATATTCACAATTTCAGGAAATAAATTTGTGTGGGCTTTAGTCTTTGTTAAGTGAGGCATTCAAAATCTCACGAGAGGAGTTGAATTAAAATTTTGAGATAGTTTATTTTTTGCTAAATAGTTTTTATATAAAACTCCTCTCGTGAGATTTTGAATGCCTAACTTGGCAAAGACTAAAACCCACACAAATTAATCTCTTCAAATTTTGAATATTTAACCTTACAAAAACTAAAACCTACACAAATTAATTAATCTATGGATCATAAATAATTAAAAAATTACTTTACATTAGCCAAAATTTCTTTATCTAAAACAATACTACAGTCGGTAAATATTCCCTACGTATTAATGATATATAAATGAAAAAAAAATCAAATAAAAATTATCAATTTATTTTCTTCTTTCATCTCGGAAATTATTAGAATATTACATCCATGAGCACAAATTGTACACTATGTAGAAGGGCACACCCATCCATCCTTTCGATCTATTTTATTCCGGGAGCCTAAACCTGATGCCACAAATTTCATTCTCAACAGATTGTAAATGTTGTTTGATTTCATTCTCAACAGATTGTTAATGTTGTTTGAGTAGAAAATTATTTGGTAGCTAAGTCTCCATCTCTTTGCGCGCGGCTGATTCCAGGGACTTTATGTGCAGCTGGACATAAAATAAAATATAAAGTAAATTGAAAAGATCAAAATATATCTGAAACTAAATATAAATTTAAAAATAAACAATGCATCTGAAAACTTGGTTGTTCAAATTAGCAAAATGTGGAATACATTTATATCTATATGTATTGAGATCATTTAAATGATAAAGAAAATATTAACGATTTTTCACGAATAATATTTTTTCAAGGGTATTTCAACACATTTTTTTGACTTATTTTTTTTATTTAAAAATTAATTACATAAAAGTGAATATGATGTTTATTTTAAGATTGATGGTAAAAGTGAATACGATGTTTATTTTAAGATTAATGGTGATAGTTTCAATCATTAGAAACTAAATTTTAGGATTTAAATGGGTTAAGTAAGTCATTTATTTATGACCATTTTCATGAGAGGAAGTAAGTCATTCATCTATCATCATTTCCATAAAAAGTATTCAATTGGGTTAAGTAAGTCATTCATCTATGGCCATTTCCATGATAGGAAGTAAGTCATTAGTCTATGACCATTTCCATTAAAGGTAGTCAACTAGGTTAACTAAGTCATTCATCTATGACCATTTCCATGAGAGGCAGTAAGTCATTTATCTATGACCGTTTCCATGAGAGGTAGTCATAACTCACTAATTATCATGATTTTTGAATAGCATTCATCTATGGTAATTTCCATGAGAGGAAGTAAGTCATTCATCTATGACCATTTCCAAGAGAGGTAGTCAACTGGGTTAAGTAAGTCATTCATCTTTCTCATGATTTTTGAATAGTATGAATGACCATTTCCATGAGAGGTAGTCATAAGTCACTAATTTCTCATGATTTTTGAATAGCATCCATCTATGTCCATTTCCATGAGAGGAAGTAAGTCATTCATCTATGACCATTTCCATGAGAGGTAGTCAACTCGGTTAAGTAAGTCATTCATCTATGACCATTTCCACGAGAGTTAGTCGTAACTAGCTAATTTCTCGTGATTTTTAAATAGTATGAATGACCATTTCCATGAGAATAGTCCACTTAGTAGTCATTGCATTAGGTGATAGTCACAAGGGTGAAGAAATGGTATTGAAACTAGTGACTCACATAGCATCAATCATCACTTCCGGGGCTTGCACCTAGTAACCAGGACTTCTCGAGAGGTCACCCATCCCAGATCGCCTCTCGCGCAAGCACACTTAACTGTAGATTTTTCCCCATAGTCAAGCCCACATAGCTTGCTATCCCATTTGTAAAACTTTAGCAAGTATTGTGCCTCATGAACCATTCAAGTAGAGTTCCCTTCACTCTTTCGAATTAAGTATTAGGGGTTTTCGTAGAGAATTATATTATATATCATTTTTTTGATTCAACTCCATCAAGTAAGTCATTCATCTATGACCATTCCCATGATAGGTAGTCGTAACTGACTAATTTCTCATGATTTTTTAATAGTCCACTTAGGACTCATTGCATCGGGTGGTGCTCACAAGGGTGAAGAAATGGGATTGAAACTAGTGAAATAAATCACATAGCATCAATCATTACTTTCGGGGCATGCACCCCTGTGAGCCTCACTTGATGCAATGAGTGCTAAGTGGACTATTCAAAAATCATGAGAAATTTGTGAGTTACAACTACCTCTCATGGAAATGGTAATTGATGAATGACTTACTTAACATAGTTGAGTCCCAAAAAATGATATCTAATATAATGCACTGCAAAAACCCCCAATACTTAATTCAAAAGAGTGAAGGGAAGTCTACTTGAATGGTTCATGAGGCACAATACTTGCTAAGGTTTTGTAAATGCGGTAGCAAGCTAATTGGGCTTCTTTGTGGGGAAAACTCTACAGTTAAGTGCGCTTGAGCCAGAGGCGATCTGGTATGGGTGACCTTCCCGGGAAGTCCTAGTTACCAAGTGCAAGCCCCGGGAGTGATGCTCGATGCTATGTGATTTATTTCACTAGTTTCAATCTCATTTCTTCACCCTTGTGAGCATCACCTAATGTAATGAGTGTTAAGTGGACTATTCGAAAATCATGAAAAATTAGTCACTTATGACAACCTCTCATGGAAATGGTCATATATGAATGACTTACTTAACGTAGTTGAATCCCAAAAAATGATATCTAATATAGTGCACTGTGAAAAACCTCAATACTTAGTACGAATCATATCAATTAGGCACATAAATAAAATTTTGTAAGAATTATTAATTTTTAATAACTATTAAATTTATCTATCAATGATAATGATAAATATTAATCAGAATAAAATGAATTTTAATATTAATCATATGTGATATCATAAGTTGTTTTTGATATTAATTTTTTTTGTTTTTATAAGTGATTTTTATTTTTAATTTCAGAATAATATTTTAATTATAGGATTTACTTTTTCATGAAATATTTTATTTAAATAGTAGTGATAAATGAGACATTTATATTTATTTAGAAAGTAGTAAAGCTATTTTTTTTTTTTCAAGTGATTTTTATTAAAAAAAAGTATTACATTGATAGTATATTGGGGAGACCAATCCCTCATATATAGATCACTTAAAAACCCAAAATTACATGTGGACAATAACATATTTATACATTCTATTGAGAGACACATTTACATTGCTTTGTAGTTATAGTTGCCATTAAGATTAAGCAATTATATGATCAATGACTGTGAGTAAGAAACAAATAGAATAAACTTCAAAATAAATAGTGAAACCCAGGTAGGATTAGTGACAAAAGGTGACTGCAATAGATGAAAAACAAAGCCAAAGGCCTTTGAGGCTTGAAGCCAGATCCAAGGGTTCAAGAGAAACTAAGAAAGAGTAGCATGGTCATTCAAGGCTAGGAACCGATGATAGTGGTGACGAACTTCCTTATGAAGACTTGGTTAAGTCAAAGTGAAATAGTAAATCTCTTTGTCATAGTAACATGATTTATGTTTTTTTTTGGCACTTGGTATCGATGAACCATAGCATTGTAACAAAGCTTATTTAGAAGTTATCAACTTCCATGGTTAAGAAACTTGTTATATATATATATATATATATATATATATATATATATATATATATATATATATATATATATATATATATGTTTTCAACCTTGGCAATGATAGATGTACCATGAGGTATGTGTTTTGATATCAATCACCAGCTATCCATTTAATTTATATGACTTAAATAATTTAAAATGTATTTATAGATATTAGAAATTTTAAGCGACATGTGATTTTTTGTTATTTAAAACATATTTTCTAATGTATTAATAGATTCAATGCCATAAATTTTTTTTAGAGCATTTACATTTTGCAAATTACACAATTTTATACAAAATTAACCCTATGATAAGAAAAAAACAAATTTTAAATATAAATTACATAATTTAATACAAAATTAATCTTATAAAAAGGAAAGACCAACTTTTAAATATCAAGTTGCAATATGTTTTTCTCAATATTTTATAAATCCATGAATACTCCAATAATAATGATTTGGAAAAACGAATTATCTTTACCTATAGTGGAAAAGTGGCACACCAATTGGAGGTTCCAAATAATGTTATAGGTAGCAAATAGACAAAGTTACAAAATAAACAAAGTGTTGGAAATTTAATCCTCTATGGGTTGGTGTGGAATGTGAACAACCATTGGAGTCCAAGAGATGTTGGAAGATGAATCCAACAATCATGTACAATGTATTATAAATGAACATCATGTCAATGGTAAATGAAATCTAATGCTTATCATTCATATGGTTGTTTGCATTCCATGTGAGTTTAACATGGTATTAGAGCGGACGATCTCCTACCCTGCTCATATTTGAACCACTTGTTTTGTTTTGTGGCCTTTCTGCATGTTAGTTCTGACATTTCTGCTCCTGTCAGAAGCATTTCCTCTGTTTAATCCCCTGGAATTATTCTCTCAAAGGAATTCCCCTTGAAGAGCGATTTATTTAACAATTTGTGTGTTGGTTTGAGAGAACGCTTCTGTGCTACTGTGTAGTAATGCCTATTATATCAGTTTTTTATACCATTGTGTGCGCCATTCCACAATACGACTCTGCCCGGATACCACCTTTGTTTCTTTGCGCCGCGTACCAGCTCTATTGTTCTGGACGCTGAATCCATGAGTTCTCTCATTTGTGGGCCCTTCTTCCAATATATTGTGTTTCTATGTAAATCCAACCTCATCCACTCATGCGAGTTTTCTTCCACTAATGGAATTACTCCCTGTCCATTACATACTAAATGTTTGTTGGTTTGTTTTAATCCCACGCACCGGTTGCCTCCACACCATACTCTAGTTATAATACATATCGCTTGGTCAACATACCACTCCGCACAGTGAATATCACTTTCATACATACCACTATTGGTTGGTTAACTCCCGGTTTAATTGTTGCGGTATTGCGGACCCGAACCTTTATTGTGTTAACTCTGCAATACCACAATAAGTTTTAAACTGTGTTTCCAAGCCTGAACCCACCTTAGCATTATACTACTTGGTATTTCCTCCTCATACCACCGTGCGATACTATCCTCCATCATCTAGTCAGTACACTCTGCATTCACATTATTCGACCAAATTTCGTGTCAATCTCCTCGGCACTGTTGGTATTTTTCAATGGGGAAATACCAAAACCAAACACACAGACACCACAGAGACAATGCTTTGTTTCCTCTGTCTCAGGATCTTTATGCACAGGGAAGCTTTTTAAAATAAAATTACTCAGAACAGAGTATTACACAGCCATAAAAACATTTCTATTGATCAAAATATAAAGCCTGAAACAACATTCATCCTCTTTGCTGAGAGGGATTTACCAAAACTTACTTTCACCTATCAAAACAAAATTATGTCTCCACCTGAGAATTCACTGTGCTGGGTTTACTGCAGTAAAACCCTTTTTACATTCACTGCTGTGAAAAACATTTTACACATACTTCTGTAAAATAAATTTACATTTACATCTGAGTGAAATCCCTTTTTTTACATTCCTGGGTTTTCACATTACAAAAAAACTTATGCATTCTTTTCTTTTGCATTTCAATGCAAATCCAATTCATTAACAAAATCTATGCACTTCTGTGCAATGTCTTCACCTGCGTCATGTGCTGGTCTTCATTCTGAGCACTCCCTGCTCTTTCGCTGCTGCGCATTACACCACTCTCGTATGCAACAATAACATTACACATTCATATGCGCTCCACACTTTTTCATATGCACTGCTGTGCAATCATACTTGGCTTTTCGCTGCACCTCTGGTTTTTAATGGTCAACACACATAAAAAAATTCTATCCTGCTCCCCTGCCGCGAGCTCATTTCACGCTCCAAAACGTTAACCCATTTTTGATATATAAATGCCATAAAAAAACATAACGTGTACATAAAAAAATATATCACGTATGAGCCCATCACCTTATTAAAGAGCCTCCACCAAAAAATACGAACAACCACCAACTCCATTAATTCTCTTCTACGGCGGTCAACGGGAATCCTCACACGCCACGCAAACCATTGATTTGCTGCAGGCCCGTATGCACCTTACGCGATCGACGGCTGAGGACGCGCGAGGAGATCGGACGGCGGAGATTGATATCGGAAGGCAGTTTGCAGCAGGACTTTAACGCCCGATGAATTTCATTGGCTGATGTCATGCGGGTGACACGCGTCGCCTCCAAAGTTTATCGGAGCCCAACAATACGGAAACCACCTTTATGCAAAAGCGGTGCGATATGCTTGAGCGGGTTTGTGGTTTTGATCTGGCGGTTTTGGGCGCAGCGTGCTGGCTGAGTCGACTGCCCACGTCCGCCTGTACGGTGTTGCGACCTGCAGTTGGAATTACCATTCCAACACTCCCCTTTAATTTCAACTGCTGGGCATTCAAACATACCCAAGCACTTCCTCACATGGAGGGATTCACCAACTGCTTCTGATGCAGTTCCACAAACAACAAAGTTGTCTTCCTCTTAATAGAGGGATTTACCTGAGACTGTGCTTAAGAGCACCTTCCTCATGACAGAGGGGTTCACCATAACATTGTGCTGAAGAGCACCTTCCTCATGACAGAGGGATTCACCTGTGACTATGCTGAAAAGCATCATCCTCTTGATAGAGGGATTTACCACACTATGCTGAAAAGCATCTTCCTCTTTCATAGAGGGTTTCACCAAATGACTGTGCTGAAAAGCACCTTCCTCATTAACAGAGGGATTACAAACAGACACTGCTTTGCATGCAGTTTCAAAAACAAACAATCATTGCACTGTTGTGTGTGCAAACTCATTACAATGTTCTCTTATGCTGATGCATATTCTTTGTTGCACTGTTGTGCCATCTTCTTTACTGTGTCTACCCCACACTGCTGTGTCTACACTTGCACTGCTTCTACACTTTTCAAAGACAAAATACTCTGTCTTTTCTGGAACAATTACACTGTCCCAACTTACAAATTTACACTGCTGTGTGTAAACATTTCTTCCACTCACTACTGTTGCATATATTGCATATCAATTCAATGAACAACAAATTCATTACATTTACCTTTACTGCTGTAAGGAAAATTTCTTTTGCATGTGCTGTTGTTCAAAACTTCTTGCTGCTGCATTTTTCACATTTGCATTTCTGTGTGCTTCTCCTTCTTGCCATCATGCTGCTGCCCATAACTTCTTGCTGCTGCATTTTTCATATTCACTGTTGTCCATACCCATAACCATAGACTGTCATCCCTGGGTTTTTATTTGCTGCTGCATTGCCTCTGCAATTTGCACTATGGCTGCCTTTTGTTTCATCATACTGCTGTGCCCATACTCTTGGCACTTCATTCTCCACAAAAAATAACACAGGCTGCTGCCTTTTCTTATGCACCCTTGCTTCACACAATCTTAGTCTTCATTCATTTTTTTGACACAATGCACTGCTGTGCAATTCCTTTGGCTTTCTGCTGCCACACACATTCTTATACATCCAGTGTGCATTAAAAATCTGTTGTCCTTGTTTTTCTTTATGCATTTCTTTGCATGCTGCATTGCATAAAAAAAACATTACATTTTTTTTACTGCTGTGTGAAAGAATTTCATTGCATTCTCAGCCACTGGGCATTTACGTTCTGCTGCGTTTTGCCTTCTTCTCATTTTCTTCTCACTGCTTTGAATTTTCATTCCCAATAGAAAACATTTCAATCTGCTGTGTATTATACTCACTCTGTTGTGAGTATGTTCTATCACATTACAAAGAAGGAAACTACCTTCTATTGCTATGCATTTCAATGCATGTGCACCACAAAAAAAAATTCAAACTGTTGTTTTGTATTTTGTCTTCCCACTGCTGTGAGGGTCTCCATGCTTTGCTTTTTTCTTTTATCTCGCTGCTGCTCTTTACATTTCAGCGCTGCCATCTTTTCTTCTTTATGCATTTCTGTGCATATTGCATAAACACAAAGTAAAAACATTGTTGATTTCATCACTGCTACATATTACCTTTTAGAGGGATTAACAAAGATTTCATTTGCAACTGCTGCGCTGCAATACATCCTCCATCAACAAATGACTGTTAATACAGTTCAACAAAAATTACAAGCTCCCCTTTAATGTATGCTTGTCTTCTTTTGGCAGACTCTTCTCAAAATAAATTTAGATCCACTGGGGAGTTCAAGGGGTTTTCAGATTGTATTACCTTCCTTCTCCATACTTGTGTAACTTTCTTCTTTTGCATGGGTCTAGCTTGTGTAAGAGCCCATGTCAAGTTACAGTCACGTGCCATATGCCCAATGTTATGACACTTGAAGCATTCAAATTTATTCATGAATAAGAATTCATGATTTCTTCTTGTGAGATTATTTCTTGGAGATTGTCGGGGACCACAACATCTATCTCCATGAAATGCTCTACAGTCTTTTGCCATGTGACCAAAGTTTGAGCAGGAGTAACAATAACCATAAAATGAACTTTGATACCTGGGAGATGGAGGTTTCCTTGATGTACTTCTGAAGCCTTGCTGCCTTGAGATCCTTTGATGATAACCATTGCATCTTGCCTCTTTGACATCAGCTACATTGCTTCTTGGAGCTGGTTTTCTTCTTGGAGCAGGATTTCTTCTATTGCAGCCTTCATTTTTCTCCTTGCCTTTGCTGGAACTAGGAGCTTCACAACTTCTTTCTAGCTTCTTCACATCTCCTTTTCTTAAAGCATCCTCATCCTTGTTTGAGGGTTCACCTACATACCCAAGTCCTGATTTATCGGATGGAGATCTGTGATAGCTGAGCATGTCATCCAAAGCTTGAGAGCTCTTCACTATTTTGTTTAGCCCTTCAACCTTCTTCTTGAGGAGGACAACATCTTCTTCCAATCTTTCACACTCCTTATTATTCTTTGCAAGTTGTTCCTCAATTTCTTCCTTGCTACGAGTAGCTTCAGCTGCTACTACTTTGAAGGAGATAATGTCAGTCTTCATTTTGGAGATTTCTTCATCTTTTGCTTGACTGCTCTTCACTTTCTTTTCAGCTCCTTGTGCCTGCTTCCTGGCTTCTTGTATTTCGGACTTAAGGGAGGAGACCTCTACCTTGTACTGTCCAATCTCTTCCACAAGCTTATTCACTCTCTCGTGTCTTTGTTCAAGTTGACTTGTCAAGACATCTGCCTGTTTCTTTGCTTTGTTCAGCTGATTTGTCATGGATATGACTTCTTCATGATGTTTCCTTTTGCTTTCATCAAGTTCCTTCTTAAGCTTTGTAAGCTCTTCATCCCTTTCTTTTACTTGAAGCTTGATGAGGTCAAGCTTTTCATTCTCAGCTTCTATGATGGGTTCTTCTTGACTCATTGTCATGGTCAGTGCTCCCTTTGCATGAAGGTCATGCAGTCTGTCCCATATATACTTCGCTGATGTATATTTTCCTAGATTCCTCTTCACAGAATCAGGGAGTCCATCCAAGATTAGTTTTACTGCTTGTGCATCATACTCCATGGATTCTTCATCCATCTTGCTGTCATCAATCACTGACTCCCAGACTTCAATCCCCTCAGACATTAGGAAAGCCCTCATCATTATTTCCCATACATCAAAGTTTCCATCAAACTTTGGGGTTTCAAATAGAATGTATTCTAATGGATTACCTTCTAGTTTAGTAGAGGGGGGGGACACATTTTTAGCAGGCTTGGAGGCTTTCTTCTTTGACCTTGCCATTCTTAACTATACTCCAAAATACTTGACTGTGTTTTTTTAATCACTGACTGTTTCTATAACAGTAACACAAAGGAAAGCTTGAGGAATACCTTAATCCTTTTGGCTGTGGCTTCACACTGCTGGAGAGGTTTGACTGCTGCAACAACACCTTCCTTCAGCTTCTTTGAGTCTTCAAAGAGCCTGGACTAGCTCTGATACCACTGTTGGGTATTTTTCAATGGGGAAATACCAAAACCAAACACACAGACACCACAGAGACAATGCTCTGTTTCCTCTGTCTCAGGATCTTTATGCACAGGGAAGCTTTTAAAAATAAAATTACTCAGAACAGAGTATTACACAGCCATAAAAACATTTCTATTGATTAAAATATAAAGCCTGAAACAACATTCATCCTCTTTGCTGAGAGGGATTTACCAAAACTTACTTTCACCTATCAAAACAAAATTATGTCTCCACCTGAGAATTCACTGTGCTGGGTTTACTGCAGTAAAACCCTTTTTACATTCACTGCTGTGAAAAACATTTTACACATACTTCTGTAAAATAAATTTACATTTACATCTGAGTGAAATCCCTTTTTTTACATTCCTGGGTTTTCACATTACAAAAAAACTTATGCATTCTTTTCTTTTGCATTTCAATGCAAATCCAATTCATTAACAAAATCTATGCACTTCTGTGCAATGTCTTCACCTGCGTCATGTGCTGGTCTTCATTCTGAGCACTCCCTGCTCTTTCGCTGCTGTGCGTTACACCACTCTCATATGCAACAATAACATTACACATTCATATGCGCTCCACACTTTTTCATATGCACTGCTGTGCAATCATACTTGGCTTTTCGCTGCACCTCTGGTTTTTAATGGTCAACACACATAAAAAAATTCTATCCTGCTCCCCTGCCGAGAGCTCATTTCACGCTCCAAAACGTTAACCCATTTTTGATATATAAATGCCATAAAAAAACATAACGTGTACATAAAAAAATATATCACGTATGAGCCCATCACTTTATTAAAGAGCCTCCACCAAAAAATACGAACAACCACCAGCTCCATTAATTCTCTTCTATGGCGGTCAACGGGAATCCTCACACGCCATGCAAACCATTGATTTGCTGCAGGCCCGTATGCACCTTACGCGATCGACGGCTGAGGACGCGCGAGGAGATCGGACGACGAAGATTGATATCGGAAGGCAGTTTGCAGCAGGACTTTAACGCCCGATGAATTTCGTTGGCTGATGTCATGCGGGTGACACGCGTCGCCTCCAAAGTTTATCGGAGCCCAACAATACGGAAACCACCTTTATGCAAAAGCGGTGCGATATGCCTGAGCGGGTTTGTGGTTTTGATCTGGCGGTTTTGGGCGCAGCGTGCTGGCTGAGTTGGCTGCCCACGTCCGCCTGTACGGTGTCACGACCTGCAGTTGGAATTACCATTCCAACAGGCACTATTTTTGAGCTCATAAAAATTTCGCAGTAACACTCAGAAACACCTCCACCACTCTTGAAAGTTTACTTACTAGTGTTGTTACCCAATCCGTTGATGTCAAAGGAATTCAAAATGATGTTGTCAAAGGAATTCAAAATGTTCTAGACGTCCCTATCCGCTCATATAATGTTCCTCCAAACGCCGTATAGATTGGTGATACACTGCATTGTTTGATGATTCGCTGCGTTGTTGGGTGAATGGTGATGCTACGAGGTGTGTATGGTGATAGCACCATCTCTCGCAGGTCATGGCCTTGGAACAGTCGTTGTGAGTCTTTTGAGAAGTTTTGTAGTCACTGGAGTGCACTGAATATTTGTTTCATTCATGTACGCAGCACAAATAGTAGATTCAAAAAGATTTGGGCATTTCAAACATGTTCTCTTCTAGGACTTGCATGAAAACTTCATCGTAAGTGTTTGTACTATTATTTGGACCATAGTTACCAAATTCGACCGAATCGGCCTGAAGAATTTGGAAATTCGGCGGTTCGGCTCGATTCGGTTAATAATTCACTAAAATTCAATTCGGTACGAATGGTCGCCAAATAATTTTGTTAAATATTGTTGTAGTTTGTAATGTTTATTGCCGGTTATCTTACATCACGACTAGAGCATTTTCCTGTTCGTAAACTAGACTTTTATGGTCAGGATCGTAGTGTTAGAAGAACAGTCTACTGAAGCCTTCTCATTAACCTCCATTGATGATTAGTTCTTATACAAAAGTTTAAGATATGTTATTCTTTTTTGTTCATGTAGAAAGAGTGTTGTCTCTCGGTTTCATCTTATTCACTTCCATTTGTAGACGGAGTGTCTTCTCCCCATTTCGTCTTATTCACTTCCATTAGGCTCCATTGATGATTAATTCTTTTACAAGTCTTAATATAAAATTTTATTTGCAACTTCCATAATGTGATTGAAAACAATTAATTTGAAAAGTATGAGTTTTTTAATATTGTTAATTTTGATTTTTTAAAATTTATTGAAAAAATATTTTTTTAGTAGAGATAAAATGAATACTCTCGAATTTTTTCCGTATTGAATTTTAGATAATCGAATTTTTTCAGTACCGAATCGAATCCGAATTCGAATTCGAATTCGAACTTGGTAACTATGATTTGGACCCCTCACTACCCTTCGAAAATATTTGTTATTTGCAAGGGGAGAGAAGTAACGGTTTGTGGAGTCCGGCGGTATTGCCTGTGAAGTTTGAATTGGCCATGATGCATTGAATGTTTATGTGGTGGGTTGAATAGAAAAGTCTTTTTAATGATATGAAAGTTCATATGGTTGGAGGTGGTATGTATATGCGGTAGGATGTATTGTGATAAGAAGGACCTTTTACATATATTTGTCACTCTGTGTTGCAGCTTTATTCAAGCATTGAGTTGATTTGAAGACAATTGTAGACAATTTGTAAGATGATTTGGTCTTTTTATAGAGACATCGCCTCATCGTTGCATATTTTGAAAGTCTAGAGATATATATATCGAAGTTACTCTATTAATTTTCATTTTCCATCGTCTCCAAAATATTTCAATGAGGTTATTTTTAGACATTTTATTGATAAATTCAAGGAACAGTGTCAGATAAACTTGTCATCTACTGTTCAATCCAGATCACAAACTACTTAGAAATCTGAAAACAGAGGTTGTTAATTGTTGTATTGGGATTTTTCTGCAGTCATTCTGTCAGCAGTTCCCTCCGGTGCAAGCTCAATTATCCTTTGAGCCTTTGTATGTGAAATGCTACAAGTATATCTCATGACCATGGTGCTAAAAATATTCATTTTTCTCACTTGTCCAAGTTTTAAATGAATTTATTTTACTGCTTGGATTTTCCAAGTTCCGTAGACACAAAGGAGAATCATTTTTCAAGGAAACTATGTATTGTTGGCAAAGGATTATCAATTAAGTATATTTCCCTCTTATGATTGGGCACATTTAATTTTGGAGAACCTTTCACTACTAGCTATTTTCCCTTACAAGTACATTTGTGGTCATTTGTTGACCTGATTTTGTTGAATAATGGTGAAAATTCATGGCTTATTAGAGTTACTAAAAACTCTAATTAGTCCACTGCTTACAACACAATTAAAATTAGCAAAGCCTCTCTTTCACACATTCAGGCTTGTATGCAAAATGCACAAGACATAATTGATTTTTTGTAGCTTGAATCACAAATACAAAAAGAGGAGTAAGAGAAGTATAGTCATGATTATGAATTTGTCTTTGTTCAAGACAATTCTTTGTTTGAGACACACTCCCATCAACAACCATAAATTGATCAGATCATTGAGCCCCTCTCAGGAGTAGTTGTACATGCAAATGCATAAATTCTACCTTCATTTCGCAAGTCGATCATCATACCTTGGGAAGAGCTTGTCCATAACAAGCATGAAACAAATCTTGGATATGAAAAGGATGTGTCTTTTCATATTCCAGATTACTCAAAGCCCATGCAGTTTTAGAGTGTTGGATTTCTTCATGGCGGTTCACATTCACCTTTTCCAGTTTCTTCTCTTCCACATTCGTAGCCAAAAGTTGTTAAATTCCAACAGTGTGACTGAGTTGGCCATATGAAATATCACTATTTTTATCTTCATCCATGTGAGAACTGTCATAGAACCACTCATTCTTCAAACATATGTTTAAAAAAAAAGCCTCCTGCAGGAACACATATTCATCTTGGAAATGGGCTTCAACAACCAGGAAGATATTTGTCAGAACTTGTTCTAGAGTATTGAACAATCTTGCAATTGCGTTTTCTCCATCATCTCACCTTCTATCTCATAGGGGGGAAGTGATGGTTATTTACAAACTTCAAAGCCACATCAAGCGAGCTCGAGACAAAAATTTCACTGAGAATGCCTTCGGTTGATGATCAACCTTAAACCATCTATGTGGGGTTGAGACATCTCTTCAAAGAATTGGGGACACTTCCTCTAGCAGAAGACTTCATGGTTTTACCAGTTTTGGAAGAGTTCCAGGAATTGCATTAAGCATTCTAGAGTTGGTGGTCATCCTTAAACCATCGCAGGTTGTAGACTTACCTATTCCAGGTTGAAGGTCTCCTACTCCAAATCGTTATGGACACTTCCTTTAACAGAAGATGTCAGCTTCATGCCAGATTTGGAAGAGTTCCGGGAACTGCACTAAGAATTCTAGTGTTGGTGGCTATCCTTAAACCACTTCCTTATAACAACATTTCAAAGAGCACATTTAGCCTAGTGTTGTCATGCATGTTTTTGCACATTTTTTATTCCATCTCCCTTCTTGAACTCATACATAACCCTTGAAATTAATACGGGGAATGTTGGACACCTAATCTGCTATGGGTTGGTGTGGAATGTGAAAAACCACTAGAATCCAACAGAAATTGGAAGATGAATTCAACTATCATGTACAATGTATTATAAATGAACATCTAGTGAATAGTAAATGAAATCTAATGCTTATCTTTCATATGGTTGTTTGCATTCCATTTGACTTTAACAAAAATTGAAAAATAAGAAACTAATATGCATGCTTACACAACATTGAATATAGTTTACCATTGTTGAGGGAGGATGAGATTAGACCCTTAAATCTTTCCGCAATATTTTATTGATTTAAAGAAAAATCTTGCCAAGACTTCTTTTGGTGTTTCTGTGATTGAGATCACCATTATTCTAAAATGAAAATATTGGTAGATTAACAAATCATTTTAAGATATGGTTTTGCATATAGATTTTTGGAATTGAACTGTATAAGTATGCTAAAATATTTGATTGTTTTGGTAGACATAATATTTACTCGGCACATTGATTTTTTTTTATCTTATTTACATAATTCAATTCCAAAAATTTATCTACCATAAAAATCCACATTAAAACAGTATGGTATATGACTTTGTTATTGGTTTGCACTCACTTTTTGGTGATTTTGAAAATCCAAAATCATAGATTGAAAGAATATAAACATTTAATAATTAAGTTTTAGACCACCAAAAAAACAATTCAATAGCAAGAAACAAAAAATCCTTTTAAATAATAAGTCTTGGAAATAAATACATACAAACACTAATCAAATCATCAAAATCAATGTATTCTTATTCATACTAATTCACTCATAAAAATTAAAATGGTCTGTTAGTATAAATAGAAATCATCAAATAAAATTCCAATAAAAATAACAAAATATCAAACCTATTCACGTTCAAAGATGATAACAAAGTTAACCATCAAAAAAATCATCTTCAAAACTATTTAAAATATTCAAAATCCAAGTAAAATAAATTTCATACGACTATCTAGAAATCAAAATACTCAAATCCAAGCAAAATAAATTATATATGACTATGTAGAAATGAACAAAATAGAGCTTCCACTAATTTCATTTTGATATTCAAAATCCAATTAAAATAAATTATATATGACTATGTAGAAATGAAAATATTCAAAATCAAAGCAAAATAAATTACATATGACTATGTACAAATGAACAAAAATAGAGCTTCCACTAATTTCATTTTGATTCGGAGCCAACTTATGCTCAACCCCTTCCAACACTTTTCATTATAGTTAGGCTAAACTTCATGGATAATACTTTACCTTTTAGGATAGTTAGGCTAAACTCTTATCGGCAACCCCTCGAGCTAAGACACCGGATATGAATAAACTTCATGGCTAATACTTTCTAGGATAGTTAGGCTAAACTCTTATCAGCAACCACCATCAGCTAACACATCACATTTTACGCAGAAAAGGGTGATGGAAGTTGCATAAACTATCAATTTGTTTAATCAGGATACGGTTACAAGATCCAAGCATGATGCTAGTGAAAATTAGCAAGGTTGCAACTTCAGCAAATTTTATGGACAACGTGAAACAGAGGTTAGACTCCTCGTGTAAAGATTAATAACATATAAGAAAATTAATATTCAATGCTAAAATAAATTATAAATAATTTTAGTGTTACTCTATTTAGATTGTGCTGCACACAATTGTTTTTATTTATGGTTTATTTTTTAGATTTACTGTTTTATATCTGTATTATTAGTAATTGAAAACTGCCAATTTATTTCTTATAAATATTATGTCGTTTTTAACCCAAAATTCACTTAATGTCGCATGTTAATATTCTACATTTCCCATGCAACACTGTACACGCCTTTTCACTCTGCTCTGAGTCAAAGCCGTTGGTAATGTACAGATTAACGTTCCTTTAATTTATTTATTTTAATTATCATATCCTTCTCGAAGTGGTTTAATATTTTAGTCACTTCGACCTTTCATTGAAGTACATTTATTTATTTAGTTTATTCATTACTTAATATTTATCCCGTAAGGCGTTCTCTTTGAAATCAACTTCCCTAATTGCCACCGTATACTTGTTTGAACCATTCGATTGAAAAGTTCCAGACCGTTACATGTAGTTTAATTAGTTTCTTATATTTTTTCCGCACAGTTTTTGCTGCTTCAAATCTCGCTGAGGAGGCCGTGTCTCTGGGCATCCCACTCCATGAGCTTGGAGCTTGATGAGCTTTTATCCCCAGTGAGGGTTTTGCAGGTAGAGTTTTTATCCGTCACTGTCGAACAATTTCGACTTTGCGTCTTCTATTATAGGCAAGCTAGGCTCATAGTCGGCCTACGAGTAAACGGTCGATCTTCCATCCCTCCGAACGGTTTAGAGTTTGCATCATCCATTACAGGAAGCACGAGGCCATGTAAACCGTTTCCGCAGCATGGGGCTAGGTAAACACTTACCAGTAAGTAAGCCCTTGCTACAGCTGTAGTTTTTTTGTCTCGCTATAATTCAAGAAGAGTAGGAGACTCTTCTTGGTTGCAATGGATCATATTTCCTTTCAAGCAAGAATAGATTGGCAATCTGCATTCGTTTGTCCTTTGCCGAGACTCGAGAAACAATAGAATTGCATTCTATTCAATTTAGAGTGCATTATGATGTTTGAAATTACTGCTCTGCGTCTTGTTTTGGTTTCTAGGGTGATTAAGGAACCACGAACCACGATGCACCTGGATTGAAGGGAAGAATAGGATACATATATTTCTAGCAGGAGCATAGCTGTTTTCGGGCAAAACAGGGGCTTTTTCTTTTGGAGGACTTTTTTTCGATCGATATTGCCTCAGCCCTCAGGTCTCTGGCTACCCACTGCCTACATCTCCAGATATTGTCTTTGAAGCTCCTAAAGGGGAAACTGAATTTCAATGTTCAGAGCTAGATATACTATTCCTACATACACTTCTTATCTCGATAGAAGTCAATATCTGAGCCATTATCCTTTCAAAGTGGTAAACGCCTAGAAGAGTTATGAGGTTTTTTATGTATGATTATTTTTTAGCACTCGGAAAGTATATGCGTGGGGAGCTCTTGATTACCAATTAACTTTGGCAATTCATTCTGCTATTGCTATCAGTTTCAATCATAGAGAATCTCTTACTAAAAACCTTAATGCTAGCTACGATGTCCGATGTCAACCAAACACTCTTGATATCCATCATCACCCATCCTTTTATATTGTTTTGCAGGTAGTCTAAAATTGGAAGAGATAAATAAGAAAACAATGAAATATTAATCACATCAAAACTGTGAAACAGTAAGAATATAATACATGCATCTTCCAAAGTCAATGTTGATCTCATTTTCTGTACTATGTGGGAGAGGGAGATCAATAGTGGGTGCTTAGTACAAACTTCAAAGGGGTTCTCTACAATCGGCCTCTGTAGTAATCTACAAATTGAATGCTCACTGTTGTCCTTTTTATGCACATCAGTTACCATTATACTTTCAAGAATAACTAACAAATATTATTGGCTTAAGATTTTATCATAGTAGTTTTTGGGAGGGTTTAGCATAGTGGTCTTCCTCAAGGGATCAGTGGCGTTGTTGGTGATTTCCCTCATGGTAATCTCATATTATTTCCTTCATAGTCTTGTTTCACGAGTGCTTTATGATGATAATAATTGTAGGTGGGTAAATGCTATGTTGGTGATTATGGATTAGCTTTATAATACTTTCGATCAGGGTGTGGATTTTGATATTTTGGTGTGGATGGAAAAAGATATCTTAGCATAAAAATAATTTTAAGATCCTTCTGCTATGGTATATGGGATGGTTTGGTCTTGAAAACAAAATGTTGCTATGGTATATGGGTTTTGCTATGGTATATCGGAAACCTATTATTTTTACTGCTGTCAACTCTGCATTTGAAGTTTAACTGGAATTTCTGGTATCTTAACATAGAGGACTTAACATATAAAGTGAAAATAAATGTTTGGTACTCTAAATACTTCTTCGATTGCACATTCTCTCACAAGTTCATTTACTTCAATGCCTGAAATTTTGACCAGCAATTGGAATGTCCGGGTGTTCCTTGTTTGTTTTCTTCAAAAAATTGAAACGATCTGTGGATTGATGCTTTTCATTGGCTTCGATGTGTCCTATCTAGAACAGAATATATCTTACATTGTTTTTATTGGTGCTGGTCTTTTAAATTATTCATTTGATGGGTCTGCTGTTTTGAACTTCACCTTAAACAATAGCATGTTTTTTCATAGAAGACAGAGATATGACAATAAGTATGTCGGATTTGGTGATTTGATGGGGTTTAAACATCCACAGAACAAGCAAATGGTCGAAGGGGATATAGAAAATAATATAAATACGTACAATCACAGTAAAGAATTGAGAATAGAGTGAAAATCATCGTTAAATTATACTTCTTAATGCTCGCATGAAAAATAATTCTTTTCAAATCATTAACCAGATCTAAAAGGGGATGACACTTTGAAGGTATTAATTCTAAAAATTTAATTAGCGCATATCACAGAATAACTCATGCTAACTGAATCGATACATTTAAGGGCACTTAGAATCTCGAGATGGAACTAAATTTCAATGTTCAGAACTAGATACAATATTCCTACACACACTTCCTATTTCGATAGAAGTTAATATCTGATCCGTTACCCTTGAAAATTTGTAAACATCCATAAGAGTTACGAGGTTTTTGATGTATGATTGAGCTTTAGCACTCTGCAAGGATATGCGTGGGGAGCTCTTGATTTCCAATTAATTTTGGCAATTCA
The DNA here is from genome assembly GCA_031772625.1 of Pinus tabuliformis. Classification (NCBI taxonomy): domain Eukaryota; kingdom Viridiplantae; phylum Streptophyta; class Pinopsida; order Pinales; family Pinaceae; genus Pinus; species Pinus tabuliformis. The sequence goes on along the minus strand of CM062817.1, from coordinate 1,753,097,448 downwards.
TTCTGCTATTGCTATCAGTTTCAATCATAGAGAATCTCTTCCTGAAAACCACACTTCATAGGGGTTCGCTAAAATCGGTTTTTAGACTATTTGAAAAACAATATCAAAGTATGGGTGATGATGGATATCAAGAGTGTTTTCTTGACATCGGCCACAGTAGCCATAATTAAAACAGACAAATAAGAAAAAAATGAAATATAAATCACACCAAAATTGTGAAGTAGTAAGAATATAATACATGCATCTTCCAAAGTGAATGTTGATCTCATTTTCTATATTGTGTGGGAGATCAATAGTGGGTGCTCAGTACAAACTTCATAGGGGTTCGCTAAAATCGGTCTGTAGTAATTTGAAAATTCAATGCTCATTGTTGTACTTTTTATGCAGATCAGTGGCCATTATACTTTCAAGAATAACTAACAGATAATATTATTGGCTTAAGATTTTAGCATAGTAGCCTTTGGGAGGGTTTAGCATAGTGCTCTTCCTCAAGGGATCAGTGGCGTTCTTGGTGATTTCCCTCATGCTAATCTAATATTATTTGCTTCATAGTCTTGTTTCATGAGTGCTTTATGATGATAATAATTGTAGGTGGGTTAATGCTACGTTGGTTACTATGGTTTAGCTCGCCAGTACTTTCCATCTCGCCAGTACTTTCCATCAGGGGGTCGATTTTGGTATTTTGGTGTTGATGGACAAAGATATCTCAACACACAAATAATGTTAAGATCCTTCTGCTATGGCATATCGGATGGTTTGGTCTTGAAAACAAAATGTTGCTATGCTATATGGTATGGTATGGTCTTGAAAACCTATTCTTTTACTGCTCTTAACTCTGCATTTGATGTTTAACTGGAATTTCTAGTATCTTAACATAGAGGACTTAATATATAAAGTGAACATAAATGTTTATCACTCTAAATACTTCTTTGATTGCACATTCTCTCACAAGTTCATTTATTTGAATGCCTGCAATTTTTACCAGCAATTGCAATGTGGGGTTGTTCCTTGTTTGTTTTTTTCAAAAAATTGAAACGATCTATGGATTGATGCTTTTCATTGGTTTCGATGTGTCCTATCTACAATAAAATATATCTTACATTGTCTTTCTTGGTGCTGGTATTTTAAATTATTCATAATTTGATGTGTTTGTTGTTCTGAACTTCACCTTAAACAACAAGATATTTTTTCATAGGAGAAGACAAAGATATGGCAATAACTATGCGGGATTTGGTGATTTGATGGGGTTTATACATCCACAATGGTCGAAGGGGATATAGAAAATACTATAAATATGTACAGTCACAATAGAGATTTGAGAATAGAGTGAAAATAATTCTTTTCAAAATTAAGAAAAAATCATTAAATTATACTTCTTAATGCTCGAATGAAAATAATTCTTTTCAAAATGAAGAAAAAAATAATTAAATTATACTTTTTAATACTCTATAATGAAAGGAGACCAATAGAGTGAAAATAATTATTTCCAAAATTAAGAAAAATAAATGTTTGCCAAAAAATTTCCAAACCATTAACCAGACCTAAAAGGGGAAGATACTTTGAAGGGATTAATTCTGCAAATTTAAATAGCGCATATCACAAAATAACTCATGCTAACTCAATCAAGACATTTAAGGTCATTTAGAATCTTGAGATGGAACTGAATTTCAATGTTCAGAACTAGATACATTATTCCTACATACACTTCCTATTTCGATAGAAGTCAATATCTGAGTCATTACCCTTGCAAAGTGTTAAGCCCCCTTAAGAATTACGAGGTTTTTGATGTATGATTGTGCTTTAGCACTCGACAAGGATATGCGTGGGGATCTCTTTGTTACCATTTATTTTTGGCAATTCATCATGTTATTACTATCAGTTTCAATCATAGAGAATGTCTTACTGGAAACCTTAATGCTCGCTACCATGGCCGATGTCAACCAAACACTCTTGATATCCATCATCACCCATCCTTTGATATTGTTTCGTAGGTAATCTAAAATTTGAAGAGATAAGTAAGAAAACAATGAAATATAAATCATATCAAAATTGTGAAACAATACAAATATAATACATGCATCTTCTAAAGTCAGTGTTGATCTCATTTTCTGTACTGTGTGGGAGATCAATAGTTGCACTACTTGGGCATCTTCCATGGCAGGTTTGGGTGTTACCATATTGGCTAGGGAAAATAGATCCCCCTTTATATATACTGTAAAAATACACCCCCCTATCAAAATATAAACCCTTGCACATTCTATGTTTTGCGGGATCACCAAGTGAGTAGTATTTAATCTAACTGTTATGTTATTCAACATTCCCAATGTGATTAGCCATGGTTGTAGACATAGAGGGAATTTCCACATTCTACTATCCCAATGTGATTAGCCATGCTTGCAGACATAGATGGACTAATATATACGAAAAAGACAAGGTGCCAAGGGAAATGGTTAACAGGGTTCTCTTTAATTTTTATTCCCATTTATGTTAAATATGTGTAATTATGGATTAAAGTATGTATATTTTTACGCTGTAAGGTGTTTCCCTTTGAAATGAATTGCCCCAGCCGATGCCATTTCCTATTGTTGAAAGTGGATTTGTGTTACACTCTCCTTTTGTCTCCCAACCCAGTGGCCTCTCTGTCTTCAAAGTTATTGTTCGGGGATGTTTGAGGTATGCGAGCTAGGGCTTCATGAGATAGAGTCAGTCTGTTTACAAGCTCAAGTGTCCAGTCTTCGGCCTTGTTTCATCTCAGGTCGGCTAGGTATGTGTTAATATCTGATTTTATGTGTATTTTCGTGCTGCTCATTTAGACGTTCTTCGCCACTTTCGAGTTATTTTATCTGAAATCCAGGGAGTTCCAGTTTTTGTTGCGAGATCTGTTTTTTCTTTGAAAACAGTGTCTGTGTATTCGGTGATGTTTTAGATTCAGGTAATTATCGTTTCAGACAATCAGATAAAATTCCATTTATTTACTCAAACTCGGGTGACAATGTTCGTTAACTCTTTCCCTGTAGAAAGTTCAGTTTTTTCAATCATTAATTGTTCTGTATCTATTTCCCATCTCTGTTATAAATCTGGTGTCTTTTCATTCTTTCAGTAGCTTACATCTGCACAGTTTCGTCAGTGTCTGTACTTACATTAATATAAATTTGAGTTGGTCGTTTAGGGTTTCGTTGCCTGTTCTGTAACGCCCTTTTTTTCATTGTGAATATAAAATTTTCTTTAGGGCAGTATTTAGATTTTTGGTAGGACTTTGATTTTACTTCGTTTGAATTTCATGTGCTATTTATTATTTTATGACTTTTGGTCAGTATTAATAAAATAGTTAGGGTTTGTTATATTCTCACACTTTTGCGCATACTTGGTTTGTGATATGTGTACTTCTCAAACGTTTTAGTTCTATGAAGAATTTGGCTCAGAAATATTTTTGAATTTTTCCATCTCTATGTTCAATGTGCTTTCTTTACAGGTCTAAGAGTTCTTTTGAACTAATTGAGATAGTAATGTTCGTTTCATTGTAAGGACCCTGTATTACAAAACGTAATGTCGATGATGTACATTTATTAAGCTCCATGGTGTGGTTTGCCTCTCACAATTTTAATCTATTTGATGGACAGTAGGTTTTGAGTTTTGAAGATCTATTGAGGAGTGGTATTTGCAGTCTCTTCTCTAGCCAGGGAACGAAGGATTATTCAATCGACGTGGGTGTTTAGAGGGGAAAAAAAGTTATGTATGAACTGGAGCATTTTCTGCTAGAAGCAACTGGTCTAACATCTACCAATGATGGAAAGCAAAATTGAAATCCTGCGAAAGGGAGACTGGAAGATTTTGATTCAGATGATGGCAGTGACTCGAAATGCATTGATGACGATGATTCAGATGATGCTAGAACAGCAAAAAGGAAGGCTCTGGGTCAAGAATGCCCCTGAAAAAGAGATTTGATTCTGGTGACAAGGATGATGATGACAGGGGTCGCTGTGATGATTCTGATAACGAATTATCCATAGGAAGTGATTTATACAAAGATGATGAAGATAGGGAGCAGCTTGGGAAAATGTCTGAACTGGACCGGGAGTTGATTTTGGCAGAATGAGCAGAAGCAAGGGATAATTATTTAATGCGTAAAAGGGCTTGCCAAAACAAGATTAGAAATCAACAACGGAAAGAAACAAGGCCTCCATGTTCACGGATGCACTCTTCTGTGAAATCGACAAGGTTTATAAAAGAAAATGCTTTGAGTGAATTGGTAGCAAGGCAACAGAAAGCACAGGATTCTGACATTCAGCGTAAGCGGAGAGATAATACTGGTTCATCTAAGGGGTGGGATTCATCACCTAGTAGAAGAAAATCTCATGCGAGTCCAAACCTTAGTTTGTCATCCTCTAGTGAAGGAGAAGGAAGTGGAAGCAGTGGCGAAGAATCAGATAGTGATGGTGATGGTCCCGACTCTGCTGACACTCCCAGCTTTGAAGATATTAGAAGCATAACAATAAGGAGATCAATACTTGCCAAGTGGTTTATGGAACCATTCTCTGAGAATATCATTGTGGGCTGCTTTGTAAGAATTGGGATAGGAATGTCCAGGTTAGGATGGAGTACTTACCGTCTTTGCATGGTAAAAAATGTTAATGCAACAGACCCTGATAAACAATACAAGTTTGAGAACCGCACCACATACAAGTATTTGAATTATTTTTGGAGTAGCGAGAGCAGTGTAGCAAGATGGCATATGGCCAAGGTGTTTGATTCACCTTCACTTGAGAAAGAGTTTTCAGATTGGGAACGGGAAGTAGAACGTAGTGGTGGTCAGATGATTAGTCGAGCAGAAGTGGAGGAAAAAATAAATACGCTAAAAAGATAAATCAATTTGTGTATTCTGCAGAAACTGTAAAACAAATGTTGCAGGAAAAGAAGCTGGCTTCCAAAAGGCCATCGAATGTGGCTATTGAAAAGGACAGGGTTAGAAGAGAGATGGAGCTCGTGGAGAGCAGGCATGATTATTCAGAAGTTGAGAGAATTAAAGTGAGATTGAAGGAACTAGAAGTCCTTTCTCTTCAGAGCAAAAGCAAGGATGCAAAAGCCTTGATGCTAGTAGAAATGAATAAGAAAAACAAGGCTGAAAATTTCAAGAAAGCTTCTGAGGTCAAGCCTCTAAACCTTAATCTGAAAGCAGGTGAAGCAGGGTATGATCCTTTCACTCGGCGCTGGACTCAATCTCAAAATTATTATGATACAAAGGTGAAGGTTGCTGAAGACAACACTGATGCAAACAAAGAGGCAGATGCCACCAAAGTAGAGGAAGCCATAGCAATAGAAACTGTTGAGGATGATGGAAAGCTTGTCGACACTGATGCTCCTGTATCAGAAGATGTAAAGGTGTATTATTTGCATGATTTTTAACTTCCAATTTCACTTGCTAGATTGCAGAAGTATTGGGGTACTCAAGGGGCCCCTTTAGCTTTTATGGCTAGAAAGCAGAAGATTGAGTCAACTTGTGGAGTGCAAGTTCCTAGCAATGATAGAAGGAGGCATAGTATGACATTAACTTTGAATGATTACAAGCGTAGAAGAGGCCTGCTGTGAAAATAAATAATGATATTTTCTCTGCTTGTTGGTTTCCCCATTTAATTTTTATATGAAAGATTCGGAAATTTCCTTTTGGGATTGCCAGAAACATATGCAGAAAAGCCTTAAAGTGAACATTTTTGTAAATTGTTTCAAATTCTATATGTAGTGTGCCATTATAGGCACTTTAAAACACAACTGCAATAACCTAGTCAACCAAGGATTGTCTTTTAACAGTAGCAACATCATGGATTGTTGGCAGGCATGAAATCAACAATGTGTTAGAAATATAGGCTGTATTTTCTTGACATCTAAAGTTCAAGGGTGTTTTTTTGTCTCAACCATTCTGCTAAAAAATGGTATATAATGTTCCAAAAGGATTCCTTTCCTCTAAGTAATGCTATTCCACTGCAAGTTATCATGCAGTTGGTGAAACATGGCATTTTATGTTGTTTGAGATTGATGTTGAGTGATGCATTTTTCTAAATTATTGTTGAAATATGTAGTGCTTTTCAGATTCATGTAATAAATTCTATGTTTTATTAATTTCTGTTGTTGTAGTATAGTTTGCTTAAATGATTTTAGAGTTGTGGTTGTTTTTTTGTGCTTAGTTGTTTATTCTTGCTTTCGATTGATTGCAATTCTATCTAATAAGCAACTATCTTTTACATGGTAAAAAAGTTTGGCTGAATCGAGGAAAACATTCGATAATCTGGAAGAACTTTGGTACAACCAAATAATTTGGTTCAGTTGGGATTCGTATAGTCAATCTGTTGTTTGTCCAAAACTGAACCAAACCAAATCCAATTTTAACCCAAAAAAATCATCTTCCCAAGAAACCCTAAAGAATTCTTAAGAAAATGCATTTTAACTCTCAAGCCACCAATGAATATGTTATTTGCCCATTTCTTCTCCCTGTCCCGCCCATGCTTGTCCCTACTCCCTCGTTTAGGAGCTAGCCATGGGAGATTTCAGGAGACTATGCTGCTGGTGATGCCTAGAGAGGTTTGTCTATTCTGTTCATGTGTGAAGTCTCGAGGAGACTGCATTTGTAGTTGGGACACTGTTGCCTGCACCTTAAAGGCCTGCTTAGACCTTCATAAACAAACTTACACTCAAATGAAGCATGCCAACCGAGCCAACATACTAAATAAGTAGCTTCCACTAGGTATTTATTCATACAATGTTAGTTCCTCAATACAATGATCAAAGTTTGTCACCATCATTACAATTGTCTTCACGCATCCTTTTTCTAAATGAATCTATATTAAATGTGCTTGAATAACTAGCTTTGAAGTCTCTATTCTCCAACAATGTTTAGTTCTAAGTTCATGTAGGCAATTCTATGTTGAAATTATACTTGCATACTGGAATCATATATTGACGGAAGACGGTTACTCAAATGTCTACCAAAAAGAGCACCCATTCTAACACACCACCTATGCAGAGGAAGAAGCCTCACAAGTGTTTGGGCTCCTTTTCTCTATCATTGCTGGGGAAGTAGCCAAGAGTAAATATCTCTACAGGCATGAAGTCCAATATAAATAATGTATAAGACATATTTGACAACCAACAATTGCATCTAAAATGAAAAATATGTTCCCGGCCTTTCAGAAAATGTGGAGTCCAGCAGAATGTGAGGCCAACACTATCATCAAAATTCAAACCAGATATGAATCTTTCAGTCTTACGGTATTATGGGACAATAACATCACTGATATATGAACTATATATCAAGCTTTAAATCCTAAAATATAAGTGATGGATGCTTCACTGCAAAACCTAGAAGCCTTCTTTCAAATGTAACAACTGGATGATGCACGGAAGTTGATGCTAATAGAAGTCTGTATGGAGTGACCAACCCTTAACATGGTGGTCGGCTCTTGTACGAGAAGCCTTCCTTCAAATATAACAAGTGAATGATGCACAAAAGTTGATGCTAAAAGAAGTCAGTATGGAGTACCCAACCCTTAACATGGCGGTGGGCTCTTATACGAGACTTAGTCAACTCAAATTCACCTCCTACACAAACTTTGATATGCTTCAAGCAAGAAATGCAAGATAGGTTATACTTGAAGGGGAAAGCAGAGGAATTCATGAAGCAATGGATTCATGTAAGGCAAGTACCTGGTCAAAGGCATCAAACAATATTTTTGATGGCTTCAAGTCCATGGTGATGAACTTGGAAGTTCGTCGACTCACTTCTCAGAGGACTCTCAACCAAAATATCCAAAGAAAAATGGACCTGCTTAGTATAAATGATTTGGAGAATGCTTTACAAGTAGCTCTCGAGTTTGAGGCCAAAGCTTCAAAAGAAAATGTACTAAGCCTCCACCAACTAAAGCAAGGTTCTCGAAGCCTTATCTTTTAGAACTGTCTCTATTAGTAACTCAGAGCAGCCATTAAATTAGGGAAATGACAAAGGTAAGAAAAAGTATAGTAGTTATCATAAATATGCATGCATGATAACTACAGGGTATTTCTCAAAAATCTTGAATAACATAGAACCAGTGTTATTGGAACCAGACCGGAACTGGTGAAATCAGCCGGTTCGATCTTTTTGACACCCAAACGGGTCTGGTTCGAGGTCTAGAACCGGAAATGGCCAATTTGGTATTGCACTGGATGGTTAGGTACCAAACTGGTCAATTCTACACAATTTGATTAAAGATGTTCCAAACGTAATTATTTTTTAGAAAAAAACAAGAATTTATGAGTGGGGTAGCCTAATATTCAAGCCTATGGCTTTAGTATTGCTTAGGAAATTCATAACATTACCATGAAATGACTTTGGATGTTTGAGAGTAGTTCTGACCTCATTGAATTTCATATGGAGAAAGTAAAATTTTAGATCTCACTCAAAATTTAGTAGACTTGACAACCTTTTTCAGGATTTCAAGATTGTGGGGATTGCCACATTTCCGTTGGATTTTGTTATGTATGAGGGTATGAACTAGTAATTAATCAAGAACACTAAGCTCTCTATGTACCTTAATGTTAGTGACATTGGTTGATGAACTCTTCTCTCAGAACCCTACTAAAAATGTACCCATCACTGAAACAAAATCTTGACTTGAGATGCTACTTTTTTTTCTATCTTATTTTAATGCTTAGAGGGTGATATTGATGATGGAGATCCTAATATAGACAATGATTTTGATTATATGTAGATATTTGTTGTAACATGAATTTTTTTTTTGATGCTAACGGTCATCTGGACCCTGTTTGTTGATGTTTTTTCAGTTTAGAGATGGATTTTACTTGATGCTATTTTTGTTATTTGCTTCTATAGGACCTAGATAATGCAAGGGCCACACAATTTCCACCGAAGCATCCACTTGGGTTAGCCTCTATGTTTTGGATGATTACACAATAGATAAAATTGGCCAACAATTATCAAAAATTCCATCCAGCCAGATAGTCGATGCTCAATCCTACTTTATCTTTTCTAAGCACAACCAATAACTCCACGAGGATAACATGATTCCTATTTAGCAAATACACCGGCTGCCCGCTCAAATGGCTAGTTCCTATAATCATACCCTATATGAATAAAAATTGATGACTACGAGTTACGTTGGCTCTATACATTGATGACAGTTTCTTTAGCTTTGCCAACAATCAATGTACTCTAGTATAGACTAAATGGACATTGGAATTTCCATTATCCAGAAGATGGAATCTTACCCAAGGCATTCACAAAAGTTGTTGCCAACCCACAACTGGTTGAAAATAATCTCCATCATCATAACAAACTTTATGCCCATAATATGCACAAATGGTAACACATGATACATCTCCCAAACCAATGGAGTCCAACTAAAGTCTAATCCGAGGTCCTCCATTATCAACACTTTATACATAAAAAAAACTTGTCTGTAAGCGGCCTCTCTTTTCACTTTTTGGGGCAATTGCTAGTTAAGTTACTTGAAAAATCTGTCTCTTACAATGTATTTTAGGTATTAGAGGAGGGAAACGGTTATTTCCATTGATTGAGGAATCATTTAGGCAATTTCAGTGTTGTAGAAAAGATTTGTGTTGGTTCAGCTTGGGCCCGAAACTTTTTCGTTGTTGTCTAATTAATGAATGCATTAGGTTGACCATAACAAAATATCCATTTTCAGAATACACATTATCGTCCACCCTTACTTTCGACAATGCCCATTCACTTGTTGCTATTCTTCCCCACTCTATGCCTTACCATTCTATGCCTTACGGCGTTTCCTTTGCAACATAAAATACAAATGCTAGTTTAGTCACTCCAACTAATTTTAGTTCTTTTATTTGCCCACTGGACGTTCATTAGCCAACCAGCCGCACCGCTAGGGCTAATCACAACCTTTCCTTGTCGTACGTTAATTAATTTGTTTTATTGATGGCTTTAATATTTTAGTCACTCTGCCTTTCATTGAGGTACGTTGATTTATCGATTTTATTGATCGCGAACTTCATGGAGGTTTGGACGCGTACATCCAACTGGTTCTCAAAGACTTGTTTTTCAAATAACGCTCTCTCTCTAATGTTGCAACGGTTCACTGATGACTGTGAAAAGTCATCGGAGATCACGAAAGTGCAGAGCATATAACGAAAATATTACGGTACAGGTTTGAAACAATTGATTATTCGTTATGAATTGTACTTAATCAAAGAAACGATAATCACATGGAATGACAACTATTATTTAAGGTGTATGATATTAATTTAAGATTTTTCATCACTAATGTACTAACCTCTGACTCCTATTATTCGAATCATGGTTCATTTAGAATTTAATTGGATTGACATAGTGCTCGAAGTGTGCCGAAATGCTGTTGTTATTATAACATATTTGATTTATTTAGATATTCTTGTGCTGCAGATACCGCCTTCGCCCGTTAGTCAAGACAGTATTTGTTGCCGAGGGTTTCAGACTTGATTAACGGAATTTGATATCTCAACAGGCAGTTGTTGCACAGCTCCCAGCACCCCACCATCCTCTCACCTCTCGGTCCACTTAGACTTCTCCGCCGTCGCTCGCATGAGCGAATTAGGTCACCTCCACGTACTTGGTGTAGGTAGTCCCATCCTGAGCATTTATAAACACTTCGAAAATAACTGTAGCTCGATTAGAATTTGCAAACGATATTTAAGATATATTAACATCTTGAGAAGAACTTAGAAGATAGTGATACTTCAAATTTTCAAGTGAAAATTCACGCAGGCAAACTTGTTTGTGACTGCCCATTATTAGGTTAGTAGGATTCTTGACGGAATGTTTATTTAGGAAGAAAACTTCTTTTCAACTTAATTACACTATTAAGGAATATAATATGATTAGGATTCAAGATATCAAGAACGTTTTTGTATTCTTTCAAAACTCTTATATTTAATATGATAATGTGGTGTAATACTAAGGAGACATAACTATGTTATAGGAAAAGGTATTTGAAGCCATAAGGCATATGATTAAGATTTGAGATTTTGAGAATAGTTTATAATGTTTTTAAAGGTTTTTTTTAGTTTAATAATAAAGCTAATTATAATATTAAGTAATAATAAGTGTTTAATTATAATATTAAGGAATATTAAAATATATGATATCTATTCAAGATTATGAGAATATGCTTTTTTTTTTTCTAAATATTTATGATTAATAAAATAATAATATTAACAAAGAGAAATGGATATTTAGAGGAAAGGTTGTTTTAAACATAATTACAATATTAAGGAATATTAAAATATTTGGTTAAGATTTAAGATTTTGAGAATATTTTCATTATCTTTCAAAAATTTAAATTTAAAAAGAAAAGTTAAATACAATAATAACCTCTATAATTAATATTTAAATTTTTTATAATATTAATTTTTTATTTTTTTAACATTTTTACATAATAAAATAATTACATAAAAATAGGATTTAACAAAACTAAATTTTGTTAGTACATATGGATTCACAATGTACATATATACTTATGTTCATATACTTTGGATTAACATTGCATTTGTATATTTCCATCAAAGTGCCATAGATTCACATTACTAGTGAACTTCTATGTGGGGTATATGTATGGACACTTATTTAACTCCTTGTATCCATATTGTTTTTCTTGACATTGCTTATATAATTGGATTTGAATGTTACCTTTTTTTTGTAAATCTAGAGATTCTATCAATTTAGAAAGATGTTACAACTTAAAAAAATCTCTCTGGCCCCACTCCTACCAAATTGTTGGGTAGAGTGTAAAAGTAAGATAAAAAAACTACAAGCACGTCCAAGCTAGAGAAGCACCTACTGATAGCCCATACTAACCAAAATATCTAGAGGATCAAGATGCAAGCAGAAGTCAGCCTGGATCATTTGAGTTCATCAAAGATGGATTGTCTAGTTTAATTCCTAGAGATAGAGGGGGACTGGAGGCGTAGTGGACATGCTTCTCCATGTGTGCCAATGTACCCTCCATATGGTCGAATTTATCGTACATATGTCATTTCCATGCTGCAAAGTGGTCATCATGTCCTGCATATGCCAATGATTCCCTTGCAGATCTTTCATAAAGCCAATGATGAAATTCTTGTCATCATTGCGATCACGTCCAAGCTGATCTAGTAGCAAGGTAATATGCTATTTGTTGAGAGAGTCAAAAGGAGTGGGGAGTTCTACTCTACCCGCGGTCTAGGTTGGATTACAATGAAACTCTTCCTCCAATTCCCGTATCTCTTACCTGTGTGTTTCTCTTTCCCAATGAGGCACCACTCCTCTCTTGGCTAGAACTCCCCTTTAGTGCATCAATGTTTTAGTGGAGTGAATAGGCCCATCTATGATGGTCTAAAGAATTTTCACACCAACTACCAATTCTCTTCTTTCACCCCTACAAGCCCATACACCTAGCCCAATTCTCTTCTTCTGTTCATGCCCTAGCGTTGGACTAAGCCATCGACCTCATACTCAGTAGTCCACGCAAGTTACTTAATTACAGGTCACTCACCATGGGGGGTTGCATTTAATAGTGCCTTGCCTTTGTTCTGTTGCTAAAACACCACCTTTGTTTGGACACCACAACGCACTAGAGTATTAGAATACATAACTATAAATTTAGATCACCACCTTCTCTCACACTTAAAATAGAAACATACTCCAATAATTTGGAGAGGGGCTCTTTTACACCAACCTCCCACCTACCACCAAAATTATGAACAACAAGTTTTGAATAGAGGAGTTCCCAAGTACTCCCTTAAGCCCTCAAAACCCCTTTGGAAACTGAGATGCTAGCACATCTCCACCAAAGGGTTGAAACCTCGTCTACAAACCTAGTTCAACCTCAAAAACTCCACATACTCTTGAAAGCAAGAGTTCAACCAAGTCCAAAGATGACTTAACCCCCTTACCCAATGACATTTAAAACCTAGTAGTGGATCAGCAACAATGAGCATAACCCCAGAGACACACAATCTCTTCCCACAGTGTAAAAGATACTCTCAAATTGAGTTGCAATAAAACTAGAGTGATAGAACAAGGTATATAGGATTACCAAATTATTGAAGCCCCATGCTCCCCCTTGTCGAAATTGCTTTGAGTGAAAAATCTATTGATGCCTTGCCAACTAGTGAATGCATGTATGGACAATGGCCTTGAGAAAAGTCTCTTTCCAAGGAACCCACGTAAACATTTTCAAGGGCCAGTGGCCACAAATTCTTCACCAGCAAGGTTGAAGTGTAAGATCTATAATATCCTCCTGCAAAGGAGAGATGGTGATGGTGCTAAATACCTATCATCCCTCTTGTCATGCCATCTACGTCCCATCATCACCCACGTGTAGTTGAAGCAATACACCTACCACATCTACATACGAAATACCACTTATTTTCCTTCTTGAAACTTTTCCAAACAAAGTTTCGCATGCCTTTCACACATGCTGAAACCTATTGGGTACTTCAAATTGAGTTGTAGAGAAAGGTGCTTTCTACAATCCTCTATGAAGAACATGTGTGATAAGATATTTACTGATATATATATTTTTATGTTATTATAAGATATATGAGTAATTAGTTTTGTGTTAAACATAGTGTCGATACATGATATTTAATATACGTTGTATATACAAAAAATAAATAGTTATATGTTAATAATTAATAAAATATTTAGAAAAAAATATATTTCAATATCATAAAAGTAATTTAAAGGAAAAAATAGTTGAAACATTTCAACTGCATGTTATTGAATAAGTTATTTAATATAAGTGAGATATGTAAGTTATTGCATTATCTTCAGTTTTGGTCTTATTTAGTGGATCACCATAGTTGGAAAATGTGGATTGATCTCTTTCTCTGTTCTTGTTTTTCCTTTTGAGTAAGAACTTGTCATAGCTCCTAAAGCTCCTCAAATATAATCATGATATTATAGAGATACTCAAACTTGGTAACACTTTTCTTTTTGATGAGATATTCAAGGCTCCTTTAACAAGTTGGTGCAAAACGTTTGATGTTATAGAAGCTTCAATAGTGCAAATGTTAATAAGTTCTCCTTAATGTGATAGAACGATTCTTCTCCATGAGCCATAGATTTTTGGTTTCTCAATGATAGGTTTTCACATAATTCTTCTTTTGAAGTTTTCATTAGCAAGTCGGTCCTTTTAGGGATTTCAGTAATGATACCTAGTGATCTTGTAATATATCATTATAATAATCTAAAGAATGCAAACTTGATTCTTCATCAAAGTGTCACAATTTTATGGAAGGAGAGGTTGCTACTAGCCATGGAAATGGCTCATATGATACTGAGAATTCCTGAAAATTATTTTCATCCCTTCAAGTGATTGTAGCTTATAATAAGATCTTTGAAATGGGCCTTATATGCTTCCTACATAGTTTAGTCTTAGTCATTTTTTACAATTAATTTCTTTGTTGGTTATTAGGACTACCTTTAGTCCATAATAGATACTTGAAGTGTATGATCTGGTTATAAGATAGCACAAATCTCAGTGGTAATTTCAATACCTTTAGAGCTTCTATCTTCCTCACAATATTATCGACCTAGACTAGTCTTGTTGCCTAGCTTCTTCGATCTCCAACATATGCTTCTCGTCTTCTTCTACCTTCTAGCCCAGGTGTGCATCCTTATTTGAGAGATCTTAACTTATAAACAAGCCTAACAACATATTATTCTAGTTGCAATTTTCTCTTCTTCAGAAAGTTAGAAAGTCAAAAATATTTTGTTATACTGAGAATTACTAGTGATTTATTGTTATCTTCTTTAGGCCTTCTATAGATTATTTATGTCTTCTTTTATCTTCTTATAATCAAACAACTATAAAAACATAATTACATGAAGATCAAAATAACAAGGGCTCAGGATGTAGGATTTTAGCTAGGGAAAAACCCCTCTCCTATGGGAAAACGCAGAAAATTTTTCTTTTCTTCTTCAAGAACCAAATAAAATGAGGCAACCAACACCCTTGGGCCTACAATAATAATTTTTCTAATCCAACAAGTCAACCTTCCAAGAAGAGTAGTCAAACTCTATTCAATACCTCCAAAGTTAACATAAGTCAAACTCTCCAAAAATATGAGTCAAACATATCCTCAACCCTTTCTTACTTATGAAATATCGTCTTGCAATAATTTAGACCTATAGTAACCTCAACGAGGCCTAGAAAATCACACATGTGAGCCAAATACAAGAGAGAAATAGACTACTTTCCTTCATTGGAACTCCTCGTTCCTTGGCTAGTGATTTTATTTCTTTTCCAAGTATTTTCACCTTCACTTCTGAGCTTCACACTTCCTTGATAGTTTTAGATCAAATTCTTGATTGAATGTGTGATAGTAGGTCGAATGCATTGCCTATTTCAATGGTTGAAGAACCCTTTTGAGGCCAACTTGATAGCTCTTGAGGTCAAATTTGTGGATTAATACATAATCAATTCACATAAAATAAATTTTCTTTCTTAGACATAATAAGACAAGAAGGGTATAGAACATAGAGACAATCAAAATGACTCGTGAATCAACCCTAGAAGCACTCAATGGGTGCTTTGACTTATCAGTATAAATTAAATGAGCATGAAACCCATGCTTATAAATTAATTTTTCTTTTCATATTTACAATGATTTTATTTTATTTTCTTTAAAAGTATATAATAATTACATCATGTCATGAGTCAAACAATTATGAATACTCATACTAGTTAAATTTTCAATAGTGTCTAGCTTAAATTTCTTAGAACTCTCGATTTATCACTTATTGATAGGGATCAAATATTTTGAGATGCAAACCTCCTTTTGAATATAATTTTTGAGAAATAAGTTGACAATGTAAGGAATTTGAACTCCCTAAATTTATGATCCAAAATTGAAATGAATTTACATTAGCATTAACAAATTCCATTGCCCATAATTGGTGAGCAGTGACATCGCCACAATTTCTAGATAATGTGAAGATGCATGTGGATAAGGAAACTCTTTTCCTAATTAAAAATTCTTAAAAATTTCTTATGTGGTTATTTGTGCCCTTCCCTCCATATCTATTTACGTAGATAGATGTTGGTGTTCATTACCAAAACCACTTATTATTTCAAAAATAAGATTAATATTGTCTACCTAAAAATACAATCTCTATTCATTGTCCTTGCACCCTCTATGGGAAATTATAAGTAGCTACAATACCGGTTAGGTCCTTAACCATCTAGTAGGAAGATGTAGGTTTAGTTGTTGATAATATTGTAATAAAAAATTAGGGCTAAATATTTTATAATATTAAGATTAGTTTTAGTAATAATTTTAGAAAATTTATTCAAATAATTTTAGATTTTTGAAAAATTATAAATAAAAAATGTCAATTCAAAAAATTAATGTTATTTTGAATATTAATTTTCCACAAATTTTGAATTTTTTTTTGGATATTGAGAAAGTTTTTTCTTTTAATGTAAATTGTATTGCTTTAAAATATCATCATATAACAATAGAAAACATCATTGTTCATGCTATGTCTCATCACAATTTGGTTCAAGGGAAACCACATATGTTGACCATGGATTAGAGTTCATATAATAGAAAATTATAACAACCATTACTATGAAGTTTATGATGACTAACAAAGACAAAAATACAAAAAGAAAAGGACAACTACCAAGTGGTGAAACATGACACTAAGAGTCCAATGAAGTAATTAGGGTTGATTCTGGAGCACTCGTTTGAGTTGGTGTAGGATGTTTTAATTCACATTCTAGATGGATTTAAAGATGATAAATATGAGCATCGAAATTAGCAAGACAATAATGTTGGTAACATTACACTTGCTTGATCTCATTCAAAGAAGAGATTATATTATTGCCCGTGAGTGCCTTCATCTACCAATGAAGGATGATGGATTCCAAGGATTTGCATTTTCTTCCCATGGCGTGTCCCTCATCAAGATTCCAATTGGCTACCTCAGCTTGAGTTTCTGAGTCAATGTAGGCTTGTTAGTCACAAGTGGTCAAGGCTTCAAGTTGGCATATTTTCTCTTGAATTTTTGGAGTTGTGGCAGAGTGGAAAATGGATACAACATTTTTGGCTTCGGCTTGTGCTCATAGTTAGTCATGAGGACCCCTACATCAGGATAAGTAGGGGTAGCTCATTCACTATCAAGGCATACTGTACTGCATAAACAATGGCCATGATAAGTATAAACCAAAACACCTAGCGACCCAAGGGATTGGAAATAAGAAGACTGGATAAATGTAAAAACCATGGAGGAAAAAATTTTCAAAGAGGTTTATGGGGGATTCTAGTGGAAAATAGTTATGAGGGAGGGTATATAAAATACTCCCGATAGGATACAACAAGTACTAGTTGGAAACAACGTCTAAACCATAGCTCACCCTTGCTAAGATCATAACATTACACACTGACACCCACTAAATAAAGTGAAATTTGTGAAGTATTATAAAAACCAAAGGAATTGGACGTAGATAGAATTACCCATTACTAACCAACCCGATAGACCAGAACCTGTGTAGTCATGAGGACCAATCAGAGGTCACCGTTTCCCACTCTTATAATGTTTATCACCATAGACTTCTTTCAGTGCCATACATGTTTCCTCCATTGGTTTTCCCCATCTTCTTTCCTTTCTATTGCTCAACATCTAGTGCCTTAGATGAAGAAACTCTAACCTCAAACTAAGTCTCCCACAATTTTTTTGCATGTCGACTCATGGCCATGGAAAAATTCGTCACTTAAACCAAATAGGAAACCCACTATTTATGTCAAAAAATCGAATATTTCCTATCAATTGTAAGCCCATCACTTCTTGTCACCCAAAGGAATAGTCCCACTTATGGAAGAGGTGTAACCTAGGCATAGTAGAAAATCGAGAGAGCAAGGACTCTCATCCTAGAGGCACACGAAGAGAGTAGGTTGTGATAGGAATGAAAGACAGAAATATTCATTTTCATTTGTGTTACTTCAGGTGAGATTTCCATGCTCCCCCTGTCTCTTAAATGTGATGGGATGTGGCTAACTGGTAGGATCACCCACACCCCTCCAATGTCCCAAATTCCAACACCCCAATTAGGGACCATTTTTCTGCATCTAGGATCAGTTGGAGTGGTTCCTTACAGATGGAACATAACCCATTATTACATGTCACTGCCATATATATGTTTTCATCTAAGCAACCCAAGTTAGCTAGAAACTCAACTACTTTTCTGCTAGTTTTTTAGGAGTGGGAGGATATGACATAGGGAATATAACGGATTAGCCTTTGAATGTGGGAGATAAAGTTTCCTAGTCACCAAATATTAAAGATTTTTTCTCTTTGGGTCCCATTGATTACAATCTTGATAGTTGAGATAACCAGCCAGGAGTCACCATCAATTTGTAATTTTAACTCTCCTTCATTGTTAGCTCGACTCAGATCTCTCTCTAGAGTTAGGAACTCCACCACATTATTACTCATAATGCATGGTTTCCAACATACAAATTTAAGGCTTATCCTTCCCATTTTTGGAATATCCATCCTTAAACTGCTTTTCTAGAGTTTTTTTTTTTTTTTTGAGGCACCATTAAAATTAGCCACACAAAACCCATTGGGCAAGGGACATAGATTATATGAAACTTGCTCCAAGGGATGGAAATATTGGAGGGGTTTTTTGAGATCATTAACGGAGAGAGCTATAGTTTGGTTAACATCACTCATTCATGTTAGTTAGCTTTCTAGTCTTTCCGAGTCCAGTACTCTAAGAGGATGGTCTCCCTAACATTTTACTTGATAATTTTTCAAATTTTCGCATCATCATTTTTGTTTTGCTTGAATATCCTCTTGATTCTTTCTTTCCAACTTGTGCAAATCACAAATCATAGAGCCATAGTTCATGCTTGATTCAAAGTTCGGTTAGTGAATATGCTTGGTCTCCATTGCTCTAAACTTTCCATTAAGCTATTGCAATTGTGCTCTAACTATCTAAAGAAGTGTAATAACTACACCCAAAGACAATAGAAAAAATGAAAATCATTTAATAGGTGCTCCACATTCTCTTCCTAATTCTAGCATAAGGGGAAGATCGAAGGACCCTGGAAGCCATTTCTTTTAATCCCATGAGGGGATCCTCTATATTCCTATCAACCATGAAATTTCTGCAATGTTAGGCCAAATTGGCCATTGGTACATTTTTTTTTCCATATAGGTTCCTTATGGAGATCCTTGAACAAGGAGGATTCATATTTAAGTGAAAACATCTCTTTCATTTGGTAACCCCAACATAGCCCGTCATGATCTTGAATAATGAGTATTTTATAACTTTGCAACTCATGAGAAAGAATAGGCTACACTATCAAGGATGGGTGTCCTGGCTAATCCTCAATCGTCTTCCACCCTTACAAAGAGTAGAATGAATATAATTTTTCCAAAAAATTTGTATTGTAGTGCATTGTTGTCCTAGAATAAGGAATTACTAGGGGGGGTTAACAAATAATTAGTGATATTTTTTTTTAATTTTGAGCTCAATTCTAAATTTCTTTTCACTCTTGGAAATTACTTATGTGAGCAATCTCAATAAAATCCATATCACCCAAAGGAATAGTCCCAACTATGAAATGGCTCATATGATACTTAGAGTTCCTGAAAATGATTCGCGACCCTTAAAGTGGCTGTAGCTTATAATCAAGTCTTTAAAATGGGCCTAATATGCTTCCTAAACATTTTAGTATTAGGCATTTTTTACAATTATTTTGTTTGCTGGTAATTAGGACTACCTTCATTCCATTAAAGATACCTCAAGAATATGATACGGTTATAATATTGCACATATCTTAGTGGTAATCTCAAGACCTTCAAACCTTCGATCTTCCTCACAATATTCTTGTCCTAGACTAGTTTTGTTTCCTAGCTTCTTGGATCTTCAACAAGTGCTTCTTAGCTTCTTCAATTTCTTCAACCTTCTAGCCTAGGTCAAAATCCTTATTTCATAGATCTTAAGTCATAAAAAATCCCATAAACATATTGTTGCCTTGACGGGGCTTGGCCTAGGTTCAGAGTTAGTTGCGCTAACCAAAAAAACCCCACACTACTGGCCCTTTCGACAGTAACCTACTTAGTGTACACTGAATTCTCACCCGAGGTAGTATTGGGGGACAATAGAACCAAGTTTCTAAATCCAGAAGGCTATGTGATGTGTGGGTAAGGAATTTGTTCAGTTTAAGGCTTGATCTGACCTTCACGAACTCTGATCCTCAAAATCGCCAAACTTAAAGAAATTTATAATTAAACAGAGTTATGAGCTTCGCCTAAGTATCTAATAATGCATAAAATAGCATATAATAGTTGATCTAGATATTCACGGTGTAATTAAGACAATAATATAGATAAATGGCATTCAATTGAGCATAAATACATAAAACACATAAGTATATAGTTTGGACATACAAATGTTTCAAATACTCTTTATTATTCCATATATTCAATGCATATACTTTCAGACCTTTACACATAGCTACAGGGGCTCGCACACTCAATGGCAGACTTACCAAGGTCTTTGCACACAGAGCAGCAGGAGCCTTCCCCTTCATTATACTACATAAAAGAATAATCCAGACTCTAAGCATCAATCATGACATTGAAATTACTTAAAATCAACCTTTAATGACTCCTTAATGACTCGCTTTTATAGTTTTTACATTACATTACCATGGTCCGCAAACCATGGGTGGAGCTTAATACAATTCACCCATTTAAAAAATAATGGGCTTTGACTTGCCTAAAAGCCCCTTTGACTCTTAACAACCTACACTAGTCGAACTCCACTGCTCAAAATGCAGAGACTTTACAATATCTTATCAAAATTTGACTTAAGAGTTTAGCAAAACATAATCCTAGAGGACCATGTTCCAATAGGACCGCAACATAAAGATGTGACTCATCCTGAGTCACTCTACTAGTATGTCCTCAATGTGTGCTTTGAGGTCACTGAATTATGACTTCAAGGCTTGAAGTTATGTTGTACACTACAAGGTAGCCTACGGACCTCTTCAACCAACTTTTTTTTAGTTGGCCAGACGACTGCTAAGCTCATCATCCTCTATGTTTTCTGAAGGGATTTCATTTTTCTCTCGAAATTTTGTGACAGTTGGCTTTCTTTGTCGGTCCATGGCTGCGTCTTTGCTGAAATGATAGAGGCCTTTCAACGAAGCTTGCCAATCTAAGTTTGTATGAATTTCCATTCTTGGAGTCTGGTGAACCTCTACACAGGTGATAATGTCCACGTTGTTGCCATGATCTCATCAAAATGTATTTGCTTCTCGCGGATGTAAGCTTCAAGTTTCTGTAGATCTGAGTCATCTTGCAGCGAGGCCCACATTTCCATATTACTTTCAAAAATTTGGTTGCAGTCGTTAACTGCACCAACCAGAACGTCCACATAAACTTTGATAGCAGCCTCGTGCTGCTCGGAGAATTCTGGAGGGGTGGTAGGTTGCATCTTCATTTCAAGCTCTAAAATCTAAAGCTACATCTCAAACCACACCTTTCCCACCACGGACTTGGATTCTTTCACTATGGCTGCTAGTTTATGTAATTTCTTAGCCAAGGCTACCCCTGCTGAAAGCTTCAGCTAGGGAAGCCCATTGCATACGTGTGTTATTGCTACTTCCATCTATTAACTACATGCAATGACCTCTTCTAATTATTTTAGCACTTGCACCTTTTCCTCAAACATTTGTTGCTTTTTAGTCTTGACCTGCTCATCCTATACTCCTTGATGCATCTCATGCAATGATTGAATGGGGAGCGCGGTGATGAACCTCGATATTGCAACAAGAATACTACAACTCCCAAGGCTACGGACTTTAATTATCAACCCGATGTTTGTACAAACTTAAGAGGTGTCAGCACTATATGTGTGACATGCAATGTGTCCTTCCTTTACTACCATGATGTAATGGAGTGCATGTACTGAAGTCAAATCCTAAACTAATTGCAAAAAATGAAAATTTTAAAATGGAACCTTAACCTATTGCAAGACAAAAGGTATAAGGAAAGAGAATGAAATCAAATGCTAAAACACACCATTTTCTAACTAACTGCTAAGAAGCTTTGCTTCAAAAGAATGCTAAGTTAACATGTATGCAATACTACTGTCCTAAGAATGCAGATTCAAACAATCAAACCTCCTATTGATGTGCATGTAACTGAATAAAATAAATTTGTTTTTCCTTTTGCCTTTTTTCATGTGAGGGTGTGAAAGCTAATCTCTTTTGGTGATGTGGCAGGTGGCTTGGAGATGAGGGTGAATGGTCAAAAGGTTTGGGAGACAAGTAGGGACCCTTTTCCAGCTTCCTAGAGCCTTTTTCGTCAATTCGGCCTCAAAAAAGACTTTCCTACAGGATGCTACATTAATTTCCTACAGCATCCTTGATTTCCCACAAGATGTACAAATTTACTATAATTCATCAATTGCCCAACAAAATAAAATCCAAATTGGATGGGAAAAATTTTGGTATTAACTAGGATGTCTTAGGTCTCCATTCCAAGTGGAATCACTCAAAAAGGCCTGTGTTAACCCATGCAAAAAAAATAAAAAACATTACTAGTCGAAAATCTAGAAATTCGAGAACTAGTGAGCTAGTAAATCTAAAAAATGCATAACTAAATCAAGTGCAAATGCAATGGGATGAGTTTTGTTATGAACTAGAATGTTGTTTTGATCTAATGCAAGTGGAATCAATTTGATTTAATCTTTTTAGCATGCTCTAAAAAATAGCAGAAATTTACTATTCTTTGCTAAAAAGGAAGTCCAACAATCTAGATTTGGGAATGAGAAGACTAATCCAAGCAACTCAATGATTATTATTAACTTCCAAAGCTTTTCAAATGATGAAATAATGCTTTTGATCCTGAAAAATAACTTAAATCAACCATTTAACTCATTCCTACAACAAGGAATCACTAATACTAAATGCAGAAATAGGAAGAAATAAAAACTAGAGATGCATGTGAATAAGCAATGGAAAGAAGGAAAGAAAATGATACAAAAGGGCTCTGAGGTTCTTGGGATGGCCAAGCCCAAGGAAAATAAGATACCTATGGAGGATAACAATATTTACAAGCTGAACATGACACAAATCTTCATTATTTTGATGAATAAAATTACATCCCTGCAAGAAAATACAATGGAGTTGCAAAAATACAAGCTCTCTCCATAATAACACTACTTAAAATCTATCCCTATAGGCAAATTCTAATTGTTGCTTATACAAAATGATTAGGAATCATTCCCCATGAATGGAAGAATCTTTCCCCACCAAAATCCCTTGATTAGTGGATCTAGTCCCCAATACTAGAAATTTTCATTAAATGGCAGGGAACACATTCCTAGATTTTCTCAATCATTCCCGAGAGGCAAACTCAACTTCGTACTTATACAAAATGATTAACAATAATTCCCATGGATAGAGGAAGCTTTCCCACTGAAATCCCTTGATTAGTGGATTTGCTCCCTTGATTGGTGGATTTGCTCCCTTGATTAGTGGAACACATTCCTATATTTTCTCAATCATTGGAGTTCCATAATTTGTGCCATAATTCCATAATATATTGTTGACTTATTATTTATTATTGATCCTCCAGTAGTATGGAACAAGTTCCTAAATTATCTCCTCCTCCAACTCTTCATAATTTGCCCAATATTCTCATAGTATTCCACAAAAATAAATAATATCAGACACAAATATTAAATTATTCATAAAGCTTCCTAATAAATATATTAAAGGTATAAATAAATTATCTAATGCAAAAAGAGAGGTTTAATGTGCTAAAAGGATGGTCATATGCCTTAATTTATGTTTAATTTAGAGGCCCATCATACCCCCTACTGAAAGTGTTGCTCATCCTCTGAGCAACTTAGTGACCTCATTGTGCCTCATCCATGGCCCTGGCGGCTTGTCTATTGTGCATTAAGAAGCTTGGTTGTAAGCTCTCTAAGGACAAGCCCACAAACATATTTTTTCAAAGAAAAATCATTGTTTATTGAGACCATTAGCTTGCTTTCTTGCCCTTATTCAAGATGAGTTCTTGAATATTTTTTTAGTTTGGCAAGGTCTTCCGCACCCTTCTCAACCTTTTGCTATCTTTTTTTTCCATTTGGACACCTCTAACACCTTCAAAATGCATTTAGACTGTTTTTTACTTTTATTTTGAAACTAATTTTGTTTTTAAGGGTGAATGCAGGGGTGATGATGGTGGACAAGATATCGTGATGGAATGATGAATGGGGTGCATTTTATTGGCATAAAAAGTCATTTATTTTCCCTAGGATTGCGTCCTGTAGGACTTTTGGGTCACTGTAATTCCTACAGGATCATCTTGTAGAAAACATAGTCCCTTTGTAAATTGAAGTAAAGGAGTGGAAAAAATGATAGAAATAGTGGATGAATGAATGGTAATGAGTGGTAAAATAAAAATGTGAGTGACTGGGGTCTCTTTGTGATCCTCCTTTGCTCTTTGACTATCCTTCTTGCTAACCTGCAAATGGAAATTTCATGAAAATGGAGAAGATTCTCTCTTTTCTTTTCAAGAATAAAAGGGGATCGATAAATGATGAATAGATAGTGAATATGAAGTGGATGGAGGGCTTGGAGTGTTGTGGTGACTTTGCCTTTTCAAAAATTTCTTTTTTTAACTGTTGTCCTCATTCCTTGAAATCATCACCCTTCATAATTTGACTTTTCAACATTGCATGAGTGAAGGAGTGAGCTGCAACCAACTAATTGAAGGCGACTGAGACTGTTGACCCATCTTTAGCTTATAAAACCTTATCTCTCATGCATTGACAACAAATTTCTAACTATAATATGCTCAAGAGAAGAGGTCAAGAATATTGCATACATGTACCTACCTAATGGTTGTTGGAGAGACATGCATGTTGTTGTTGAGTTGATGTTGATGTGTAGATGTTGGATGGTGATGCTGATGATCATAATATTGCTGCTAAGCTTTGGAGGAGCTTCTTTGACCTTTGGATCTCCTTTAAAATTTCTCACTACCAATCCTCTAGGTGTTGTTTTATATCCTGTAGGTTTGCATGACAGCGACTTGTTTTTTCCATATCTCCAAAACGGTAGACTGGATTGAGCTAAAACATTTTGAGCATGTTGCCATCATCATTATGCACCTCTCCATAGAAAAAATTTGGTCAATGGATGAATAGAGTGTGATACAAACTAAAGATGGCTGAAGGTGATGGAGGTCGATTTCTTGGAAACCATGCATTGGAATTTGCTGAAATTTCTTGGGCATGTTACCATCATCCATATGCATCTTCCCCCGAAACAACTTTTTAAATGGATGCACAAATATTGAGAAAATGCAAAAATGGCTCAATGTGATGGAGACCAATTTCTTGGAAACCGTGCACTAGAATTTGCTTAAATTACTTGAGCATGTTACCATCATCCATGTGCATCTCCCCTCGAAACAACTTGTAAAATTGATGCATGGTTTTCAAGTTATGGCAAACACAAATTTCTGCTTTACGTATTTTTGTATCCTGTAGTTTTTGAGGACAACAAGGAAAGTGAGTGGTAAAAGCTTGAGAATGATGGGTGGATGGTGAAAATATATGAGGGTGATGGATTGGCATGGCCTTGGCCTTGTTGGAGCTTTTGAACAAAGGAGGAGAAAGTCAAAAGTTGACTTCTTTTCACTAGGCTTGACCAATTTTCCTTTTGGTACCAACTTGTTCTTGTTGCTTGCAGATGTTGGAGAGTACATGCATTTATCAAAGAGATGCATGGAGAAATGATTCTTTTAGTTTTTCTCTTTTTTTTTTTCTTCTAGGCCTATTAGCCGCCTCAATGAGGTTTTCAACTAGTAGGTCTGCCTAGGCGCTTCAAAGAAGGTTTTCACCTAGGATCTTATTTTTTCTCTTTTTATTTTTATTTTTTGCAACCCGTTGAGCACCTCATGGAGGTTTTAAATCAATGAGCCAATCTAAGGTGCCTCCAAGGATATTTTGACCTTAGATTTGTTTTTCTTCTCTATCATTTTTCAATTTTTTTTCTTTTTCCTTCTACCCTACCCTACTTGAAAAACAAAATCACTTTCAAGTATAAGAATACTTCCAATGGAGCCATGTGCACATCAAGAATAAAGACAAAATGATGTGGAGGCTTGAAATGTATGCTTTGACATGTACCTGGAATTCGGAGACCAAACGATTTGACTTTGAAAGGATCAAGCATAGTTGAGGAAGAGAGTGATGATGCAACTTAGTGACTGTCTAGAACCATATTTCAATATAGTTGTGATGTGCATGGTACTTTTGCAGATCTGGATCATTATTCATGTCTTATTCTACCATGACCTTCAAATCTTCCTCTTTTTGTTGTTTTTTCTCTTGACCACATGGAGGATTTGATGGTAACCATGAGGGAGAATTCCAGATCTCTGATTTTATTGTCTACTCTTCATCAAATGCAGCCCATGATCCTTTGGTATTCTCATTTGAATCTTCTTCTTTTGGATGCGGTCCTTCAATAATATCAAGATTATCTATTTTTTTCAATACTCTTCCTAAGCTATGGTGAATACCATTGATCTCAAGAGGAGATGTTCAGAAGTGTTGTACCTCAACATTGTAAGTGGGTTGAGCTACTTCAATGTGTGGGTTTGGAAATGATGGTATAGGTAGTTGAGTGGGAGTGGATATTTGAGAAGGATGTGGTTGGGGTTGTGGTTTTGGTGGAGAAGAATGGTAGGGATAACATAGAGTTGGGTATGGAGGATAGTGAGGAAAATATTGAGGATAATGTGGATGGCTCCCATAAGTTCCTTGCCAACCTTGTTGTCAATATTGGTTTTGGGGTTGAGATGGACAATGTTGCGAAGGAAAAGGTGTGTTCCAATTAATTTGAGGTGGATATGCATAGCCTTGAAATTGTGAATTAGGCTCTTGCATCATATCTGGCTGAATAGGCCACCATGGTTCTCTTGGAGCTACATAACATAGCTGCATTTGCAATTGACTTGCTCCATTGTCTTCTTGGTAAAATTCCTTTAACCTTGGTAATGATGGACTATTTTTAACATCATGTGATTCTGCAAAACAAATATAACCATTTATTTTCCTTCATCTTGCATTCTTAACATTTCTACTTGTTTTGTTATATTTCTAAGAATTTTTGTTTTAAAATCATCAAACAAATTTCCAAGTTTAGCTTCAATTACTGATCTTGATGATAATTTACCTACTCTTGCTTTTCCTCTTGATATGTGTTTGCATGTTTCACAAATTTCCTCAAATGATAATTGATATACATCACCTCTACTCATGAGACTAAGGAGATCGATCCACTCATCCCTAATTGTTATAAGTAAGAGGGTTTTTAGTGTGCCGGATCCTAAATGATGTAGTTTTCTCCTCTTAACATTATACATGAACCTCTCTATTATATCCTCTAGACTATCATCTTTTCTTTGATTCATTCTAAAAATATTTTGCATATCATTCCATGATATTATTGAATTAGTCCCTAAACTCATGAATCATTTAAGTGGTCTATCTTTCAATGTTGCTGAAAACAATCTCAATTTTTGAATTTTTAATAAACAACCATAAGATGTACAAACAATCTCATATTCAAAGAGAAAGGTTTCCGGATCCTTTGACCTTAGACCATGAAATTTTGGAAGAAAAGAGGGAGGGATGTTTTTCATGTGCACACTACCATCAATATCTTGAATGGGAAATCTGAGAGGATCTTCCTCATTATCATCATCTCCATCCATTTCTTCTACATTCTTTGTCATCTTCTTCTTCTACCTGCAAAAGTGAATGCTGATGTGGCTCTTAGTGCACCACATGTTCAAATGGGGGGGTGGGTTGGTGCTGTATAATTTTGTTTTTGATTTTATGATTGAATGAAAACTATAATGCAATGCATTTTTCTACTTTTGAAATTAAATATGCCTAATGCAAATATTTTTTTTGTTTTTGCAAAAAGTGAAAAGAAATGAATCAACTAGGGAAGAAAAAAATGCAAACTTTGACACCTCCTCGACAACAGCGCGAAAAAGTGATGAACCATAGTATTGCAGCAAGAATGATGCAACTCCCAAGGCTACTGACTTGAATTATCAACCCGGGGTTCGTACAAAATTAAGAGGTGTCCGCACTATATGTGCGGCATGCAATGTGTCCTTCCTTTACTGTCATGATGTAATGGAGTGCATGTACTGAAGTCAAATCCTAAACTAATTGTAGAAAATGAAATGCTTGAAATGGAACCTTAACCTATTACAAGAAAGGAAGTACAAGGAAAGAGAATGAAATCAAATGCTAAAACACACCATTTTCTAAATAACTGCTAAGAGGCTTTGGTTCAAAAGAATGCTAAGTTAACATGTATGAAATCCTACTATCCTAAGCATGTAGATTCGAACAATCAAACCTTCTATTGGCGTTCATGTAAATGAATAAAATAAATTTGTTTTTCTTTTTGTCTATTTTCATGTGAGGGTGTGAAAGCTAATGTCTTTTGGTGATTTGGAAAGTGGCTTGGAGTTGAGGGTGAATGGTTAGAAGGTTTGGGAGACAAGAAAGGACCATTTTCTAGCTTCCTAGAGGCGTTTTCCTCAATTCAACCTCAAAACAGGCTTTCCTACAGGATTCTACAGTGGTTCCTATAGGATCCCCTGATTTCCTACAGGATGTATAGATTTACTAGAATTCATCGAATGAAAAAATAAAATCCAAATTGGACGGGACAAATTTTGATATTAACTAGGATGTATTAGGTCCCCATTCCAAGTGGAATAACTCAAAATGACCTCTGTTAACCCATGCAAAAAGAATAAAAAACATTACTAGTCGAAAATCTAGAAATTCGAAAACTAGTGAGCTAGTAAATCTAAAAAATGCCTAACTAAATCAAGTGAAAATGCAATATCGTAATTTTTGTTATGAACTAGAATTTTGTTTTGATCTGATGCAAGTGTAATCAATTCAATTGAAGCTTGTTAGAATCCTCTAAAAAATAGCAGACATTTATAGTTCTTTGCTAAAAAGGAAGTCCAACAATCTAGATTTCGGAGTGAGAAGCCTAATCCAAGCAACTCAATGATTATTATGAACTTCCAAAGCTTTTAAAAGGATGAAATAATGTTTTTGATCCTGCAAAATAGCTTACATCAACCATTTAACTCAATCCTACAACAAGGAATCGTTAATACTAAATGCAGAAATAAAAAGTAGAGATGCATGTGAATAAGCAATGAAAAGAAGGAAATAAAATGATACAAAATGGATCTAAGGTTCCTAGGATGGCCAAGCCCAAGGAAACGCAGAGACCTATGGAGGAGAACAAGATTTAGAAGCTCAACATGACAGCAATCTTCATTATTTTCACCAATAGAATTACATCCCTCCATGAAAATATAATGGAGCTGCAAAAATACAAGCTCTCTCCACAATAACACTAATTAGAATATATCCCTAGAGGAAAATTTGACTTGGTACTTATACAAAATGATTAGGAATCAATCCCCATGAATGGAGGAAGCCTTCCCCACCAAAATCCCTTGATTAGTGGATCTAGCCCCAATACTAGGAATTTGCATTAAATGGCAGAGAACACATTCCTAGATTTTCTCAATCATTCCCTAGAGGAAAATTCGACTTGGTACTTATAAAAAATGATTAAGAATCATTTCCCATGGATGGAAGAATCTTCCCTATCGAAATCCCTTGATTAGTGGATCTGCTCCCTTGATTGGTGGATTTTCTCCCTTGATTAGTGGAACACATTCCTAGATTTTCACAATCATTGGAGTTCCATAATTTGTGCCATAATTCCATAATATCTTGTTGAATTATTATTTATTATTGATCCTCCAGTAGTAGGGAACAAGTCCCTAAATTATCTCCTCCTCCAACTCTTCATAATCTGCCCAATATTCTAATAATATTCCACAAAAATAAATAATATTAGGCACAAATATTCAATTATTCATAAACCTTCCTAATGAATATACTAAAGTTAAAAATAAATTATCTAATGCAAAAAGAGAGTTTTAATGTGCTGAAGGATGGTCATAGGCCTTAATTTATGTTTTAAATTAGAGGCATGGGCCTTAATTTATGTCTAATTTAGAGGCCCGTCACGTGGCAAGGTTAAGGCTCAAGTTCTTCATATGTAATAGTCATGCCCTGTCCTCTGAAGTTTCAACATGCAATGATCCCTATGGAAACTACGTTGTGTAGAGGTTTGTGGTAAGCTCTGTTGTTAAGGTTGTCTCACTCGCTTCCTTCAGGCTCACTTGACTTGCGTTCGCTTAACCTAGGCTCGCTTGTATAACACTTGTCTGTACCTGAAATTCCTTAAGGCCTTGTTTGACCTTCGTCAAAGCAGATTGGTATTTCTCTTCAATGTGTCCCTAGGCATCTTCCGTCATGAATCTGATAGTATCTCCAATTTCATCAAGGTCCCCCTCTGTGAGGGCCAATGGTTTGATGCTCACATTTTTGTTTCTTCCACACACTGTTGGCACTCTACTTCTGCCACTTCTTGATAATGAATGGACACTTGAATTCCTCCATGCCGAAAAAATGGTTTTTGCTACTCTCTTCCTCCTCTGTAGTTTTTGTGTCGACTGTGCGTTCTGTCTCCGGAACAGTGGGTTCCTCCAGGTTGATGATGACCTTGTTTGGATCTTTCGTTGGGTCTTTCTTCAGATATTTCTTCTCATCCTTCATCTCAGTAGGGGTTTTGCTTGTGCATGATTCCAGCGTGTTGGTTAGGGTAATCCAATCGCTCGACCACTTACTGATAATAACCAAAATATGTTCTTCTGCTACTATATATGGCAGCGCATGCCAATCTTCCATCAAATCCTTCTTGGCATAGATATATACATTGTGAAAATTGGCTTGAACTTTGCAACATCATGTTATTGAGAAAATAGGGCAGGTGATAATAGCAGTTGTTGGTTATGTTAGAGTCGGTCTGGTCAGTCCTCTGTCAGAGATCAAAACTCTTTATGCATTTCATTTTTAGGTGTCGCGCTCCATTCACTTAGCTACATTCCGCTAGGGGCATGCCATAATCTGACGGAGAAAGTCATGCTAGTCATTTCCCCTCATGTCTGGCTCCTGCTGGCTTATGTCTTTGTGTCAAATAATCAAAAAGTCCATGACAGTCAAGCACTGGTCCTTTAATGGAAAAAAGTCATTTTTGGTCATTAGGTCTAAGGATTGATCAATTTGATCTTTAAATATGTCCAGTAAATCCATGCAGGCTAGAGTGATGCTCTTGCAAAGTAATGATCCGCAGAGTTTCATCATCATATTGATAAACTTTGATTGTTCTTCAAAACTCTATTTTGAAGAAAAGTCAAACAGTGCTATGGGTGACAAAATTTTCAAAAGGGGTCTATAGTTGATTTCTTCAGGTGAAATCATGGTTTCCATGACCAGATGATCTGTCACGTAATCCTTGAAAAAAGTGTCAAAAATTTCATCGTTTAAGCCAAAATTTCAGAGGAAAAGTGAAAATCAGGGTTATATTAAAATCTGTGAAAAAGGTGCCAAACAGGGCATTAGAAAGTGGGTTTTTTCTCAAAAAGCAAATTTAAAACATGACCTCCAAGCCTATATACACAAATTCCATCATGAATCCAAGTCATTGTGCAACCAAGTGCTTGGGAGAACATTTCAAAATGTTTGAGTGAGAAATCACGCGATTTGGAGCAGTTTGAGGAGGTTTCAGGGTGTGTGGCGCACACAGGCAGGGGCGCGGTGCACACACAGCCTGCCTGCAATGTTAAATTACAACTAGCACAGCGCACACCCAGAGCACGGTGCACAGAGACAAAGTGCCCAGAAATTGCCAAACTCACCCAAAGTTTTTTGTGAAGACACTCTAATTGAAAGGTAGGCTACCTAAACTCACTTGTGCATCAAATTTGGTAAATATATGATGGTTTCATGCCCGTGATTGAATGCAAAAATTTCTTAAAGCAACCATAAAAAGACACCAAGAAATCATCTTACTAGGGTTGTGTAACAGTGTTATTGCTGCCAAGGTATTTTCCCTTCCCTACACCTGTTCCTTATTCCCCTATTGCATTCTTCCTACTATCACTACCCTAACACTATCAAACTCATATTCCCTTACCCCTCCTCCCATTACTCAATACAAACCCTAAAACCCTACCTTTCCAAAAACCCAAACCCTACCCTATCAAAAATACCCAAACCCCCTACCTGTCCATAAACAAAATTCTCCCTATAACCCATGTTCCCATTATATTATTCCCCTCCTAATATTCCCTTGTTTCATTGTCCCCTTGGTGGCAAATTATCAAAACAACCTAGCTTTCATCATCATCAAAATGGCAACCTAAATTCAGTTTATAAACAGCAGTCATGGCATCTGAGGTTTCATCAGAGTATGAGGTGGAGACCCACAGTCATACAGCTTCAGGAGAACAAGCCCCCAGGAGACATCACAGGAGTGGAAAACATGTTAGAGATGAGCCAAACACCCTCACTGAGTTGCAGGCATGCCCTCCTGCTATGTCATGTTTCCAGCAGCTAGCATGTTTTGAATTTTGTCAAAGGGTGGCAAATGTCAGAGTTCATAATGAGTTGACCCGTATTTTTGCACTTCACCTAGATGGAGGTCAGTCTATCTTGGCTGGGGTCACTTTCACATTGACACCCGAAGCCGCATCAGTGGCAACATGCATACCAAATGTTGGAGAACAGTGGCATAAGAAGAAGAAGGTGGAGAGGCATCATTATGAGCCTTACATTAAGGCCAGTTGTTTGAGTCAGCTCACGAGAGTTTTCCCATTCAGATTTTTGAGAGATGAGTATGCTCCACTCATTAAATTGATCATGAAGTACTTCAGTTGCGAGGGGAGGTTTTCTCGCCTTTATGCCTATCACATTAGGTTGCTCATGCACTTTACCAGGGTGCGGATGATGGACCTCCCATTTTTCATTTTCCGAAACATAGAGAGGATGAAAAATTTCATACAGCATAAGACCCCTCAGCAGTAGCTCAACAGTGTTTATCACTTTGCTCTTATCCGGATTTTGGTGTATCATCAGTTGGGATTGCAGGGTATTTCTTGGGAGGACTTCATCTCCCATGACTTCTTCAGCACTCCATAGGTAGTATCAGAGGCAGAGCATGAGATAGGTGGTCCTTCACATCAATATGAGTGCCACGAGACTGCTACTATGCCAGTATTAATCCCCTATCAGAGAGGCAGTAGACATTTGTTTGCAGCGGAAAAGCGAGTGTTATCTCCACCCGGGGTGGAAGGGGCCTCGCTTCCGACATCAGCATCACAGGAGCAGAGCAAGGGTAAGGAGCCAGTGTAGGAGGAAGGGCCATCAGGTGAATGAGAGACCAAATTTGTTCTCCTCGATGATGATGAGACAGATATAGAACCAACAAATGCATAGCTTACAAAGATCATCCAGGAGCAGCAATTAGTGATTGAGGCTTTGTCGCTTGACTTGGAGAGGGCCAAGTGGAACATGAAGTACTTGGAGTAGAGAAACAAATAGCTAGAGGATCGACAGGTGATTATGGAGCTGCAAAACATTCGTGAGCATCGCCAAGATGCTCAAAGGAGAAGAGTTTAGCTCACATCATTGGAGCAAGAAATCAATGAGGATCGGGAGGCCCATCTCTAGAGCGTGAGCATGCACTTGGAGAGGTTACTGGAAAAGGCCAATTAGGACCTTAGCTTGCTGAGACACATGGCTTATCGTTACAGGACACGAAATATGAGTGCAAGGGCCCGAATAAGGAGTTTGAAGGTGAAATTGAGGAAAGCAACAAGAAAGGCAAAAGAGGCAAAAGAGTAAGATCGGCTTTGAATCTTGGCTGAGGTTTCCTTGGCCCATCATAACACCCCATAGAGAACCTCCAGCCCAGATTTCAAGAAATTTGGGGAATTTTTGGTCACATGACAAATTTTTGGGCAAAACACAGGGTTTTTCTCCCAGTGGCGCGGCGCTAAAAATCTAGAGCTCCAAATGAGGAATGGTTTGCATTTTTGGATTCAGCATGGAAAATCACGACTACTGGTGTCCAAACAAGAAATTTGGGCAAGATCTGAGTCTCCAGGAGGTAAAAAAAACCCAAAAAATGGCCTCTCTGCCCCTTTTTTGACACACAGGAAGCAGTCCTGGGATAATGAAGATTTGGAGGGGAAAATGAGCACCAAATTCAGAAATTCCAGTTGGGTTAGAATGTCGACAGGACAAGATTTCTAACAAGCCCACGTGGGCACATTTTGGACACCTGAAAGTGCCCCAAAATAGGCCCAAAAGTAGTGCGGTGCACAAAGAAAATGGCGCGTGCACAGAGGAAAAATTGCCAAATTTTCTTCCATTTCGCGAAATTTCGATTCGCCACTTCTCCAAGTGGGCCTGCTCATCTACGCTTTGTATTTTTGGCACCAAAGGTGGAATTTAAAGAATTTTATTTGCAGATGGACTTCAATCCAAGTGGCGAAGGAAGGCAAACGGTCACCCAAGCCAAATGTCATGTTTGTAGCGCTACGCCTGTAGCTGATGGTTGGCTCTTCATTTCCATTTTGTAATGATTCGAGTAACTCCCCAACCCTTGGGAATTCTATCTCTTCATGGCACATTCTATATATTGTATGTAAGCAATTTACAAAGGGTTGGTTAGTTTGTAACTTCTGGGAGATTGTGGGAAAGAAAATCTGTTTCTTCACTGTGTATTTTTGACAGAGAATTAATGAAAGGCAGCGGCTCTGTTTCATGAGATTCTTGTGGTTGTGAGTGTAGCAAATTTGTCTCTTATGTTTTCATATATATTTCGTTATGTTTCATAATTCAATTCATGTTCATTTCAAGTGAAAGTTTATGAGTGAGATTAGGTAGAATTCAATTTTATTGCTCTGCTTGTGGGAAAATTTCATGTTCAATGTTCTTCTTCTGTTGAAAAGGATTCATGTTCCTATGCCCTTTTCACACTCCTCAGTAATCTCTCCATTCCACGTTATTCCAAACTAAATTGCTACACTTTCCGCCTGCCTTGCCTCACGAAGTAATCTGTGCCTTTGTATTAAATTCTCTGTTCTTTGATGACCATTGGTCCCATACCATCCCGGAAGCTCGGTCATTCATAAAAATTGTTTCTTGTATCCATATTCACTTACTATCCTAAGATCAATATTTCATTGTAAGTTATCTCAGACCATTTTTTGCTTATCTATTCACTGAGCATGACTCAGAGAGATCCCTCTCCTGTTCTGGTAGGGCTAGCTACCAGACTGAGTGTGGTTTGTGGTTACTTTGAATTTTGCCTTCCTTCAGCCTAGGGTAGATTTAGGTGCTAACATAGTGGCGACTCCACTGGGGACAAAACTAAAATCAAATCCCCTCATTTCATAATAATTCTAAGCTTCCGGATCATGAGCTTAGGATTGGATAGGCTGAGTAAGTTGATTGTGTCCTGTGATTTTCCTCAATAGCACGCTGGCTTCGAGACGATATGCCAGAGCCAATCCAGACCCGGATCCTCCTCATATCTACGAAAATCCCAATTTGATTCTGAAACTCCTTCATCAAGAAAGCACCATAACACCTGTGTTCAAATCCCATTCATGTCCTGACATTTTCGAGTATCTTGAAGAGCTTGAGTTTGACAAGTGGTTTGAAATATCATTGTTTGAGTCTAAATCTGAAAGGGTTGTTGACTATACTGTCCCCAATCCTCAATTTCTTGTAGACCTCAAAACAGAAAGAGCTAATCGGTTAATTGATAATTATATTGCAACACAGCCCCAAACTCCAATTGCCAGCCCCTTACAAACTATGCACACTCCTCCAATAGCTCCAAGGCCAAATCCACTGAGAGTGATGGCTGCGCGTTTCACACCCCTTGTTCTGCCCCAAGTTCTAGATGATATGCCAACGGATTATCAAAGTAAAATCTCGTTTTTTGATGGCACTCCTAACAGCATTACTGCTCAGCAACATGTGGAAAAAATGGCAAACTTCTATGAACTCCATGAGATCGATGCAGAGAATGTGGCAATGAGACTCTTTGTATAGACATTTGTAGGTGAAGTGAGGAAGTGGTTCAGAGGTTTGCCAGCTGCACGTATCGCTACCTTGGCTGAACTACAAAGACAATTTTTAAACCGATGGGAAGTGAAAAAGAATCCCCTTCAAATTCTGGCTGAATATGAACAAATCAAACGAAATGCTGGTGATTCGGTCCAAGATTATTGTGTTAGATTCAATACAGTTTATAACGAGATTCTAGATCATCTAAAGCCACCTGTGGGACTGGCTATGATGAAATTTCCGGATGGTTTTGACGCTGATATGACCTACCAATTAAGAGAGAGAGAACTGGCCACAATGGAAGACATGTAGAAAATCACAGTCAGCGTTGAAGCGAATCTGCTATCCAAAAGAGCTAGAGCGAAAGCAGAAAAGAAAGTCATTGTTAAGGAAGAGTTTTCTTCAATGGATCAATTACTCAAAAAGGTAGAGCAGATGCTTGAAAGGGTGAAGTTCGACAAGCCTGAGCCACAAGTTAGAAATCCTAACTTCCATGGCCAGCAGCAGCCACAATATAGAATAAGACAGAGAGATCAGTGAACCCAAGAGCATGCAACACAACAACCAATATAGTCACCTTTGCAGCAAAATTTTGTGCATGGACCGGAGTCAGATGAGGACGGGAATGTAATAGGTGAAGAGAACCACCTACTTACTCCATATGAGTTGCCTACTTACATTACCGAAGAAGAGGAGTGTGCGGTGAGCTCAGCTGCACACAAAGACACGGATTTCATTCTGGCTAGTGACACAGTTTTAGAAGAAGAATCAAAGGAATATAAAAGGGGGTATATGAATGCTCTGTCCGCACAGCAGCAGCGATATTCACTTAGAAACAGAGATGTGCTGGCCAAACCAATTTAGAAAAAGAAGGAGGTTGAACAGTAAAGAGTGATTCATCAGCTACACAAAGAAAAGGAAACGAGGCAGTTGGTCTGGAAAGTAGCAAATCAAAATCAACAGAACACTCATAGCAGCAAGCTGCATCAAAGGAAAAGGAAAAGAAATAAATCCCAGTCAAAGAGGTAGAAAAGATTCTCGCTTTTAATTTAGAGAATGAGATTTCCAAATTAAAAGTATCCATCCCCTTGACTGAAATAATGAAGAACAATAGTTATAGAGGACAAATATCTAAGATGTTGAATTTGGATCCAATGTCTGACATGGTGAATATTGAAGACGATCAACCTGAAATGATTTTTGGACCAGCATCGAATGGTGAGTCTCCTGATAGCGATGTGCCACCCTTTTATATCAGTTTAAGATTTCATGATTTTGTGTTACATAATGCCATGTTTGATTCCGGAGCCTCTCATAATCTCATGCCGAAGGCTATCATGTATAAGCTTGGTCTGGACATCACCTGGAAATACCATGATCTCTATTCATTTGATTCCAGCAGAGTGAGATGTATAGGACTCATCAAAGACTTGGTTGTGAGTCTGGATCAACTTCCAATGAAAAATGTTTTGATGGATGTGGTAGTAGTGGATATTCCTACAATGTTTGGCATGCTTCTTTCCAGGTCTTGGGTAGCGAAATTGAAAGGGAAACTACATCTAGATTTCTCCTATGCAACGATTCCGGTGTTTGGACAAATGAGGAAATTATATCGGGAACAAAAAATGAAGTATATGATCACCAGCAAGGAGAAACCAATAAATCATCCAATTAACTATGTACATACAGATTTAGAGTCTTTTGTTTTTTATTCAAATAGTTTAAATGATATAGATATTCAGGTAGTAGAAGCAGATGATATTCCAGAAATAACAGAAAATTTCAGAGAAATTTTAAAGAAAGAAGGACAAGAACAGCAGAACAATGTTGGGCAATCAGCTGAAATTAATGGAAAGCAAGCAGACAAGGCACAACAAGCAAATTTACAGCACTTACAAGTGGTGGAAGAAGGTTTGTGGACCATGGATTTTGATGGAGCAGTGGGAAATGATGGCGCTGGAATTGGAATTTGGGTACGCAGTCCTTTCTCCGCCCCAAACAAAGTGCCTAGTAGCATGAGGGTTTGCTCTTAAAAGTTGGCTTTTGAGTTTTCAAACAATGAAGCTAAATATGAAGCTTTCATTGCTGGCCTGAAGATTCTAAGGAAGATGAATGCTAGGAGGATTTCGGTATATGGCGACTCCGAATTGGTAATAAAGCAGGTCAGAGGCGAGTATCAAGCAAAGAATCCTAGGATGCGGGCCTACCGTAATGTAGTTCTAGATATCCTAAAATTATTTTCAGAATACACCTTGACATGTGTGCCTCGTATACAAAATAGTATTGCTGACGCTCTTGCCAAGGCAGCAAGTAGGTTGAAAATCCCAATGAACTCCAGCAATAAATTTGAAATCCATGTCAAGCATCGTCCAACCATTCCAGACAATCAGAGATATTGGCAAGTGTTTCATGATGATGAGGAAATCAATGATTTTCTGCAAAATAAAGGCAAGTTCAAAGAAACCTCAATCGATGTAGAAATGACGATAGCAAAGGGAATGGTATAGATGAAGTGCAGATCAATGAAATGGACATGTTGCAGCTGAAGAATAACATTATTCCTAAAGTCTTGATACCTCTAGAATAACTTTTTGATCAAGATGATGTAGTCCGCAAGCCAACATTGCAGCCAATGGAGAAGGGTGTAGAAGAGGTCAACATCGGAACAGCTACCAATCCTAAGTCGGTAAAATTATCTAAAGCATTGCCGCCAAAGATCAAGGACAAATATATCAGTTTGAAGGATTCATTTGCAGATGTGTTTGCTTGGGATTATTATGACTTAAAGACCTATGATACCAATATAATTCAGCACACGATACCCATCAAGCCCAATCAAAAACCATTTAGACAGAAGCTGAGAAGGATAAATCCAAAGTTGCTGCCATCTATTGAAAAGGAGGTAAAAACGTTGTACAAGTTAGGTATCATTGTGCCCATCAGATTTTCAGATCGGATCTCTAACTTGGTGCCCGTACGAAAGAAGACATGTGAGATCCACTTATGCATTGATTTCAGAAATCTCAATAAAGTTTCATTGAAGGACAACTATCCACTGCCCAAGATGGACCATATACTTCAGCGAGTAGTGGGGGCATCTCGTATGTCACTACTTGATGGTTATTCCGGATATAACCAAATTTTTGTCCATGAGTATGACCGAGACAAGACAACATTCACCACTCCATGGGGAACCTTTCATTATGCCAAAATGCCTTTCAGTTTAAAGAATGCAGGTGCCACATTTCAGCGTGCAATGGACTTGGATTTTGAAAATGAGAAGGATGTGTTTTTGGTGGTGTACCTGGATGATTTGACAGTGTTTTCCAGATCTGATGAAGAACACATGCACCATCTAAAAATTGTCTTTCAAAAGTGCAGAAAATATGGTTTATCGCTGAATCCTAAGAAGAGCTTGTTCACCATGGAGGAAGGAAAATTGCTCGGGAACATTATTTCAAAGGATGGCATTTGTATTGACCCAGCACGTGTGCAAGCAATTCAACAAATCGATCTGCCCCGGAATAAGAAAGAGATACAATCGTTTAATGGTAAGATGAATTTTCTGCGTCGCTTTGTGCCTAATCTTGCTGAACACTTAAGAGAGATGACCAACATGCTCAAGAAGGATAGCCAGGTGAAATGGATAGAGGAGGTTGTAAAATCTTTCAATTTGGTCAAATTTGCCCTTTCTTCAGCTCCAGTTCTAGTCAGCCCGGACTACACTCAGGATTTCATATTGTTTTCGTTTTCTTTGGAGCACACTATGGCAGCAGTATTATTGCAGAAAAGAGATGATCATGAAAGACCCATCACATTATTCAGCAGAGCTATAAGAGATGCAGCTTTAAAGTACAACATCATTGAGAAGCAAGCCCTGGCACTGGTGAAGGCATTGAAGGATTTTCGGGTATATATTCTACATTCTCATATTTTGGCCTATGTTCCTAATGTTGTTGTCAAAGATGTTTTAGTGCAGACCGATCCAGAAGGAAGAAGAGGCAAATGGATTGCAGCCTTGCTGGAATATGATGTGGGAATAAAGCCCACAAAGTTGGTCAAAGGACAGGGGTTGGAAAAGTTAATGGCTGAATCAAACTTGCATGCCTTGGACATAAATCTGATCACTGCTATGTCTGATGAGAATGAGGAAATATCATCCATTCAGGTATCTGAAATGTTTGCTCTGTCGCCATGGTATTCAGATATAATATATGTTCTAAAAAATCTATCATTATCGCCTGGCATGACGAGAAATAAAGCGAGAACACTCAAGTTGAAGGCTGCCAAGTTTTGCCTTCTAAATTTTGCGCTGTATTGGAAAGCTCTCGGTGGCGTTTTGTTGAATTGTTTGGTGGAAGAGGAGGCAAAGAAATTCATGGAGGATCTCCACGGAGGAGAGTGCAGTGGTCACCTTTTTTGGAAGTCAACAACAAATAAAATTTTGAGAGCAGGGTACTATTGGACTACATTGTTTGCTGATGTGTACAAGATGGTCAAGTGCTGTGATCAATGTTAGATTTTCAAAGGAAAACAAAAATTACAACCTTTACCACTTAAGCCCATTAAGGTGAGCGCTCCTTTCTAGCATTGGGGGTTGGATTTCATTGGGGAAATTCATCCCGCTTCTTCCGGTCAGCATAGATGGATCCTCACAGCGATAGATTATTTCACAAAATGGATTCAGGCAACTCCCACTAGACAAGATACAGATATGGCAATCATTTCATTTCTCGAAAATAACATCTTGTCTCGCTTTGGTTGTCCAAATAAGTTAATCACCGATAATGCAGCAGTTTTCAAATCAAAGAGGATGGTAGAATTTTGTCATAAATATCACATCATTTTGGGTCACTCAACTGCCTATCATCCTCAAGGAAATGGATTGGCGGAATCTTCAAATAAATCATTGGTCAACATCATCAAGAAGCTGCTAGAAATAAATAAAAAGCGCTGGAATAAGAGGTTGGTCCATGCGCTTTGGGCAGATCGGATCAGTTAGAAAAAATCCATTGGTATGTCACCATTTGAGCTTGTTTATGGAGTTGACATAGTATTTCCCACCTCTCTTGCTGCCTCGGTAGTCAGACTTCTTCAGGAGGTAGGAAGTGAAGAAGATCCCATGCAGAGAAGGTTGAATCAAATGGTCCACTTGCAGCAGACAAGAGAAGAAGTTTTCAAGAACACATCCAAATTGCAGGAGAAAATAAAGAAAATCTATGACAGAAAAGCAAAGGCCGATAGATTTCAGTTGGATGATGTGGTGCTGAAGTGGGATGCAAGGAATGAAGAGAAAGGTAAGCACGGAAAGTTCGAGAATCTTTGGAAAGGTCCTTTCAAGATTGCAGCATGTAGGGGTTAGAATGCCTTTCTTCTGAAGGAAATGAATGGGGAAGATTGTCTAGGAGGGCCGATCAATGGTCGGCTGCTCAAGCAGTACCACTGCTGATTTATTAACGCTGCTTCCACTGTCATTGTAAATACCATTTTTATTTCAGTTTGGTTTCAGTCTGTCAAGTTAGTTTTTGAGTCATTTCAATGTCAAGTTTGAGTCAATTTCTTGGTCATTTCAGTTTCATAAATAAGTCAGAGTCTTGTGTTGTAGTCGAAAAGATGACTCCATAGCCCAATGGACAAAATGCACTGTCTAGCTCCTCCAGAGATCTGCTATTCTTGGCACCTCCAAGGAGCTACCATCCCCCATTGGAGCCAATGTTAGAGTCAGTCTGGTCAGTCCTCCGTCATAGTTCAAAACTCTTTATGCATTTCATTTTTAGGTGTCCCACTCCATTCACTCAACTGCATTCCGCTAGGGGCATGCCATAATCTGATGGAGAAAGTCATGCTAATCATTTCCCCTCATGTCTGGCTCCTTCTGGCTTATGTCTTTGTGTCAAATAATCAAAAAGTCCATGACAGTCAAGGTCTGGTCCTTTAATGGAAAAAAGTCATTTTTGGTCAATAGGTCTAGGGATTGATCAACTTGATCTTTAAATATGTCCAGTAAAGCCATGCAGGCTAGAGTGATGCTCTTACAAAGTAATGATCCGCAGAGTTTCATCATCATATTGATAAACTTCGACTGTTCTTCAAAACTCTATTTTGAAGAAAAGTCAAACAGTGCTATGGGTGACAAAATTTTCAAAAGGGGTCTACAGTTGATTTCTTTAGCTACAATCATGGTTTCCATGACCAGATGCTCTGTCATGCAATCCCTGCAAAAAGTGTCGAAAATTTCATTGTTTGAGCCAAAATTTCAGAGGAAAAGTGAAAATCAGGGTTATATTAAAATCAGTGAAAATGGTGCCAAACAGGACATTAGAAAGTGGGTGTTTTTTTAAAAATAAAATTTAAAACATGACCTCCAATCCTATATACACAAATTCCATCATGAATCCAAGTCATTGTGCAACCAAGTGCTTGGGAGAACATTTCAAATTGTTTGAGTGAGAAATCGCGCGATTTGGAGTAGTTTGAGGAGGTTTCAGGGTGTGCGGTGCACACAGGCAGGGGTGCGGCGCACACACAGGGCGTGGCGCACATAGACCCCGCCTGCAGTGTTAAATTACAACTAGTGCTATGCACACCTGGAGCGCAGCGCACTGGGCTTTGCGCGCGGTGCACAGAGAC
Source organism: Pinus tabuliformis (assembly GCA_031772625.1). Classification (NCBI taxonomy): domain Eukaryota; kingdom Viridiplantae; phylum Streptophyta; class Pinopsida; order Pinales; family Pinaceae; genus Pinus; species Pinus tabuliformis. Next base: position 1,753,054,681 of record CM062817.1, on the reverse strand, counting down.
AAAGCGCCTAGAAATTGCCAAACTCACCCAAATTTTTTGTGAAGACACTCTAATTGCAAGGTAGGATACCTAAAATCACTTGTGCATCAAATTTGGTAAAGCTATGATGGTTTCATGCCCGTTATTGAATGAAAAAAATTCTTAAGGCAACCACAAAAAGACACCAAGAAATCATCTTGCTAGGGTTGTGTAACAATGTTATTGTTGCGAAGGGATCTTCCCTTCCCTACCCCTGTTCCTTATTCCCCTATTGCATTCTTCCTACTATCAATACCCTAACACTACCAAACTCATATTCCCTTACCCCTCCTCCCATTACTCAATACAAACCCTAAAACCCTACCTTGTGAAAAACCCAAACCCTACCTTATCAAAAATACCCAAACCCCCTACATGTCCCTAAACAAAATTCTCCCTATAACCCCTGTTCCCATTATATTATTCCCCTCCTAATATTCCCTTGTTTCATTGTCCCCTTGGTGGCAGATTATCAAAACAACCTAGCTTTCACCATCATTAAAAGGGCAGCTTCAATTCAGTTTATAAACAGCAGTCATGGCATCCGAGGTTTCATCAGAGTATGGTGGAGACCCACAGTGATATAGCTTCAGGAGAACAGGACCCCAGGAGACATCACAGGAGTGGAAAACATGTTAGAGTTGAGCCAAACACTCTCACTGAGTTGCAGGCATGCCCTCTTGCTATGTCATGTTTCTAGCACCTAGCATGTTTTGAATTTTGTCAAAGGGTGGCAAATGTCAGAGTTCATCATGAGTTGAATCGTCTTTTTGCACTTCACCTACATGGAGGTCAATCTATCTTGGCTGGGGTCACTTTCACATTGACACCCGAAGCCATATAATTGGCAACAAGCATACCAAATGTTGGAGAACAGTGGCATAAGAAGAAGAAGGTGGAGAGGCATCATTATGAGCCTTACATTAAGGCCGGTTGTTTGAGTCATCTCACGAGAGTTTTCCCATTCAGATTTTTGAGAGATGAGCATGCTCCACTCATGAAAGTGATCATGAAGTACTTCAGTTGCGAGGGAAGGTTTTCTCGCCTTTATGCCTATCGCATTAGGTTGCTCATGCACTTTACCAGGGTGTGGATGATGAACCTCCCATTTTTCATTTGCGGAAACATAGAGAGGATGAAAAATTTCATAGAGCATAAGACCCCTCAGCAGCAGCTCAACAGTGTTTATCACTTTTCTCTTATCCGGATCTTGGTGGATAATCAGTTGGGATTGCAGGGTATTGGTTAGGAGGACTTCATCTCCCGTGACTTCTTCAGCACTCCACAGGTAGTATCAGAGGCAGAGCATGAGATAGGTGGTCCTTCACATTAGTATGAGTGCCACGAGACTGCTACTATGCCAGTATTCATCACCTATCAGAGAGGCAGTAGACATTTGTTTGCAGTGGCAAAGCAAGTGTTATCTCCACCCGGGGTGGAAGGGGCCTTGCTTCCAACATCAGCATCACAGGGGCAGGGCAAGGGTAAGGAGCCAGTGCAGGAGGAAGGGCCATCAGGTGAACGAGAGACCGAATTCGTTCTCCTCGATGATGATGAGACAGATACAAAACCAACAAATGTAGAGCTTACAGAGATCATCCAGGCGCAGCAATCAGTAATTGAGGCCTTATCCCTTGACTTGGAGAGGGCCAAGTGGAACATGAAGTACTTGGAGCAGAGAAACAAATAGCTAGAGGATCGACAGGTGATTATGGACCTGCAAAACATTCGTGAGCATCGCCAAGCTGCTCAAAGGAGAAGAGTTGAGCTCACATCATTGGAGCAAGAAATCAATGAGGATCGGGAGGCCCATCTCGAGAGTGTGAAAATGCACTTGGAGAGGCTATTGGACAAGGCCGATCAAGACCTTGCCTTGCTGAGACACATGGCTTATCGTTACAGGACACAAAATATGAGTGCAAGGGCCCAGATAAGGAGTTTGAAGGTGAAATTGAGGAAAGCAACAGGAAAGGCAAAAGAGGAAAAAGAGCAAGATCGACTTTTAACCTTGGCTTAGGCTTCCTTGGCCCATCATAACACCCCATAGAGAACCTCCAACCCAAATTTCAAGAAATTTGGGGAATTTTTGGTCACATGACAAATTTTTGGGCAAAACACAGGGTTTTTCTCCCAGTGGCGCGACGCTAAAAGTCTAGAGCTCCAAATGAGGAATGGTTTGCATTTTTGGATTCAGCATGGAAAATCATGACTACTAGTGCCCGGACAAGAAATTTGGGCAAGATCTAAGTCTCCAGGAGGTCAAAAACACCCAAAAAATGGCCTCTCTACCCCTTTTTTGACACACAGGAAACAGTCTTGGGAGAATGAAGATTTGGAGGGGAAAATGAGCACCAAATTCAGAAATTCTAGTTGGGGTAGAAAGTAGTCAGGACAAAATTTCCAAAAAGCCCACTTGGGCACATTTTGGATGCCCAAAAGTGCCCCAAAACAGGCCCCAAAGTAGCGCGGTGCACAAAGGAAAAATTGCCAAATTTGCTTCCGTTTCGCGAAATTTCGATTCGCGACTTCTCCAAGTGGGCCCGCTCATCTACACTTCAGTTTTTTGGCACCAAAGGCGGCCTTTAAAGCATTTTATTTCCAGATGGACTTCTATCCATGTGGCGAAGGAAGGCAAACGGTCACCCAAGCCAAATGTCATGTTTGTAGCGCTGCACCTGTAGCTGATGTTTGGCTCTTCATTTCCATTTTGTAATGATTCGAGTAACTCCCCAACGCTTGGGCGTTCTATCTCTTCATGGAACATTCTATATATTGTATGTAAGCTATTTTCAAAGGGTTGGTTAGTTTGTAACTTCTGGGAGACTGTGGGAAAGAAACTCTGTTTCTTCATTGTGTATTTTTGACATAGAATTAATGAAAGGCAGTGGCTCTGTTTCATGAGATTCTTGTGGTTGTGAGTGTAGAAAATTTGTCTCTTATGTTTTCATATGTATTTCGTTATGTTTCATAATTCAATTCATGTTCATTTCCAGTGAAAGTTTCTGAGTGAGATTAGGTAGCATTCAATTTTATTGCTCTGCCTATGGGAAAATTTCATGTTCAGTGTTCTTCTTCTGTTCAAAAGGATTCATGTTCCTATGCCCTTTTCACACTCCTCAGCAATCTCTCCATTCCGCGTTATTCCAAACTAAATTGCTACACTTTCCGCCTGCCTTTCCTCACGAAGTAATCCGTGCCTTTGTATTAAATCCTCTGCTCTTTGCTGACCATTGGTCCCATACAATCCCAGAAGCTCGGTCATTCATAAAAATTGTTTCTTGTATCCATATTCACTTACTAGCCTAAGATCAATATTTCATTGTAATTCATCTAAGACCATTTTTTTCTTATCTATTCAGTGAGTGTGACTTGGAGAGAGCCCTCTCTTGTTTTGGTAGGGCTAGCTACTAGACTGAGCGTGGTTTGTGGTTACCCTGAATTTTGCCTTCCTTCAGCCTAGGGAAGATTTAGGTGCTAACAGGTTAATCACCATGTGCAGCTCCATTTTGAATATAACCCAAAACATCTTATTCTCCATGGCCCTTGTAGGGTCTTTGGATGCCAACAATGAGGCATATCATGTAGCTTCACAGATAAATGGGTCCACCGTGTGGAACTGCAATTCCTTGGTTCTCTCTAAGCTATTAATGAAATCTAAAGTAACAACCATGAATAATGAAACAACTTTCCTTCCTCCTCTGATTCATGGAAATCATCTAGGAGTTCTCGACACAAGTACATTGCCCAATTGAACTGGACCACCTGGCTGCACCTTGCAGCCAAGGAGTGTGGTGTGCGTAAATTCTCAGTGCGGACACAAACAATTCCTCTAACCTGAGAGAGTGGGTTTAGCCACAAACAAACAATCTATGGAAAATCTGCTTAAGCTAGAATCAATTAAGAGGGCCTACCTCTTAGAACTCTATTTTGCTTGGTGATTATCCTACTTCCTCACTCCAGCTATCTTCTGTTTCCTTCCTTCAAATACATGAAACAAACAAACAACAAGAACAACAAATGTGATGGCATACAATATTGTATTCAATCTACTTAATAGGTAAAGGAACATTAACGCATAAAGACGTAAAATGACACTTCATGTAGGAAATCAATCAATAGTTGCAATTATATAAATGAGAAAGATATTACAACTGGTACCTTAACATTGCTAGTCTCCTCCAACATATCTAGGTTCCCACACTTCTGCTAGCACTTCATGGATAGCCCCAACAATGGAAGTTTTAAGGCTTCCTTCCCTCTAGATTCAAACGAAAACAAAATCACACTATTCTCCCTCAAACATACACTAGAAAGCTACAAGCTATAAATGACTTCATGATTATTCAAACTTTCTCCAAAAATCCTACTAGCTTTTGCTCCGGAAAAACAAAGGTTTATATAGCTTGGATGGATTGGAGATGGTTCCTTTCATAATGGGAGGATCCATGTGGATCTTCAAATACAATGGCGTGGAAAAGCTTAGAATCAAAGTGCGTAGAATGAAGTCAACTCAGGACCAAAGTGTGGATCTCGTCATCTTGATTCCAATGGTGCGAGCGGCACTTCAATCCGAGTCCAGATGGTGAAGTTATCACAAAAAGAAGGATGCTATGTTCCTTAAGGAAATGAGGATTTTTCCTTTAAAAATGGGTTTTAAGCCTTAAAGGCAAAATCGCAATTGGAGGATTCATGGAGGTGGACTTAAGAAAGGCGTAGTGTAACCCCCAATCCTTGGTCTCTGATTAAGTCGGATCGGCAATCGCAGGGAAATCGGGTTGGAGAAAGGACTTATATATATATATATATATATATATATATATATATATATATATATATATATACATATATACATATATACATACATATATACATATACATATACATATACATACATACATACATACATACATACATACATACATACATATATACATATATATATATATATATATATATATATATATATATATATATTTTAGTGATCAGGCAGAGCGATTGGCGATAAAGTGATCGGCGGGATCGTTATCGGCGATCAGAGGTAGGGACATTGGACCATTATGTGAGCGGGATGCCGATGCGATCGGCCGATGCTGATATTGACAGTTGGCATTTCCCAGTTACAGGACCTTAGAGATAGCGATACACCGATTGTGATATCAGGCTCAAACCTTATAAGAACATAGGCTTGATTTAATGTGTTTTGAAGTCCAGGTAAATGGTATTTGGTCAAATTTTCGGTGTTTTTCGGGAGTTTTAGAGTCTTATCACCTCAACGATAAAAGACTCTTTTATGGGTCGGTTACGTCTACCGATCCTTCCATGCCACCGGCCTCTATTGTGAACCAAACAACGATTTAAAGGGGATTCTGTCCAAAAGCCCATTATACAAACACGATAGATGGAAAGAGCAGGGAGGACGCATTTTTACAGCACGTTGTTTCGTTTCGCAGGAGGTTGAGAGTGAATTTTGTCTGTTGGGACAAGTTTCATATGTTTTAGTCCCTTTTAGTGCCACAGACACTTTGATGTTGCCCACTTCTCCATCTGAGGCATCCACCTCACATACATCTTTAAGATTGGAGGTATAAGCCTCTTGTATCCAGTTGATGATTGTAAATCCTTTTCTTTCATGCCATTTAATATAACGGCCTCCCCATTGTTTATCTGGGCCCGGAGACGTAGTCTAAATTGGACAAACTCCATTATCAAGCTTTGGTGTCTTCTTTTTGTGTCTTTTATGTGTTTTCTTCTTATTTTCCTATGTGCATGTTACACTAAAAATGTCACCATGACTATTTACAGTTAGTATGGCTCCATCCACTGTCATACTATCCTCCTTGGCAAGTCTCATGCATCTGCTCTTCATGTCAAACTTCAAGAAAGAGAGAAAAGTCATTTAAAGTCAATTATCTCTTGTACGCAGTTTCTCTTAGCCTTACCTGCGTGTACGCAACCCAAGTTCACAATGCCTGCGTACTTGTACGCTCTGTATGTAAAGGGGTGGGTGCGTACCCCTGTAAAGGTCAAAAGGCGCGAGTTTCATCTTAAAAAAGTTACTTGTGGTCATTTCTAGAGTCTTCTAGAAGCTTGTTTGACGTGTATGAAGCGCCTCCAGATGGTTCATGTATCCCTACCAAAGAGGAACTTATCCCATCAAGAGGGGAGCTATCCCATCCAAAGAGGGGCTTATCCCATTGATGGTGGACCTGAATAACTTCCTCTAGAGCACTATAAATACAGGCATTGGGCCAAAGGGAGAGGAGGTTGAAAGCTGAACATTCCTAAGGGTAGATGCTGCTGGAATTAGGACTTCCTTGTAGAAGCTTGTGAGGAGAGATTACCATCTTTTCTTGTTTCATTTGGAAGCGGGTGAGCTGATCAGAGTAAAGGAGAACTCTTGTGGACCCTGGGAAGGACCTGCACAACACCAAGGCTCAGGTTGTAATGGTTCCTTTTGTTACCTTTTAATACAAATTAGTCCATTCTTCTCAACAATTTGTTATTTATGAGTTGTTTCATATACTCCTTGGTCTATATGTTAAATATGTTTTATTTTATGTGATATTCAGGTGCTATTTAATCGTTTGATTGTTAGTGAATGCAGGTTTCGAAGGGAAGGAGGAGCTCATCCGGATCAACGAAGCTGGACTACTACAACAACGTTGGATTACAGGTAGGATCTAAACACTTGATTTCTCATATTGTAAAGGCATATTTAGTGAAGGATTGCTCTTATTTGTCTTGTTTGTCACTAGAAAGTCTTAGGCTTCTAGGGAGGTCGGTTGTGTACTAACGACTCTTTCCGTATGACAAAATGGCGACTCCACTGGGGAACCATGAATGTGTTTGAGTTCTTTTTGATTTGATATTTTGGTCTGAGAAAAATCGCTTGTTTTTTGATTTTTCGCTGTCTAACTGTGTATTTGGGTGGGTTAGCTTAGAGTCAAATTAGATTTTTATTTTTCATAGCTTTGCCAGCAGTACGCAGCTTCTGAGTTAGGCACAGTGCGTACTTGTACGCACTGCGTCTTTGTGCACAGGGCATACCCGCGCCTGTGTCAACAGATCACCTGCGTACCCCTGTCAAATTTGAGAAAATTTCATTTTTCCTCTTTTTTCTCTTTAGATTTTGTTTTTAATTTGGTTTTACTGCCCAGATCCATTAGTTTACTGTCAGAGATCTTCACCTGAACTTGTCCCATTAGTATCGAGGGTTTTGATGGAATTCATAGGGATTTTGCCTTAGGCTTTGATTTTTAACTGGTCCTATAGTGACTTTGGCGTTAGAGGTTGTCGAACTTTGGATCTCCTTGGTTTTGATCAGTCCTCTTAGGAGTCAGGCCTGTCATAGAAGTCACCCTTGTGAGAGACCTACCTTTGTGTCTTCTCTTTGCGAATCTCGAAAAGTTTGTTTGTTAAAGCCTTGAATTTCATTCTTGAGAAAAAGAACAAAAAAAATTTCGATTTTGTTTTTTTGATTAGTTTATGATTCTGCATGAACTGATCCTTAGTTGCATTTTGACTGAGTAAAACATCCGGGAATTATCCTTGTAGGCTTTTGTCCTCATTATTTTTTGCTTTTAGGTAAATTTCCTTTTAATTTGCTTCTGAGTGAATTTGATTTGATTGTCTTAGATTTGTTAAATTTCATTTGATAAATAGTTTTTACATGCTTTATTAATATAGAAAAAACACAAAAAATTCTTTTGGAAAATTTTTGCTTTGGTAGCATTTGTAGTCTTTTGGGAGAAAAAGAAAATTTCGTGAAAGTAATTAGTGGTCATGAGTTGTGTGTTTTGAAAAGATAAAGAGATTGTTTCTTTGACTGTCTTTACTAAGAAAGTTGTTTTCTATAAAATTTGCATTTTCCAACTCTATTAGTTAGGAGATTCATTGAAAAAGAAAAGTAGTGTAAATCATCTTAGGTGCATCTTTGTAGTGGTTGCGAGTCGAGTCTACACACCACCAATTTCATCTCCACTACCTTTTTGTCTTTAAGAAAAACCATAAAATTAACACTTAAAGTAAAATCAACTTAGTAACTTTTATTTACTAGGGCTCTGAAACTCCAATTTAGATCAGGCTAGTGTCTTGGAGTAGGAGAGTAATTAACTCTCCAAGACAACAAAACCAAACAAGTAGCTTATCTTGTGATAGAATAAATCCAATTGTTTCATTTGTACTCTGGGAAAGCTCCTCTTAAAGGAGAAGCACGAGCTCGTGTCCGAACCAGTGAGGGGATCAATCCTCCCTCATTGGGAACGACGCCAGACACGCACGTATTACAAACGGTAAACCTCGGATTAACCATTGTCGAGGAGCCAGGGGTCACTTGTCGGTAAACCTTGGATTATTGTCAAGGAGCCGGCAAGGGGATTGAGCTTGATACTCTGCCCTTGCGTGCTATCAGAGTGTAGACTGTTCCCCTAGGTGCATTTGTTGCTATTGGTAACCTTAGTGACCATTATCTTTAGGATTCTACCGAGGTGACGGTGGAGGGAAGATCCCACTGTACCTGGAGCAGACGTCGGCTAGACTCACTTGGATTTTCCGGGGGGTTCACTTCACTCGAGACGGTTAAAGTGGAGGAACTTGTGCCGGTCTATTCATTAAGCAGGTTGTCGGGGTAACTGTTCCACCCGCCACTTCTGTACTGAATCCGGCGATGTTGGGTTTCATCTCCAACTAGCGTTTTTGGTCCGGAAGGCTACTGTTTGTGCTTGGTTTGACGCCCTAGATTCTTTAGGCGTGTGATTCAAATTTGTTTGGTTTTTTAGAGACTTTAGGTGGTTTGCTTTGAGATTTTACTTTGTTTGCGTGTGCAGTAGTTAAAAGTTTTTAACTGTGGCGGAATTACCGAGACAGTCCCGTCGATTTCGGGGCAAGTCTCCTGAGGTTGTTTCTATAGCTGAATTGTTGAGAAAATCCCGTAGACTTCGGGGTGAACCTCCTCAAGACGTCCCAAGTCATTATGAAGGTTTAAAGGTCCTTGTAACTCCTAGTGGCAGTAAAATAGGTTCACCTGAAGAAGGAGAATCGTCATTCGTAGTCCATCCAGATTACCAAGGTCTAGAAACAGGTTATAATCCTGAAGCAGTTGTAGTTTCCGAGCTTGCTGGTAGTTTTTCATCTACTAGTGATATAGGTGAAGAACCTGAAGTATCTGAACCTGTTACTCCAACTTATAGTGCTCCAGATTCACCTAGGGTAGAAAGAGTCATCACTGAAAATCTTCCTGTTGGTTTGATAGCTATTGAAGAACTTGCTCTAGAGGAAGAATTAGGCGTATCTATCCTTGAAGATCAACCTACTACTGATCTAAGAGAGCGTGAATCTATCTTTTACAGTCCTCCTAGAAGTACTACTTGGTACCTTTCGTTAACCAATTATTTAGACAACTCAGGGATAAGTTTTTCTCCACCTCGTACTCCTTTTCCACCTGGAGGTATTTATACTCCTGTAAATATGTCTGGTCAATCGTCCGTGTTCACTCAATCTCCTGAATCTTTCTTGTACGGCGGTCCTTCTGTTCCCTCCGGGTATCAGTCACTTTCTGGTACCTTTGCGGGGGCATCTCCTCAACCCATTGATCATGGGTTATTAGCTGGAAACAATGGTAATAAACCGTTGGGTGTAGGGGACATTTACATGATGTCAGGTTCAGTTCCCAGTTCTCAACCTCAAGGTGGCCAATTACCGCCTGGGGGGCAGGCTTAATTAACACCTAGGGGGCAACCTCAATTAACGCCTGGGGGGCAACCTCAAGGTACACAAATTGCGTCTGGGGGGCAACCTCAAGGACAGTATGTACCCATAGTACAATACATGCCTCAAGGTCAACCCCAGCCTCAATATGTACCCTAGGGTAACCCTCAGTATCAATATTTACCTCAAGGGTATCAACCTCAAGGGTATCAACCTCAAGGTCAATACTCGAGTCAAGGTTATCAACCACCTCAAGGTCAGTCATATGTTCAAGGTATGGGAAATGTGCCTTTCAGTTATCAATCCTATCCTCAATCCGGTTATGGATCTCAGTATCCTCAACCTGTTACGGGTCAATACCCCGGAATGATAGTGTGGGATCCATCACAAGGTCAACAGGTGTTGTAGCCAAGTATACAGTTGTTACCTCAAACTGGACAACCCGTAGTTTCTGGTTCACCCCAGCAACCGCAACCTGTCCAGTCAAATATTCAAACTTCTGTAACTTCGGTAGTTACGCAGCCGCCAATTGCACCTAGTACTCCATCTCAAACGACTGCTACAACTACCGCAACATCTACCGCACTTACTTCTAGAGTATCGACAGCTCCGGTTTCTACTGTCTCTGCAACCACTCCTCAGACTTCTTTACCATTGTCTAGATCTACGATTCAAACCACGGTCCAGATGCCTGTAGGGCAGCCTGGTTTAAGTACTGTTGTAACAAGTCAACCTCAATTTACCTATCAACAGTACCAGGGATAGTACCAATTCGGTCCTGCTGTCCAACAGTCGGTTTACCAGTATCAACTGTATCCTGGGTACACTTATCAACAACCTCAACAACCCCAGTACGGTCCGGTTAATCCTGGTTTTCCAGGAGGATAAAATATCCCGAATGCGATTCCTGTTCCAAGTTATCCTGGATATCCTCCTCCTGGGACTGGTCTTGTGACCCAAAGTTTTAGGGATCCTAATCGGCAATTACCATTTATCGCAACTTTGGATTTACCAGACTTGACGCGCCTAACGAACGATCCAATACAATATCTTCCGTTCTGGCCGCCAATGCCAAATAAGTTGCCCAATGATATACCCAAGTTCGATGGTAAGTCTGGAGAGGATCCGTCCAATCACGTGATGACTTACCACCTCTGGTGTGCTTCAAATTCCATCTCGGATGATTCGATCCGCTTACGTCTTTTCCAGCGTATGCTCATTGGTCTCGCGGCCAAGTGGTACACTTAGTTACCACGGGCCTCTTTTTACAATTTTAGTCAGTTAGCTACCTCGTTCCTAACTCATTTTCAGTTGCCGGTCAGATACGATAATGGCACAGAGCTATTAACTTCATTAAAACAGTCGACCTCCACTTATATTTCTGATCATATACATGAATGGAGACGTCGACGGCGATTAGTGAAAGTTTTTATTCCGGACCAAATCTTAGCTGAATGGTTTGTAAAATCATTATTACCGAAGATTACTGAAGATGTAGCTAAGGCTGGAGTAGTTACTGAGGAGCAAGTCATTGCTCAAGCCCAGTACCTTGACTTAGTTTACACTCAGTCGGGTACGTTGCACGAGAAGATCCCGGATCTTCCTAAGTCGAATCAAATCACTGCTGCTCCTTCGGGGTCTCATGCTGCTGATGGCATGATTGGTACGGTGAATACTAAAAGTAAGAAGAAATCCTCAAAGAATTCTTCTACAATAATAACCTTACCAGACTCCCCGACAGGAGAGTCTTCTCCTGAAATTACCGCCGACATTCACGCTGTAGAGTCATCTACGGCTAAATCAAAAAACAGTGGTAAGAAGAAAGGCAAGAAGAAGGATAAAGCAGACAAGGCTCCAAAGGAGAAAAAAGAGAAGTTGGAATCTAACGACGAAAAGCGCAAACCTCGCTATCCTTTTTTAATTTGTGAAGAAGATCATTTCACAAGAGATTGCCCTCATCGGGCGGAGGTTGTGAAAATTGTTAAAGGTTCCCCAACTCCTGATGTTTTGAAAGATCCATTTCCAAAGCAGGAGAGTAAAATGATAGGTTCTTCCTCGAGTGCCAGTGAAGAACCCATATTGGTGATGTCTCATGTACGGATTGCAGCTCGATCACAACATTATGGTAGTAAAAGTCCTGTTGATCGATCGAAAGAAGCAGAATCTTCTCGTTTAAATCCATCAACCTCAACTCCCGGTTCCGATTCACTACAGATCGAGAAACCTAACCCTGACTTAGTAATAAAATCGCCCGCCAAGGGTGTACTTCGAAGGTCTGCTTTCAATCCACATGTGAGAGCGGCCCAGAATTACAACATTGTTGAGGATTTAGCTGTTTCACCTTCTGCAATGTTGGCTTTAGAAGTGCTGCAATCATGCCTAGCACAAAGAAAATTACTTTTGTCGGCTATAGGAGCTGTTGACATTCAGGACCCGAACCTGATAATCTTTGATCTAGAAAATAGTACACCGCGTCTCCCTCATCAGATGGCTTTCCAGATTCCAGCGATAGTCAAAAACAGGCCAATTCATCGGACTGTAGTTGATGAAGGAGCTTCTACGTGTATTATGTCGATTCAGTGTTGGAGATCGCTTGGTTCTCCTTCACTGAACCAATCCCTGACGATTCTTAAGGCCTTTGATGGCCGTGGGCTCCATCCGTTTGGCATTTTACAGGATTTTCCTATAGGGGTTGAAGGAAAAACCGTTAGTCTAGATGCGAAGGTGGTTGATGCCCCTCTGGACTACAACCTTCTTTTGGGTCGAAGTTGGTCTTACGCTATGACAGCGGTCGTGTCATCGGTTTTCAGAGTCATAAAGTTTCCACACAATGGTAAAATCGTGATGATAGACCAGCTGGGTATATCATCCGACCCAGCCTCTTCAGAGAGTATCCAGCATGTCGGTAAAACGACTATCCCTTACAAGGATGTTGGTGTAGGATTTGTTAAAGATTCCGGTTTTCTGGGAACTTTTCCTTCCCCTCCAATCAACGCAAACCCTTCATTCACAACCATTCATATGATTACTTCAGACACTATTATCTATGATGATCCTTGGATTGTCCCATCTGAATCCGAGATAGACTCATTCAGTAATGCAATGCCTTTGAATCCATATGAAATTGCTTATGAGGCCGTGCAGTCTTTTTCCGACTCAAGTTCAACCCAAATCGACCAAATGAATGTGGTCCGTGAGGAATCACTTTTCACATCGACCTCAGAATGGATAACGTTTCCTGAAGATGTGTCATCTGACGAACAACTTCGCGAAATCCGAAGTGTAGATGATCTACCATGGGAAGATCTTCATCATCGATCTTCGTTTTTACTTGAGGGTGATGACTTTGAAAATGATTTTTCATCAATTTTTACAGTTGAATATGTCAAGGACGCTCAGAATCCCATGAAACATCCTGATTCAGAGTTGAATTTGGGAAACATTTCCCAAACTATTGCCATTGACATTTCAGTCAAAACCGGAATTATTGAGAACATTCATATAGGTGCCTTGTGTACAGATGAAGAAATTCAAACATACAAGGTCCTATTTCAAGAATTTCGTGACGTGTTTGCCTGGTCCTATGAGGAAATGCCAGGAATTGATCCCTCCATTGTTGTTCATGAAATCAAGACCTACCTGGACGCTAAACCCGTTCGGCAACGTCTGCGTCAGATACACCCTAGGAAAGCAGCTGCGATTAAAGCAGAAGTCGAGAAGCTGTTGAAAGCAGGTTTCATTTATCCGATCCCGTTAACGAATTGGGTATAGAATATTGTTCTGGTTAACAAGAAACAAGGAACAATAAGAATATGCATCGATTATAGGGATATAAATCGTGCTTGTCCAAAAGACAACTATCCCACGCCCTATATCGATCAAATAATTGATGATTGTGCCAGTAGTGAAATATTTTCCTTCATGGACGGTTTTTCTGGTTACAACCAAATCAATATTCTACCTGCCGATCAACCAAAAACGGCTTTCATTTGTCCCTGGGGGACATTTGCTTACTGCAAATTACCTTTTGGACTTAAGAATTCCAGAGCCACTTTCCAACGGGCAATGTCTTACGCGTTTCATGACATCAAACACATTGTGCAACCGTATCTCGATGATTTGCCTGCTCATTCTTTACATCGAGTTGATCACCTTGTTCACTTATGCGCTATTTTTATGAGGTGTAGGCATTATCGAATTTGGTTGAACCCACACAAATGTGTCTTCTGCATAGAAGTGGGACGATGGCTAGGATTTGTCATTTCAAAAGCTGGTATCCGCGTTGATCGCTCGAAGGTCGAAGCTATCATCAAATTGCCTCCTCCTTCGAGTTTGCGCCAACTCCAAAGTTTGTAGGGAAAAGCAAACTTTTTATGTCGATTCATTCCTAACTATGCTGAGCTTACAAAGGGTTTCACACAGTTGTTGAAACAAAATGCACAATTCTCTTGGGATGAGATAGCTCAGAAATCTTTTGATGCACTTAAGCACGCGGTGACCCATGCACCATTGCTGCATCCTCCCAACTACAACCAGGACTACTTTTTGTATCTCACCGCCTCCCACTCCACCATTGGAATGGTCTTAGTTCAGGAAGACGAATTCGGAATGTAACATGTGATATATTATCTTAGTAGGACGTTAAATCCCACTGAGCTAAAATATTCACATGTGGAGAAATTGGCCCTGGCAGCTGTTCAGGCTGTCCAACGTTTTCGTCATTACATTCTTCTCCGTAAAACTACAGTGATTTCGGATTGCAACCCTATGATCTATATTCTGACTAAGCAATTGCTAGGGGGCAAGTACTCCAAATGGATTGTTATCCTGCAGGAGTTCGATTTGGAGTTCGAAAAGTCCAAGTCTAAGAAATCCTTAGTTTTTGCGGAATTGATGTGTGACTTCCCTCGTGCTGACACGGAAACTGTGGCAGAGGAGCCCATTGCGGACGAATCTTTGTTTCTTATCAGCACTTTAGATCCGCGGTATGGGGATATAATTGTCTATCTCCAAACCCAATCCTTTCGGCCCGAAACTTCAAAGTCGGAACGTCGGAAAATTCGATTCCAGTCCCAACAGTACAAAATTATTGGAGATACTCTTTATCGTCGTGGGGCGGACTTGGTTTTTCGTCGTTGCTTAACTCATGAAGAGGCAAAAATGGTTCTGAATGACTGTCATTCTGGAGCATGTGGCGGTCATATGTCTGGGTATGCCACAGCTCAGAAGGTGTTGGGTGCTGGCTATTTCTGGCCATCCATGTTTAAAGATTGTATCATTGCGGTCCGGAAATGTCACAACTGTCAAGTGTTTGATCGCAAGAAGCGCGCACCACCTGCTCCTCTCCACCCTATAATTGCCGTTGGTCCTTTTGCTAAATGGGGTATCGATTTTATTACATGTAACCCTCACTCGGCCGGGGGGCATGCGTATATCATCCTTGCGGTTGATTATTTTACTAAGTGGGCCGAGGCGATGCCTACATTCGAGGCAGATGGCAAGACAGCAACAATTTTCGTATTCAATCATATTATTGCTAGGTTTGGTGTCCCACAAGCGATAATCACTGACCATGGGCGCCATTTTCGAAACATTATGATGACAGAACTTACAAGCCAGCTTGGTTTACGCCATGATAGTTCTACTCCTTATTATCCTCAAGCAAACGGTTTGGCTAAATCCATCAACAAAGTTCTAGTTATCATGATCCGACGAATCATTGGTATTCATCGGTCGAATTGGCATAACATGTTATTTTCAGCGCTTTGGGCATACCGAACCTCAGTGAAAACATCAACAGGGTTCACTCCTTTCCAACTAGTTTATGGTTTGGAAGCAGTGTTGCCCATTGAATGCGAAATCCCATCACTTCAAATGGCTATCGAATTACTCCCAGCTACTTCCGAAGAGGATAAGCATCTGTTATACTTAGCTAAATTAGATGAGACTCGACGTGATGCTGCTTTGGCAATCGAGACTCACGCAAAAAGAATGAAAGCTCAGTATGATCGTAACGTGACCCCTCGTAATTTTTTGGAAGGAGACCTAGTGCTATTATATGATCAAGCTAACAATAAGTTAGGTGCTGGAAAATTCGTTCCCATGTGGCATGGGCCCTACATTGGCAAGCGAAAGCTAGCAAAAGGGGCCTATGAGCTGGTAGATTTTGATGGGGACTCTTTGGGTAAGCCCAGGAATGGACTTTACCTAAAGAGGTATTATGCTTAAATGGTGGGTATGGAGATTCAGTTAGTTTAGTTAGGTTAATTTTTCTTTCTAGCTAGTGTGTTTTGTTAGTTTAGACAGTGTGCTTAGCTTAGAGAGTGTGTTTTTCGTCGTTATTCTGGCTTATCTTGGTTTTACTCTTAATATTGCAGATGTCGACGCCTCTCCAAACGTACATTGGATTTGCTGATGGTGCTTGTCGTAGTACATGGAATATCTCTTCCGCAGCTTGGGTTATCTATTCGCCCTCTGACGAGTTAGTTTCTATGCATGGGGTGAGCCTCGGTCAAACAACAAACAACATTGCAGAATACAGTGCAGTGATTGAATTATTATCTGAATCTATTTCATTTGGCATTCGGAGTTTGATAGTGAGGTTAGATTCTGAACTCGTTGTATTACAGCTTAACAGAGTCTATGCCATTAGAAATCTAGTGTTATTAAGATTGTTTTTGAGGGTGCGTCTCTTGGAACGTGAATTTGATTACATTGAATATCAGCATATTCCAAGGTCTTTAAATACATTAGCAGATGCAATGGCATCTCGAATGTTAAATAGACATTTGTAACAATCATAAATGTAAATTTATAAACATTTCATCGCACATGTTTAACAAAATAAGCCGGTAATAATGATATATATAAATATGAGTGTGTCAAAATATATACATCGTCTTCGATCATAGGTTGAAAAACACCTTATGATCGACAAAAATGATAAGTACAAAAAACCAAAAATGTCACATGTGTCTACAAAAAGTGACTATCCAATCACTCGTGGTGCTCTCTATATGAGACCACTGCCCGCGCTACCCTACACAGGAACCTCCTGAAAGGTCCTGGGACTGCGACCACATAGCGCTGAAGTCGGATAGGAATATCGTCTATAGTCGTCTCTGGTATGCCCGCCGTGAGACGCTCTAGGTCCTGTTCCAGCTCGGCTAAGGTCTCTGCGGCCGCATCCTGTGGGGTTGGTGCTGGTGCAACTGGTACTCTTCTCTCAAAAGCCCGGAGATTGGCCGGACGCCGTGGGCCTACATCTGCATTTTGAAAATTTTTTGCTGTCAGTTTTGAGACGATATATAAAAACAAAAAAAAAAGTAGATAATTTAAAAACTTGTGAAAAATGTACCTCTGTCGTCCCATTGTTCTCCCTGTGGAAGAACCATGTCCGGATCATTGCGAAAATCTACTTCGGCATAAGGAAAATCCTGAATCGCAAAGACCTGGCTCTCCAACCAGTGAAAGTAACCCACAGGAAATCGGACAACTCCCGCTCTGTCATCAGGATGTCGGGCCATTACCGAAACCCATCGCGTCAACTTAGGCTCCCAAGGAGGCCCAGCTGGAACAGTAAGATGCTGGGGGATCAGCATTGGAACTCTCTCTAGGGCAAAGCTCACAACTAAAGGCCCATATCCAAAGGTCTTCAATTGTCCATTCTTTGCCCTAGTCTATTGGCCTTTCATATTGGCCAGCACAGCATCGCACCAGTTGAAAATGGTGCCTCGGAAGAAATCTATAGCCATCCGTATTTGGGAACCAGTGGCTATGTGCAAAGCGGCAGCACCGCAAAGTTTGGTAACTGTAAAGGCAACTACCATAAGTTCAGGTCGGGATATGTATTTGATTTCTATCCCCTTCTCCTTGTTCTGATTGTTGCACCACTCTAGCCGGAGACTAGCAAGGGATTGGCCACCCGGCCTAGTCCCGAATAGAGACAGTTGCTCGGCCCTGTTAGGCAAGCTAGTGAGAAAATATATTTCAGAGGGCTCTATCTCGAGCTGGTGTTCTCCGATGTAGAAACATTGATCCTGAATGTTCCACCTTTCAACCAGCCACTCTAAGAATGGCACCTGGGCCCTCATGCCAGGAACGGCCCAGTACTTGTAAAGACCGCATGCCTTTAAAGCATCAATGGAAGGTTGATGACCTATTGCGGCCAAATCGACATCTTCGTGTTCTCTTTCACGCCAATCTAGCATGGTGGGCAATCTACACACCAAAAAACATTGATTAGAATTCATTAAATCAAATTTTGATGGTTAGGTTTTGAGTTTGGGTTTTGAAAATCCGCTTTGCGCGGAGTACGCACCCCGGGTTCAGAAAACAGAGTGTGGGTACGCAGCTGTTTTGAAGGTGGGCTGCGTACTCCGACCATTTTCCCATATACGAAAATGTCGGGGTACGCAAGTCACCCATGGGGCACCTGCGTCCCCCGAAAAGCGGACTCTAAAACCCCAACCCCTCCAAAAAAATCAAACTAAAACTTAAAACGGAATTCTAAACAGATGAAATTGAAGAGGAGGATGTTGTGAAATACCTGAAAGAGACGGCGCTCGATTCCGACGGTCGGATTCTCCGCAAAGTCCACGGGAAGTTTCTTGCCAAAAGCCCTTTTCTCACCCTCAACAGTAAAATGGTAAAAATGACATGGTAAAAAGTCTTTTTATAGGTTTTTTGGATAAATGAATGCTAAGTTTGTTTATTTTTCACCATGAAAGGATGTTTTTCAATGTATTTTTTCCCATCTTAAACAGGTATGAGTAATGTGTTGTTTTTGTGTAGGACAAAAGGACTTTAGGGTAAAATCATCATTTTTCACGAACCAAGACATCAGAGTCATCTTTTAAGCCCTTTTCTGACTCCTAAAACATGAAAAGATTGCCGAGCATTTCTTTTACACTCGTTAAAATGGAATTAAAAGACGGTCCTCTTACAACCCTTTTCTGACCGTAAAAACACGAAAAGATTGCCAGATTTTTGTCGTTTCAAATTCGATACTGGAAATAAAACGACATGCCTCTGATTGCTTTTTACTTTTCAGGTCAAAGGCATTAATCATGAAAGTACTCCTTGGTCGCAAGATCAAGCGGTTCTCTCAGGTATTATTTTATACTTTTTTGGGCTTGGGAGACACAAATATACAAAAAAGTTCACCTTGGAGTCTTCTTTAGTTTTTTCAGACTCTCTAAAATTGAAAAACGCCGAGTTTCTCCTATACTGGACTCGTTAAAATTTCACAGTAAAGGACCTGTTTGATTACAAACAGGAACGGACCACTCCTTCTTAGGGTCCGAATCTAAACTAAGTTGGACTCATCCAAAGGATGAGCTTATAATCAAGCATATGTTATCCTCCTCAAGCTTGTAAAAAATAAAGAGGTACTTGCCAGAAATGGTGGGGGAAAAGAGAGAAGAATGAACCTATTTGTTATCTTTTGTTACAGAAGAACCTTATCACCGCTCTTGAACACGACATGTTTCATTCACCTGGGTTGGGAAATCCTTTGCCTTAAGGCTGATAAAACCACTTTGAAAGTCTTCAACCGTTTCTGGTTATTAACTTTGGGTCAATCATCACCAAGCCATTTGTCGTGTCGTTATGTGTTCAAGAGGTCTCTGCAAATAAACCATTCATATGCAAAATACTTGTCATCCATTTGACCATCCCTGAGTCAGTCCTTACAACAACATTTCTTCAACTTGAACAATGATTTCGTGTTGTGGGCTTGCCTGCAACGGGTCGCTTTCTATCGACATCAGCACATTATCTAGAAAGATGACTTAGAAATCGTCAGTACCTTGAAGTCTGCATGCATCAATGGCAGGTTTCTCGCCTTTGACGACAGTTTACATCATTGACTTTCGATCAAAGGATTCCGTGACGTGTTCGACATCAACCCATTCATTCACATTTCATGGATTGTACTGGGTACTTTGGGAACCATTGACTGGTAATCAAGTGGTTTCTACCATGTTCGACATCAACTCATTTATTCGCATGGATAGAATTGTACCAATTCAGGAAGTAGAGATAAAGACCCTGGATCTAGTTTCCACCATCCAGGCTGCGAGGAGTTTTGTATTCATTATATAGTAGACTAACCATAAACAGATGGCTGCGTCCATACTGTGTCTACAAAAGTCTACCATTGTGATGTACTGCAAAATCATTCTTGTATCAGAGCAGTAGTTAGGTTGTTAGTTAAAGTTTTCAATCTGAGTATGGGAATGCCTACCTCAGCGATGATATCATCTTATATATGTATTTTGTGTTGAATATTTGCAGGTTCTGATCGAGCTCTCCGCAAGATACTCCTTGAAATGACAAAGTACTTCACCCTTCCTAGATCATATAAAACCCTAATCTACTACAGGCTTCGCACTTTAGGGGGCAATCTGTTACACTAAAAATTGTCACCATGACTATTTGCAGTTAGTATGGCTCAATCCACTGTCATACTATCCTCCTTGGCATGTCTCATGCCTCTGCTCTTCATGTCAAACTTCAAGAAAGAGAGAAAAGTCATTTAAAGTCAATTATCTCTGGTACGCAGTTTCTCTTAGTCTTACATGCGTGTACGCAACCCAAGTTCACAATGCCTGCGTACTTGTACGCTCTGTATGTAAAGGGGTGGGTGCGTACCCCTGTAAAGGTCAAAAGGCGCGAGTTTCATCTTAAAAAAGTTACTTGTGGTCATTTCTAGAGTCTTTTAGAAGCTTGTTTGACGTGTATGAAGCGCCTCCAGATGGTTCATGTATCCCTACCAAAGAGGAACTTATCCCATCAAGAGGGGATCTATCCCATCCAAAGAGGGGCTTATCCCATTGATGGTGGACCTGAATAACTTCCTCTAGAGCACTATAAATACAGGCATTGGGCCAAAGGGAGAGGAGGTTGAAAGCTGAACATTCCTAAGGGTAGATGCTGCTGGAATTAGGACTTCCTTGTAGAAGCTTGTGAGGAGAGATTACCATCTTTTCTTGTTTCATTTGGAAGCGGGTGAGCTGATCAGAGTAAAGGAGAACTCTTGTGGACCCTGGGAAGGACCTGCACAACACCAAGGCTCAGGTTGTAATGGTTGCTTTTGTTACCTTTTAATACAAATTAGTCCATTCTTCTTAACAATTTGTTATTTATGAGTTGTTTCATATACTCCTTGGTCTATATGTTAAATATGTTTTATTTTATGTGATATTCAGGTGCTATTTAATCGTTTGATTGTTAGTGAATGCAGGTTTCGAAGGGAAGGAGGAGCTCATCCGGATCAACGAAGCTGGACTACTACAACAGCGTTGGATTACAGGTAGGATCTAAACACTTGATTTCTCATATTGTAAAGGCATATTTAATGAAGGATTGCTCGTATTTGTCTTGTTTGTAACTAGAAAGTCTTAGGCTTCTAGGGAGGTCGGTTGTGTCCGCACTAACGACTCTTTCCGTATGACAGTGCACATTAAATTTCTCTGTTAAGATGCAAGTTTGCATGTGATTCTTTTCATACATCTATAAGTGAAAACATCTTGGATAAACTGGTATCAAAGTAGGGCTTTTTAGATGTGAATTTCATGCTAACAAGAAACATGCTTCAAAGAGGCGAAGGGGAACTAGAACCTCTCAATCTAGAGGTAGGGCATGCACCTTAGAGAAGAAACATGGTTGAAGATGAAGCTCATATTAAAGAGGAGCACAATTTCAGAAAGACTTTCCATTCAATGGAAAAAAATATCAGTTAGTTGGTTCTAAGACTGGAAAAAGCAGAGGAGAGAAATCCAGAACGACAAGGTTCAGCACATGAGAATGGAGGAGAAGAACCCCCTCCTTGTCCTTCTGGGATTGAAGGTTCTTCCTCCTCTCACCAGCATAATCATAGAAATTTGAAGGATGCATCTAAGAAACCCTTCTTTAAATTAGATGTTAAATTTGATCTTCCTATATTTAATGGTGAAAGTAACATAGAAAAACTTAATAATTGGATTAGGAAGATTGAGGTTCACTGCAAGATTCAGCAGATTGTGGAGGACGAGGTAAAGATCTAGCGGGCCTCTCTATGGCTGAGCAATACCGCTCTTGTTTGGTGGGAGAGAAAATTGCAGAGTAGTAAGAATGTGGGTAAGCTCTTTTCCTCATGGCCTAATTTTACTTCTGCGTTAAAGGAAAATCTTTATCCCTTAGGATACAAGCAGAAAGCTTTGATGAATTGGCAATATTTAAGGCAAGGCAAAGGGTAGGATGTTCAGAGTTTTACGGAAGAATTTAGGAAGCAAGCATTGAATTTGGGTATTGCACTTGATACACCTGAAGTTGTGACTAAGTATATAGGCTCATTGTATAGCTATATTAGGCATTCATTATTATTGTTTGAACCAACCACTATTGATGCAACTAGTGTAAAAGCAATTCACATTGAGAACAGGGGCAAGAAGAAAGAGATGATCCATCCAGAAAGCCACTGTTCAAACCTCCCAATGGAAAATCCAAAGTGAAATAGAAAGGGAAGGAGAAGAAAACAACAGTAGCCAGAGAAGGTGAGCGGCCTTATTGCAATCAATGCTAGAAATAAGGCCACGATGACGATCACTATTGGAAGCAGCACCAGAAAAGCGTCCAAAGAGGTATGCATGAAAAGGGAAGTAGAAGACAGTGACAACAGCCTAGCAAGACCTTGGATCAGATTCGAGAGATTAAGCGATGATCACAACAGTAGGAACAAAAGGTACTCTTACACATCCTGTTAATTCTAAATTGCATGAAGGCACTAGTTCTGTAGATGAGTCGCTTTTGAATGACTGAAAAAGAATTGAATTATTTCATATCAGAGTTGTAGTAAATCATAGCAAAGTTGAAACTCTGTTTGATACTGGGTCTCAAGCAAACTTAATTGCAGAATCCCTGGTAAAGAAGCTTGGCTTAGAGATAAAAACAACACTTGAAACCTTACCCGCTGGGATGGATACATGATAAACTGAAATTGAATGTAACCCAATAGTGTAAAGTCAAATTTCTGATTGTGTCTAAGCTAGTAGACAAAGTAGAGATGGATGTAATACCATTGGATATCTATGGCATGGTGTTGGGGAGACCATACCTGCATGATAGAAAGGGAGTCTTTTTTCGTCATGAGAACAATATCAAATCACCAAGGATGGGATAGAATATATAGTGAGGGCACATCAAAATAAAACTAATGCCAGCCCTATAAGCGCTGGACAAATGAAAAGACTGGTGAATTCTAGTAAAGGATGCATGGTTATGGTTGTAAGGGAGAAAGAGAAAAAATTTGCTGATACGTTCCAGGGCTGCAATAGGGAGGATAAATAGGAATTGACTGAATTTATTTCTAATTATGAAGAGTTGTTTCAGGAACCGAAGCGATTTCCTCCAAAGAGGGAAATCCAACATGAAATCCATTTACAGCATGATGCCCGTCTACCAAATATTGGCATGTGCAGGATGTCGGCGATTGAAATGGAAGAAATCAAGAGACAAGTGCAGGAATTTTTGGATCAAGGCATCATCAGGCTAAGCACCTCTCTGTGTGGTTCACCGATTGTTTTAATGCCATAGAAAGATGATGGCTGGAGGATGTGCGTGGATTACTGCGTGCTCAACAAGATAACAGTGAAAAATAGCTATCCCCTCCCACTCATAGATGATTTGTTAGACCAATTAAAAAATGTTGTTTATTTTAGAAAGTTGGATTTGCACAGTGGCTATCACCAGGTCAGAATTACAAAGCAAGACGTGTGGAAAATCACCTTCAAGAACAAGCAAGGGTTGTTCGAATGGATGGTGATTCCATTTCGGCTTTGCAACGCTCCAGCCACCTTTATGCGGATTATGAATGATATATTTCACCCTTTCATTGATGATTTTGTTCTTGTATATCTAGATGATATACTTGTCTTTAGTAAGAGTTGATTTGAGCATGTGTGTCATGTAATGAAAGTGCTTGATGTATTGAATAAAGAAAAACTCTTTGTAAAATTGTCAAAGTGTGAGTTCGGGAAAACCTCTTTGGGTTACCTAGGTCATATTGTTGGTCATGGTCAGTTAAAAATTGATCCCTCTAAAGTTGAAGCAATTGTAAATTGGTCTAAACCTACTAGTGTAACTGAGGTCTGTAGCTTTCAAGGTGCAGTTCAGTATTGGAAGAGATTTATTGCTAATTTCTCTGTTATTGCAGCACCTTTGCACACATTGACAAGTGTGAAACAGGTCTTCCAATGGGGAGGAAGACAACAGAAGTCCTTCGAAACAGTGAAGGAAAAGATCAGCACCGTGCTAGTCTTAGCCTTACCGATCTCCAATAGCCATTTGAGATTGAAACTGATGCCAACGGTTATGCCATGGGAGCTATACTGATGCAACAAAAGAAGCCAATTTGTTACTATTTTGAGAAGTTTTCTCAAGCTGTGATAAACTATCCCACCTATGACAAGGAACTTTATGCCTTGGTGCAGAGTGTGAAAAAGTGGAAACACTACCTGATCGACAAGGAAACCATTATTCATACAGATCATCATCCCTTGCAATACCTTTAGTCACAAACCAAGTTGCAACAATCTCGTCATTTCAGGTGGATGGGATTTCTTCAATAGTTTCATCTGGTAATAAAGTATAAGAAGGGCACTAGCAATAAAGTGGTTGATATGCTATCTCGCCCTCCTATTTCTACTTCTCTTATTTTGTAGAATGCTTCATTATCTTTTGAGAGTTATGTTGAACAATTGCTAATGATGATGACCTTAAAGAGGTTTATGCAAAAATAACCCATGGTTCACAGGTGGACAACTATCACTTACATGCGAAATTGTTGTGTCACCTTGGTAAATTATGTATTCCCATAGGGGAAAGAATACATGTAATTCGAGAGGCCCACACCTACCTTATGTTTGGACACTTTGGTGTTGAAAAGACTTTATGTCATGTAAAAAGATTTTGGTTTTGGGCTCATATGAAAAACATTGTGACTCGCTATGTAAAGGTTTGTGTGATGTGTTATGTTTCAAAGCCCTCCAATAGAAAACTTGGGCTCTACACACCACTCCCTATTCTGAGTTGTCCTTGGGAAAGTGTGTCAATGGACTTTGTAGGAGGTTTACCTTTGTCTGGGAAGGGTCACAACTATTTGTTTGTCATCGTTGATCGTTTTAGGAAGATGTGTATTCTTATGCCTTGTAAAAAGCAGATTATTGTCGAGCAGACTGTTGCTCTTTTCTTTCAACATGTTTGGGTCCACTTTGGATTACCCACATAAATTTTGTTTGATCGAGACTCTTGATTTCTTAGAGATTTTTGGACCAGCTTATGGAGGATGATGGACACCAAATTGAAAAGAAGCATGGCATTTCACCCGCAGATTGATGGACAAACAAAGGTTGTAAACCGTACCATGGTACACTTATTACGAAGCTATTGTGGGAAACATCCCAAGTTGTGGGATGAGCATCTCCCCTATGTACATCATTCCTACAACCGAGCAGTGCATTCATCTACGCAATGTTCACCATTCGAGACATGTTTTGATTACCTACCAAAGGACCCTTTTGATATGGTCTTTGGAAGGGAAGATGGCAACGATGGATGTAATGATAGGGACAAAGCTCATTAGTTCATTCAACGAATCCAATTGATTCACCAAGTAGTGCAGGAGCAGTTGGAGAAAAGTCAAGCCCGTTACAATTCTCGTCATGATAAACACCAAGTCTACCATCAATTCCAAGTGGGTGACAAAGTGTGGTTCCACATCAGCAAAGACAGGATGAAGGGAGAAGGAAAGAAGTTGCGACCAATTCGGTATGGACCATTCGCTATTTTGGAGAAGATTGGGAACAATGTCTTTTGTCTTGACTTGCCAGTATATATGTAGATGTACTCAGTAGTGAATGTGGAGAACCTAAAGCTGTATGAACCACCTTTGATCATGGACACTGATAAGGTGTAGACAGTTCCTACAGCCGATGATTTTGCACCAAAATATCTCATTGAGTTGCCTGAAGACATCACCCACGAAAGAAGAACCAGGACTTCCTAACGAGGAGATGTAGAATACCTTTGAGTTGGTTTCAATGGAATGCACCCCAGCAAAGCTCGATGGCTGGAGAAAGAGAAAGTGATTGAATAATTCCCTCATTTTCCAATTGACTAATGAAAAGCTTTTGGCGGTCCAAAAGATCCTTAATGGGGAGGATTGATCCAATTGGATCTTCAGATAAAATGTCATGGAAAATCTTAGAATCAAAGTGCTCAGAATGAAGTCAACTTAGGACCAGAGCGTAGATCTCGTCATCCTGATTCCAATGGAATGAACAATACTTTAATCTAAGTCCAGGTGATGAAGTTCTCGCAAAAGGAAGGATGCTATGTTCCTTAAGGAAATGAGGATTTTTCATTTAAAAATGGGATTTAAGCCTTAAAGGCAAAATCGCAATTGGAGGATTCATGGAAGTGGACTTAAGAATGGTGCAGTGGAACCCCCGATCACTGATCTTCGATTAAGTTGGATCAGCAACTAGAGGGCAATCAGGTTAGAGAAAGGACTTATATATATATCTATATATATATATATATATATATATATATATATATATATATATATATATATATATATATATATGTATATATATCGGCAAGCAGGTAGAGAGATCGATGATAAAGCAATCGGTGGGATCATTATTGGCGATCATAGGCAGGGACATCAGACCATTATGTGAGCAAGATGCTGATGCAATCGGCCGACGTTGATATCAACAATCAATGATCGGCGGTTGGCATTTCCTCGATTATAGGACCTTAGAGACAACAATACACCGATTGTGATATTGGGCCCGAACCCAATAAGAACATAGGCTTGATTTAATGTGCTTTGAAGTCTGGGTAAATGGTTTTTGGTCGGATTTTTAGTTTTTTTCGGGATTTTTAGAGTCTTATCACCTCAATGATAAAAGACTGTTTTATTGGTTGGTTATGCCCACCAATCCTTCCATGCCACTGACCTCTATTGTGAACTAGACAGCCCAATTTAAAGGGATTTTGTCCAAAAACCCATTATAAAAGCACGATAGATGGAAAGAGTGTGGACGAGGAATTTTTGCAGCACATTGTTTCATTTGGCAGGAGGCCGAGAGTGCATTTTGTCTATTGGGACAAGTTTCAGATGTTTCAACCCCTTTTAGTGCCATGTACACTTTGATGTTGTCCACTTCTCCATTTGAGGCATCTATCTCATAGAAATATTTCAGATTGGAGGCATAAGCCTCTTGTATGCAGTTGATGATTGTAAATCCTTTTCTTTCATGCCATTTAATATAACAGCCTCCCCATTGTTTAGCTGGGCCCGGAGACGTAGTCTGAATTGGACGAACTCTGTTATCAAGCTTTGGTGTCTAGATTTTGTGCCTTTTATGTGTTTTCTTCTTCTTTTCTTGTGTGCACATTAAATTTCAGTGTTAAGCTACAACTTTGCATGTGATCCTTTTCATACATTTATAAGTGAAAACATCTTGGATCATGGGATAAGGTCTTATCTCTTGGGGTTGTTCTATCCTAATAGGGGAAAGGAGCCCAAATTGACTTCCTCTACTCTATCCAGCCCAACCATCTACCAGACTTCTGTTACGAAGCTTCTAGACATGGAAGCTTTGGCTCCTTATTTATAAAACCTTCCAAAAGAGGATCAGTGTGACTTGAAAAGGGATCAGTCACTCCGATTAGCATGAGGGCTACTTTTAATCTCTGTGAATCAGTGTGAGGAGGAAACTGGTCCATAGTGCCAGTCTTGTAAACTAGGATAAAAGGAAGATTCTTGGGAAATGATGCAAAGGGGAATGATTCTTCTCATGAAGATGAACATATTAGGAGTTTCTTCATGATGGGAAATCATGTCAGGTTCACTATAGAGGTCCTCCATGATCGCAGATGGGGAGTACAGGGATAATGAAAAAATTATATGTAACAGATGCCCCCTAAAGCATGAAGGCTGAACCAGAGTGGGGTTAAATACTTTATAAGTGGAAGGGAGGAACAAGAGTATGTCATTGGAAAACCTGCAAGCAGGCATAGATACATATACATCACTAAAAACTCTGAATAATGATACATGAATCGTGGTATGGATGCAACCATCTAGAGAATGATCATGTAAATGGATCCAAGGCATGGGCGTAGCCATCCAATAGAAAGGATCATAACAAAACCAAGGTATGGATGCACCCATCCATCTGAGGAAGACATTTATATCAACATGATCATGTCATATCGCCTCACAATCTAGCCTTGTGTAATATTAGCCCAGGGTCTTGCACTCCAAATGACCCGATCAAAGTACAAATCCTAAGATGTGAATGAATGTGTCAAGTCAAACATGCTAGGAATTTGCTTTATTACCAGTTAATGACATGAACCATTAACAAGCGCGAGAGAAACCACCAATAATGACAATGGTTGTCAAGGTACCAGTAGCATAGTTCACGGAATGTGAGTAAAGGAACTGATGTTGAACACCCGTGAAATCACCTCATGGAAAGCCAATGATGTGAGCTTGTCATCGAGTGTGAAGAACTTGCAATTAGGGCATGCGATCTCTAATGTACTTGAAGGGAGTCTCTCGGCTAGCTTCCTAGATAATGAGCTAAAGTCAACAGGAAGCGACCATGTCGAAGGAGGGCCATGATGTATCCCACATCATTGACATGAGACAAAGGGATGTGAATGATTTCAGATGATATAGAGAATCAGGAGTAAGTGTAACTACAGAGGGATTGACCCTTGAACATATAGGCAAAATGATTTCGGAGTTTGGCAGCTGTTGGATCCATATGATCAATGGTTAGCATGATGTTGCAGAGATGAAATGGAAGGGAAAAATGAGTGGCCCAACCCAGGAAGGTCAAATGAAAAGGAGGATATCCCAACCTGACACGAAGCAGAAAGTTTCATGTTCAAGAGTGAGTTGTCGACATAATTGATAGAATTTCCAAATTTTCCCCCACCATTTTTGGTAGGTACCCGAATTATTTTTTATCGCAATCTTGAAGGGGATAACATGTGCTTGCACTATAGATTCATCCTTTGTACGAATTCGACCTAGTAAGTTTAATGATCCCTAGGAAGGAGAAGCTCATGTTCGTCATGGCGATGAATCCAATGTCGTTTAATGTTTTAACGAGCGTGACAAATGGGTAACTTGGTATCTTTTTCATGTTTAGAGAGTTGGGAAAAGACACTAAAAAGAAAACTCCACATGGTCCCTTTTCATACATTTGTGTCTCTCGAGCCCGAAAAGGTAGAAAATGATACTTCAGAGAACCGCTTGACCATTTCAGTCAAGGAGTACCTTTTGCATATATAGCTCATCCTAGCTCGAAAAAGGGGTGAATGTATACTGGGTGAAGGATGTTTAGCAGCCCTTAACACATTAAAAATGATAAGATCTCGACAATCTTTTCGTGTTTAAAGGGTTGGAAAGAGCTTGAAAGAGGACCCCCCATTTTTATTCTCTTTAACGAGTCAAAAAGGGAAAAATACTCTGCAACCTTTTCATTTAATTTTTTTACGAGTCGAGAAAAGATCTTAAAGGTGACTCATCCTAGAGGAATGAGTGGTATAAAGGGTAGCAATTGGTTCCAGTTATGGGGAAACTACACAAAACACTGAAAGATCAATAGGCTAGCTAGAAAAACCACTCATTGTTGTGGTTACTCAGGAAAGGGTAAAAAAACCAAGTAAAAGCATATGATCAGCCAAAGAGATGGTGTTGATGGAACGAAACAACCAAGGCCTACCTAGCATAAATTAGCTGTTAAAAATGGCAATCATGAGATGTAAATTGGTCATGGGTTCATTTTTACACAAGCTTGAACCATGGAGAACTCTGCTTGGATTCGGTTTCATTTTTACACAAGCTTGAAATGAAAAACTATGCTTGTTGTAAGTTTGAATGCCCCTAGCGTAATGACTCAATCAAGGTACATGCCCCCAAAGCTTCATTTCAGTTGAATAGGTGGATGGAATGAAGGTTAATTTTTGAGATCTTGGAAAGACTCGACTTGGCTTTTACGATATCTTAATCAAAGACTTGATTTGGAAAAGTGATTTATTTAATTTGTTAACGAGGTTGACACAATAAAAGAACTATCCTCGAGACTCCTTGTTTCATTTTTGTGCGAACCTGACACAAGACAAGGAACTATGCTCTTACCCCTTATTTCATTTTTTAACGAGCTTGACACCAGACTAAGAACTCTACTATGATCCCTTGTTTTAGTTTTTAACGAGCTTGACACAAGAAAAGGAACTCTGCTCTTGACTCCTTGTTTCATTTTTAACAAGGTTGACACAAGACCAAGAACTATCCTCACAACTTTGTTCATGACCCATAAGATAACATGGCTCCTAAGAGGTCTTCACTAGATGGAAGAACCATGCTCTGGGAGGAATACATGTCATTTGGTACCAGAGACATATCATGTTCCAATGTGCCCAGTACATAATGTACAATACCATCTGATTGATCATTAGTAGAGGCTGAGACGGAATGGGTAGCTACATAATTGATCTGTGGCGGGGAAGGTACTGCTTGCAAGCAAGGTCTGATATGGGATGTTCTTTGCAAAGGAGGCACCTGGTGACCATTGAATGATAGTTGATCAATAGTCACAATTCTCCCTTTATGTGGAGAATGAACCACACGAAGAAGTGAAGAAAAAAGAGCTCCCATGACGTAAACATAGTCGCGTCCAAGGAGAATATTGAAATCTAAGGGACCTTGGAATACCGTCATGTCTATATAGATGGTATTTCCTCCCAAAGTAATAGGGAACTTTGGGAGGACCCCCAAGGGTTGATTGGTTCATTTTTTGAAATCCAACAGATTCTAAGCTACTGGCACAAGTTGTGGGGAACTGAAATCTTTCCAAGTAGTAGAAAGCATGATACTGGAAAACACGCCCTCATCCAATATAGTGCCATGTACTACCATATTATAGGCTTGTATTGTAATCTGGAAAGGCACATAAGATGGGAGGCGGAATGCGGTCAATTGACTCTAATTGAAAGAAACGACAGAACTACTTGGTGGGGGTACCATATGATTTCCCCCATGCTCTGTAGGAGAAGGAGAAGGACTCTCCTGAACATCTAAGATGGGAGGGTCACTATTCGATTCATGAGAATATGAGGAGATGAGAAGAACATGAGCAATATTATCACTACCCACGTCGAGAATAGAGTGAACAACTAATGGCGGAGCCAAGTCGCCACTTTTTTTGACCAATGGTCGATCGAGAACAGACACAAGAGAGTCATCCTCAGGAAGATCATGATGGAAAAGAGATGAATCCAAGTCAATCTCTTTATCGACTAGGAGAGGTTAGAAGAAAGCATCTGATAACCAATAGGAAGTTGGGGTTGAGGAGCTGCAAGGTTTTCCAAAACTTTGGAAGCTTTATCCATAAGAGGACAAAGGTGAAGAAGATTCTCTCCTTAACATAACCTACAGGGGAATCTAATATTCCCCTTCTTCTTATCATGGTTAGTTGAAGGTGTAGCATCAACATGATCTCCAGCAGTTGACAGAGATGGTTGATTTAGGTCTTGATACCATACCTCTAAGACTCTGGGGATGCCAGGATAGTCTTGAATGAGATGGTCACCCTTACATAGCTTGCAAGGGAATCTAACCTTCTGTGGAGGATCGAAAGGTTTTTTGACAGGAAGTGCATTTAGAGCAATAGTTGCATGGTTGGCCTATCACTTATTTGACTTCTTCTTCTTCATCTTATTCTTCTTCTTCGTAGCCTCTTGGTTACTAGATTTGAAACTTTTACAAGGTGAAGTAAAAGAGGAAGGTGAAGAAATAGGGGAAGAAAGTGAGAGCTCAACTTTAGAATCAACAGGATGTGATTCAAATGAAGTCTTAGACATTTTCATAGGAGTCGAGACACTCTGGAACACCAAGGTCGAAAATAACCAGACAGGTAAACCAATGGTTAACCCAGGGAGGGACAACGTTTCCATATAAGGAGCACCAACATTTCCAAAAGAAGGAAAAGGACTAGGATTCACATCTGAGGGTAACCCTTGACTGGTAGACTCTAGGAATGTTGCTATTGGAATCAACTTTTAAAGAAACACTAAGGAAGATAACTTTAGCTATGAATATTTCGTGGGAAATTAATTTTAACACACTGAAACAAAACTTTTCCTTTTCATATTTTAAGAGTCAAGAAAAAGATGAAAGGTGACTCTAGTTTCTTTCGGAATTTACAAGATCAAAAGGAAAAATGCTCAATGATCTTGTCAAATTTGAAGTGTCAGTAAAGATAAAAAATGACTACTTCGGGTATTCTAGGCATATTGATTACCAGGTGACTGTGAAGTACAAAATACCTCCCAGCGAACCGAGAAGTATGGGATATCAATCTCCTTGAACGATATGTTCGATGTATCATGTTTACAAGGTGACAGACTCGGCTTCCTATGGATAAAGGATTGTAGACCTAGTGGGGTCTCCCTTTATATACACAATTGTACGGGGAGCAAAAGTTTGTACTAGCATTGTCTAGTGCTGAAGCGAATGACAACTACTAGGTTTTAAGACACCATAACACGTCTCTAGCCTAGACCTCTAAATGTAAGTCTTAAGATTCAATGCTTCCTTAGGTTAATTCGATAAATTTTAGTGGTTGATCTTGAATTATGTTTCAATTACAAGGCCCTACCACTGTCATCTGAGAAAACTCCTACATGCAGCTATATGAGAAAAGAGATCTTTTTCTTCGATGAAATTTAAAACTAATTGAGAGATAGGGAATACAAAATCAATGCAACAACCAAAGAATGAAATATTTCACTAATATATGTCCTAAATTCACTTAATCTTCCCTTAACAACAAAATAAGTTCCATTTCATTTCCATGCCTATGATGATGCAATTCTAGCTTCTCAATAACGCTACTAATGCAATATTTTCGCTTAAGTAAACTAAAATGATGTTCTTCTTTTCATAAAATGAAAAATGAATCTTTCACAAAAAACACTTTAGTGAAAATTTTCAAAATTTCGAACAAACAAGCATCAATCAAATCCAAAGGATGATAAATGAAACTAAAAGCAACTTTTTCCCTGAATCGAATAAACCAAACACATAAATTCTTCAATCAACAAACCAAGCAATGTAATCTATGCTCAGAATGAGAAAAGAGACACTCGAAATAAGAGAACAAGCGAGACTCTTTCACTCATTCAATTGAAAATGAAGCAATGAAGATGTTGCGACTGGAAGATGGATTAAGTGAAGCAGCAAATCAAAAAATTGACGCAATGAGTAAACAAACAAATGAATGGTAATTGACCTAGATGCCCTAGAATCGTAGAAACCATCCAAAAAATTCAAAAAATCAAGAAATGAAACTTCAAGCCAATCAATCAATCAAAAGCAGCAAACAAAGCACCCTAGTCACTTCTGGGAGGAAGAAGAGAGTTTGAGTGTCAAGACACATTAGCACTGGAATGGGAGAAATTATGATTTTTTCTTAACTCAGAGACCGAAGTGACTACCTAACTAATAACTAGCGTCGATCGACACGACTAACACGACTTGCCGGACTACAAGTAGCACTGATGGGATGATTGACTCAACTGACCAGGTTACAAGTAGTGTTGATCAAGCGATTCAAAGAAAAAATAAAAAAGAACTTCACACAGGGTGAGACTTAACACATCAAGGGGTAGGCTAAACCAAACAAGCACACAAACCAAGCTGATCAAGCTTTCCAGTCAGGGATAACACAGGAAAAATGAGCTGAGAGACAAAAATCAAAAGGGCAAGACACACTAGCTATGATCTAGGGTAAACCCTGATCTTCACCTACAGGAATTAGAGTGATTGCCTAACTGACAGCACACACCAGAAGGAGGTCGGCGCAACTGTTTTTGAGAAACTCGCATTGATTGGCGCGAGTGTTATAAAAATAAATGCGATGATCAAGGATTCAAGGAAAAAATAAAAATTTTCAAAGGCTAAGACCAGACTTTCCACTGTAAATTTCAAGCTCAGAGCAGTAAACCAGGCAAATAATAGAACACTAAAGGGAAATGATGATACTATAAAAGTTCACACAAAACCATAAAATGACAATAAATCAAATAGAAGGATTGGCTCCCCAGTGGATTTTCCAATTTGTGGTGTAGGTAAATTCTCAGTGTGGAGACAAACAATTCCTCTAGCCCAAGAGAGCAGGTCTAGCCACAAACAAACAATCTATGGAAAATCTCCTTAAGATAGAATCGATTAAGAGGGCCTACCGCTTAGAACGTTATTCCATTTGGTGATGATCCTGCTTCCACACTTCAGCTATCTTCCATTTCCTTTCTTTGAATACATGAAACAAGAAAACAACAACAACAACGAACGTGATAGCATAGAGTATTGTATTCAGCCTACTTAATAGGTCAAGGAACATTAAGCCATAAAGATGTAAAATGACACTTCATGTAGGAAATCAACCAATAGTTGCATTTATATAAATCAAAAAGAGATTACAACCGGTGCCTTGATGTTGTTGGTCTCGTTTGACATATTCAAGTTCCCACACTTTTGCTAGCACTTCATGGATAGCCCCCAAAATGGATTTTTTAAGGCCTCTTTCCCTCTGGTCTCAAACAAAACCAAAATCACACTATTCTCCCTCAAACATACACTAGAAAGCTACAAGCTATAGATGACTTTCTAATTATTCAAACTTTCTCCATAACTCCAACTAACTTTTTCTTGGGAAAAAGAGAGGTTTATATAGCTTGGATGGATGGGATATGGTTCCTCTCATCATGGGAGAAGGTCTTATCTCCTGGGGTTGTTCCATCCTAATAGGGGAAAGGAGCCCAAACTATCTTCCTCGGCTCTATCCAGCCCAACCATCTACCAGACTTCCGTTACGAAGCTTCTAGACATAGATGCTTCAACTCCTTATTTAAAAAACCTTCCAAAAGAGGATCGATGTGACTAGAAAAGGCATCAGTCACTCTGATTAGCATGAGGGATAGATTTAATCTTTGCAAATTAGTGCGAGGAGGAAATTGGTCAGTAGAGTCGTCTTGTAAACTGGAATAAAAGGAATATTCTTGCGAAATGGTGCAAAGGGGAATTATTCTGCTCATGAAGAGGGACATATTAGGAGTTTCTTCATGATGGGAAAGCATGTTGGGTTCACTATAGAGGTCCGCTATAATCGCGGATGGGGAGTACAGGGACAGTGAAAAAATGTTGTGTAACAAGGAGACAAGAGGGGTTGACACTTCATCTGCAAAACACTTTCTCATAATCTTCCCTACCAAAATAGAGATGACAAACCACACCACCTCAATGTCGATAGAGCTAATGACGTAGCCCTGGGACTTCTTGATTAATCCAATGTCACTCTTCCTCTGATCTGCTAGTTTCTTCTCCTCTAACTTTCCTAACAAAGGATTGTTTGGATTCACCCACTAACAAGGTTACGTGGTAATCCTTTTGATAAACATCTCATCAATAGGGATGGGCATCCTGAGCCAAAGACACTAATCGGGGAGTAGATCCGGCATTTCCTACACACAGATAGTATTGATATTACTACATCCAAAATGTAAAACATATAGCATGTTCAAAAATCCCACACAATAAATTCCAACAGCCCATTTCATTGGTTCAACTCGTGTGACACCTGCTTCTTCATAATATACATATTGTAGGTATTGGCTGGGCTCAAACTGTGGGTATTTACTTCAATCATTTAGATCCCAATCTTACATTTCCACGTACGGTACTCGGGCCAATATTTCGCCCTCTATATGTACGTCTTCAGGTAACAATAGAGTGAAAACCTTATATCTAATAGCATCTGGATCCTTCGTGACCTAGGATGTTGGCTTCCATGGGTGGAAAATATGGAGGAAACCTGGAAACGAGTTCTACTTCTTCGGCGTTGATTTCTTCAAGGAAACTAGCCAATTCCTCCACATCCAAGTCCTGCGGTTTTATTGGTTGCTCGTTTTTATCCATTTTTCCCTTCTGTCTCTATTTGGTTGGAACTTTCCGTGGTGATTTCCGAACCGGAGTCTGCTATAGCTTTTTCTACTTCTTAGCTGCTGCTACTGCTGAGGCAACATGCTACCTTCTAGGGGATCTCAACATCATAGCATGGGAAGGTAGTGCAGCAGTCATGATATGCCTAAGCCCTCTATACAATAATTCCTTCTCTAACTCTACCAAATTCCACTCAGACATCCAACAATTCTCTCGGCTCACACTTAGGTGCAAAATCAAAAAATAAGGTCTGTAAAAGGAAAGTGTATGAATGTGGAGTAGGGTGTCATATTTATAGCCTTTTTTTAATTCAAACCACTTGGTTCCCTCCATATCTTCCTCATTAATGAATTTTTGGTGGCATATTTTCATAGATATGCTCCTTAAATTCATTTCCATTTCTCCTTTTAATGAAAAATTGTTGTCAAATCAACTGTAGTTGTTCCAATGGTAACTTTCTACGTAGGCTATGTGGGACCCCTCCTTCAGACGTAACTACCTCATTGTAGCTTCCACCTATGCTATCTTCCCAAATAACGTGAAACCCTCCTTCTTCGATAGAGATTTTCCCCAACAGAGTAGTTTATAGTCCTACGCTCTCTTTCAGCTGTCAAACGCACTAAGACTTTCCTACTTTTATGTAGTCATTGCATAGTGGTGGGATCATCCCTGTAGACACTCAATCTGCTCCAATTAATCCTACTAGGAAACACTTCCCCATTCATCTTTGTGAGACAAACTGTGCCACCATCCGAAATATCCTTAATCATCTATGGGCTTATCTAATGCATCTGAAACTGCTCCCAAAATTTGGCAAAATTACTGTCATAGATCAGGACTAAATATCCATTCTTAAAAGTACGTTTCTTAATGTGTCAATCATGTCATGCATTTTCTCTAGCTTTATGCGCATCCTGATGAAATCCAGTGAAAAATTAGTCTTCCTCTAATGCAAGGAGCTACCCTAGGCATTCTTCCATTATGTCTTGATCTTCCATCTTAGTTACTGCTATGATCCTTAGGTTGGGCACTATATATTCCATTGTCATCACTGCTTCTTGTCCATAAACTAGTTGAAATGGTGTTTTCCTAATCAATTTATTATGGGTCTCCCTATATGCCCATAGAATCATCAGTATGCGCACATCCCAATCATTCCTATTAACATTTTAAACCTTTGTTAGGGAATTCTACAAGATCTTGTTGAAAGCTTCAATAGTTCCATTCGCCTGGGGATGATACGATGTACTCTTTTGATGGTACATTTGGAATTCTTCTGTTAAGGCTGAAATTGCCTCATTCAAGAAGTGTGAACCTTTGTCACTCATCAAAACCTTTGGGCATCCAAAGCTTGATAGAATAAATTTTAATATAAACCTCTCAATAGTTTTCGCGTTGCAATCCTTCACAAGTTGTGCCTCGGCCCACCTGGTTAAGTACTTTGTCCCAGTGATGATATAACATGCTCCCATATTCTTCCCTGGTGGCTGAATAGGTCCAAAGAAGTCAATTGCCCATTTATAAAATTCTTGTAGTGTGACTTGTGGATTTAGCGACAGTTCATTCCTTCCTGATGGCCTCTCGGTATTCTGACACACATTTCACGCACTACAGTACTCCTTGGAATCTTCATGTACCATAGGCCACCATAATCTAACTTGCAGAATATTTTGTGCAGTTGCCTTGCCTGCATAGTGTCCTCTAGCAACACCACCATGTGCTTCTTATAGAATACTATGTCTTTCATTTTCAGACACATATCAGCATAGAACTTCGTCTGATCCCATCTTATATAAGTCTCCTGCAATCACGGAAAAATCTGCAACCCTAACAGCTAATTCCTTATTTTTCTAATTCATATAACCTTTAGGAGCTACGACGAGAGATAAAAAATGAATAACGTATCCAAAATTCTCATCCACAACTTTGATAACAAAGAGTTGTGTGCCAGGTAACCCTTCATCAATGTTAGTGGGATCTTTACCATTCTCAATCCGAGAGAGGTGATCAAGTCCAACATTCAATCTCTCGTTCTTAAAGATCACTTCAAAATCAAACTCCTAGAAAAGAAGCAACCATCTATAGATTTCCCCCACGCCCCCCCAGCACAGGCTTATTGACCAGGTACTTCAAAGCGAAATGGTCTGTGTATAGTTTAAAGTGTGCACCTAGGAGATAATGGCTAAATTTTTGTAGTGGATAAACCATGGCCAATTCTTCTTGATTTGTGGTGGAGTAGTACTTCCCTACTTGAAATATTATTTGACTGGCGAAGGTAATCGGGTGATCAATACCTCTTTCCCATGGTTGAGTTAAGACAACTCCCAACGCTATACAATACGCATCCACATGCACATGAAATTCCTCTTCCAGTCTGGGAATACTAGCATTGGTGTCGTAATGATATTTTCCTTCAAAATATAGAATCTCTTCTGATAGTCGTCGTCCCAACAAAACATAGCCTCCTTCTTTAATAAATTCTCCATGGATGCAGTGATCTGTGTGTATGCCCTAATAAAATTCATGTAGCACCCGATATGAACAAAGTCATGCGTAGCTGATTTATGTTCTTAGGAGGATCCAAATTGATAATTACAAAAATCTTAGCAGGGTCTACCATTAATCCCTGCATATAGAAAACACGTCCCAAAAGTATTCCAAAAGGTAGACAAAATATGAATTTCTTCAAATTCAAGGAAATCTGATAATTTCTACATGTATCCAACATCAGGCGCAAACTAGAGACGTGCTTCTTTAGTAGCCCAAACACTGTCCAATAATGGAAATAGACTTCCAAAATTTTATGAATGAATTCCTTGAATGCTATGACTACCACCCTTGAGAATATCGTAGGAGAATTTTTTAGTATGAAAGGCATGACTGTATATTGGAAAGACCCCCATTCTGTATTAATCTAGTCTTTCTTCTATCCTCTGGCGTAATCTTAATTTGGTGATATCCAAAAAACGAATATGTGAATGAATAAGCTTCTTGCCCACCAACATTTTCTAGAACTTCATGTGTAAAAAGCGTAAGAAATGGATCATGTACACATGAATCATTTGACTTCCGTAGATCAACGCAAATCATGATATCATCCTTAGTTTTCTTCTCCTAGACCACTATAGGACTAACCCATTCTGATTCTTCTACGGGCTCAATTATTCCTACTGCAAGCATCTTATCAAGTTCCTCTCTAACCTTTTCCCTTCATTTGGGATTCAGTCGATATGGGAACTGCTTAACCAGATTCACATCTGGATTTAGATTGATCTTCATCATACCCAAATCTCATACTATCCCCTTCAAGTCAGAGAACTTAGTTGGAAATAAATCCTGATATTCATGTAATAATTCAATGACCTTATCCACTACGTCTTCATCAAAATAGTCACCAATGTTCACAAATTTCAGTTCTACTTTTGACCAATATTTACTTGTTTTGTGTGCACCAGTTGTGATATATTAAGGATTTGCACATCAGGTGAAACAACTTTGCATTGTCCCACCGACTCAGGGATGTTAATATTTCGTGGATCCTCGTCACCTTCTTCTTTAGTAACATTATAACATTCCAAAGCATGTTGTAGCTGTGGAGTCTAGTCAGGTTGTATCCAAGTGATAGGCTCTATGGGTGTTCAAAAGATTGCTGCTTTAATCTCCCAAAGTGCTTCATCAATGCATTCAGACCCGTCTTAAAAATTTGATGTCAGCAAGAAACTCTCCTTCACTTCATCCCAATCAATTGTCCTATGTTGCAGCTCCATCTTTAAATACCAATTCCTTTGGATAACATCCATGATAAGCATAAATATATGTACTCACTTTGGCTGAGATACCTCACCCCATGCCTTAGTCCAAGGAACCGGATGTTGGCGCAGATCATCCTTTTGTATGTAGTTTTCAGTGATTCCAGTGTTTTCATAGCCAAATATTAATCACATCATTATACGATATCCTTCCTCTCGAGAAAACTATCGTTGTGTGTACCCCACCATCTTGCAGGCATAGCTTTTAGCACTAGATCTAAGGCCTGGAACTCGTTCTCCTCTGGTACGTCCCTTTCAAAATGGTCAAGAAACATATTGACATCATTCAATCCATCATTATAAGGCAACTTACATACCTTAGTAGATATACAATGTAGTGATTTTGTAATCCGATTACATCACAATGTAGAGACCTCATGCAACCGCTTCTGCCATTTTTCTAAATCTTCCTCTAAATCTGATTGGTAGGAACTATCCTTATTCGAGATGATCCTTCCATTCATGGTGGGATTGATCCAATATTCATTTCATACAGTTAGCTTATATATGTGCTCAATGTCTTCGTCTTCATAATAATCATGCATTGGTTCTATGTATCGCATACCATCTACTAGATCCAATGGAACAATCACTCGAAGTTCATTCTTTTCAAATACCATGCTTCTCTTCATTAAATTAATGATTGTGTTCATGTCAAAGGCCCAATCAATCCCAAGAAATACTGGGTATGTATTACTGTAATCTACTATCTCAATAACTTCAAAAATTTCGTTGCACATGCACCTTCAATATATACAGATACTCCACGTAGGTGACCCATTGGAATTATCTTTTTTTGGTTTGCCATGTGCAGCTAAATTAGGGAACACTGTAAGTTAGGCTTCGCCATACATTCCCAAGTTTTCTTTGGAAGTACGTTAGCATCAGAGACCAAGTCTAGGATTACCTGGTCCATTTCAAAATTGCCAATCTGTGTTGTCAACCGCATCTCCCTACTAGTTATCTTCTTGCTTTGGTTCACCTTACTGATAGCGCAATGCTATAGTAACGTCTTATCCTTGCAGGTGTAGTTAGCTATCATCTCTTGTAGTCCTTAAACTACCTTATCATCTTGTAATAACTTCATGTAGTTCTGCAAAAACAATTTTAACATGGTGTGATATGAATCCTGTGTCACAGTAACTTTAGGTTTTTCCTTTCGTGGGACTAGTGGCATCTGATTCTTAGACATAGAAGCACCTAGATCCATAAAAATAAATCTTGCCTCCATGAACGCCTCTTTTTCTGTATGTAAATTAAACCTAACATTCTTCTCATCCACTCTTCGAAACCAAAGATCCAATACTAGTTGCTTTCTTGCGACCTTGTCTTCACCAATGGCTATACCGTTTTTCCTAACTATGTTGATACTGGTCTCGTCTTCATGTCGCTCAGATCTCATAATCTGAATATTTTGTGTTGGTTGTTGGTTCTTCTTCTCCCACATCTTCGCTATTAATTCCATAAAATCTTCTATAACATGATCAAATTGCAGACAATATTGACAAGAATGGTGAGTTGGATTTTGATAGTCACGTGCAAAGTGTCTCGATTCTCCAAATTGTAGTGAATGATTTGGCCCCAAACTCTTCTAGTTCCTCCTCGTCATCTTCTTCCCCATCCTTGGAATACTTTGTGAGACGTAGGTGAGCCTTGATCATTCTACATATAGGTTTTAGACTACATTCTATACATCAAAATCTTGTCCATCATCAATTCATAGCTTTGATAATTCCTTTCATCATGACCAAGCAATTTACAAAAGTTACAAAAGAGTTGCTTTCAAGACTATACAAACTTATGTAATAGAGAAAAAATATTTGTCAAATGATGCCCTCAGACTTGGTACCCCTCGTAGCTATATAATCTTAGAATACATGGCACTGATCTTTATGATGACCTTCAGTCTTGCACTTTGTGCACCAAACTTCAGAATGTGGTTCTGATTTAACCTCCTTTCCCTTCTTCAAATCCTGCAACTCCATATGCAGTCTTGCTAAGTGAAACTAGATATATTGAACTCCTATATTCATGTCTTGGATTGGTGAAGCTTCTAGCTTCATCGTGATCTCCATTGCTTCAGCCTGAGACCCAATATTCTGCTGAGATAACGACAATCTTAAGTGAAATAATAATGTAGTTATGTACTAGTCCCTATTTTGTTCATATGAAATCTAAAGATTAGCTTGGCTCAATAAACACTTCAATCACTGATCTATATCCCATGCAAACTCGTTAACCCTCGGCTTGATCTCCTTTATTTCAGTCACACACTGAGCTTGCAACTTCGGCTTCCTAAACTCTGCATTCAGTGCATCCTTCGTGTCAGCTAAAAAATTAGCCATATGAGTTGTACTATATATGATGTAATTCATAAGCACTATATATTGTTGCACTATAACTAGTTGTTATTTATTCATGTCATCATTGTTGACCTGTTGTGCCTTCCAGATAGCTTCTAGGATGAACAAAAATTGATCGTGATCCTCTCATCCTTGACCCCTAAATACAAGCATTTTCACTGTATTTTCCATACTGAATAGTGGAGGTGGAGGTGGAGGTGAAGTTGGAGGGATAGGTGTATGAGGCGGAGGTGAAGGTATAGGTGGAGTGGATGAACATGGAATTCTAGAAGTACCCTAATCTACTGACTACATCACAGCTCTAGGCATACTAGGGTTACATCTTTCTTCTTCACTTTTAGATTCTGCCAATAAAGGCTTCTATTCACTCATAATGAATTTGTCTATATCTACTCTGAATCGCTTTCCACTTCATGTAGATCCAGCTAACATCTATTAAACATTAATGTAAACGTATGACCCCTTTTTCTCACAGCAACATTTTAATCAAGGTCTTTAGTGACTTCAGGTACTTACCTGTCAAACCTTTGAAGAATCAGATTTCACCTTCGCTATAAGACACGGATGTATTGATTG
This sequence comes from Pinus tabuliformis, assembly GCA_031772625.1. Taxonomy (NCBI): domain Eukaryota; kingdom Viridiplantae; phylum Streptophyta; class Pinopsida; order Pinales; family Pinaceae; genus Pinus; species Pinus tabuliformis. The sequence goes on along the minus strand of CM062817.1, from coordinate 1,753,012,139 downwards.
CAAATTCAGTGATGAAGCCAACCAAAATACTATCAATCCAGTAATCAATATCCCTTGCAAACATAAAATCAAGTCCTTCAAGATATTTGACTAATTATGGAGTCCACACGATAGGATCGTCATGCTTCCATGTAGATTCACTATTCGCTAATTTGGACAGCCACTCGTGTAAATGACAAGGGAATGTTGAAAAGAAAAATTCGCACACAATTGTGTAGAGATATTTTTGTATTTTGGAAAACATGGATTCTAATTGTTATGAGCTGTAAAGTCATGCAACTTCCTGTCTATTGACTTCTTTATTTCTTTCTTAGTTGGTCTCGACAAATGCCACATCACACATCTCTCAGATATCCCTGTCCTGACAATGGAACCATTTGTTGGCTTGAGGGGGCTTGGACCCATGTTCATAGTTAGCTGCACTAACCAACAAAACCCTAAAATACTAGCCCTTTCGGCAACAGTCCACTTAGCACAGGTTGTAGTCTCACCTGAGGCAGTATTGGGGGATGCTAGAACCAGGTTTTGCATCAAAAGGGCTATTTGATGTGGGAATAATGTTTTTCTTCATTTTAAGGCTTGATCTGACCTTTGTGAACCCTTATCCTTAGGATCCCCAAACTTAAAGAAAATTATAATTAAACAAGGTTATAATATTTGCCTAAGTGTCAAATCATGCATAAAATAGAATATAATAGTATATCCAGATCTTTGCGGTGTAATTAAGACAATAATGCATATAAATGGCATTCAATTAACCATAAATATAGAGAACACATAAGTGTACAGTTTGGACATAAAACTGCTTCAAATACTCTTTATTATTCTATATATTCAATAGATATACTTTCAAACCTTGCGCACATAGCTGTGCGGGCTTGCACATTTAGTTGTGGAATTACCAAGGTGTTCACACACCCAGCAACAGGAGCCTTCCCCTTCGCCCGAATATGAGAAAGAACAATTCAGACTCTAATAATCAATGATAATTGAAACTACTTAACTTCACCCCTTAATGACTCCTTAATGACTCCCGTTTATAATGTTTACATTATATTACCCTGGTCCGTGAACCATGGGCAGAGCTTAATACAACTCATCCCATTACAAAATAAGGGGCTTTGACTTGCCTAAAATCCCCTTTGACTCTTAACAACCTACACTACTTGCACCCTGCTCCTCAAAATGTAGAGACTTTACAATATCTTATCAAAATTTTACTTAAGACTTTAGAAAAACTTAACTGTGGGGGACCCCATCACAAAACATATTATTCTAGCTTCCTTTTTCCCTTCTTCACCTTAGCTCTGATGCCATGTCAGAAGATTAGGAAGGCAAAAAGAATTTTTTATGTTGATAATTACTTGTGATGTATTGTTATCTTCTTTATGTCCTCTTTTACATTCTTATTATCAAGAAACTATCGAAATATAAATACATGAAGATCAAAACAATAAGGACACAGGATGTAGGCTTTCAGCTAGGGAGAAACCCCTCTCCTAGGGGAAAACCCAACAAAATTGTATTATCTTCTTCAAGAACCTAATAAAATGACACAACTAAGACCCTTGGGCGAAAAATAATATTTCCTTCAATCGAGCAAGTCAGCCTTCCAAGAAGACTAGTGAAACTCTAGTCAAGACCTCCAAAGTCAACATAAGTCGAACTCTCCAAAAATCTTAGTAAAACATAGTCTCAACACTTTCTTACTTCTGAAACATCAGCTTTCAATAATTTAGACCTATAGTAACCTTAAACATTCCTAGAAATTCTCACGTATGAGCCAAATACAAGAGAAAAATAGACTTCTTTCCTACGTTGGTGCTCCTCCTTCCTTTGCTAGAGATATTTTTTCTTTTCCAAGTCTTTTCACCTTCACTTCTACCCTACTCACTTACTTTATAGTTTCATATCAAATGCTTGATTGAATGTGTCATAATAGGTCGAATGCACTACTTATGTATATTGTTTGAAGCACCCTTACACTAATGACTTGATAGCTCTTGAGGACGAGTTGGTGGAGGAGTAATACATAACCAATTTACATAAAATAAAATTTCTTTATTTGACATAATAAGTCGAATAAATCGCTACATTTATGGTCTGACGAAATATTTAAATGCATTGGAAATACACTGGGGACATATTTGGACTATGATAAATCCTATATTGTTACTAGGAATATGGCCATGGCTCGAATATTGGTACATTTGGATATGTGTGAAGGTTTAGAGGAAAACTTGAGTATTCAATGGACGAAATCTGGCTACCTACAGATTCTCAATTATCAGGGGGTTCCCTATAGATTTTGACGTTTCCATAATATTGTACACTTGTACAAGGATTATCCACTGCTTGCTTCTAGCTCTACTTCTGTGTCTCATCCTGATAATAATGTTGTGGATATTCCATAAAGATCATAGGACAAGATGCTTGTAAATGCTTTTGGGTGCCCCCCAAAGTCATCTTTTCAGGTGCATGGATTGAGTAAGCAACCTATTCACCCACCGTCTCCTCGCATGACCATATCACTTGCAGTCGCGGTTGGCATCTCTTCAGGTAATACTTCCTCTTCTCTCCCTCTTTTTAATGCCTCTATTTTTTAATCTCACCTCTCTACATTTGTTCAGGGCAAGATCAAATCTTGATTGACCATGTTTCCCCTCCGATCCAACTGAGAGGGTCATCTCAACTCCTCCATTTGTCCATCTCGCTCTTACCTTCTCCCCGGTATCCTGCCCCCCACTCTCTCTGATAGCCCTCTATTATCCCTAATGTCCCTTACATTTCACCCTCTACTGAGATTTCAAATGGTTCTCGACTGTGTCATCATTACCTCCTTTGATCACTTGTAAAATCTTCATTCGATGAGTGTTGCGGCATTGGCGTTGTCCCCCCACCCAAGTCCATCAAGCCTACCAGAGCCAGACAATTCCATATCTCAGAGGCTATTATCCAAGTTGGATTAGATATAGCACAAGGCAGACAAATTCCCTTTGATAAGGACCATAGATCTATCACCTCCCCTACCCCTGGTTCTCCATGAAGTGGTTATCCTACAATTCTCGTGAGATGGCTAGTCCTGCCAAAAAACCAGCCTTTAGGAGATTAACTATACTCGAGAGGGTGGACATCATATTCTTATAGGAAACCCTTTCTCCCATTGATTAGATCATCCCTTCCCTTGAACCACTTTTATCTGGTTGGCACTTTGATGCTCTTGATGTCTATGGTGGCTCTAGAGGCATTGCTTTTGGTTATAACCCTAGTGCAGTCAAGTTGCTAATATTTGGGTAGGGGGATCGTTTTATCGTGGAAGACATTTTTTCTTCTTATATAGGGAGGGACTTGAGACTGACCAATGTATATGGTCCCTGCATTAATCGAGCTGCATATTGGGAAAATTTCCTCAATACTTCATTTATGAAATCTGATGACATAATCTTGGGGGGAGATCTTAATTTCTCCATTAGCCATGCGGAATCTTGGGACACAGTTCCCAGGTTGATCCACTATCTAAGTCCATTAGTATTTTGTTGGAAAATCATCACTTTATTGATATTCCTATGGCTTGACTATAACCTACATGGCATAATTGAAGTACTGGAGAGGCTATGCTTGCCAAAAGGCTGGACCGTTTCCTTATCGAAGAAGTTCTTCTTGGATGATTATTCTTGTATAGGAAATGGGTGGGATCAGGAGGCTTTCTAACCACTCTCCTATGTACCTTGAATTTTCAAGTGTAGAGTGCAAGCCAAAAGCCCCTTTTAAGTTTAACTCGACCTAGCTCAAGGATGAGGAGTATACCAAAATGGTCACTGATTATTGGAAAGCACACCAGCCTGCTCCTAGACAGACACTCACTAAATATTTTTCTTTAAAAATTATTTTCCTCAAGCATAAAATAATCAAATGCGCTAGAGAAAAAAGAGTAAGGGACGATCACATCCTAAATGGTATTGAAATTGAAATTGCAAATATCTGTGGAGAGAATGGTCAGGGATTTGAATTTGTTCAAGAAAAAGATCTCCTCATCAAACTTGAAACACAGAGAACCAGAATCCTAAAGGATAGAGAGGAAAATTGGAGACTTAGGATTCAAGCCATTTGGATTCAATATGGGGATTATAATACAAAGTTTTATCATCAATTTTAAAATGTTCTATGGGCCATCAATACTATCTAGAATTTTGAGGATGATTCTGGACACCAAGTACAATATTTCAATCATCTCGCCACTCTCATTACCACTCACTTCATTCAGCTCTAAAAAGCACCTTAGGAAGCTACACTTGCTAAGATTATCAATCATGAAGATGCAAAGTATCGTTGAGCCAGTATCTATGGGTGAATTGGAAGGCACTTTCAAATGGTTCAAGAAAATTAAGAACCCTGGACTGGATGGATGGCCTGTAGGATTTTTTTTGGATTTTTTTTTAAGTACTTGGAAATTATCTGCTTCAGGTTACTGAAGAATGTTAGGTAAGTGGCCGAATGTATGATTCTTTTAATTCATCCTTCATTTCTCTCATTCCAAAATTTGACTCCCCTCTAACCTTCAATGACTTTAGGCCCATCTCCCTTTGCAATTGTATATATAATATCATAGCTAAAATTATTGCCAACTGCATTAAACCTATTTTATCTGAGCATATCTCTCCACAACAGTTTTCTTTCCTTAATCATTGTCAGATTCATGAAGATGTTGGCACCTACCAAGATGTCCTCCATTCCATTAAGATCAAGAGGCTTAAAGGTATGATTCTAAAGATTTATTTAGCAAAGGATTTTGACCATACTGGCTGGCTATACTTGAGAATTCTTTTGACTCATTTGGGATTTTCCTTCACCTTCATCCAATGGATCATGTTTTGTATTACCAATGTTTCATATAGTGTTCTTATCAATGGTTTTGCGTCTTGCTTCTTTCATGCTGAGCAAGGCCTTAGACAAGGTTTCCCTCTCTCTCCCCTACTTTTCTTGTTGATCATGGAAGGCTTGATTCAATTTATATATGAGGAAAAAGGGCACAGAAGAGTTCACGGTATTAAAATCACCAACACTTGCATCCTTACCCATCTACTATTTGTTGATGATGTCCTTAGTTTCCCTAATGGATCGATTGGCGACACAACTACATTTTCTTCTATCCTCAGATATTTTTGCTTTGCCACAGGTATGGAATGAAATCAACATAAATCAACTCTAATTGTTCTTGGATACTCCCTTAATGAAGCTCACACTTCTCATCAACAATTTCCTTATGCTATTCTCCCATTTGATGATGGTCTTAAATATCTTTGATTTCGACTCAAACCCATTCATTATAAGATAGATGATTGGGTATGGCTTGTGGAAAAGATTGAAAGGTGACTGAATATATTGCAAAACAAATGGCTCTCTAGGGCTAGCAGACTCACTCTTATCAAATTTGTATTGGGAGCTACATCAGTGTACTGGATGTCCTTGGACTGGTTTCCAAGGGGCGTATTTCATAGAATACAATATTTTTTTTGTAGATTCTTATGGAAGGGGAAACAATAAGTCCATACATATGCATGGGTAATATTTGATCTCATTTCTCCGCTAAAGAAATGGGTAGATGGGGCATGGAAAATCTATATGCCTTTGCCAAAGAAATAACAGTCAAAATGGGATGGAAAGTTCTCACTTCAAACAATCTATGGACAAAGGTGGTAATACAAAATTATATTAACCGTCTCCATATTCTTGGTTGGATCAGGTGACGAACATGGAACCAAACAAATATATCTACAGTTTGGAGAGCGGTTCTCAACTCTCAATCATATATCCATGATGGACTAACCTAGAGGATTGGTAATGGTAATCTAGTCTGTATTGGCATGGATCATTGGCGTGGATGTGGGAATTCTTTTCATCTTACCCCTGAGCTACTTCACTTCCTATCGAGCATAGGTATCACTAGACTTTGCCCAAATTGCTGATCAAGACAATTCCACTATCTTCTATCAAGCCTGGAAATCTGTTGAACTATTGGGTATACCAAACATCTGGTACAATGATTGGAAATCCTATATTAGTGCACTTTCATTATCACATGTTTGGATCAATGATGGAGAGGATGAGCTCATCTTGACACACTCATAGCATGGTTTTTATTCTCTTGAGGAAGGATATCCTCTCAGCTATTCTGCACACCAACCACCCACTTCTAATGGGTGGTGGCGTGCTCTCTGGAAGCTTAAGGCACCTCCCAGAGCTAAATTATTCATGTGATTTATACTGTAACAAAGCTCCTACATGGGAAAATCTATAGAAGTGATCGTATTTTAGATAATCCTAGTGTATAATATGTAAGTAGGCATCATAATCTATTGACCACTTATTTCTATTATCTCTTATTACCATTTCTTTATAGCATAATGTACATGCGAATCTATACCTTCCTAATCATTGGCATGGAGCTAATATTTTGGAAGCATGGAAATCATGGTGGTTTGCTGCACACCCAAACAAGATTAGGAACCTTCCTCTCTTGATATGTTGGTGGATTTGGTTGTAAAGAAATAAACTTATTTTTATGGGTTCTGCTCCACTATGGCCTCAAGCAACTACACATATCATATCAATATATAATAGCATTCTGGAGGATGAACACCCACAGACTACTTGTAATATCTCTGCCAAGATTATCCATAGGAACATCCTTTGGGCATAATTTGATGGTTCAGCATAGCAGCAAGGTTGTGGTGGGGGCGTGTTACTACATATTACTGAAAATCAATCTTATAAAATCCAGATGGGACTGGGAGATGGAACCAATAATTTTGCAGAACTTATTACACTTAGACATTTACTATGTTATGCACTTGAGAAGGGATGTCATCACATTCAGATTTTTGTGATTCCAAACTTATCATAAATTGGTTTAACCAACAATCTACATGTCACGTGAACACACTCTAGAACATTTTGGATGAGACTATGTTTTTGAAATCTCAATTTGATTATATCTCTTGTCATAACATATACAGGAAGCACAACCAAATTTATGACACATTATCCAAGGAGGTCGTGCACCAGCCTCTAGGGCTCTGGATGATCCAGGAGTAGACAAAATAGGAATTCTATAGATTCTTCCATAAATGTTATGATGACCAAAAATAGTTTGGGGCAGATAGGCCCTCATTTTATAGTTTCTGAGATATGGATGTGATCATAATCCTTCTCAATTATTCATGTATATATATATATATATATATATATATATATATATATATATATGTTTTTAATCATACATATCATATGTATAAATTATTAGTATCCCAGCTTGGGATCATATTATCTTTCATAGAAACACATAGATAGTGGCAACAACCACCCTTACAACATATGCTTCCAAGCATCTACAACATGTAACTTTCAACATCTTAATGAAAATTGCGATTTTTTATTGTGCAAAAAAAATAATAAGTCAAAGAAAGGGTCTAGAACATAAGGACAACGAAAATTACTCATGAATCAACCCTAGAAGTAGTCAATGGATGCTTTGGCCTATCAATATAAATTACATGAGCATGAAACCCATTCTTATAAAATAATTTTTCTTTTGATCTTTGCAATGATTTTCTTTTATTTTATTTACAGATACATACGAATAACATCATGTTATGAGCCAAACAGTTATGAAGATCGATACTAGTTACATTTTCAACAATGTAGCTTAAATTCCTTAGAACTCTTGATTTATGATCAATTGATAGGGATAAAATATTTTGAGATGTAAACCTCCTTTTAAATAAAAAATTTTGAGAAATAGGTTTGAAATGCAAGGAATTTGATCTCTCTAAATATATTATCCAAAATTAAAATGAATTTACATTAGTATCCAAAAACTTCATTCCGCATAATTGGTGAGGAGTCACATGTTCACAGTTTCTAGATAATGAGAAGAGTCATGTGGATGAGGAAACTCTTATCCTAATTAAACATTCTTAAACTTTCATATGTTGTTATTTTTGCCCATGCCCCCATCTCCATTTACACAGATACATGTTGGTGTTCATTACCAAAATGCTTATTATTTGAAAAATAAGATTGACATTGGCTATCTAAAAATCTAATATATATTCATTGTCCTTGCACCCTTTGTGGGAAACTCTAGGTAGCTACAGTACCTGTTAGGTACTTAACCATCTAGTGGGAAGTTATAGATGCAATAGTTAATAATATTGTGATAATAAATTAGGCTTAGATATTTTATAATATTAAGATTATTTTTAATAATAATTTTAGAAAAAAATTCAAATAATTTTATATTTTGGAAAAGCTAAACGAAAAAATCAATTGAAAAATTAATGTTATATAGAATATTAATTTTCCATAATTTTTGTTTGTTTGTTTGTTTTTTTTTTTTTTCATTTTGAATTTAAATTGTATTGCTTTAAAATGTCTTCATACAATAATAGAAAATAACATTGTCCATGATATGTCTAGTCATACTTTTCCTCAAGGGAAACCACATCTGTTGACCATGGAAAAGAGTTCATATAATACTAAATGATAGCAACCATCACTATGGAATTTATGACAACTAATAGACAAAACTACAAAAAGTAAAAGACAACTACCAAGTGGTAAAACATAACATTAAGAGTTAGGAGAAGTGACTAGGGTTGAGTCTGGAGCACTGGTTCGAGTCGGTGTAGGATGTTTGTGTTCACATTGTAGATGGATTTTAAGATGAACAATATGAACATCCAAACTAGAAAGACAACAATTTTTTTAACATTTCACATGCTTGATTTCATTCAGAGAAGATATAATATCATTGCGATCTTCATGTTTCTCCTTCAAGGCCTTGCCCACGAGTGCCTTCATATACCAATGAAGGGTGACATATTTCAAGGATTTTATTGTAAGGACTCTGGACACCACATATCTCCACAATGGTATGATATTGTCCACTTTGGGCCTAAGCCCTCATGAATTTGTTTTTGGGCTTTACCCCAAAAGGCCTCATACCAATGGAGATATTTGTCCATCCTTATATACCCATGATCCTCCCCACTTCTAGTCAATGTGGGACTTTGGTCATGTACCTAACAATCCTCCCCTCGAATAAAGGACCATCGAGCCTCCCCTCAAATGATTATCCATCCGTCCACTCTCTACCAACCAGGATTCTCTGCTCTAATGCGTTGGAAGCACACGCCTTACATGGAGCACCGCTTGCCTCGAGAGCTTGCTCTATCCCATGTCAACTCTTCTTGACCGTGTTGGGACCAGGACACATCCATGAAGAATCTGGAGCACATCGCCTGTCTAATCGAGCTCATCCATGGATCCCATTGTGATATTACCGGGGCCCACCAGCTTCGTTCGGCATTTTGAGTATTCATCCACTTGGCTAACTTCGGGCCCTGGTATCAGAGTGGCACAGCAAAAGCGTGGTGGGCCGCTTGTAAGGACTCTGGACACCACATATCTCCACAATGGTATGATATTGTCCACTTTGGGCCTAAGCCCTCATGGATTTGTTTTTGGGCTTTGCCCCAAAAGGCTTCATACCAATGGAGATATTTGTCCATCCTTATATACCCATGATCCTCCCCACTTCTAGTCAATGTGGGACTTTGGTTGTATACACAACATTTATTTGTTGTCCCATGATGTGTCCCTCATCAAGAATCCAATTGGATAGCTCAACTTGAGTTTTTGAGTCAAAGTAGGATTGTTGGTCACAAGTGGTCAAGGCTTCAAGTTGGCAAATTTTCTCTTGAATTTTTGGAGTTGTAGCGGAGTGGAAAATGGATACAACATTTTGGTCTTGGTCTTGTGCTCATAATGGATCATGAGGACCCCTAACATGAGACCACTAGTGGAAATGAATTCACTGTTAAGGCATATTTCACTAAATAAATAATGGCCATGAGAGAGTTATCAATTAGAACACCCAATGATGCAAGGGATTAGAAATACGAAGACTGAATAAATGTAAAACCAAGGAGGACCAAATTTCCAAGGAGGTTTATGATGGTTTCTAATGGAAATTAGCTACCACGTGAGGGTATATACAATACTCGTAGTAGGATCCAACAACCAGTGGGAGAATAAAATTTCCAAACCATAGCTCACCCCTATTGAGCTCAAAACATTACATGCTAACACCCACTAAATAAAGGGAAATAGTGAAGGAATTATCAAAACCAAAGGAATTGGACATAGAGAGAATTACCCAATGCTAACCAAACCACCAGAACTAAACCTTTGTAGTCATGAGGGCAAGTCAAAGGCTACCATATCCCACTTTTATAATGTTCGTCACCATGGTTGTTGTCAGTGCCGCACATGGTCCCTCTATTGCTTGCCCCCATCTTTTCCCCTTTCTGTTCCTAAACATATAGTGTCTAGGATGAAGAACCTCTAACCTTGAGCTAGGTCTCCCACATTTTCGGTGCATGTTGAGCCATGGGCATGGAAAAATTTGTCACTTGAACCAAAGAGGAAAAATACAATTTACGACACAACCTCGAATCTTCACTATCGATGCTAAGCCCCTCGCTTTCTATCACACAAAGGAATAGTCCAACCTATGGAAGCGATATAACCTAGGTATAGAAAAAAGTCTAGAGAGAAAGGTCTCTCATCCTATAGTACACACGAACAGAGTAGGTTTTCATTGGAAGGAAATGCAGTAATAGTCATTTTCATTTGTGTTACATGAGGTCAGTTTTCAATGCCATCCCCCTCTCTTAAATGCGATGGGAGGTTTCTAGGTGGCAGGCTCACCCCCACCCCTCCATTTTCCAAAATTCCAACACCCTAATTGGGGACCATTTATTTGCATCTAATATTAGTTGGAGTGGTTCCTCCCAGATGGATCACACCTCATTATTCCATGTCATTGCAAGATATATTTTTTTATCCTAACAACCCAAGTTGGCTAGAAAATCAACTACTTTGTTGCCAGTTTTTCCAGAGTGCGAGGATATGACATAGTAAATAGAATGGATTAGCCTTTAAATGTGGGAGATAATGATTTATAGCCACCAAATCTTAATGAATTTTTCTCTTGGGGTCCCATTAATTACTTTCTTGATAGATGATATAACTAGCTAGGAGTCACCATCAATCTATAATTTGAAGTATCCTTCATTGTTATCTCAGCTCAAACATCTCTCTAGAGTGAGCGAATAAACCACATTATTACTCATGATGCCATGGCTTCCTACATATAAGTTTAAGGCTTATTCTTCCCAATTATGGAAGATCCATCCTTATCTTTCTCTTCTAGTGTTTCCTTTCGAGGCACCATCAAAATTTTACCACACAATACCCATTGGGGAAGGGGTATATATTTTATGAAAGTTGTTCCAAGGGATGGAGGTCATGGAGGGGATATTTGAGATAACTGATGGCAAGAGATCTAGTTTGGTTAATATCACTAATTCATGATGGTTAGCTTTCTAGTCTTGTTGTGTACAGTGTACTAAGAGGATGGTCTCCCTAACATTTTTCTTGACAATTTTCCAAATATTCCCACCATCATTTTTTTTCCTTGAATATATTCTTTATTATTTCTTTCCAACTCACAGATATAACAAATAATGGAGATAGAGTCCATTCTCCATTCAAAATTGGATTAGTGAATATGCGTTGTCTTGATTTCTCTAAAGTTTCCACTAAGTTATTATAATTATGATTTGAGTATTCAAAGAGGTGTAATAACTACACCCAAAGGAAATCAAGAAAAGGAAATACATTTAATAGGTGCTCCATATTTTCTTCATAATTCCAACATAAAGGGAAGATCAAAGGACCCTCAAAGTCCTTTTTTATTTGATCTCATCATAGGATCCTCCATATCCCTCTCAACCAGAAAAATTGTGCAACTTTAGGCCAATTTGGCTATTGGTCCAAACTTTTTTCCATATAGGTTCCTTATGAATATCCTTGAACAAGGAGGAGGAATCAGTAAGTAAAATCATCCCTTTAGTTTGCTAACCCCAACATAGTTTTTCATGATATTAAGTAATGAATATTTTATAACTTTGCAACTCCTAAGCAAGAATAGGCTATGCTATCAAAGATGGGTGTTATGGCTAATCCTCAATCATCTTCCACCCTCTCCAGATTGTAGAGTCAATAGAATGTTTCCAAATTTTTTGTGTTGTAATCCATTGTTGTGTTGAAATAACAAATTACTGAGGGGAGTGGTGAATCAATAATTACTAATATTTCTTATTTTTATTTTGAGATCAATTCTAAATTTCTTTTCACCCTTGGAAATTACTTATGTAATCATTTTCAATACAATACATATGCAACAATAAAAGCCATCCACATGAGCATACAATCCATCAGTTGAGAAGCATACACATATTGACACAGGTATTTTATATGTCAATACCTAAAGGGAGAAAACCACCAATCAGTTTTTTATTATGATGTAATTTAAGATCCTATTTAGTTACATCAAGTTTTTTGTTAGCACCCACTCACATGAGGCCCTAAATCCCTAAATATAGAAAGCCACTACTTTCCAAGAGGCACCCAACTCTTATGAATTCAGGCCACAATCTGTTCTAGCACACTATTCCTTTTCATACAATTTTCAAATTGGAAAAAGAGGCCCATACAAATGCTCAGAAATATAATACCTCATCAATTTCTCCATGCAACACCTTCCCCTTTGCTCTACAATCCTTCTTTTCACTGGACGAATAATTTTGAGTTTGGCCTCAATTTCTATGTATGACAGTAAGCTCTCGGTTCCAATATCCCTTTTGCTCACACACACACACACACACACATACAATTCATCACTCTTTTCACACAAATATTAATCCTACAACTCCCAAAAATACTCCATAATCACTTATTCCAATGCAGAGTTTTATTTTCTTTGATACACAGAGAACAATACTATCTCACATTTCAGCCACTCTGTCTGGAAGTGTACTCTCAACATGACTCTCCATTCTGTTGTTGCATCAATAAAATTGGCTACTACATCAAAATTAATATTGATAATAGGAACTTGTGTGTTACACCATGCTAAGAATTAAATCTAAGTCAAACAACACAATACAACAACATTAATCACATAAGGGGCTCTGAGAGTATTTCATCTAAGAATTAATTCCCTATTGGACTGATCACTTTGGTAAGGCTCTTTGATGCTAATTAATTGATAATAGAGTTAGGCTTCTACCTCTAGCATGTCTCATTTGACCTATGACTAATTTTTTGACATGCAAAAATATTTTCCATTTAACTCTCCATAGCATGTAAGGCATATTAGAGATGGCTTGCTTTTGTTTGAGTTAAGATTCATTAATGCATTCTACTAACTGAAGTCCTCTCTATATTAATCCATAGCTCTCAACATTCACAATTGACTCAAATAAATTTTTTACCTGTTGACCCATTGAAGCCTTCAAACCTATGGTAGTAGTCCTTCAATAATATTTTTCAACTCATCCACAAGTGTGGTGCACACCCACATATGAAAATATTGCCAAATATGGAGGATTTCGACCAAATTAATTATTGAACCATTCTTTTCTTTTACCTAGCCATCTAAGCTCTGCTAACTCGAATTATGGCCATATCCAAAAGCCCCTTTCAATGCTTTCCCATAGTGCCATTTTCTTTGCTTTTGTTCTGAATACCCTTGGTCGTCCAACACACGAAAAATTGCCACTTATCCCATTGTTGGGTCCCTTTGAGCTATATCCACCAAGGGCTTAAACACTAAACATTTCTCCTTCCATGCCCATGGTCACAATACACCCACAAAAATGAGTCATAGTGCTTTAATTTATCCCTTGACTCCATTTATGACGGTGAAATTTACCTATGTTACTTTCTTATCCTCTAGCAACTACCTTATGGGATGACATGTCCTATAGGGTCCTCCCAACACATGCACTAGCCAATGAAAATCCTATAGGGCTTAGTTGGCTCTGGAAACTTCCAACTATGCCTCATTCTTGATGCTCCCTCCATGGTCACTACTGATAGCTATACTATTGATGTGTCTCAGCGCCTGCATCCCTACCTTTCCTTAACCTTGTCTTAAGAATTATTTGGGCTTTACCTTATAGGTTGAGTGGTCCTATGGGTTCCTCCCTCACTCACATCAACCAGTCAACTACCTAACACATAGCCCAATACCAAGTTAGCTTGATGACTCCTCTCTATGTGCTGCTCAATCCTTCCGGGGTCATACTTGTGGGATGGCATCATGCTTGCATCATTACCACCACCTGCCTTTGTAGTTGTGACATGTTTCACTCATATTTGGCCCATTACGCCACCAATTATTTTAATATGTTTTCCACATGTCCCTTGTACTGGTGTCATATTGACCTCATCACCAACCAATATAATTATACCACATGCCTACCATGAGGAGAGATAAGAATGGCCTCGAGCCTTATTTTTCGTAGTGAATTCATCTGTTAATTTTTATTTGGGTCCCAACTAATTATTAAGATTACATGTTCTTGATTGTTGTGTTGCTTCCATGTTTCTCGGATCTTCCATCCCATGCTTTTCCTCTGTGTGATTTTTTAAGATTTCAAAGTACACCCCTTGGGATGACATCATCCCTATCTTATGTCATCCCTGTTGTTCGTATTGTGTATACCATTTAAACTTTAGGGCTCCATCACCTAAGATTAGCTATAAATGGAGCTCCGTATTTGGGTCAATCAAAACACATGTCCCCACTATTTTGTTTACGTATATCCATTCAATCCTCTATTTAGTCATGCCACTAACTCATTCACTATGCTTGGAAATGTTGCCAAAACTAAACTTGTTCCAAATTGGTTCTCCAACCACTTTTAGCTCTGCAACCTTGATTGGGAAATAAGTTATGATCCAGTAGGCCATTTGCAGACTTAATTATACCGTTGGAAATATTTTATTGGGAATAATCAAAATATACCATTTCCATAATGATTTGAGCTTAGAAACTCCAGAGGGAAAAATTCCTTTAAATCATGGGACTACCCAACCATCATAGTCATCATATTATGGATTCTCCACTAACCATGCTACTATGATGATTCTCTAAATGATACTGCAACAACCATGGGAGTCCTCCTAAGATTGACAGTATGCTATCTTGGTGGACATCAATGCCAACACCTAGGATGCCACCAACAATTCAAATGATTACAACTACCAAACAATATCCCCCTTTGGCATTTATGGAAATAGAATAAGATCTTTTCGAAACTAGACCAAGCTCCCCCTAAAGCAAAGCATGGTTTTATCCATTTACATACTTTCCATGGTATCAATAAACTTCTCCCCCTTTGACATCAATGGAAAAGGATGAACCCAAGAAACCCCCTTGACACTTTGTAGCCTACTCTTCAGTGGATCGCACAAGATGAGTAGTTGTTGATGCTCATTGTGATTGAGTCTTTTGGATAGAGTTGAGACAACTATTATTTGTTTCTTAACATATTCAAAGGGTTCTTGTGCAAGTGTCTTAGTGAAAATATCTGCAGGATACTCATTAGTGGGCACATATTTAAGTCAAACAACATTAGCATCAACTTGTTCTCTTAAGAAATGAAACTTGATTGGCATGTTCTTGGTCTTTGAGTGCATGAAAGTATTTTTAGTGTAACAAACCAGGTGAAAATTCCATGTAATAAAAGTTAATAAAGGAAAAATAATAACCATTGTTGATGGGATACTTATTCCAAGATGAATGTTGGGAAAATACCTACTGATAGGGATCACTTGTGATTGTTTAATGGTTAAGGGAATTGGCAAAGGAAACGGCTAAGCATTTGCAAAGGAAAAATTGAATTTTTGGCACATTTATTTATGAAAATAATGAAAATTAAGAGAAAAAAGATGTGAAAGGTCACAAGTTGCATCTAAACGGGAATGTGAAGGAAAATAATGGAAAATGAAGAAAATAGAGGTCTCATTCATAAAAAGGATTTTGAAGATCAGTTGGTAATCTTTTGTCAATTCAGTTTTGGAGCTCTCTCATTATTCTCTCTCTCTCTCTCATACTCTTGGAGACTTAGATTTTCGTTGGAGGAATCATGGAGAGTGTGGCAAGCTTGGATTTTTGGAGCAAGAAAGAAAAGGAGGATCAGGAAAATGCAAGAGGGCATTGGGATCAAAAACTATAGTGGGATTTGATTGTAGGTATCAAGTTGCATTTATCTTTTCCAAACTAGTTTTGGAATTCATGACACATGCATGTGGTTTTCGGTCATGATATGTCACTGACATAGAGGATTTCTTCGATTGATAATGGATTGCATAGCCTTTCCATTTTCTTGAAAAACCATGGATTTTGTGGGTTTATTTCCTTAGTTTGTTTTGGTTGGTTCTCATGTTTCGTTAGCTTGGGCTGAGTTATTTGTTCCTAGAAGCCCTTGTTGAAAAAACACTCTGGAAGCCCTGTAACAGCTTGGGTTGAGTTACTAGTCTTGAAAACCTTTGTTGGACAAATGCTTTGGAAATCCTTGGTGGGTTGAGTTGATAGTACTGGAAGCCTTGGTTGGACAAACACTCTAGAAGCCAGGTGACATATGTGGGTTGAGATACTAGTCTTGGAATCATTGGTTGGAACAAACGCTCTAGAAGCCTTGGAAGGCTGGGATGGAGATCAATCTGTTGATGGTTTTGTGCCTTCCAACTGTGAGGTGGAAACACTATTTCATGGGTTGAGGTGGATGGCTTCTGGAAGCCTTGGATGGTTTTGGATTATTGTGTTCTATGAGATCCCAGATTCATGCTTGTTATAAGGCATAGATGTGAATGACTGAAGAGAGATTTGGCTCAACCATTCTATGGTTGAGTGGAATGTTGAAGTCCCATCCCAGGTTTGGATTTTGCATCATCAGTAAGAGGTTATTTCTCCTTGTAAATCTATGACCGTATATGTGGTTTATGTTAACACCCAGGTTGTTCCCTATGACTCCCAAGGGAATACGGCCGGGGTAACCACTAACCAATCTTTGGATCACAGCTTCTAGCCAAACTGTAATCAGAGAGGGCTCTCTCTTTATGATTTGTCTCTGTTATGATGGTGTTTTAGGCTAGCTATTATGCTCAGGTTTTGGTTTATGTTTTGGTTGAAGGATTTCTTTCAGGTCTTATGATATACTGTTTAGAGAGTAAAATATCATTGGGCAATGGAGTCTGGAGTTATGAAGTGCTTAGAAACAAAAGATTGCTAGTGCTTAAACTGCAGGGCCAATTTTGTATTTCAGACAAACAAATTTAGTTTAAATAGTGATGTATGTCAACCAATAGAAAGCAATTAAGAATTTTCTATTAAGCTGGTGAGGTGAAAGTGTAACACGCTGCACAGGAGCAAACTTGAATTCCTGTGACAAAGGCTACTTTGAAAGATGTATTCTGAAAGTGCAGCAATTAAGAATTGCACTTATCAAGATTGCATCTGAAGAAAACATTCATTAACAACGCAGATTGAACTCAGGGTATTCATTGAATAAATCCTTAAAGTTATTCTTTTTCCTTGTTGCTAGATATTTAAAGTGAGATAACATATGGATTTTAACAAACAAAATACATAACAGAGAGAGTTACAGAGACTTATTGTATGGCGAAATACACAGGAATCCAGCAGTTTCCAACAGACACCAGTACGCATTCAACACTTCAGAAATCCGAGAAATTCCATCACTTTCTTTATTAACTTCTGAAAGGATTACAGCATAAGAACTTCTTCAGGAGAAATCAACAACAACCCTTGCAAGCTCATGCGAAGGGGACTTTATAGGAATGTTTATACAAAATATCTCAGGCATTGAGTCATCTGAGAGAGAAAATATCTTCATAGATTCGTACAGATAGTAGAAAAGAAGTTATTGCAACTTTGAATGCAGCATAAATGCTCTTTATGTCTGTCAGAGGATAATTTGACCTTTGGAGGTCATTGAGTCGGTTGAGCCACTTTGCTTTAATGCTGAATAACGCGTCTTTATTTCTTGCTGCGCTGTATTTTCTCGGGTTTGCCATCTGTGACTGTGATTGCTGCTGTGGTGACCGAATAGCCCTGCTGAGTTGGCTCAGCCTTTCATCTTCGCTTTGTATGCTTATCTATCAAAATTCTGCCTGTGTATGACTTACTTATAAACTGGAAAAAGTTAACATTTACAGGTTCTGGCTTGATAATATCATCTGTGTCAAATTCTTCCAGACTTCCTGTGTGGGCAATTGGTGATTCACAATTGCCTCTATGGTTTCATCTGCTTCTGTATACTTAAAAAAATTTGGAGGCACATCAAACAGATGATTGATCTCATTCATAATAAAAAATAGGTTGTCCACCCTATTGTATAAAGTTTGCCCTGATGCTGGCCCTGATTCTGCTGAAGTGTTGGGCTGTCTTGCAATTTGTCCTGCAGCATAAGCATCAACCCTCTTAGTGTAGTTTTCAAGGGTAAGCAGTCTTCCTACACTGCTTAATATGCTGGGGAGGCCTCTGTTCTGTAATGCCAGAAATCTGTCCATGAACTTGTTGATTTCAGTCTGCATATCCTGGGTTCTTCTTTCCAATGTTCCAACCAGGTTTCGTAGTGTCAGGACCCTTTTGACCATTGAGATTGTCTCAGTCCTGTGAGCAATTCCCATGGTGGCCAGTTGAGAGCTTGTCCTGTTATTTAAAATATTGATCATTCTGGTGGCAGCATCAGGCATGTTGCCAAGGCTTGCTCTAGCTCTGTGTATTTCCCTGTTTGCCTTTGCAATGAGTACTGATTGTTCATCTATAGTCTCAATGTACTGCCATTGATTGGTGATAGACCGGCCAATATTGGCCCAAAGGACTGCTTTTAGCTCTGCTGCCACCTTTTCTAGTGTGAGCTCCTTCTCAAGCTCAGTTATCCTCTTCTTTAGAGCTTTTATTTCTCGTTCTTTTTCAGCTGCATTCTGTTTTCTCTTATCATATCTCTCATTTACTTTAGCCAAAGATTCTTTGGCTGAATTGAGCTCCAACATTTGAGCTTCCAGGACTTGAATTTCATTTTGGAGCTTCTGCATATCCAGACTATGAGTCTGCTCTGTTGTTGGTGCAGTTGTTGATGTAGTTGGTGCTGTAGGCCCTGTTTGCTGGGGAGGAGGGGCAGTTGTTGGAGGAGCTTCCTCAAGATTGATTATTTCAGGGGGAGGCTGGGAGGTTTGACCCTCTTCTCTTTGCTTCAGTGCTGCCTGTAGTGCTGCCTTTGCAGCCTCAGATTCTCCTAGTTTGTCTTGAGTCCAGATTAGCTCCTTGTATAGAGATATCAACAGGGTCGTGGCCTCTTGATCATGCCTTTGCTGGGCCACCTCATCTGTTTGAGGGTGGATTGTGGCAGGGAGTTTGATCTTTCTCCTCAAGGCTGCCATGTCAGCATCCCTCAACTTCAATACCTCTTGTATCCCTTTGATATCTTTGGGATCATGTCCAATCTCAATGATTATGTCTTCCAAGGACCTTATTCTGTTGTCCTTTGCCTGGGATGATGCCCTCTCCAACTCTAGTTGAGAGGCTGTATTGTTAAGGCTATTTTGCAGCTTATAGTTATCCAAGGTTTGGTCTGCCAGGGAAGCATAGACCATCTCACCCGTTTGCTTGTGCAGTTCTATCTTGTCCATTGGGTGGATATCCTTGGCAAGGACTTGCAAGTTAGTCCTCAAATAATCAGAGGCAGATTGGGGCTGTACTGCTGTTGGCATGAAATGACTCATGATCATTTTGCCTTCCTGCACATCATATGCAGACATGAGTCTTTGCTGATTGGTGGGAGCCAAGTTTAGCAGATGGTTGTACAGCTGTCTCTTGATGGGCTCATTTCTCATCTTAATATCGATGAACTGTTGTTTAATACTAGTCCCACCTTCCCTTTGCTGCCTAGAGGAACTCACTTCTCCTCCCATTGCTCTATCTTGTTCCTGTTGAAAGGAACTTGCTGATGTTTCCCTGCTGGGTGGGACCATACCCAGAGGCTGCCTTATTGGCATCTCTTCCTCTGAAAGAGGATTGATTCTCTGCCTCTTCTCCCCATGAGTTGCTGATGTTGTAAGGGGAGTTTCTCTGTCCCTTTTCCTGCTTGTGTCCTCCTTTTGTGGAGTCTGAAGTATTGTTGCATCAGGTGAAACTTCTTGCCTTGGAGGCTCAGTTTGTTTAGTGGATTTATGGGCTTCCACTGTTTGCTTTTGCTGGGCAGGCTGTTCCTGCCTTTGTTCTTGTTGTTGTTGCTGCTCCTATTGCTGCTGCCCTTCTCCCTGCTGCTCCATTTCTTCTTGTTGCTGCATTAGGGTTTCCATTTGCTCTTCGGTCATAGGAGGTGGCTGTTCCACCTGCTTTTCTTTGCCTTTGTTGACTGTCTGTGGAGGATTGATGGCAGCTTGATGGTGCGTTGTTGAGGACGAGGCAGCTGCTCCAAGTTGTTTTTTGTATGAGAGGGGAACCTGTCCACAAGTTTCTAAGTCAGCTTTCTTTTGAATATTTCTAGCCTCTCTCTCTAGCAGCTCCTCACTAGTAATTTCTTCTTCTAGGGTACCTTCTTCCCAGCTTAATTTATTGGCATACTGCTCAATCTCAGGCTGCCTTACGTGTGAATAGCTGCCCAATTTGTATCTTATCCTCCTGAGGGAGACAAAGTGATTGGGATCATAGGGTATCCATTCAAAGCTAGTTTGCAGTTTGAGGGCCTCTAGGATACTGTTTGCCTCTTTCCACCCCTCCTCTTTTCTGTTGTATAGGAAAGGGCCCAGCTGGCTCCTTACCTTCAACTGTGCCTTCTTGTTCTTGCTTTGAAAGTGGAGGTAGTCGGCATTCCCAAATTGCCTGAAATATTCTAAGGCAAAAAGCCTCATGGGGACATACCTTGGCAACCTAAAAGGCTTCAACTCACAGCCATATACTCTAATGACTGTGTGGTCTTGGTAGAGGTACCAATTACCAATGCTGTAGGTTTTGTTCAGGTGGAGAATTCTCCTCATGTCATCAGTTAACCTTGGAGGAGGAACACCATCCAATACTATCATGGCTGGATGAATGAATAAGTCTATGAACTCAGAGTATGTGTATGGTGATACAGAGGCACAATGAAAAACAGAGGTCCAAAACACAACTGACCTTGGATTCCATTGGGCATTGACTTGTTTCAAGGGAATAGAGAAGCTGGTTGGCTGATAAAACAAGAATAGGTGGTATATGTATGAAGTATACCTGAACAGTCTTTCCCTCTTCAAGTTCATGAACTGGTCATGGATCTTATCTGCAATGTATGTGGCATAATCATAATGTACAGTTGGGGGTTTTCCAGGAGAGAATATAGACATTATTGCCATTATGATTTCATCCACCTCCTCCATTCCCTTGAAGCCTAGGACATAGCTGATCAAATCCACTAGCATTCTGCCCAATTCATTCAAGTAGTGATATCCAATAGGAGGAGTTCTGATGGCTTCAGACCCTGGTTTTACAAACAGCTGGTTGATTTTGATGGTCTGGTCATTTGACAACTTATTCCCCTTCTTTATCAAGTCCTGCATGTGGAGGGGGGTCAATGGCTTTGCAGTGTGGAAGTGCAGCATCTCATTTATGCTTTCTGGGGTGATATGAAATAGAATTGCGCCTGTAGGGCTGAGGACAGCTCTTTGGCCTGGATCATAGCACTCCTGGCATCTGTAGATCAACTCTGGCATAGGATTTACCTGGGGGAGGTTGTAGATGGGCAAGTTTGAGTCCCAAACCCTTAGGATGTCAGCTCCACTAAGGTGTTGGGCTCTCAACTCATTCAGCATCTGGATATTATATTTGGAGCCTAATGGAAACCAGTCTAGCATTTGATAATCCATATCTCCCAGGGCTTTCCATTCTAATTCCTGGTGAGGGGCATTGAGAGGCTTGATATTCAGTGCAATTGGAGTCTCCATGGTCTATTCAATTTCTGTCTTGCAGGTGAAATAGTTCAAGTGAGTAGTACAGCACAGAAGTGACTTTTTGTAATGCAACTTTGAATTACAGGGACCAGAGGGTGGAGTGGACACGCAGTAATTGAAATACTGCTCGAATTATGAATAAGACCAATGCCTGGTCTCCCTCTGTCTTCTTTGGCAGGTTTAAATAGCTTGACCAACTGTCTCACGTTTGCGCGAGCAGTTTACAGTTTTCAACCAAAACTCGGGAAATGAAGGCTCAGCTGGTGGTTTCAAGGTTGCAGTTGTACTTTAGAAGTGTTGCAGAGGAAAACTGTCGGTGAAATAGTGAGTTTCAGTGTTCCTTAAGCGTTCTGAGCAATTTACAGTGAATTTAGGCGTAAGGAGGATAAACTATGAGAAATACCTGGCTAACCGCGAACAGAGGTCGTAACTGTGGGTGGAATTGGTGCTCTGGAGGTCTTCAGGTTGTTTCCCGCAGGTGGCGCAGTTCAGGACATGAAATAGCATGCAGAGGAAATAATAGCAAATGAGTGAAAAGTATGAAAAAACGCGTTTTTTGGCTAAAATATGGACCTTTTGCAATTTGGCGCTTTTTCTGTGATGACGTCAGCATGACGTCATAGGGTGGGGTCAGCCTCGGATGACGTCAGCATGACGTCATCGGATGAGGTGGCGGGCAGCTATTGGTCCACGGGGTAATGAGGTGGCAGGCAGGTTGGCACAGATGCGGACAAAAGTGTGATGCGGTGGCAGGCACGGTGATGTCGTGGGGATGGCGCTGGACCCGCAAACCGGGCGGTGAATGACCTGACGGTTACGGTTTAGCCCTAACGGTTGCGGTTTCTCGGGGCGGTTATGATACGGCCCCGCACTTGTCAGAGTTTGCTCCGAGAGCCCTCAATGGGTGACGCGTGGCTGCGCCCTGACGTAACGCAACGTCACTTTCTCGGGCGCTAAACCTCTGTCACGGGGACCGCTCCGACATCCATAAGGACCGTCGGATCTCTTGGATCTGATCTGACGGTGGACGGGATGATGACATGATAGGTGGATACGGCCACGGGCAGAGGAATAAATATATATTTTTTAATGTCTTTTCAATATATTCCGAAAAATTGAATATATGCGCAAACTTTGGTTTAAGCAGCGGAAAGTGGGTTTTTCGGGGTTTTTGGTAGTTTCAAAGGGGTTTCATGGATAAAGGGGTTTTGTAAGGTTTTCTGATGTGCAATAAGACAAGCCCGAGACTTAGGATAAGTGAACAAAGTGGGTATTTTGGGTTATTTTTGCAAATGAAGCGGGTATGGGTAAAACAAGGTCATTTATGAGGCTCTTTTGGCAAATGAAGTTTTCTAAGGGGCCAAATGACTTCAGAAGAGGGGAGGGGGTTGGACTTAGGTTCATCAAGATGACCAGGTGTCATTTGATCCCTGACACAGAACTTATTGGCTATAATGCCAATGGGAGGGGTATTTATACAAAATTTGGGGTTTATACACCATGGTGTTAGTACTAGTAGGGGAAAGGTAATATAGGGGATTTACATAGTAAAGTTAGAGTTAATATGGGGGAATTGAGTGAAGGGAGAAAACACTAAGTTTGTTTGAGACTAACTTAGTTTAGGGAGTAGATCAAAATGAAAAGAATTTTTAGACAAGAAATGTGGCTTCTAAAAGATTAAGAACCACCATGAAACCATAATCTTCTTCCATGAATCTCAGCTGAAGGGGGAGTGTTAGCAATGAAGTGGAAAGGGGAAGAAGGGAGGTTAGACATGCTTCCTGCTTGCTGCAACTTGATGAAGAAGAACACCTTCTCAATTGTTTTGACTTTTCTTTAGTAAACAAAGTTAACATACCTGCAATGGTAAGGATAACCTTTCTGCAACCCCAACTACTTACCCAGCTACTTTGCCTAACATTTTTTGTTTCTTCTTGGAGGGTGCACTTGGACTTGCAGACCCTTACTTGCCTTTTCTTTTCTTTGGCTTTTTCTTTTGTTTTTCTATCTACTTCTACCCTTATTTCTTCCAAGGTCCCAGATTAAGTAGTTGGGAACCTTAATTTCTCTACCTAAGCTACTTGTCTGCCAAGATTAAACAGTTTGGACAGACTTCTTTCTCTATTCTACAACTGGAAATTTAAACCATGGAATGATCCAGATTAGACTGTTGGACCATCCATCAAAATTGGGACACATTAAGCTATTTACACACCTTGTACTCCTTTGGAAATATGGGATCTTTGCATAATCAAAGCAGAGCATATTTGGAACTTCTATAGCCATCATGAAATATGAAACCTATTGGTATAGGTAGCTAACAGTGGCTCCACATGGGGATGGTTTTTCATTTGAAAGACCAAGAACAGCAGGTCAGATTGCCTTGGCCCTTGACAGGTTTTATCCAAAACTTGCCGTATGCTGCTTTGAAATGCCAAAATTGTGCTTTTCCTTCTTGGTTTATCTCTGATTCTATGTGCCTTTTGCTGGCAGTCAATAAACTTGTAAAATTGCATTTTTACAATCTAAAACAGAAAAAAATATATACATCTGCATATATACAAGGGAACCCAGACTGCACTCATGGGTAATAATCAAAATAATGCTTCAGCATCCTGCCATTCACAGGACCTTCATCCAAGTCAGTTTCAGTTAAACTTTTAAGGAAGTAGGTATTGTTTCCTTGCACTGCTTGGACAGAAAATGGTCCTCTCCATAAGGAATCAAATTTTCCATGCTTTCCTTTGTCTTATCTCCTTGCATCCCACTTGAGGACTTTATCACCAACATTAAAATCTTCTTCCTTAGTTCTTCTGTCAAAGGCCTTCTTCAGTTTTTCTTGTAATACCTGAACTCTGCTGAAAACTTGATCTCTGGTTTGCTGCAGACATATGATTTGATTTATCCTTCATTGCATGTCATTTGGTTCAGCTTGGATTTCTTGGAGAAGCTTCATAACAGGCACTCCTAAGGATGAGGGGAACTTGGCCTCTAATCCATAAACCAACTCATATGGGCTGGTCCCAATTGATCTTTTGGTTGTTAGTCTATCTGCCCATAGGGCATTCACAAGCTTCTTGTGCCAATTCTTTTTATTTTCTTCCAACACCTTCTTTATGATGTTCACCAAGCTTTTGTTTGATGATTCAGCAAGGCCATTTCCTTGGGGATAGTATGCAGTAGAATGGCCCAAGGTAATATGAAATTTATGGCAGAAATTCACCATCTTTTTAGATCTGAAAGCAGCAGCATTGTCTGTAATTATTTTGTCAGGGCAGCCAAATCTAGCCAATATGTTGTTCTCCAAGAACTGAATAATTATTGAATCATTGGCTTGTCTGCATGGGGCAGCTTCAATCCACTTAGTGAAGTAGTCTGTGGCTGTTAAGATCCATCTGTGTTGGCCTGAAGATGAGGGATGAATTTCCCCAATGAAGTCCAATCCCCATTGTTGAAAAGGTCTCTCTGTTGCAATAGGCCTTAAAGGAACTGGAAGCAACTGTCTCTTTCCTTCAAACACTTGACATTTATGACATGAGGTGATGAATTTCTTGACATTAGAGAACATGGTGGGCCAGTAGTATCCAGCCCTCAGTATCTTATCCACAGTGGACTTCCAGTACAAGTGTCCACCACAGTCACCTGCATGAAATTCTTTTATGATATCGTCAGCTTCATTTTCAATTAAACAGTGCAGCAATATACCTTCATGGTTTTTCCAAAGCAGATTGCCATCCATCACACAAAATCTTGATGTTTTCATTTTCAAGAACCTACTCTTAGTTTTGGACAGTCCTGGGGGAGCACACAGGTTTTGCAAGACATAACAGATATCAGAGTACCAAGGAGATTGTTCAAAGGCTACATTGATCTTTGGAGTCGCCAGCTCCGGTTCACTGTCCAGCTGATTGATGTCTAAGGCTTGAAAATTTGTATCTGTCATTAATTTGGCCAAGCCTTGCCCTTTTATTAGTTTTGTAGGTTTTATCTCAATGTCAAATTCCAAGATGCTGGCAATCCATTTTCCTCTTCTGCCTTCTAAGTTTTCTTGAGTGAGAATGTCTTTGACAATTGGACTTGGCACATATGCTATAACATGGGAATAAAGGATGTAAATCCTAAAGTCTTTAATTGCTTTGACTAAAGCATAAGCTTGATTTTCCATGATTTGATACTTTAAAGGTGCATCTCTAAGAGCTCTGCTAAAGAAAGCAATTGGCTTTTCATTTCCTTGGTCATCTTTTTGTAATAGAACAACAGCAATAGTGTGTTGGGAGGCAAAAGAGAAAATGATAAATTCTCTGTCAAACTGAGGATTAGTCAAGACTGGAGTTTGGGTAAGGGCCAATTTTATACCTTCAAAGGCTTGATTGGCTTCAACAGTCCATTTGACTTTGGAATCCTTTTTTAGCATGTTATTCAATAATCTGATTAGTTCTGCTAGGTTTGGGATAAACCTTCTTAAGAAATTGATTTTTCCTAAGAATCCTTGCAACTCTTTGACATTTCTTGGGTGAGGCATTTGTAGGATAGCTTGTATCCTATCTGGGTAAATTCTAATGCCATCTTTAGAGATGATATGGCCCAATAGCTTACCTTCTTCTAAACCAAACAGGGATTTCTTAGGATTCAAGGAGATTCCATATTTTCTGCATTTTAGGAAGATCTGTCTCAAATGTTTCAAATGTTCTTGGTCAGATCTGGAAAAAGGTGTGAGGTCATCTAAATAAATGACAAGGAAATCATGAATCTCCTTCGCAAAAGCAATATCCATTGCTCTTTGAAATGTTGCCCCTGCATTTTTCAATCCAAAAGGCATCTTTACATATTTGAAAGTTCCCCATGGGGTTGTAAATGATGTTTTGTCCTGATCATCAGGGTGAACTAGGATTTGATTGAAGCCTGAAAATCCATCAAGTAGAGAAATTCTGGAAGCCCCCACTACTCTCTGCAAAATGTGATCCATCTTGGGTAAGGGGTAATTGTCTTTAAGGGATACTTGGTTCAGATTCCTCAAATCCACACACAGCCTAATTTCACCAGTCTTCTTTCTTGTAGGGACTAAGTTGGAGATCCATTCAGAGAATCTGATAGGTGCTATGATGCCTGCCTTAAACATTTTTTGTACCTCTTGTTCCATCGCTGGGAGGAGCATAGGATTTATTCTCCTCAGTTTTTGTTTAAAGGGCTTTTGATCAGGTTTGAGAGGGATAATGTGCTGGATTACAGAGGTATCATAGGACTTTAGGTCCTCATAGCTCCACGCAAAAACATCCTGGAACTCTTTAAAGAGGTCAATGTATTTGGGCTTTTGATCAGGGGGTAAGGAAGCAGATAATTTAATTATCTTGGGTTTGTCAATTGTACCTATGTTACATTCTTCAATGGCTGCATTTAGGGGCTGCATTTTTGGTTTTCTGGGAATATCATTTGAATCAAAGATGTCCTCTAGGGGAGTTAGGCCTGTTGGTAGGAAATTGTCTTTCAGCTCTATGATTTCAGTTTCAGTATTGGCCACCTCTTCATAGTTGATTTGTTGAATTTGCTGAATGTTTTCCTTGTTGAAAATGGTTGGACTCAGCATTAGTTTTGCAGTTCTGGGTGATATTGGCTGAGTAGTCTGTTGAAACTGTATTTGTGATGGACTTGCTCCATCAAATATTTGTGATTGACTTGCTGTCTCAAGTATTTGTGATTGACTTGCTCTGTCATTGTCAATATTTAGTCCTGAAAATTCTTGCTGCAAAGTCAAAAAATTGTTTATTTGTATATCATCCTCAAATACTTGCCAATCTTTAACATTGTTTGGGATGGAGGGTCTGTGTTTTATCTCAGCTGTAAAACAATGATGGGGCTCAAAAGGCAGCTTGCAGGTACTTGCAAAGGTGGCTAAACTATGAGCATGTAGATTTTGGGTCCTAGAAATCTTGGTGATTTGGAATTCAAAGAAGGAGTTTAGTACCTCAGCAACAGCAGACCTATAAGTCCTTAGTCTTTTGTCATTGGTGACAAAGTTTCCTTTCACTTGTTGAATAACTAAATCTGAATCACCCATGATTGAAACCCTGGCAGCTTTTAAGAACTTTACTAACTTGAGGCCTAGTAAAAGAGCTTCATATTCTGCCATGCTATTAGTACATCTGAAATTCAATCTATAGGCTCTGCCTTCTGCATAGCTATTTTCTTTATTTTGTACCCAAACTCCAGCTCCTGCTCCTAATTTGTTAACTGCACCATCAAATTCAAGGAACCATAGAATGTCCTGTTGGGAAGGAGATTTGATGATATGTTCATGGGCTGGTAATGTGAGTAGCAATTGTGGTTTTTTCTCTAGCTTGTCTTCTAGGACAGTCTCATCATTTGATTGGATGTTCTGGACAACTAGGGCAGCAGCAACATCTAGTGTTTGATTGGCTGTTGTTTCATGGGTGGTGAAACTTTCCCTTGAGTCTTTCTCTTGTATGAATATCCTGGTTTCATCCTCATCTTTTGAGGGAGTTGTGGTGTCATTGAAGAGAATGTAGAGTCTATGTCTGAATGGATAGCATATATGGGAAAGTTTTGGGGCTTTTCTTCACTGCTGACCATGTATTTCATTAGTGTTTCTCTGTACAGTCTTTTTGGTTGCCCAAAAACAGAGATGGTGGCATATGACATGTCTAATTGTAGGGAACCTTGGAGTTTGGCCCCCCATGATCTTGATAACAGCATCCCATACTTAGGTGGGATATCAGCAACTACCACATCCATTAGGATTGTCTTGTTTGGGTATTGAACCAAAGACACACATAAATCTTTTATGAGACCTAGGCACTTGACTTGGCTGGAATCAAAGGAAAACAGGTCCTTGTATGGTCTTGTTATGTCCAAATTCAGTCTTTCCATGACTGCTTTTGGCATGAGGTTGTGAGAAGCACCTGAATCAAACATTGCATTGTGTAATATTTTATCATGAATATGTAAACTGACATAGAAAGGCAGTACCCCTGTGACTACTGTTTTTCCATCCACTTCTGGGCCAAACAGGAGTTCTGGGGTGTCATCCATCACATTGACATCATCTTTGTTACTAGTGAGTTGAAGGGACTTTTTGATCTGTAGCTTATAGATGTCATGCTTGGCTAGTTCCACGAGAGGAATAGCTATCTTTATTTTGCCAATTTCAGTTTCTAGATCAAAGGATTTTTCAGATTGGGTCCTAGGGTTATAGGTGACAGTCCTCTCCTTATTCATTAAATCTTCTTCTTGATTTTTATCTTGATTTTGGGACTTATCCTTTTTACTCATCTCTTGAGGAGAAAGAGTTGAATGAGGATGAGCAGGGGGAGTGACCATAGGGTGTTGTTTTAAGGACAGTGGTTCAGTGATCTCCTCAACAATCACTTCTTCTGTATGTGAAGTCATTTTGTCATTAGGTCCTATGACTGTAACTCTTTCGGGCTGCTGATTATCCTTTTTCTTTTCAGGCTGGTTAACATTCACAGTTCTGCTCCTCAGCTTGTATTGTTTATGGACTTCATAAACAGCAGTGTCATAGCCTTGTTTGAAGTCAAAGGATTCACCTGACTTAGTTTGGAATAGTTTGATATCATCATCCTCATGATCCTCTTGTGTTAAGAAAACTTGACTTTCACCATCTAGACCCATTAAATTAATCTCAGGATCTTCATTGGGCTCAGCTGATGTGGAAGTTTCTGCATAATTTTCTTGGAAAGGGGGTCTTATGTCCTGGTCAGCACTGGCCTTGCCAATGTTTGGGTTTGGATTTCTCCTAAAATTTGGATTCCTAGGAGGATTGTTTTGTGGTGCTTCCCATGATGCTTTTCTCTCAACTGATTCTACCCTATCACCCAACCTTTTCATACCATTAAGTATTGCATCAAGTTTTTGGTCAAGGGCTGAAGGTTCTTCTTTGTATATGTTTCTCTTTTCCAACCTTGCCCTGTTTCTTTTGGCAATCAGGTTTGCTTCCACTGTGACAACAGCCTTTTGAGCGTCTTCAAGGGTTTCGGGTTCTCTTTCCTTCAACTGATATGCCATGTCAAGATCAAATCCATCAGGGAATTTGTACAAGGCCAAATCAGGAGGAGGTCTTAGGTTTTGTGGTATTGCATTGTACACATTGTTGAATCTAGCACAATACTCCAGAACGGTCTCTTGAGGACCTCTCTTGATTGTTTCATATTCACCAAGTATGTGCAAAGGATCTTTCTTCTTTTCCCATCTAGTAGTAAAGGCTTGATACAGTTCATCAGGAGTTGTAATGGAGTTTGCATTCAGGGATCTAAACCAAGTTCTTACATCCCCGGTTAGGCTTTGAACAAACATCCTCATTCTGACACTGTCATCATCTATTTCATAGGTCTCAAAATGGTCTTGCATCTTCTTCGCATGCTGGACAGCTGTCAGAGGGCCATTGGAGTCAAAATATGAGATTTTGCTTTGGTAATCTTGAGGTAAAGCTGCAGCATTAGCTGGTATCTGCAAGGGTGCATATCTGTTAGCCATATTTACAGGATTTAGAGGATTAACAGGGGCAGCTGGGATAATAGGAACAACGGGTACGACACGGGTGACAAGTGAGGATGAACCTAGAGTGTTGGTCAAGGGGATATGAGCAGTGGATGAGGATGTGAGAGGAGGAGTTTGAGATGTGGACGGTGAGCTAGGGGAACTAGGGGTAGACCGGAAAAGGACCTTGCATGGAGTAGGGATGAGGCTGGGATGATCTGACTCTGAAGTCAAATCAGCAGGTTGCTCCTGCCTTTGCTGCCTCCTAATGTTTCTAGGGATGGTATTTGGATTATCAACAATGATGGGTGGATTAGGGTCAGGATTTGCTCTAGTATACCGTGGATTTTTCTTAGGAGCCAGCTTCCAACCTTTTTGAGATTTTGTAGGAAGTTTTTATATCTGCAAGGACTGAATGGAGATTTTAGAATGGCTATATATTCTCAGAGCTAAGATGAAGATTCCCTAAACAAGCTCCTCCTTAAAGCTGTTAATGTGATACAGAAACAGATTAAAGGCCTCTTGGCTGATTTCAGGCTTGATAGTAGCTATGAAAATATATGGTAATTGAAAAAACTCAAGCACCTCCCCAGTGGAGTCGCCAATTATGTTAACACCCAGGTTGTTCCCTATGACTCCCAAGGGAATACGGCCAGGGTAACCACTAACCAATCTTTGGATCACAGCTTCTAGCCAAACTGTAATCAGAGAGGGCTCTCTCTTTATGATTTGTCTCTGTTATGATGGTGTTTTAGGCTAGCTATTATGCTCAGGTTTTGGTTTATGTTTTGGTTGAAGGATTTCTTTCAGGTCTTATGATATACTGTTTAGAGAGTAAAATATCATTGGGCAATGGAGTCTGGAGTTATGAAGTGCTTAGAAACGAAAGATTGCTGGTGCTTAAACTGCAGGGCCAATTTTGTATTTCAGACAAACAAATTTAGTTTAAATAGTGATGTATGTCAACCAATAGAAAGCAATTAAGAATTTTCTATTAAGCTGGTGAGGTGAAAGTGTAACACGCTGCACAGGAGCAAACTTGAATTCCTGTGACAAAGGCTACTGTGAAAGATGTATTCTGAAAGTGCAGCAATTAAGAATTACACTTATCAAGATTGCATCTGAAGAAAAAATTCATTAACAACGCAGATTGAACTCAGGGTATTCATTGAATAAATCCTGAAAGTTATTCTTTTTCCTTGTTGCTAGATATTTAAAGTGAGATAACATATGGATTTTAACAAACAAAATACATAACAGAGAGAGTTACAGAGACTTATTGTATGGCGAAATACACAGGAATCCAGTAGTTTCCAACAGACACCAGTACGCATTCAACACTTCAGAAATCCGAGAAATTCCATCACTTTCTTTATTAACTTCTGAAAGGATTACAGCATAAGAACTTCTTCAGGAGAAATCAACAACAACCCTTGCAAGCTCATGCGAAGGGGACTTTATAGGAATGTTTATACAAAATATCTCAGGCATTGAGTCATCTGAGAGAGAAAATATCTTCATAGATTCGTACAGATAGTAGAAAAGAAGTTATTGCAACTTTGAATGCAGCATAAATGCTCTTTATGTCTATCAGAGGATAATTTGACCTTTGGAGGTCATTGAGTCGGTTGAGCCGCTTTGCTTTAATGCTGAATAACGCGTCTTTATTTCTTGCTGCGCTGTATTTTCTCGGGTTTGCCATCTGTGACTGTGATTGCTGCTGTGGTGACCGAATAGCCCTGCTGAGTTGGCTCAGCCTTTCATCTTCGCTCTGTATGCTTATCTATCAAAATTCTGCCTGTGTATGACTTACTTATAAACTGGAAAAAGTTAACATTTACAGGTTCTGGCTTGATAATATCATCTGTGTCAAATTCTTCCAGACTTCCTGTGTGGGCAATTGGTGATTCACAATTGCCTCTATGGTTTCATCTGCTTCTGTATACTTAAAAAAATTTGGAGGCACATCAAACAGATGATTGATCTCATTCATAATAAAAAATAGGTTGTCCACCCTATTGTATAAAGTTTTCCCTGATGCTGGCCCTGATTCTGCTGAAGTGCTGGGCTGTCTTGCAATTTGTCCTGCAGCATAAGCATCAACCCTCTTAGTGTAGTTTTCAAGGGTAAGCAGTCTTCCTACACTGCTTAATATGCTGGGGAGGCCTCTGTTCTGTAATGCCAGAAATCTGTCCATGAACTTGTTGATTTCAGTCTCCATATCCTGGGTTCTTCTTTCCAATGTTCCAACCAGGTTTCGTAGTGTCAGGACCCTTTTAACCATTGAGATTGTCTCAGTCCTGTGAGCAATTCCCATGGTGGCCAGTTGAGAGCTTGTCCTGTTATTTAAAATATTGATCATTCTGGTGGCAGCATCAGGCATGTTGCCAAGGCTTGCTCTAGCTCTGTGTATTTCCCTGTTTTCCTTTGCAATGAGTACTGATTGTTCATCTATAGTCTCAATGTACTGCCACTGATTGGTGATAGACCGGCCAATATTGGCCCAAAGGACTGCTTTTAGCTCTGCTGTCACCTTTTCTAGTGTGAGCTCCTTCTCAAGCTCAGTTATCCTCTTCTTTAGAGCTTTTATTTCTCGTTCTTTTTCAGCTGCATTCTGTTTGCTCTTATCATATCTCTCATTTACTTTAGCCAAAGATTCTTTGGCTGAATTGAGCTCCAACATTTGAGCTTCCAGGACTTGAATTTCATTTTGGAGCTTCTGCATATCCAGACTATGAGTCTGCTATGTTGTTGGTGCAGTTGTTGATGTAGTTGGTGCTGTAGGCCCTGTTTGCTGGGGAGGAGGGGCAGTTGTTGGAGGAGCTTCCTCAAGATTGATTATTTCAGGGGGAGGCTGGGAGGTTTGACCCTCTTCTCTTTGCTTCAGTGCTGCCTGTAGTGCTGCCTTTGCAGCCTCAGATTCTCCTAGTTTGTCTTGAGTCCAGATTAGCTCCTTGTATAGAGATATCAACAGGGTCGTGGCCTCTTGATCATGCCTTTGCTGGGCCACCTCATCTGTTTGAGGGTGGATTGTGGCAGGGAGTTTGATCTTTCTCCTCAAGGCTGCCATGTCAGCATCCCTCAACTTCAATACCTCTTGTATCCCTTTGATATCTTTGGGATCATGTCCAATCTCAATGATTATGTCTTCCAAGGACCTTATTCTGTTGTCCTTTGCCTGGGATGATGCCCTCTCCAACTCTAGTTGAGAGGCTGTATTGTTAAGGCTATTTTGCAGCTTATAGTTATCCAAGGTTTGGTCTGCCAGGGAAGCATAGACCATCTCACCCGTTTGCTTGTGCAGTTCTATCTTGTCCATTGGGTGGATATCCTTGGCAAGGACTTGCAAGTTAGTCCTCAAATAATCAGAGGCAGATTGGGGCTGTACTGCTGTTGGCATGAAATGACTCATGATCATTTTGCCTTCCTGCACATCATATGCAGACATGACTCTTTGCTGATTGGTGGGAGCCAAGTTTAGCAGATGGTTGTACAGCTGTCTCTTGATGGGCTCATTTCTCATCTTAATATCGATGAACGGTTGTTTAATACTAGTCCCACCTTCCCTTTGCTGCCTAGAGGAACTCACTTCTCCTCCCATTGCTCTATCCTGTTCCTGTTGAAAGGAACTTGTTGATGTTTCCCTGCTGGGTGGGACCATACCCACAGGCTGCCTTATTGGCATCTCTTCCTCTAAAAGAGGATTGATTCTCTGCCTCTTCTCCCCATGAGTTGCTGATGTTGTAAGGGGAGTTTCTCTGTCCCTTTTCCTGCTTGTGTCCTCCTTTTGTGGAGTCTGAAGTATTGTTGCATCAGGTGAAACTTCTTGCCTTGGAGGCTCAGTTTGTTTAGTGGATTTATGGGCTTCCACTGTTTGCTTTTGCTGGGCAGGCTGTTCCTGCCTTTGTTCTTGTTGTTGTTGCTGCTCCTCTTGCTGCTGCCCTTCTCCCTGCTGCTCCATTTCTTCTTGTTGCTGCATTAGGGTTTCCATTTGCTCTTCGGTCATAGGAGGTGGCTGTTCCACCTGCTTTTCTTTGCCTTTGTTGACTGACTGTGGAGGATTGATGGCAGATTGATGGTGCGTTGTTGAGGATGAGGCAGCTGCTCCAAGTTGTTTTTTGTATGAGAGGGGAACTTGTCCACAAGTTTCTAAGTCAGCTTTCTTTTGAATATTTCTAGCCTCTCTCTCTAGCAGCTCCTCACTAGTAATTTCTTCTTCTTGGGTACCTTCTTCCCAGCTTAATTTATTGGCATACTGCTCAATCTCAGGCTGCCTTACGTGTGAATAGCTGCCCAATTTGTATCTTATCCTCCTGAGGGAGACAAAGTGATTGGGATCATAGGGTATCCATTCAAAGCTAGTTTGCAGTTTGAGGGCCTCTAGGATACTGTTT
Source organism: Pinus tabuliformis (assembly GCA_031772625.1). Lineage (NCBI taxonomy): Eukaryota > Viridiplantae > Streptophyta > Pinopsida > Pinales > Pinaceae > Pinus > Pinus tabuliformis. The sequence continues at coordinate 1,752,977,307 of CM062817.1, read as the reverse complement.
GCCTCTTTCCACCCCTCCTCTTTTCTGTTGTATAGGAAAGGGCCCAGCTGGCTCCTTACCTTCAACTGTGCCTTCTTGTTCTTGCTTTGAAAGTGGAGGTAGTCGGCATTCCCAAATTGCCTGAAATATTCTAAGGCAAAAAGCCTCATGGGGACATACCTTGGCAACCTAAAAGGCTTCAACTCACAGCCATATACTCTGATGACTGTGTGGTCTTGGTAGAGGTACCAATTACCAATGCTGTAGGTTTTGTTCAGGTGGAGAATTCTCGTCATGTCATCAGTTAACCTTGGAGGAGGAACACCATCCAATACTGTCATGGCTGGATGAATGAATAAGTCTATGAACTTAGAGTATGTGTATGGTGATACAGAGGCACAATGAAAAACAGAGGTCCAAAACACAACTGACCTTGGATTCCCCTGGGCATTGACTTGTTTCAAGGGAATAGAGAAGCTGGCTGGCTGACAAAACAAGAATAGGTGGTATATGTATGAAGTATACCTGAACAGTCTTTCCCTCTTCAAGTTCATGAACTGGTCATGGATCTTATCTGCAATGTATGTGGCATAATCATAATGTACAGCTGGGGGTTTTCCAGGAGAGAATATAGACAGTATTGCCATTATGATTTCATCCACCTCCTCCATTCCCTTGAAGCCTAGGACATAGTTGATCAAATCCACTAGCATTCTGCCCAATTCATTCAAGTAGTGATATCCAATAGGAGGAGTTCTGATGGCTTCAGACCCTGGTTTTACAAACAGCTGGTTGATTTTGATGGTCTGGTCATTTGACAACTTATTCCCCTTCTTTATCAAGTCCTGCATGTGGAGGGGGGTCAATGGCTTTGCAGTGTGGAAGTGCAGCATCTCATTTATGCTTTCTGGGGTGATATGAAACAGAATTGCGCCTGTAGGGCTGAGGACAGCTCTTTGGCCTGGATCATAGCACTCATGGCATCTGTAGATCAACTCTGGCATAGGATTTACCTGGGGGAGGTTGTAGATGGGCAAGTTTGAGTCCCAAACCCTTAGGATGTCAGCTCCACTAAGGTGCTGGGCTCTCAACTCATTCAGCATCTGGATATTATATTTGGAGCCTAATGGAAACCAGCATAGCATTTGATAATCCATATCTCCCAGGGCTTTCCATTCTAATTCCTGGTGAGGGGCATTGAGAGGCTTGATATTCAGTGCAATTGGAGTCTCCATGGTCTATTCAGTTTCTGTCTTGCAGGTGAATTAGTTCAAGTGAGTAGTACAGCACAGAAGTGACTTTTTGTAATGCAACTGTGAATTACAGGGACCAGAGGGTGGAGTGGACACGCAGTAATTGAAATACTGCTCGAATTATGAATAAGACCAATGCCTGGTCTCCCTCTGTCTTCTTTGGCAGGTTTAAATAGCTTGACCAACTGTCTCACGTTTGCGCGAGCAGTTTACAGTTTTCAACCAAAACTCGGGAAATGAAGGCTCAGCTGGTGGTTTCAAGGTTGCAGTTGTACTTTAGAAGTGTTGCAGAGGAAAACTGTCGGTGAAATAGTGAGTTTCAGTGTTCCTTAAGCGTTCTGAGCAATTTACAGTGAATTTAGGCGTAAGGAGGATAAACTATGAGAAATACCTGGCTAACCACGAACAGAGGTCGTAACTGTGGGTGGAATTGGTGCTCTGGAGGTCTTCAGGTCGTTTCCAGCAGGTGGCGCAGTTTAGGACGTGAAATAGCATGCAGAGGAAATAATAGCAAATGAGCGAAAACTATGAAAAAACGTGTTTTTTAGCTAAAATATGGACCTTTTGCAATTTGGCGCTTTTTCTGTGATGACGTCAGCATGACGTCATAGGGTGGGGTCAGCCTCGGATGACGTCAGCATGATGTCATTGGACGAGGTGGCAGGCAGCTATTGGTCCACGGGGTAATGAGGTGGCAGGCAGGTTGGCACAGATGCGGACAAAAGTGTGATGCGGTGGCAGGCACGGTGATGTCGTGGGGATGGCGCTGGACCCGCAAACCGGGCGGTGAATGACCTGATGGTTACGGTTTAGCCCTAACGGTTGCGGTTTCTCGGGGCGGTTATGATACGGCCCCGCACTTGTCAGAGTTTGCTCCGAGAGCCCTCAATGGGCGACGCGTGGCCGCGCCCTAACGTAACGCAACGTCACTTTCTCGGGCGCTAAACCTCTGTCACGGGGACCGCTCCGACATCCATAAGGACCGTCGGATCTCTTGGATCTGATCCGACGGTGGACGGGATGATGACATGATAGTTGGATACGGCCACGGGCGGAGGAATAAATATATATTTTTTAATGTCTTTTCAATATATTCCGAAAAATTGAATATATGTGCAAACTTTGGTTTAAGCAGCGGAAAGTGGGTTTTTCGGGGTTTTTGGTAGTTTCAAAGGGGTTTCATGGATAAAGGGGTTTTTTAAGGTTTTCTGATGTGCAATAAGACAAGCCCGAGACTTAGGATAAGCGAACAAAGTGGGTATTTTGGGTTATTTTTGCAAATGAAGCGGGTATGGGTAAAACAAGGTCATTTATGAGGCTCTTTTGGCAAATGAAGTTTTCTAAGGGGCCAAATGACTTCAGAAGAGGGGAGGGGGTTGGACTTAGGTTCATCAAGATGACCAGGTGTCATTTGATCCCTGACACAGAACTTATTGGCTATAATGCCAAGGGGAGGGGTATTTATAAAAAATTTGGGGTTTATACACCATGGTGTTAATACTAGTAGGGGAAAGGTAATATAGGGGATTTACATAGTAAAGTTAGAGTTAATATGGGGGAAATGAGTGAAGGGAGAAAACACTAAGTTTGTTTGAGACTAACTTAGTTTAGGGAGTAGATCAAAATGAAAAGAATTTTTAGACAAGAAATGTGGCTTCTAAAAGATTAAGAACCACCATGAAACCATAATCTTCTTCCATGAATCTCAGCTGATGGGGGAGTGTTAGCAATGAAGTGGAAAGGGGAAGAAGGGAGGTTAGACATGCTTCCTGCTTGCTGCAACTTGATGAAGAAGAACACCTTCTCAATTGTTTTGACTTTGCTTTAGTAAACAAAGTTAACATACCTGCAATGGTAAGGATAACCTTTCTGCAACCCCAACTACTTACCCAGCTACTTTGCCTAGCATTTTTTGTTTCTTCTTGGAGGGTGCACTTGGACTTGCAGACCCTTACTTGCCTTTTCTTTTCTTTGGCTTTTTCTTTTGTTTTTCTATCTACTTCTACCCTTATTTCTTCCAAGGTCCCAGATTAAGCAGTTGGGAACCTTAATTTCTCTACCTAAGCTACTTGTCTGCCAAGATTAAACAGTTTGGACAGACTTCTTTCTCTATTCTACAACTGGAAATTTAAACCATGGAATGATCCAGATTAGACTGTTGGACCATCCATCAAAATTGGGACACATTAAGCTATTTACACACCTTGTACTCCTTTGGAAATATGGGATCTTTGCATCATCAAAGCAGAGCATATTTGGAACTTCTATAGCCATCATGAAATATGAAACCTATTGGTATAGGTAGCTAACAATTTATATGGTTGTGATTTCATGAGTATTTTCGTTGCTATTATACTAGTTATTTATATGTTTTATGACAATATCTATGTATGGCTCTCTTCGTGTTTTACCTGTAAATGAATGATCAATGTATCTATGAACTAATGGATAAAATGGAAGTTTATGTGTTGAGGCATCAATGCTTCTTAGCGATTCTTAGCTAGGTATGATCCCCTATGCTCAGATCTATTATTTACACCTGTAGATTACATGTTCGTGATATGTTTGATGAAATTATTATCGTGCCTAGCAGGGTTCAAGTGAATGTCTTATTCAAGTAATTGCATTAGTACTATTGTTTTCATGTTATCTTAATGTTCTGAAGGTACCATGCAATTTGTGGCAATGACTTGGGCTCTAGGCCTAAAAATGTGGCATAATTCCTAGGGACACTGGCATATAACTAACAAAAAGAGTCCTTGGACATTGGCTTGTAGGCCTGTGAGAGCATCCAAATGTCCCTGGATTTTGGCATGCCCATAGCATGAGAGCGTCTAGAGGTAAAGTTTTCCAAACACTCAGTGGGACCTAAGGGTGGGCTGCTTGAAAGGTTGGATTGGTTCCTGAGGGTTCTAATGCTGATGTTGAATGTCTGTATCATGTGCTTCCATTGGTTCCACTTCATTAACATGACTTAGGAGGTTGAACCATATCATAGTGGCCTCACTTTGCATGTTTGCATTCGCTGGATGGTTTCTTGGGTAGATGCGGGAGGAGGGTGTTACAGAGTGGTATAAGAGCATGGTTCACCCCTTGGATTGAAGGGGTTGTGTGTTGGTCATGGATGTAGGTTAGTTGCATGTGTGTATCTTACACTTGTTTCATTTGCATAATGTTGATCATCGGTGTATTGATGCCATCATGAGGAACATGATGTTTTTATTGTGAAGTGCATCATCATGAGTGTATGATTGGTTACATATTGTTATGTCTTGGTTACATATTGGTATATGTCACTTGGTTACATTCTTGTATGTTTGGCTACATGTATCATTCTTGTAGGTGTCAGATTGTGTTATATTCTTTCCATGAGTACCTGACATGTGGGGCGGAAGCCCGCTTGCACGGGGTCCAAGCTAGTGGCCCCAGAATTTTTTTTTGGACCCTATATTAGGTGGGTAGACATACCTATGGTTTTGTGCATGGATTTCACACATGGTTTTGGGCATGATGGTTTTCTATCCATGGTCTTTTGTAGATCTGGTCAAGCGAACTACGATTATGTTCTAATCGAGGGTTAATGTATTGGTGTTTACTGATGCTTCGACATTTATATATATGTATTGTAACATTGAAAGGAATGTAATGAAAAATCATTCTGGTAGTCCTGGTTTTGGGATCCAAGGGGAATTCTCTGTGTATATGTATTTTATGTTTTATGCTCTTGCCATTGTTTATTTTCTGTTTTTAGAATTCACGTGCAGGTAATTTCTGTACAGGGTTAAATCCTATGTTTGGTAGGAATTGTTTTGGCTTGAAGGGGACACCTTTGCTGCTAAGGGGTTTTTTTCTCAGGCCTATGGTAGACCCAATTCAGTGGGAGATATGCAGGATCAATTCTTATAGTGAAAGAAGATGGCAAGCAGTGGAAAGATAGAGATCAAGAAATTTAATGGTCAGATTGTTGAGTTGTGGAAACTCAAGATGGACGATTTGCTTGTGAATAAAGATCAGTGGATCATGGTAGATCTGGGTACTAAACCAACAATAATGTCAGATGAAGACTAGACAAAGTTGGATTGGAAGGCAAAGAGCACAATACAATTGTTTTTCTCAATTTCAGTATTGCTTAATGTATCAAGGGAAGCTTTGGTGAATGCTTTGTGGGACAATTTAGGGACTTTGCACTAATCTAAGTCTCTGGTGAAAAAATTGTTCCTACAGAAAAATATGTATAACCTAAGGATGAAATATGGAGGCTCGGTGATAGAGAATTTGAACACATTTAATAATGTGGTAAGTGAATTATTATCTATTGATACTAAAATTTCAGATGAATATAAGTGCATCAATGTTTTGTGTTCTCTACCAGATACATGGGATAGTCTGGTTGTTGCAATAGGTAGCAAAGAAACTACCTTGCAATTTGACGAAATAGTCCCATCCTTGCTGATAGAGGAGATGAGATGGAAAAATATGGAGGGTCAGAATGGTGATGCCTTATCTGTACGACGGTCCACTAACATAAACAAAATTAATTCCTCGAGTGGGAGATCTAAATCTACAAAGAGATCTAAATCTCCAAGAAAACCTGTAAAGGTGTGCTGAAATGCGAAGAGGAAGGGTATTTCGAAAGGGACTGTAAATCTAAAGCTACTGAGAAAGGAAAGACATCTGATGATTCTCCTTCTTCAAAGGCATAGGGACTTGGCTTCTTCTTCAAGTACACATGCATATCATGAGGCATGGTTGACTGACTTAGGTGCATCCTTTCACTTCACTCCCCATAGAGAGTGGTTCCGCGAGTATGAGAAATATGATGGTGGTGATGTATTCTTAGGGGATCTCAAGAAGGCTAGAATCAATGGTCATGGAAAATTCAAGTTGGAGTTACAAGGTGGAAGGATTAGAGCACTTCCAGGTGTTCTACATATTCCTACATTGGCCAGAAATTTGATTTCTTTAAGAAAGCTAGATGCAGATGTAGGTGTAAAAAATAGTGTTCGAGAAATATAGCTACAAGATGGTTCGGGGAGCACTGATATTGATGTGGATAGTTCAGATTGTAACTCTGTATAAGATTCAAGGTATCATTGTTATTGATGTGTGCAAGGGTTTTGTGGTTCCTGAAAGTGGAGAACAAAATATAGTGGTCTTTGGAGAAAAGACCATGCTATGGCATCAAAGGCTTGGACACATTGGAGAGAGGTGCCTTAGAATAATTCATCGTAATGGTATGGTAGAAGGTAAGTCTAATTTATCTCTGGATTTTGATTTCTATGAAAATTGTGTATATGGGAAGAATAACCAGGTCAGTTTCCCCTCTGATGGTAAGACAAAAAAATGAATATTAGAGCTTGTGAACAATGATGTGTTTGGACCTGTGTCGGTTCCATCACTGGGTAAGTCTATGTACTATGTACCATTTATTGATGACTTGTCAAGGAATACATGGATATATTTCTTGAAGAAGAAATATGAACTCTTTGACAGGTTTAAATAATTTAAGGCTATGTTGGAAAACCAGACAGAGAAGAAGATAAAGGTCTTGAGGACATATAACAGTGTAGAGTTTTGCAAGAAGGAATTTGAAGAGTTTTGTAAGAATTGTGGCATAACACTATAGAAGACTTCTCCATACACACCTAAAAAAAATGGAGTTGTGGAAAGAATGAATAGGAAGTTGATGGAAAGGGCAAGAAGCATGCTGAGTGGTGTCGGGTTAGGACAGGAATTTTGGGTAGAGGCAGTGGAGACTGCATGTTACCTACACAACAGATCACCTTCATCAGCATTGGAGGATAAGACTCCAGAAGAGGTGTGGATTAGCAAGAAACCTTCTCTTTCACATCTGAGGGTATTTGGATGTGATGCATATGTACATTTTCCAAAGGAGGAAAGAACAAAGTTGGATAGTAAATCTAAAAAGTGCATCTTTATTGGGTATAAGGATGGTTTAAAAGGTTATAAGCTTTGGAACCGAGAAACAAGGAAGGTTGTGTACAATTGAGATGTGGTGTTTAGAGAGGTGAAATATGTTATTAAACATGAAGTCCTACCAAAGGAACCTGAGAAGATAGAATTTTGCTAAAGGAGGAATAATCAGACTCTACAACAAAAGAATACTAATAATATGAAGAGGCACAAACCCTGGTTGTGAGATGACCAGTTCGAGGAAGAAGGAAAAGAGAAAGGTATAGTCCATCCACTTTCTGTTCAAACTTTTATTTATCTATTACTGATGATGATACATTACCTATGAGGGAAGTAGTAGATTCATAGGATGGAAAACTCTTGAAAGAGGCCATGGTTGATGAAATGGCATCCTTGCAGAAAAATGAGGCTTTGGATCTGGTGGAGTTGCTGGTTAGAAGGAAACCCATTGGTAACACTCAAGAAGAAGATGAATGCAGATAGAAAGATGAAGAAATACAAAGCTCAGTTGGTAGAAAAAGGTTATTCCCAGGTGCCAAGAAATGATTTTGGTGATATTTTTTCTCCTGATGGCAAGGTAGCTTCTATTAGACTACTTTTATATGTTTCTGCTACTTTTGATTTTGAGGTAGAACAGATGGATGTGAAGACAACATTTCTTCATGGGGATCTAGAAGAAAAGATCTACATGAAGCACCTAAAGGCTTTGTGGCAAAGGGTAAGAAAGAACTGGTATGCAAGTTAAAAAATGATTTGTATGGGTTAAAACAATGACGAAGGATGCAATATCAGAAATTTGATACATTTATATGGGGACTTGGCTTCACTAGAAGCAAAGAAGATCACTATGTGTATTTTAAATTAATTGATGACCATGTTATTTATCTAATCTTGTATGTGGATGATATGTTTCTAGTTGGAAACGAGAAAGAAACTATCGAGGATTTGAAGTCCCAATTGTCCTCCAATTAATTCGACATGAAAGATCTTGGTGCTACAAGCTATATTTTTGGCACGGAAATTAAATGGGATCAGGAAAACAGGAAGCTCTGGTTAAACTATAGGACGTATGGTGAGATAATACTAGAGAGGTTTAATATGTGAGATAGTAAACCAGTGAAGGTTCCCATTCATGTAGGTGTAAAGTTATCTCCTGAATAGTGTCCGAAGACACAAGAATAGGAAGAGGACATGTCTTGTGTTCCATATGCAAGTGAAGTCGGTAGCCTAATGTATGTAATGGTTTGTACTAGACCAGGCATTGCACATGCAGTGGGAGTATTGATCATGTTTATGTAAAAAATAGGGAAGGAGCATTGGACAACACTAAAGTGAGTTTTCAGGTATTTGTGTGGCACTAGTGATTATGGTTTGTGCTACCAAGGAAGACTAGGATTGGACATGGTTTTGGACATCCATGGCTTTGTTGATGTAGACTGGGCTAGAGACTGCATAAGAGAATATCTATAAGTGGGTACGTGTTTAACCAATTTGGAGGTGCAGTCAGTTGGATGAGTAAGAGATAGTCTGTAGTGGCACTTTCAACTATAGAGGAAGAATACATGGTAGCCACTCATGCAAGCAAGGAAGCAGTTTGTTTGTAGACATTGTGTTCAAGTATGGGGTTAGTACAATGAGCTATAAGGATATACTATGATAGCCAAAGTGTAATTTTCTTGGCAAAGAACCGTACTTATCATTCAAATACAAAGCACATTGATGTCTAGTATCACTTTGTGACAGATATGGTTGAGGACAAAAAGGTGTTGCTGGTAAAGGTGGACACTTTGAAGAATACTGCATATGCATTGACAAAGTATGTGAGGACTGGGAATTTATCCTGGTGTAGAGAAAGAATGGGTGTTGCAAGGCTGGATCAATGACTAAGCTCTCCTGTGGAAAGAAAAAAATAGGTGGGAGAATGTTGTGTTGTGTTATATTCTTTCCACGACTACCCCACGTGTAGTGCAGAAGCTCTCCCTGTACATTGTGTCATCCACTGCTGGGGGGTCACAAGGGCGGTCTACAGGGGGTGGTAGCCCACCTGCACGGGGTGTGGGGCAGTGCCTTGGGAATTGTTTTTTGGACCCTTTATTTGGTTGGCAGACCTACTTATGGTTTTGTGCATGGATTTCACAAATAGTTTTGGGCATGATGGTTTTCTATCCATAGTATTTTGTAGATTGGGTCAAGGGAACTAAAATTATCTTCTAATCTAGGGTTAATGGATTGGGGTTTATGGATTCTTCAACATGTATATATATGTATTATAAAATTGAAAGGAACATAATGAAAAATCAATCTGGTAGTCCCAGTTTTGGGATCCAGGGGAAAATATCTCTATATAAATGTTTTATGTTTTATTCTCTTGCCATTGTTTATTTTCCATTTTTAGAATTCGCATGTAGGTAATTTCTGTATGGGGTTAAAACCTATAGTAGGTTTTGTTACAAGAATTGTTCATTCATGCTTCATTACATGTGTTTACACATGTGTATGGTTGGTTACGAATTTCTTATGCATGCTAATATTTTCACGTGGTCAAGTGTACAACGATGTAGTAGTGATTTTCATGCATGAGGTCATAGTATGAGTTTTTGTTAGGGTCATGCATCGATGACTAGACCCTAGCTAGAATGATGGTTGCATGCTCATATGTTTATGTGTTATGTTTCTATATTCTCTCATGATTATGTTACACATGTATCACACTGATTTTCCGATCTTTCAAACAATATATCCTCCCCGAGATATACTAAGGTATGTTAGTTTATTGTGATTTGGTTTAGCTAACATGGTATACATTGTAGGAATAAATATCAAATGGATAGAATGATGGTTGACGACAAAGACTCTCCCTATGCATCAAAAGAGAAGTATGGTGTTGGGAACTCTTTCGATTTCAAAGTTACACTGAGAAGCTTAAGGGAAGAAATAAGGAGTTGTAAGGTAGATAATGACAGAATCATGTAGGATCAGGAGAAATATGCAGAGGTAAATGCAGTGATACTTCAGAGTTTGTCAGATTTGCAGTGGCAGGGACCATGTCAGATCAACCATGGGAATGAGGATATAACTAATGGGGCAAATGGTACTAGGTCACATGGTAGTCACTAGTGATATAGCTATGACACAAATAGAGATGGCAGGTTGTTGGACACTCTAGAGAGGAGAGGGGATAGACACATGTATTACTCTAGTTCTAATTTAGATAGGCACTATGATCATCATCATTATCATCCTTACAAGAGGAGTGATAAGGGGTATTTACGCTATGATTTTAAGAAAGTAAAGCCACCTACTTTTGATGGAGAGAGGAAGAAACAATAGGATGGAGAGGCATGGCTACTTTTCACGAGGAAGTTCTTTAGGTTGAAAAACTATTTAGAGAACATGAAAGCTAGAGTAGATCTATTCAGTCTCAAAGGTAAAGCAGAGAATTGGTGGGAAGATGTAAATAATGTCAGATGTATTCATGAGGAGGATTTAACTAGGAGTGAGTTTGAGTGACTATTCAAGAAGAAGTACCTATTAGAGAGATACTTTGAGGATAGGGCAAAAGAATTTTCTGAGCTAAAGATGGGATTAATGACAGGTGACTAGTACACTAGCAAGTTCTTAGGGTTACTGAGGTATGTGCCTTATCGCATGGAGGAGAAGGCTTGATCCAGATTTAAACAGGAACGCAACAAATTACAGAGATAACCATATACACAAAGATGCAGCGGAAATAATACTTCATTTCATTAATGGAAAATACTGAAATATGCTTACAACCAGAAATGGAAATAAACCAGCTAGGGCAATGGTAGATTATCTCTAAGAAGAGATGTGGTGGATACATGCCTCTGAACTGTGTTACAATGAGGCTCGAAGGCCTATTTATTGTTGAGAAACAATGGAAAACCCTTAACATTCCAAAACCTAACCCTAGGAGATGAAACGCCAAACTATGGGCCCTGTTTGGGTAAATTAGTACATCAACTTCTCGGGGTCGTAACTTTGGCATGGACCGATGTTGCCCCCAGATTTCCCAAAAAACGTCGTTTAGGGCCTCAAAACGGCTCCAGAAGTTTAGGACCCGAAAAAATGCTAAAAATAGTAAGTTGTGCTACAATTAAGGAAAATGAAAATGCTGAGAGAAACAATGGTGGGGGTCCAGGTGGACTTGGTAGGTGGCCACCAATATCCACCTAGATCATTCCTCCCCCCTTAGGAGGCAATGGTCCCCATTTCGTTGAGTTCCTCCATGAGATGAGGAAACTTTTGTTGAACTTGTTCCCTCGTGAGCCACTTGCCCTGCTGAAGGAGTTGGCCTGCTTTGACAACTCGATACAGTTAGATATTCTGTTGGCGAGTGTTCTTTATCTGTGTGTCCATGATCCAATCAGTTGTAGCTTGTTCCATGCAATCTGGATTTAATTCTGTGGGTTTGAGCTGTTCTACAATGTCAGATGTGTCTAGCAATGGTGGAAAGTATGGCCGAAGGCAGTCCACATTGAACACTGGGTGCATGCCAAGGAATGGGGGAATGTTGAGCTCATGCCAAGGAATGGGGGAATTTTGAGCTCAAATGCATTGTCTCCCATAGCCTTAGTAATGGTGTAAGGACCATATCAGAGTGGTCTCAATTTCCCATAGGCTCCAGTAAGGCATTCCTTTTGCAAATGCAACAAGACTTTGTCGCCCACCTGAAACTTGTGTGGCACCCAATGTTGATCATGTCGTTGCTTGTACTTGGCATTTGATTTCTCCAGAATGTCATGGACCTGCTGGCGAATATGTTGGATGTGCTCAATGAAGCTGGTGGCCTTATCTGTTTCGGGCTGGACATGAGCTGAATTTATGTGAGTAGCTGCAAGTGGCATGGCCACATCAATGGGGCATAGTGGCTGGAATCCAAAACCCACCTGAAAAGGGCTATGGTCAGTGGAGCTGTGAAGAGCTCGGTTGTAGCTGTGCTGAACATAGGGGAGGCTCTCGTCCCATGTGCGTGGATGCCTTGAGTTATAAATGCGCAGAATGTGCACAATCATCCTATTGACAACCTCTGTCTGGTCATCAGTTTGAGGATGGAAGGCTGCGGACTTCGTGAGTTTGGTGTCCAGCATTGACCAGAGACTGGACCAAAATGTGTTGAGAAACCGACTGTCCCGATCTGAGATGATAGACTGCGGGATCCCAAAGTGCACCCACACTCGTTCAAAGAAGAGTTTAGCAGTTCCTTCTGCTGTGATATTCTTCTTGCAGGCCACCATAATGGCCATCTTCGAGAACCTGTCGACGACCACAAAAACACAGTCATTTCCATGCTTAGTGGAAGGAAGGTCTGACAAGTAATCCATGGAGATGGATTCCCAAGGCCGACTAGGGGTAGGCAACGGGGTATAGAGGCCGTGCTTCTTAATGGTCGGTTTGGCAATGGCACAGGCAGTACATGATCTAATGTACTTCCCAACATCCTGACGAAGATTCGGCCAATAGAAATAATTTTGCAGTACTGCCACTGTTTTCTCGACCCCGAAATGCCCAGCAGCCCGATTGTAGTGTGCTTCCCAAATCATCTTGGCACGCTCGCTTGAAGGAACACAAAGGTGACCCAGGTGGCATAACAAGGCATCCTGGAGGTGAAAATCTGGAACATGTCGACCCTCCAAGAGTGTCTGGTATGTGTGGCCAAATTCTGGGCCGCTTTTGTAGAGAAGTGGCCAATCAGAAGTCTCGTGCCCACAAGAGTTGAGCGCGGTGGTTAACGCCATGATCGGTGGTCGACTGAGGCAATCTTCAACATTATTGGTGCTGCCCTTCTTATACTTGATATTCAAGTGGAACTGTTGGAGGTATGTAGACCACTTTTGATGGTGATCATTCTGCAATTTCCCTTGGGTCTGTATGAACTGCAGGGGTCGATGGTCTGTGTGGATGATCGTTTCCTTCCCCAAAATGTAATGCTTCCATTGTCGGCAGGCCTGTACAATGGAATACATCTCTTTATCATAAGTGGGGTACTTCCGGACTGTGTCTGAAAGTGTTTCACTGTGTTATGCCACTGGATGTCCATGTTGAGTAAGGACTGCCCCAATAGCATAGTCAGAGGCATCTGTCTTGCCCTCAAATGGTTGTAGTAAATCTGGTAATGCGAGCACTGGTGCCGTGTAGAGGCGATCCTTCAACTCCCTGAATGCCTTCTGTTGAGATTCAGACCAGAAGAATTTTGATTTCGCCCCTCCCTTGGTGACTTGATTCAAGGGCCAATTAATATGAGAAAACCCCAACACGAACCTGCGGTAGAAGTTGGCAAAACCTAGAAAGCTGCGGAGCTCTGTTAAAGTGGTTGGAGATGGCCAATCCCGAATGACTTGGATCTTGGCTGGATCGACATGCATCCCCTGTTCATTAATTATGTATCCCAGATACTAAACCTGGGTCATGCCAAAAGTGCATTTCTCCAAATTGGCACATAGCTTGTGTTGCCACAGTGTTTGGAGAACCTATCGGATGTGGTGGAGGTGCTCTTCCCAACTCTGGCTGAATATCAAAATGTCATCCAAGTATACTACTACAAAGGAGTTGGTGAATGGCTGCAAGATGTCATCCATTAGCCTCATGAAGGTTGCAGGAGCATTCGTCAATCCGAAAGGCATAACCAACCATCCGAAAAGGCCCTCCTTAGATTTGAAGGCAATCTTCCACACATCAGAGGGTTCGATCGGTACCTGGTGATATCCTGACTTCAGATCGATCTTGCTGAAATATTTCACCCCCTTTAGTTGGTCCAGGAGGTCATCAATCCGTGGGATCGGGTACCTATTATGGACAGTGATCTTGTTCAATGCCCGATAGTCAATACACAGTCTCCATGTCCCATCCTTCTTCTATACCAACATGATCGGGCTCCCACAAGGCGATGAACTCGGACGGATGTGACCTTTCTGCAGGAGTTCCTGAATCTGCCTCTTGATTTCATTGTTCTCCAGAACGGAGCGCCGATAAATTGGTCCATTGGGTAGCGGCACACCTAGGGTCAGATCGATGGAGTGCTTGACCTGACAGTGCAGAGGAACCCCTGCAGGGGAGGTGAAGATGTCCTCGTACTCCTCCACAACCTTGTCCATCTATAGTTATCGTGCAGAGGGACCCCGTCTGGAGGCCGCAGCCACCGTCTTCTTCTTTCCTTGAGGGCATATCATCAGGAAAACAAATTTCTTGGTTTTGGAAACGATCTTACTGCATTTTTTTGCAGTAATCAAAGAGATGGCGGTAGGTGGTGCTACCTCTGGTATCCTGTACAACTTATTTCCCAATGTAATAATAACAGCACGGGGCCTTGATTCATACACAGCATGTCGCTTCCACAAGTATGGCTGTCCTAATAATACATCACAAACTTCAAGGGGAGCAATGTCACACAATACCTCATCCGTGAAGGGCTTGATGTTGTATGGAAGGCGACACTGCTGGCTCACGTGAAGATCTCGTCCTTGGTGAAGCCACCCAATGGTGTATGGTTGTGGATGTGCTGTGGTCGGTAAGCCCAACCGCTTCACGACCTCTGCCAAAATGAGGTTCTTTTGACTCCCGCTATCAACAATGAACTGTATCGGGGAGCCCTTTACCCACATCTGGGAGTGGAAGAGACGCTCCTCCTCCTCTGGATCTTCGGGTTCATTTTTTTGGATCTTGGCGGTAGCAACAGTGGCGTTGGGATCCGCATCAATGATCTGCTTCCCTTTTTCATTCCCCTTATCGGGTTTTGACTCAGAGTCAGAACATGCATCTGATTCTGAAACCTTTAGCTCAGCCACCAGTGACTGCTTGGCCCGACACTCACTTGTGTTGTGAGTGGAGCTCTTATGGAACTCACACCATTTTCCAGTGTCCTTTTTCGGCTTCGCGGCGCTGTTCTTTGCTTGCAACTTCGGCCGGTTGTCTTGGGCGGTCCCGCCTTGGCTTTGTCCTTTGTTCTGTGGTTTAGGGGCACCTTTCCCCTGCTTTGGATTCGCAGATCCAAAGTCTCACTTCTTTTGTTTAAACTTCTGCTCGACATTGACGGCATATCGGTATGCTGCGCCGAGCGAGGAGATGTTCTGGAATTGTATTTCTTCCTGGATGTACTTGTGCAGGCAGCCACAGTATTTGAGTATCAAATGTTGCTCCAAATCCTTGATACCTAACTTTGTGCGAAGGGTATGGAAAAGATTGGTGAACTCCGGCACATCTTGGTCCCTTCCCTGCCGCAGCGTGGTCCACTTTATGTATTCATCCTCATAGCTTCCGACAGGGTAGTACTGCTCCTGGATGGCATCCTGGAATGAGTTCCAGGTGGGTGCGGCTGAAAATAGTGAGGCAGTACTTTCATCCTTCTGCTTGCAGTAGGTTTCCCACCAGTCCTTGACGTGAGGGGCTGCTTTGAGAAGAGCGAAAACAATCTTTTCCCGACTCAAAAATTCATGAACAGAAAAATAACCCTCTAGCAGATTTAACCATTTATCTACGGCATCTGCGTCTATCTGACCCTCGAATATGGGGATTTCAAAATTAACTTGTACCTTAAAGGGTGTGGCGTTTCCAGAGTAGCTGCTGGAAGTCGATGCATCGCTTCTGGGTAGCCACTGAAGGATCTGGGCAAAGCTGTCCATCATCGCGTTCCGTTTTCGCTCGAGGGCTTCTTCGAGCAAGATTTTGATGGGATCTCCTACCCCCTCGTCTTTCTTCTCATCCACCATGGGAGGCCATCGGGATTTGCGAGGATGGTCTTGCAAAGGTTCGACTAGTTCAAGCCCTAACTCCTTATATCCCGACCTTGTTGGGGACATGCAAAGAAAAACAGAGAAAAAGCAGACCGCTCTGATACCACTGATTCGGATTTAAACAGGAACGCAACAAATTATAGAGATAACCATATACACAAAGATGCAGCGGAAATAATGCTTCATTTCATTAATGGAAAATACTGAAATATGCTTACAACCAGAAATGGAAATAAACCAGCTAGGGCGATGGTAGCTTATCTCTGAGAAGAGATGTGGTGGCTACATGCCTCTGAACTGTGTTACATTGAGGCTCCAAAGCCTATTTATTGTTGAGAAACAATGGAAAACCCTTAACATTCCAAAACCTAACCCTAGGAGATGAAACGCCAAACTATGGGCCCCGTTTGGGTAAATTGGTACATCAACTTCTCGGGGTCGTAACTTTGGCATACGATCTCCATTGACGCGTACAATAGCTCATTAGAAAAATCTATCTGAGCATTACCACTTTGGGAAGGGCAAAATCGGTCCATGGACCCATGTTGCCCCCAAATTTCCCAAAAAACATCATTTAGGGCATCAAAACGGCTCCAGAAGTTCAGGACCCGAAAAACTGCTAAAAATAGTAAGTTGTGATGCAATTAAGGAAACTGAAAATGCTGACAGAAACAATGGTGGGGGTCCAGGTGGACTTGGCAAGTGGCCACCAATATCCACCTGGATCAAGGCTAAGATTCAGAGGTTCATTAGTGGATTACCCGTTGAATTCAAAGACATGATTGAGTTCGATGAGCCTAAATCGTTAGAGGAGGCCATTTGAGAGCTAAGGCATTGCTATGAACAATCAAAGAGCAGGTCTGAGACTAAATCAGATTGGAGGGCTAATACAAAGAACAAAGGAAAATGGGACAAGGAACGAGCAATACCTCAGGGTATAGATAATAAAGAGAATGCAATGCCATTTAAGAAGTTAAATACATCAGATAGAGGACAAGGATTCTAATCAAGAGAACATAACAAGGAGAAAAGTTGGAAGCCTATAGAGTGTTGGACTTGTGGAAAATATCATCGCAAGAGAGATTATCTTCAAAATATAGGTGGTAGCCCTCAGATATATACTGTGCAGGAGGCACAAACTGCTGGGGATGTTGGTTAGAGTGTTTCCTGTATTTATGCAACATTGGATAACAAACAGGAAGACCATCAATCATGTACCATTGAGATGGACATTAAGATTTGTGATCAAGTTATTTATATTTTGATTGACCCTAGATCTAATTATAGTTATGTTAGTCCTGACTTCGTAAGTGTGGTTTGAGAAAGGAGTTTCATGAAGAATATTGGTTAGTGTAGTTGGCTATAGGTGTCAAGAAGCAGGATCATCATTGGGCAAGAGTTTGCGCATTTGATTTGAATGGTATGCCTACTCTAGCACAATTGAAGTATTACCATTGGGATCATATAGTATGTTGTTGGGCATGGACTGGTTGTATCTTCATAGAACCAAGGTGAAATTTTATGTCAAATCTATTGTGTGTGTTGATGAAAATGGAGAACCAAGAGTTTGAAAGGGAAAGAAGAAATCCACTTCAATTAGTATGGTGACAACTATGCAAGAAAAGCATAGCTGTAGGAAAGGGTGCAAGCTATTCGCAACACACATTTATAGTGATAATGGTAAGGAAGTTGAGGATGCAGCTGTTTTGAGAAGGTACCCAATCTTACAACCTTTCGAGGATGTGTTTCCTCAAGACATTTCAAAGTTTCCACCTCATAGGGAGGTAGAATTTTCTATTGAGTTAGTTCTATGGGAAACTAAATCATCAAAATCACCTTATAGGATGATCACACCTGAGTTGCTGGAATTGAAGCTGTAGTTGAAGGAAATGTTGGACAAGGGGTACATTAGGCCAAGTGTATCACCATGGGGCACACTGGTATTTGTTGTGAAGAAGAAAGATGGTACTCTAATATTATGAATTGACTATAGGAAGTTGAATAAAATGACCATCAAGAATAGGTATCCATTACCAAGGATTGATGAATTGTTTGATAAGTCGAAGGGAGCAACAACGTTCTCAAAGTTTGATTTGAGATCCCTATATCATCATGTACGCATCAAAGAGGAGGACATTTACGAGACAACATTTCATTTAGGTATGGGCATTATGAGCTTGTTGTTGTTCCATTCAGTTTGACTAATGCTCCAAATACATTTATGTGATTGATGAATAATGTGTTTCATCAGTATTTGGATAAGTTTGTTTTTGTGGTCATTGATGATATATGTGTATATTCTAAAAATGAGGAAGAGCATGCCGAGAATTTAGCACTAGTGTTGAGGTTGTTGAGAGAGCATTAGTTGTATGCTAAGCTCAATAATGTAGTTTCTTTGAGATTGAGGTACGCTACTTGGGGCATGTTCTCTCCAAGGAGGGAATTGCAGTAGATCCAGAAAAGATAACGGCCATCATGGAGTAGGTAGCTCCTAAGAATGTGGATGAGGTGAGAAATTTCATGGGGTTGACAGGATATTATAGGAGGTTCATCAGGAACTTCTCACAGATTTCTTATCCTATCACATCATCGCAGAGGAAAGGTAAGAATTATGAATGGACAAAGGAGTGTGAGGCTATATTTGGGAAGGGAAAATTTAAGGATGGAAGTTTATCTTAAATTTGAGCAACCTTGGCGAATCTTACTAGTCCCTAATATCAAAATTTTAAAATGTTTGATGATAATTTTGTAAAAGTGTTTAGATTTATAATTATTTTATATTAGACAATATATAATATTGGTGATTTTAAAGGTAAAATGATTTTATACTATAAAATTTGGGCGAATTTATTTTTAGAAAAACGAAATTTGGTCAATATTTTTGTTTCTGAAAAAACATGGAATATTAGCCCACCTGTGAATATTAGCCCCTAAAATTTTCCTTGGTTTTGAGTAGCTTGAGCAATTATTGGCACATGCATGAGTGTTAAATATTGCATATACAGACAAAGAGGTTGCGGTATTCACAAATTCTTGCAAGAAAGGACTTAGTGGAGTCGTTATGCTAGATGGATATGTGTTGTGTTATGAGTTGTAGAAACTGAATGAGCGCAAGAAGAACTACCCAATGCATGAACTTGAGTTGGCAGTGATTATACATGTGTTGAAGATGTGGAGACACTATCTTCTAGTCGAGAGGTTTACACTGATGAGTGATGACAGTGGTTTACGATATCTATTTGACCAACCGAATTTGAATGGTAGGCAGGCTTGGTGGTTGGCTATAATTAGTGAGTTCGATTGGAAGATGCTCCTAGCAGGAGGATATAGGTAAATACTTAATAGCTATGAGCTCCTATGAGACAAACTTACAAAATAGGATCTTGCAGGCAGGTCAGCAGGATGTCAAGTACATAGAGATTATGCACAGGTTGCAGCAAAGTCCAGGTACAAGTGATGGTATAGCTATATGTACTAGTACAGGTATAGGTATAGGTACAGGTGATGATACATGTACGTGTATAGGTATAGGTACAAGTGATGGTATAATTATAGGTATAGGTGTAGGTATAGGTACATGTAAAATTAGAAATCATCGTACAGGTGAAGGTGGACAGGATGTGAACTACTTCATTACATCAGATGGATTGGTTAGATTCGGAGACATGATATATGTTCCAAATAACATTGAGCTCAAGAAGGTGATATTGAGAGAGTTTCATGAAAACCATATTCAAGTCACCCATGTTATCATAAGACATTGATTGCGGTAATTTTTTTTTGTTATTGGCTAAAACTGAATAGGGATATAGTAGAGTCTGTGGCTAGATTTTTTTATTGCCAGCATGTGAAGGAAAAGTGTAAGCATCCAGGTGGACCGTTATAGTTGATTACGATTACAGAGTGGAAATGGGAGGTCATTTCCATGGACTTCATCATGGTTTTGTTAAGGAGAGTGAGACAACATTTTTCCATCATGGTTGTTGTGGATAGGTTGACAAAGGTTACACAATTCATTCCAATGAATTCTAAATTCTCAGCTAGCGATTTAGCACAAGTATTCATCAAATATGTGGTGAAATTGCATGGTGTTCTAAAGAAGGTTGCGTCAAATAGGGATGAAAATTTCACCTCCAAGTTTTGGAAAGAGTTATTTTTAGGGTTGGGAATAGAGTTGGCCCTCAACACAGCTTTTCATGTGTAGACAGATGGACAGATAGAGAAGGTCAACATGACATTGTAGGACATGTTGACGATGTATGTGATCTAGCAATAGCGAAAGTGGGAAGAGTACCTTCCATTAGTAGAGTTAGCCTAGAACAATGGGTATCAGGAATCTTTGAAGATGAGTCCATTTGAGGCATTATATGGGCAGAGTTGCAATGCTTCTGTTAGTTGGAGTGATCCAGTTAATAGTGTGTTGATTGGACCAGACATGTTGGCAGACATGGAATAGGAAATCTCGGTTATAAAGAATAATCTAAAGGAAGTAAAGGATAGGAAGAAGAGCTATGCAAATTGGAACAGGTTCTTCAAGGAGTTCCATGTTGGGGAACAAGTGTACTTGCACAACAAAATGAAGAAGAGATCCTTATGGATTGGATCATGTGCCAAGCTAGTGCCACATGTTTGTGGACCCTTTAGTATCATTGATAGGATTAGGCGAGTAGCCTATCGACTTGCACTACCTCCAACAATGGAAGTCCATGATATTTTCCACGTTCCATTGCTTAAGAAGTATGTTGGATATGTTGATCATGTGATTGACTGGTTGGTATTATAGGTGGAACTAGATGGATAATTCTAGCCCCAGTCTCAGTGTATATTGCAAAAAAAGGTTCTCATGCTCCGGAACCAAGAAATTGAGCAATTTAAGGTGCAATGGAAGCACTTTGGGCCCAATGAAGCTACATAGGAGATGGTGGATCAGATGCAGGCTATGTATCCCTCCTTGTTTGTCAGTTGAAGGAAAGTAGTTTTAGCATGGTGTTTTGGTATGGTGTTTCGGTATATGTCTTGTTATATGATTTGGTATATGTTTTGGTATATGCATTGGTATAGGATTTGGTATATGTTTTGGTGATGTTGTTTTATATACATATTTATATGGATGTAAATATTGTGATGAGCTATTTTATAAAGTTTGAATAAGAGATATGGGTGTCATGTCATTATGATGTTATGTTGTTATGTTTTCATGTTGGTTTTCTTTTCAACAGGGTGATCATTGTAAATACTGCATCGAGCTAAGTTATAAAGCTCCATCGGAAGTATATTTTTCTTACAACAATCTTGTGGTTATAGGTGTTGTTGAATGCTGAGCATGCTGTTCCAACAAGGGGGGCTTCTGTAACCACCCTCGCAAAAATTCCATGTAATAAAAGATAATAAAGGAAAAATAATAACAATGGTTGACGGGACAATTATTTCAAGTTGAATTTTGGGAAAAATCCTACTGATAGGGATCGCTTGTGACTGTTTAATGGCTAAGGAAATTGGCAAGAGAAATTGCTAAGGCTTTGCGAAGGAAAAATGACAATTTTGGCACATTTATTTATGGAAATAATGGAAATTAGGAGAAAAAGGAGGTGAAAGGTCACAGGTTGCATGTGAGGAGGAAAATGAAGAAAAATAATGGAAAATGAATAAAATAGAGGCTTAATTAATAAAAAGGCTTCTAAGGATTAGTTGGTAATATTTTTTCAGTTTAGTTTTGGATCTATCTCATTATTCTCTCTCTCTCTCTCTCATACTCTTGGAGACTTAGATTTTTCTTGGACCACTCTTGGAGAGTGCAACATACTTGTATTTTTGGAGCAAGAAGGCAAAGGAGGAGCAGGAAAGCGTATGAGGGAATTAGGAACAACAACGATACTGTAATTTTCTTGCAGGTATCGAGTTGCATGTATATTTTCCTCACTTTTTTTGGCACACCTGGCATATGCATGCGGATTATTGATCATGATCTATCACTAGCATGGAGGATTTCGTAGATTGAAAATGGACTGCCTAGCCTTTCCATTTCCTGAATATCCATGAAGTTTGTGGGTTTATTTCCACGTTTTATTTTTGTTGGTTCTCAGGTTTCCTTAGATTAGGCTAAGTTATTAGTTCCTGGAAGCCCTAGTTGGGTTGAGTTACTAGTCCTGGAAGCCTTGGTTGGAAAAATGCTCTAGAAGCCCTTGGTGGGTTAAGTTATTAGTACTGGAAGCCTTGGTTGGAGAAACACTTTGGAAGCTCGACATCAGCTGTGGGTTGAGTTACTAGTCTTAGAAGCCTTGGATGGAACAAACACCTAGAATCTATGGAAGGATGGGATGGAGAACAATCTAGTGATGGTTCTGTCATGTCCGAATGTGAGGTGGAATCACTATTTGATGGGTTGAGGTGGATCGCCTCTGGAAGTCCCAGATGATATTGGACAGATGTGTTATATTAGGTCCCACATTCATGCTAGGAATATGGCACAAGGGTGAATGGTTGAAGAGAGATTGGCCTCAGCCATTCTACGAGTGGGTGGAACATGGAAGTCCCATCCCAGAATTGTATTTTGCATCATCAATAAGAGGTCATTTCTCCTAGTAAATCTATGAGTATTATACTATATTATATGTGATTTATATGGCAATGATTTCATGAGTACTTCTGCTGCTATTATGTTGGCTATTTATATGTTTTATGATATTAGATATGTATGGCGCTTATCGGGTTTTACTTGTAAACGAATGATCAATGTATCTATGACCTAATGGAGGAAATGGTAGTTCATGTGTTGACGCATCAATGTTTCTTAGTGATTCTCAGCTAAGTATGGGACCCTATGCTCAGATATTTTATTTACACCTATAGATTACATATTCATGATATGTTTGAAAAGATGTCTATCATGGTTAGTAGGGGTGTAGTCAATATAATATTCATGTAATTACATTAGTACTATTTTTTCATGTTATCTTATTGTTCTAAAGCTATCATGCAGTTCTGGGCAGTGACCTGTGCTCTAGTCCTAAAAATGTGGCTTAATTCTCGGGGAAATTGGCACAAAACTGACAAAAAGAGTCCCTAGACACTAGCTTTTAGGCATGTGAGAGTGTCCAAAGGTCCCTATATCCTTGCATGTCAATTACATGAGAGCGTCCATAGGTCAAGTTTTCCAAAATTGCTGTGGGACCTAGAGGTTGGCTACCTGAAAGGTTGGATTTGTTATTGAGAGTTCTAATGCTGATGTTGAATGTATGTATGGTGTGTTTCCATCTGTTCCACTTCCTTAACGTGGCTTTGGAGGTCAAATCATATCATAGTGGCCTCTCGTCGCATGTTTACCCTGTCTGGCTAGTTTCTCGGGTAGATGTGGGAGGAGGGTGTTACATTCAAAAATGATGATAACACTAGTATTCTCACACATGTTTCGAATTGAAATGGTCAAGTTTACCTTCATTTCCTTTAGGGTTTGCTTCGTCCACAAATTTTGTGTGTAAGAAGTGGTAGCAACAATGTAATCCACTTCATCTATTGATAATAAGATTGAGTCTTGTTTCTTACGGACCCAAGACACAAAAAAATCTACCAAAAAAAATGTTGCTCCAAAGTTTCTTTTTTTTCATCAAGTCTTCCTGCCCAATTTGCATCAATATAAGATTTTGGCTTAAATTATCTACTTATAGCATACCATAGTCCATTGTATATTATGCCTTCCAAGTATATAAAAATCCTTTTTACAATAATGACATGGTTGTCATAGGGGTGGATTTGAAATCTAATCACACAACCTAATACATACATGATATGTGGTCTTGAGATTGTGAGGTAAAGAAATTTTCCAATTGTTGATCTATATATTGTCTGATTTACAATAGGTGTCACATCTTATTTACATAAGTTATAACTAGTAACCATGGGAGTACTAACTAGCTTCCATTCTTCCAACTTGAATTTCTTTAATGTTTCTCTTAAATACTTGGATTGGGAGATGAACATGTGATATTTTGATAGAGAAATTTGCAGCCCTAAAACGAAGGATAGTTGTCATATCATGGAAATCTCAAATTATGTCTTCTTATATTTTGCAAATTGATGTCCCAACTGCTCCAAGTCACTACCAAATATTATATCATCTACACAAGCCACCATAATTTATGATATTAGATATGTATGGATCTTATCATGTTTTACTTGTAAATGAATGATCAATGTATCTATTACCTAATGGAGGAAATGGCAGTTCATGTGTTGAGGCATCAATGTTTCTTAGTGATTCTCAGCTAAGTATGGGATGCTATGCTCAAATATTTTATTTACACCTGTAGATTACATATTCGTGATATGTTTGACGAGATTTCTGTCATGGTTAGTAGGGGTGTAGTCAATGTAATATTCATGTAATTACATTAGTACTATTTTTTCATATTATCTTATTGTTCTAAAGCTATCATGCAATTCTAGGTAGTGACCTGTGCTCTAGCCCTAAAAATGTGGCTTAATTCTTGGGGACATTGGCACAAAACTGACAAAAAGAGTCCCTAGACACTGGCTTTTAGGCCTGTGAGAGTGTCCAAAGGTCCCTAGATCCTAGAATGTCCATTACATGAGAGTGTCCATAGGTCAAGTTTTCCAAAATTGCAGTGGGACCTAGAGGTTGGCTACCTGAAAGGTTAGATTTGTTATTGAGATTTCTAATGCTGATGTTGAATGTATGTATGGTGTGTTTCCATTGGTTCCACTTCCTTAACGTGGCTTAGGAGGTCAAATCATATCATAGTGGCCTCTCGTCACATGTTTACCCTGTCTGGCTAGTTTCTTGGGTAGATGTGGGAGTAGGGTGTTACATTCAGAAATGATGATAACACTAGTATTCTCACACATGATTCGAATTGAAATGGTCAAGTTTACCTTCATTTCCTTTAGGTTTTGCTTCATCCAAAATTTTTGTGTGTAAGAAGTGGTAGAAACAATGTAATCCACTTCATCTATTGATAATAAGATTGAGTCTTGTTTCTTACAGACCCAAGACACAAAAAAATCTACCAAAAAAATGTTGCTCCAAAGTTGCTTTTTTTTCATCAAGTCTTCCTGCCCAATTTTCATCAATATAAGATTTTGGCTTAAATTATCTACTTATAGCATACCATAGCCCATAGTATATTATGCCTTGCATGTATATAAAAATCGTTTTTACAGTAATGACATGGTTGTCATAGGGGCAGGTTTGAAATCTAATCACACAGCCTAATACTTACATGATATGTGGTCTTGAGATTGTGAAGTAAATAAATTTTCCAATCGTTGATCTATAGATTGTCTGATTTACAATATGTGTCACATCTTATTTACATAAGTTATAACTAGTAACCATGGGAATAGTAACTGGCTTCCATTCTTCCAACCTGAATTTCTTTAATGTTTCTCTTAAATACTTGGATTGGGAGATGAACATGTGATATTTTGATAGAGAAATCTATAGCCCTAAAAAGAAGGATAGTTATCATATCATGGACATCTCAAATTATGTCTTCTTATATTTTGCAAATTGATGTCCTAACTGCTCCAAGTCACTACCAAAGATTATGTCATCTACACAAGCCACCATAATCAACAAGTGATCATATTCAAATTTAATGCACGAATGGTTGTCTGCAGTGCCTCTCTTGAACCCTTGTTGTTGAAGGTATTTATGCAACCTAACACACCAAAATCTAGGACCCTTTTTGAGCCCATACAAAGTCGTCTTTAGTTTGCATACATAATATTCATTCTATAAGAGCATGAAACCTTCTGATTATTCTGTATATACTTCTTCCTCTAAATAACAATTGAGGAAATTTGATTTCAGATCTAGCTGGTAATAATTTGATGTTCTTGTGACTTGCAAATGTAAGAAACATTTTGATGGCTTTTAATCTACATATGGGTGCAAAAATTTCTTCAAAACCTATCTCTCCTATTTGAGCATATCCTTTGTAGACTAGTCGAGCCTTATTCCTTATTACTTGTACTTTCTCATTTATCTTATTTTTAAATATGCATTTGGTGCCTATCATGTTCTTCCTGTTGGGTCTTGGAACAAGCTCCTAGGTAGCATTCTTCTCAATATAATACAATTATTTGTTCATATCCTTCAGAAAGATTTATATTCAATTTCCTGATTGAGATTCATGGGTTCAACTTGAAACAACAGATCAACGTTTGCAAAACTTGGACTGCCAAGAAACCTCCTCCTAGTTTGAACACCAAGTATTTTATCGCCAATAATTTGACTTTC
This sequence comes from Pinus tabuliformis, assembly GCA_031772625.1. NCBI lineage: Eukaryota > Viridiplantae > Streptophyta > Pinopsida > Pinales > Pinaceae > Pinus > Pinus tabuliformis. Next base: position 1,752,951,133 of record CM062817.1, on the reverse strand, counting down.
AGGATGTCATTTGTGTACATTCATTGAAGTATTTTTGGGCCTTTGCAATGTACCTATTTCTTCATTATCTGCTTCTATTTCTTCTTGGTATGAGAATCTAGTGCTTGAGCTTTATTCTCCATTTAAGTTCATGTTTTCTTTGGATGTATTAGATTATGGTAGTATTTCATCCACTACAATGTCAATACAGTCTTAAACTCTTTTGGTTCTCTTGTTGAAACAATTGTAGCTTTTACTTTTGAGTGAGTATACAAGAAATATACCTTCATCAACTCGAGGATCAAACTTCCCAAGATTTTATCATTTATGTTAATGAAGTATTTTCTCCCAAACACTTTGTAGTGTTTTACTAAAGTTGGTCTTCCTTTCCGTAACTCATAAGGAGTATTATCACTGTTAGGCCTGAGTTGTAATCTATTTTCTAAATACACTGCTTCTTATGTTGCTTCTCCCCAAAATGTTTGTGGAACACCTGCCTCATCCATCATATCTTTGGCCATCTCTTGAATTATTTTGTTCTTTCTCTCCACAACCCCATTTTTTTGTGGAGTTGTAGCCACTGAGTATTGCCTACTTATTCCCTACCCTTCACAATACTCTTGAAGCTCTCTTGAAGTGGGTTATCTACCTCTATTTAATATTAGACATTTGATCTTTAAATCTTTATCATCCTCAACCTAATATTTGAATATATTGAAATTATTCAGAGCTTCTAATTTTATTTCAAGAGCATTATCGACCTGGCTCTCGTAAAATCATTAATAAATAAAATAAAGTACCTCTCTCCTCTTGTGATTTTTATCGTACTTGGGCCACATATATCATTGTGAATTATCTCCAAAGGATTAAATGATGGTAAATCCTTTGTGTTAAAATGACTCCTTGTCTATTTACCATATTGACAAGACTTTCAAATTGAGTCATCATGCCTCAGAAAGTTCTCCTATCTTTCTGATTTTTATGAAACTGTAGAAAATCATATGACCAAGTCTCCTATGCCAAAAGCAAGCTTTATTTTTCTTACTCAAGTAGCATCTTACTCTTGATTCATCAAACACATATACATTGTTGTGGGTTATGTCTGCCTTTCCCACCAGCTTTCCATTTTCTTCCTTTTAGATATCACAATATTTACATCAAAATCTCACGTTATAGTTGTTATCAAACATATGACTCACACTAACAAAGTTGTGTTTGATACCTTCTACATACATCACATTTTGAACCATAATCTTTTCATCAAAATTGACTTTGCACTTACCTTAATTATTATTGGAGCATTATTTCCAAAGGTGACATCATTCCCTCCATATTTTTCTTTTAGAGACAAGAATTTACTCTTATCCCTATTCATGTTCTTGGAACAACCACTATCGACATACCATTTATTTTCTTGATCATGTGTTGACAGTGCAAGTCCACATTCCATGGTTTTTCTAGTTTTGCATTTCCAACTCTTTTTGTCTTATGGAAATGTTGGTTGCCAAAAAAATTAACATTTATATGTATAATCACACCTTCTTCTACACTCAGTAGCCTTGTGCCCAAAATTATTACATTTGAAGCATTCAATTTCATCCATCAAAGAGGCAAAAGGATTCCTATTCATGGAAAGTGAGTTCTGAGAGATAAATTTTTTATTATTTTTGTATCTCAAATTTTCATCTCTTTCGATTTTTCTCCTTTTGAACTTAATAACTTTATGTCCAGAGAAATTACAATGAAATAAATGAACATAAAACGAATTTGGATACCTGAAATTGGAAAACTTACAAGTTTGAGCACGTTGCAAGTACTTATGTTGTCTTGTTAATTGGATCATTTTTCTTTGGTGTGAGTCCTTTGAGAGGTTATAGTTCTTGTTCCAATGTTGGGTCCCTCTCTGGCTTGCTCTCTGTTTATCATCATTGATTCTTCCTTCAAGTATCTTTGCAAAACTTCCAAGGTTCTTCAAATCCCACGGACCTAAAGCTCATCCTTCTCATAGAAGACTCCCATGATCCATAATATGCAAGTCCTATCTTGTTTTCTGGAGATATTTGAATGATCAAAATATGGTTTAACATTCTTTTCCCTTCCACAAGCCTTTTAGACAGATCATTATCAATATCTAAACTCTCGAGTTTTACTCTCAAAGGAATACTTTCGGCTTCTAGAGTCTAACAAATATCTTCCCATTGATCAATAAAATCATTAAGAACTTCTGACTTTTGTTTTTCTTCTTATAACTTGATTTTCAGGCACAAAATATCTCTTCTACATGTTTTTGAGATCATCTCCTCTTTTTTCTTGAACTTCTCTTGCTTTAGATGTCCATTTTCCTCCTCTTGATTCTCACATGATTCTTATTTTTATTCTAATTGGAGGGATAGGTTGTCTTTACCTTTAATGGACTCTAAGTATTTTTGTTTTTTTATAAACAAATTCCTCATTCTCTAAGTTATACATACCTTTTTGAGTTTGTACCAGTTGCTCTTTTAGTTTCTTCATTATTTTTCTCACCTTCTTTAACTCATCAAGAGCACTGATGAGCTCCCCTTCAAGGTCCACTAATCCCTCTTGTTCTTCTTCTTCAAAGTCTATGACATTCTCTTTCTTGGAGTAAGCTACAACTGCCAAAAGCATAAATTTGTTTGACTCACTTTCTAAAGAGACCTCAAAATTTCATTTTGGTGAATAGCTATCCTCTTTGGAGTAGAGCGCGTTTTTCTTGAAGAACTTCTTCTTTTGATGTTTTTGATATTCTTCTTTGGAATTTTGATCTTTTTCCTTTTTTGAAATTATTTGTAAGGGAATTTCGATGCAAAATATCCCTCTCTTCCACAGTGAAAGAATTTGAAGGGAAACTTCCCTTTATACTTTCCTAAACCACGTTTTAATTTCCTAGAAAAGTGAGCCAACTCATAATTTGATTCACAGTTGGAACACTTTTGGTGATATTTTTGTTCCTTAGCCTTCTTATACACCTTGAAGGCTTCCTTCCTTGGTTCAGACTTCTCGTTTCCTACCCTCATCTCGTAGGTTGTGAGAGTACCAAGAAGCTGGTTCGCTATGATGATTTTTAGATGAGTCATTTCTTCAATGACTAAGATTTTGGTATTAAATCTCATAAGAAGATATTTTAAGACCCTATGAACGATTACATATTCTTTGGTAGATTCACTAAGTCCTCTAATAATATTGGTTACTTTAACAACTATGAGGAAGTACTCTTCTATGCTTTCTTCTTCACTCATTCTTAAGCTCTCAAACCTCATTATGAAATTTTGAACTTTGGCTTCCTTGACTTTCTAATCACCTTCATGACTTTAATTGATTTTGTCCCATACTTCCTCAGGAGACTTACATTGCATAACCTTGACAAATTTAGATTGACTAAGACCAAAGAGAATGTAATCAGTGGGCTTTATAATTATTTCCATACACCCTTTTACCATCTGCATTTGTAGGAGGGCTGGAGGGACAACATAATCTACCAACACAGAGCTCCAAAAATCTACCCCTAGGGACATGATATAGGGTTCTATCCTAAAATTCCAAAACACATAGCTTGTCCCATCAAATAATGATATATTACTTGAAACCATCCTGACTCTCCTATGTAGACATGATTCCTAACAGATCTACCTTCCAATGGTTAAACTATCCCTACAAGAATCTAGCACCGATACCAATTGTTGGAATAAGGAATTACTGAGAGGGGGGTTCAATCAGGAATTAGTAAGATTTTTTTAATTTTTGAGCTCAATTCTGAATTTATTTTCAAACTTGGATATTACTTATGTGAGCATTATTAATACAACATGTATGCATCAATACAAACCATTCACACGAACATACAATCCACCAGTCGAGCAACATACACATATTGACATAGATATTTTTTATGTGGAAACCCAAAGGGAGAATACTGCCAATTAGTTTGATATTATGATGTAATTTAAGATCCTAATTTATTACATCAAGTTGTTTGTGAACACCCACTCATAGGAAGCCCCAACCCACTTAATATAGCAACCACTTCTTTCCAAAAGGCACCCACCTCTTATGAATGTAGGCCACAACCTAATCTAGCTAACTGTTATTATTTTCATACAAATTTCAAACTGAAAACATAGGCCTATAAAAATTCTTAGAAATATAAAAACTAATAAGCTACTCCATAAATCACCTTCCCCTCTTCTATGCAATCCTTATTTTCACTACACACTTCAATTCTCAAACAAATACAATGTTGGCCCTCAGTTTGTCTTTAGGATCATCATCTCTCGACTCTAATCTCCCTTCTACTCACACACGCCCATACAACGCCTCACTCTTTTCACACAACTCTCAATGTCGTCACTCCCAACAATGCTCCATCACAATATAATATTCTAATGCCTAGTTTTGTTTCTCTGGTACACAAAGAATTATGTTATCTAAGCTGTCAACCACTTTTCCTAGAAGCATACGCTCAGCATGGTTCTTCATCCTATTGTTGTGTCAATAAAATTGGCCACTGTAACAACATTAATCCTGATAATAGGCACTTGTGTGTTAAACCATGTTGATAATTAAATCTTAGTCAAACTGTGAGTTACAAAAACATTAATAAAAAAATGGGCTCTAAGATTTTTTCATACTGAGAACGGATTCTCTACAGGAATTCTCACCAAGGAAAATTTTAAGGATGGAAAATTTTCTTGAAGTTTAAAAACATTGGCGAACCTCACTAATCCCTAATATGCAAATTATAAAATGTTTATTGATATATTTGTAAAATTATTCAAATTTATAATGATTTTATATATAGTCTCTATATAATGTTGGCAATTTTTAAGGTAAAATAATTTTATATTCTAAAATTTGGGCGAATCATCTTTTATAAAAATTGGAAATTGGCGAATCTTTTTTGTGGAAAAATCATGGAAATTAGCCCACTGGGCGAACATTAGCCCCTAAAATTTTCCATGATTCTCACTTCAACAAGGCTCTTCCATGTTTAGTACATGATCATAGAGTTAGGATTATACCTCTGGCATTCCTCATTTAATCTATTATCAATTATTTTGTACTCGAAAATATTTCCATTTCACTCTCCATAGAATGAAAGGAAGATAAAATATGGCTTTCCTTGTTTGATTCAAGCTCCATTAACTGATTTTTCTAACAATGGTCCTCTTTCTCTCAATCCAGAGCTCTCAAAATTTTTCATTGACTCAAATAATTTTTTTAACTACTGACCCATTCAAGCCTTCAATCAGGTGTCGAAATTCCTTCAAGAATAACTATTGACTCATCAACAAGTGTGGTGCAAACCCACATATGGAAATCTTGCAAAATATGGAGGATTCCAACCAAACTAGTTGTCGACCTATTCATTTCATTTATGTAACCACCTGTTGTAGTGGTTACAACACCCTCCAAATTTTTTTCCTGCATCCAAATTTGAGAGCCTTCCTTGGTTTTTCCCCTGATGGTTGCAAACACTCGAGCTCATTCCATGAGCTCTTGTGAAGTCTTTACAACCTTTTTTCTTGATCAACCACTAGTCATCTTTTGGCATGTTGATTGTTATGTCATGCTTGCGATATTCTTCTGGCCATTTTTAAGTTTTGTCTTTGTGTGCATGAGTTGTTTTCACTCTATGAACATCGATCATATTCACACACAATGTTGCAAGCACTGTTGCACAAGTGTCTTCATGGTCGTTCCAAGATCTATCTCAAGCATCGCACTTGTCTCTCCTAACCTTTAAGATAATCTCACTAAGAACATGTTTTTCTTGTTGGTTTGAGATGTCTTGTCATCGAGTCATGTTAAGTGTGTGAACATAATTTCATGTATGCACAAGTTCACTTGCTTCCACACTTAGCCATTTTTCCTGAAAATATTTTGACTGGAAAACCCTCCTTCAATCGGACCTCGATTGAGTTGCACTGTGCAGTCAAGCTCTCAGTGACCCTGTTCTACTTCCTAGAACTATAGAGAGATGGAGGTTACCCTCCAGGGAAGCCTTCATTGCACAATCCTAGAAGTGAGCAAGTCGGCTATCTCTTAGAACTACGTAGAAGTTGTCTCCAAGTCCGACCCAATATTCACTTCCTGTAGGACCACTCATTAAGAATCCCTCTGGTTTATTGGATACCCTAAACTGCACTGTGACCCAAGGCTACACTACTCTCCTAAACTATGTAGAAGTTGCCTAGCTACCTACCCTACACTATCTGCAAAAACTGCGGAGTCATGTGAGTCAGGGCTCTGCTACTTGTCATTGGACTATTACAAGGAATTACGCACATCTGCCTGGTAGGCCTCCCTGTTGGCTGACCCTACTATCCCTCTGAAAATTATGCATTTTTGGCTGGAACTATCCATGCTACCTCACTCTACATTCACACTGAAACTGCATAGCAACTTTTGGTCTAAAACTGTCTCTTAGAAATCCATAGTTATGACTAAAAGCTCCCCACATCCTGATCCAGCTGTGTTCTGAAAAATTGCACAAAAATTTCTACCAATGCCTCCTACTGGAGAAACTGCACAAATTCCCAGTTGGAACCTTGAATGACCTACCCAGTGCTCATCGTGAAAACTACACAGAATTACCCAGTAGTTCCTCTCGACACCCTTCCTCTCTTCCTCCTAGGAACTACACAATTGTTCTCGACTAGGTTCTACCTTGTAGTTGTTGCTACTAACCCGAATTGTACAAATATTCTTCCCAGTGATATCTATGTAGTTGCCTAATAGTGCTCTATATCCTCTCATCGTGGCTTGAGCTGTGCTCTGCATATTTTTAGTGCCTTGTCCTCTTTCCCGGTCACCTGCATCTAAAATAGAAAACAATGCATCATGCTAGACAAGTGGATTTCTGGATTTGATGTCATCTCATCATGAGTGATTGCAAGAATAAGTACATTAATGAAACATGGTGTGACAATGAATGGGATGAAGAAAGAGTGCATGCTAGAATACTTTCTCGTAGTTGAATGAAGGTACCAAGCACATGGAGTAGCAAGCGAAAGGGATATGTGTTTCTGAACAATCAAGAAAATACCATGACCATCGAAGACCCCACAACCTTTGCCATGTAGAGGTGAAGAAATGATACACTGAGGGCACACCCATCACTCAGCAACATAGAAGCTTGACACGGACACCACAATCAGCCAGTACATGTCAACGGTCTCATGTCGAGTTGTGTCATGAGTCATCTTAGCCACATCATTACTATGGGCCATACTTGTAATCAAATTTAATGCAATGTCAAAGTAGAAGAGATATAGATATGAAGTTGAAGAGTCATGTGAGTTGAAAAGTCATAGGAAGTCAAATAGTCATGAGGAAAGTTGAAGAGTCGCAAGGGTTAGTTATCCCCCGTGGCTATATATACCCCCTCATTCTATGAGAAAATGAATTTTTTACCTTGGCTCCTCCCACATAGCCTTGATAGTTTGTAGTCTGTTCTTTGAGGAGCAAGGAGTGGCTCCAATGTCCCACTACTAGGGCTAGTGAGAATGGTGTGCAGATGTGTCTTACAACATTTTCTTAATTTAGAAGATTGTCTCAGGCCAACACATTTTCACGCATGTTTTATATCCATTTGTAAGTCTAGTATTCTTTAAATGTTTGTAATGCATGTTTTCTTAACTTATACTAAGATAGTTGAACTACTTCAGTTATTTTAGTACTTACATTGTTGAAGATGTGTTATATAGTTTATCAATGTTGTCTCATATGTGTGGACTACTCCACCGACCATTAGACAAAATATTCTTGTGTTTTCTTGGTTATAATGACATCACCATCGTGTAGACTACTCCGCTAGACGGTGTACGTGTTTTCCCTTGTACTTTGGTTTTCATGGCTACCGGATCCACTGTGGACTATTCTGTTGAATGTTGGAAAGATCCTTCTTATTTTCACGTGTGTCTCTCCGTGGGTGCTACTAATACCTCTCACCTAGAGGCTCACTTTTACCCTCTCCCTTATAGTAATAGAACTGACACACAAAGTTACATTACGGACTCACTGGGTATACTCTCCTCACTTTCTTGAAGTTAAAAGCATAACAATCTCATGTGCTAAACAATAATAGCTAAGGAAAATATCTAATATAATGGAAAACGGGTCATCATATCGGATGAGACTCCTACACCAAACAGTGTGAGGTCTAGTTGGGACTTCATACTGGGGAGATCCCTTGACTATTGGTGGGTCCAACACCATCAACATTTCTGGCACTAGAAAGAGGGCCACTAGTAGTTTATGGCTAAAATTTCCTCTCAACCCTACTTATCCATCATCTTGTCAAGGCAAGAACTTGAACTCTCTCTCCCACACACAACTCTAAATTTTGTTACTCCTCACCTCCCAGAACCGAGCAATAAATTCCATATCATCCCATCCATCATGTTGTTCCCATAACCCATTAGTTTTCCAAAGTGTTGGACTGATTCCAGGAGTACACACTCTTCCCTCTTCGCAAAGGAAGCAAAATACTACACCCACATGAGTGATAGTCTCATCTATTGAAAAATTAATCCTCGCCACTCTTGAAGATCTGGTAGAGGTTGTTGAGAATGAACAGGAACCTCATGTTTTCCTAGAAGGAGAATAATTTAACAACTTACTCTTGGGCTCAAGTTCTGGTGGTGGAAATGAAGGGGAAGGAAACGAAGGAGGTAGAGAAGGAGACGAACCAACAGATTCAGAGGTTGAACCATAAGATTCAGAAGAAGAGGAGGAGGATGAAGAAGAGGAAAATATGGCTTATAAAAATATGGAATGGACGACATAGGTCCCATTGGCACTCCAAGGTGTTTTGCACAAGGTGCCAAGACACACGAAGAAGATCTTAATGAAGTATGACCCTAACATAATAGTGAAGGTAGAAGACCAAATAGACACATTCTACCTACATCTATAGACACTCATGGTATGTTATGAAGATGTTGCATGTAGACTATTTCCATGTACCTTGGATGGCAGAGCAACTGTATGGTACCAAAGCCTTCTTGTCAACTCAATTCAGAACTGGTGGATGTTCAAGATAATTTTCCTTGAGAAATTTTTTATGGAAAAAATTTGCGCCATGTTGTTAAAAGAGTTGGGTAGTCTCAAGATGAAGCAGAAAGAAAAAGTGAAGGATTTTAACCAGAGGTTTAACCATATCCTAGATAGGTTCACTGCAGACACTAAACCTCATGACTCTGTCAAAGTTGACTATTGCACATCTGCACTGTTGACCAACATTGTGCAGTTTGTTAAGCGAGCTGCGAAAGAAACACTTTTAGAACATTTCCAAGAAGCAATTGATGTGGAGAAAGACCATCATATGATTAGAGTCACTGTAGATTACAAACCATCTAAGGACCCCAGAGACACAGATTAGAGGTCTCACACTACTGTGAGTAAGGTAAATGAAAAGGAAGCAAGTGAAATTGAGACCATTACTCGTCTCTTCAAGTCCTTGAAAACCAAAGTAGTTGAGCTTAAGTAATGGACGACCGAGATAACAGTGAGCAACAGACATCCAAAATTTTTATAGAGAAATAATTTGACATCATTTAGGAGTAGTAGCCACCCCGTTAAATCTACACAAAGCTCCAATAATGTGTTCCAAGTGGACCAAATTGCAAAGGGTAAATTTTGCGTGATCCACGAATAATGACATTCAGATAAGTCTTGTCAGGAATGGAACTGAGCTATGGGCACTATGGCTTCATGGTTGAATGGTCATTTTAAAGTCAGTGAGAAGGTTCAGCCGGAAGGTGAAGATGAAGAAGAGGATGTTGCATATGACAAAGCTCCAAGCTCTAACAATGTAACTAATATGTATCAATGTCTTAATGTTGTCGAGAAGAAAACAACCACTGAGAAGGAGCCCCAGAAGAAGAAGAATCGATACAATTTGAGAACTTAAGGGGATTTCACTATGATTGAGATACTAAAAGAAAAAATGTAAAAACTGCTCAAAACAGTTGATCCATCAGCCTCCTCCACACAGAAAACACAAAGCAAGTCCATGAAGATAACTTCAATGAAAGATACGTCCATGAGCAGCAAACTAAAAAAAACTCCACCAAACAGTACAAACACAAGTCTTGCCCCAGACAACTCGGGGAGTCTTCCTGATTTGGATTAAAATTTTGTTGATGATATGAAGAAAAATCATGAGAAAGTTTCTCTGTATGAGCTAACCAAGGTCATGAGTCAGCGGGATATTATTTTTCACGCACAAGGGAAAACCTCCATAGACAATGTTGCCTCATGTAGTAAGGGACCAAGAAAGTCTCTTGGATCACTCGCATATGTGCTCAACGTGCTTCGCATGGAAGAAGTAAACTCGCTCTACCCACCGTTTTTTTATCATTTGAAATATTCAACTTCAATGTCCACAACTGTTTGGATGACTTTGGCACATTAGTAAATGTCATGCCACTCTCCACGGTAAACAGATCAATGTGCAATGGAGCAACACAACTATGCAGATCATCCAACTTGACCGAACATTTGGATGTGATCATCTGGTTATTGTCTGACATAAGAGCTCACTAGTGCATTAAAATTGTGAACGTGGACATCCTAAAAGCATATGGCTTATTTGTCAGCAGAGACTCGTCCAGTAAGGTGCAAGGATATTTTTCTATAGATTGGTTACAGTTATGGCTTTCATACCATGGCAGAAACATCCTGATCCAAGTGTTGTCAGAGAGATATATGAAACATAATGTTACTCCCTTGAAAGGTCAAAATGAAGGGTTGGATTTTGTAGAACTTCTTTTCAAAAATTTATTTCTAGAAACGATACTAGGGTGTTATCATGCACAATCAAGCCCCACCCCACCAGATACATAGTTGGGTCTCCTTCCTTGCTCTACTGATGAAAATGAAACCATACAATACATTATAACAGTAGTAGAAATAGTGTTTGCAGTATTAGTGTGGAAAATGGTCCTTGTACAGATGACTTATGGACCCTGTATTTCAATGGATCCAAAACACAAGATGGCTCTAGAGGCGGGTGTGTCTTGATAGATCCAAGGAAAAGAAAACACTTAGCCTCAATTTGCTTGGAGTTCAAGTGCAAGAATAATACTACCAAATATGAAGCACTCATTGTGGGTTTATAGAAAGCCCTCAACCTCAACTTTTCTATGCTGAAAGTGGTAGTTGATTCATAGATTGTGGTATGTCAGGTATATAACACCATACACTATGTTTTACCCTATCTTAAGAGTTACCAACAAGAGGTATGGCGAATTATCTCTAATTTCCAAGCTTTTAATATCATCTTTGTACCAAGAATGCACAATGTAGTTGTATATGCACTGGCAAATGCAGTTGCTAGGATGACATCACTTAGGGATAGATTTTCTGTTGAAATTTTGTATAATCCATCTATCCCTCACAACATAACTAATTTGCATTGTTTTGATGATGATGAACAAATACTACATTTCATGGCCAACACTAACGCCTTCAAAGATGTCACGATATACGAAGATGTACACGAGTAGTCTCTGCAACACACAGCTGATGAAAGTAAAGGAAACCTCATCCCCAAGGGTTTGGTTTCAATCAAGAAGATATATGACTTGTAAAGCCACTTCAAAGGGCCCAGGAAGACTAAAACCCACAATTCCACACTGATGCATGAACAAATTAATCTAGGAACAAATAGAGATCTAAAGTTCACAAATCTCGATACGTGTTGGACACCAGAAGAGTGACAAGCCTTTGTCTACCCATTCAGACAATATCATGATGTATTCACATGGAAATACAATAACTTGAAAAAATATGACACGAATAATCCAACACATCATTCTGATCAAAGAAGGGGACAATCCATTTCAGCAGAAGCTCAGAAATTCCCATACATCACTTGAACCCCTCAAACAAAAAGAATTGACTAAGTTGTTGGATGATTAGATCATTTATAAGTTTTGTCACTCTCTTGGCTTTCAAAATTAGTTCCTATCAGGAAGAAGTCTTGGGATAGCTTCCTGTGCATATATTTCCTAAATCTTAATCGTGCCTCAGACAAAGATGACTACCATGTGTCGTCTATGGAGCACATATTGCAAACAGTATTTGGAGTAGAAATGTTTTCTCTGCTTGACGATTTTTCTAGATATAAACAATTTCTGGTAGCAGAATATGACAATATTAAAACTACATTCCATACCAAGTGGGGTATGTTAACTTATCAAAGAATTTCATTTGGGCTGGTAAATGAAGGCACAATGTTTCAACACACTATGGACATCACCTTTAGTGGGCTCATCGAATAGAGCCTGATGGTTTACCTTGATGACATAACAATTTTTTCTAGAAAACAGCCAGACCACCTGCACCATCTCAAGAAGATCTTTGAGAAATGTTACAAGTATGGGATATCCTTGAAGCCGGAGAAAAGCGTATTTGTCGCACATTAGAGGAACCTCCTTGGGCACATAATTTCTAGGATTGGGATCAACGTTGATCTGGACCGAGTTCGAACTATCACACAAATTATTTACCTAGTGAACAAGAAAGCTATGTAGTCCTTCTTATGGAACATCAACTTCCTCGAGGATTTCATCTAAAATTATGTGCATATTGTCAAACCTATCTAGGAGATGATCAAGAGGGATGCAATTTACAACTGGGGAAAGAAGGAAAAGGACGCGTTCACCCATATCAAGCAAGCAATAACAGATGCACCTGTGCTATACAACCCAAATTTCAACAAATATTTCTTTCTTTACACATTTTCTTCCGGAAACTCACTCAATGTAGTACCGACTGAAAAGGATTAGATGAAAAACGAACGTCCCATCTCCTTCATAATTGTGAGCATTCAGGGACCCAAGCTCAACTAGGATGTCATGGATAAAGAAGCATATGCTATATACAAGGTGGTGAAACATTTTAGACCCTGCCTGCTGAAACATCCTTGCATGGTTTTTGTGCCATGGCCAGTAGTTAGATCACTACTTGCTCAACAAGAGGTGGGTGAAAGATGTGTGAACTGGATGATAGGACTACAAGAGTATTATATTGATATCAATCCAGTTCACACTGCCAAGGGTCACGGTCTCTGCAGTCTTGCAACAAAAGTGGTGCAGCACCAGAATATGAATAAGAGCTCACTCGATGGGAGAAAGAAATTGATATGTATAATGTAGATTGAGCAATGCCCACTTCGCACATCAACTCTTGGTATGAATTAGTGAGCCAGTACCTTGAGAAAAACACCATGCCTTCTCACTTATCTATGCGGTAGAAGAGGCCACTCTAACTCAAAGCCTTATCTTACCAGATGGTGCACGGAGTGCTTTATAAAAAGAAAAACAATGAAGTTTTTCTCAGGTTCCTGGAAGCACATGATTACCATAGAGTGTTACGTGATCTGCATGACAAACCAGTCGGAGATCACTTCATGGGTAATGAAACAATGCATAAAGACATTAGAGTTGGTTTCTACTGGCCCATATTGTTTAAGGATGCACATGCTTATACGCAGAAGTGCCCGGACTGTCTGCGATGCACCGACAAAACTCGAAGGTGAGCAACCCCACTACAGCCTGTTACAGTGGACAAACCATTCCCGAAATTGGGCATAGACATCATTGGAAAAATTTTCCCACACTCTTCAAAGAAGCACCACTAAATTATAACTGCTACAGATTACTTCATACAATGGACAGAAGAAGTTCTGCTCAAACAAGTGAACAACCAGGAATTTTTCATCTTCCTTCAACAGAAGAAGATTTCGATGTTTGGAATTCCTATATCACTTGTTTTTTCACAATGAAATTTGCTTATCTTCGTTGAAATTTTATGATTTTTAATTGCAATATGGTATTGTGCTTAAGCATTCAACTAACAAGTACTTACAGTGAAATGATCTTTCTGAATCTACAAACAAAAATCTCATTCACATCATAAAAAAGACCATTTACACTAAGCATAAAAAATGACATTCTACTCTAGTGAACGCTCTTCGGGCTAACAAAGTTACACCCAAACCCTCTCTCAACACATCTCCATACTTCTTTGTATACGGAAAAGAAGCCATCCTCCCACGAAATATCTACTTTCCTACTCTCCAGTTCTCCCATGAATCCCAAGTCAAGTCGTGTCTATTGGTTTAGGGTAGGATGGACACATTACACAAGTTACACGAAGAACGGATGAAAGCAAAAGAAAAATTTTCACTCCACTATAACCATATAAAGAGATGGTTTGATCGAAAGTCTGCAGAGAACATCAAATTTGGTTTGGATGACTTAGTCTTGAAGTGGGACAAACCCCATGAAGATAAAGGAGAACACACAAAGTTCCAGTCACTATGGATTGGTCCTTTCACTATCCATGAAAAAATTGGCCAACACACGTATCACCTACAATCACTTGACAAGAGGATTGGCAACCTACTTCTCAATGGCCAAGATTTAAAATGTTATTTTTAATGGTCTGGGGCCACACCCTGCCCTATGTAAATAGTATATTCATTCCTTGTTCTGTTCCTTTACTACGTTATTTTTTATTCATTTTTATTTTCTTTGTTTTGATGTATTTTCATTTCATTTTGTAAATAAGTGTTGTTCTGCACTCTTTTCTAACTTTTGAATAAATATGTGCCTGTAGTTGAAGAGTCTTGTGACACTACAACACTTGGGCAATCTTGCTTCTGTCTTCTCTATGCTTCGTTGTAAATTTTGGGCTGATGAAGTCTTGACAGAAAATATGATCCATCTGTAAGGGAAGCTCTAATCAAACCATGAACCTATGTCCAAAATGGGAAACCCTATGCTTATACTTATTCTTTTGCTCTATGTGTTTAAGATTACCCAACTAGTAAAAATGGAGAAGGGGAAAATCTAAAGGAGTAAATCTAAATCCGAGGTCTTACATGTTTCTCTAAAGGAACAACCTCTTCTGATCTCAATAAGTCGAGATTCCTCTTCCACCCCAAAAGTAAATAACTGCCTATGCACAGTCCTCTTTCAAAAAAATATACAAAGGTGAAATAAGAGAAAGGCTTCCTGTGGAGAGAGGTGAAGTAGGTAACTCCATCGCGGTACTCACCAGACTCACTGGCATTGGAGAAATGCTTGTTTCTCTTACGTGAGTTTGTGGAGGTACTAGCCAGGCCTACTGGTAGCAGAAAAACACCAGATATTAAAACTTATACTCTGAAAAGCTTAAGCTTGCGATTCAAATTACTATCCACAATTTTGAAACACTGTGATCTAGCTAAAAAGTTTGTTGTGTTTGACTGAGTTGGTACAAGGTGAACCATGTCTATACATGGTGTAAATGGGGAATACAAAGTGACTTGCACAATGAATCAATACTTCTTGAAAGGCTAAGGCTCTGCACTAAAAATTAACCAAAACAGAGAAGCTGGTATTCAACCAGTGCGTTGCCAAGTATTGTAGCAGCTGAAAAACCCTCCAAATTTTTTGTCTGCATCCAAATTTTGGAGCCTTACATGGTTTTTCACATGATGGTTGCAAACACTCGTCCTCATTTCATGAGCTCTTTTCGAGTCTTTCCACCATTTTTGGTCGATCAACCATTGGTCATCTTTTGGCATGTTGATTTCTATTCCATGCTTGCGATCTTGTTCTAGATATTTTGAAGGTTTGTCTTTATGTGCATGAGCTTTTTTTCTCTGTGAAGATCGGTTGTACTCACACCAAAAGTTGCAAGCATTGTCATGCAAGTTTTGTCACAGTCGTTCCAAGATCTATCTCAAGTATCACACTTTTTTCTCTTAAACTTTAAGACAGTTTCACTAAGCACATGTTTTTCTAGTTGGTTTGAGGTGTCTTATCATCGAGTCAAGCTAAGTGTGTGATCAAAATTTCATGTATGCACAAGTTCACTTGCTCCCAAACTTAGCCATTTTTCCTAAAAATATTTCGGCCGGACAACCCTCCTTCAATCAGACCCCGATTGAGCTACACTATGCAATCTCAGCTCTAAGTGATCCTGTTCCACTGCCCAAAACTATGCAGACCTTGAGTCTATCCTTCAAGACAGCCTGCACTGCACAATCTTGGAAGTGAGAAAGTTGTATGTCTCCTAGAACTGTGCAGAAGTTGTATTCAATTCCGACCAAATCTACGATTCACGTAGGATCACTCATCAAGCCTACCGTTGGCCTACCAAAAAATATAACAATGTTGTGACCTGGAGCAACAATTCTCCTCAAAAATCGTCAAAATTTTCCCAGATGCCTTCCCTACACTGTTTACAGAAATGGCATGGTCATGTGAGTCACGCCTTTGCTTCCTATTGTTGGATACCTATAGTAATAGGTTTCATATTTCATGATTGGCAAGAGAAAAGCCAAATATGCTCTGCTTTGGTATCCCAAAGATCCCATATTTCCTAGAAAGCAAGAGCTGGGTAAAGTGTTTCAAGTATTGAGGACCTTAGTTCAAATTTTGTGGATGATTCAACAGTCTAAGCTGGATCATGCCATGTTTCAATTTTGAGTTGTAGAATAGAGAAAGAGGTCTGTCCAAACAGCTAAATCTTGGCAGACAAGTAGTCCAGGTAGAGAAGCAAAGGTTCCCAAAAGTTTAATCTGGGACCTTGGAAGACATAAGGGTAGAAGTAGATAGAGAGAAAAGGAAAAAAAGCCAAAGAAAAGAAAAGGCAATTGAGGGTTGCAAGTCCAAGTGCCCCTCCAAGAAGAAACAAAAAAATGCTAGGCAAAATAGTTGGGTAGGCAGTTGTGGTCGCAGAAACAATATGATCACCATTACTCAGGCATCAATAGGTCTCTTGCCAAGGCAACAAATCTATCAGCAAACAAAGTGGTGAATTCCATGAAATTACAGCAAAGAGCATCACTAACTTCTGTTCTTTCCCTCTCTACTCCATCACTAACACCCCCTTTCTAATTCCCCTCCTTCATTCATATTAACTCCTAATTCTACTATATAACCTCCCCTATCTTACCCCCACCCCTAATATTATTAACACTAAGGTGTATAAAACCCCAAATCTTATGTATATTCCCTCCCCTAGGAATAATAGCCGTGTATTGTTCAAAAGGGACCAAAATGGCATCTGGCCACTTTGGTGAACCTATTCCACCCTATTTCCCCTTTGCTGCAAGTCAATTTGCCCTCAAATCACCTCTGCACTGATAAAACCCCTCTCCAAACCCCTTTTGCCTATAAAACCTTTGCAAAGGTTAGTACCCGCCTCTGGCACGTTTCCCAATCCTACCGCATGGTTGGTTAAGCAAAACATTTGAAAAAAACCCATAAAACCCACAAACTTTAATTTTTCCGCCCGCAGTATTAAACGCGCGTCTTTCCCCTCCGCCAGCCGTCGGATCAAGCCCATCAGATCCGACGGTCCACAGCAATATCGGAGCGCATCCTATGGCGGCGCTTTAACCTCCGGGAAAGTGACGTTGCGCCTTGTCACGCCTCCTCCACGCGTCAACCGTTGAACCATCTCGGAGCCCGCTCTGACAGCCTCTGCGCCGTACCTAAACCGCCCCGAGAAACCGCGGCGGTTAAGGCCTTAACCGTGACCGCTGCAGTTTGACCGCCACCTACCCGCCGCTGACTCACCGCCACGTCCTTGCCTGCTCGTACCAGCCTCTCTTATTGGCCCACCTCACTGCTGACTGGGCTGCCACCTCGCCGCCCCTTTGACCAGTCACCCACTGCCACGTCGCCCGATGACGTCAGCTGACGTCACCTCACCATGACCCACCAATGGCGTCATGCTGACGTCAGCAGGAAAAAGCGCCAAATTGGTAAAATAACCCATATTTACCAATTTTCCCGTGTTTTTTACCATTTTCACTGTGATTTCTGCTGATTGCTCTGCATGACCGTTTGAACTCGAATTTTCGCCAACCAGTCAATTAGCCCGGGCGACCTCCTCAAACAGCAACTGTGCACCTGTGTTTCAACCTCTGCTCGTCGAATTACAGGTATTTAGACCGTTTCGCCCTCCATACGACCTTCATTAAGCTTAAAATTGCTCAGAGGGATAATAGAACCATAAAAACGATATTTACACCGTTCATTTCCATTCATTCATCCACCATTGTCATTGTGAGGGCCAAGAAGTACCTGCAGAGCTTTAGAAACCTGCAATTCACATAAAACCTCTGTAATTCTGCGTTTTCCCGGCAGAACTCCTAATAGACATAATTCACCCGATTGGAGAGTTCAGTTAGGCCACAGAGAAGTTCTGTCACTAGACTCCAGTAGTATTTCAATTGCTATTGAGAGAATTCCCCTTGAATACTCAAAACATCAACTGTTTCCACAGAAAACTGCCTCCAGACTGTGTTTTTACCATTTCACCTGTCTACCTACAATTATTGCAACTTGAAGAGCTATGGAGACCCCTATTGCACTGAATATTAAGCCCATCAATGCCCCTCACCAGGAATTAGCATGGAAAGCCCTGGGGGACATGGACTACCAAATGCTGGATTGGTTCCCCATGGGAACCAAGTACAATGTGCTAATGTTGAATGAATTAAGAGCCCAGCACCTCAGTGGGGCAGATATCTTGGGGATTTGGGAGTCAAATTTGCCCATATACAACCTTCCCCAAGTCAATCCTATGCCAGAGCTCATTTATAGCTGCCAGGAATGCTATGACCCCAGCCAAAGAGCAGTCATAAGCCCCACAGGCCTAGTCCTGTTCCAGATCACCCCAGAGAGCATAAACCAGATGCTGTGCTTCACAACAGCCAATAAATTGACCCCTCTGTCCATGCAGAATCTGATTAACACAGGGATCAAGCTGTCCAGTGACCAGATTATCAAAATTAACCAACTGTTTGTCACACCAGGCTCTGAAACAGTCAGAACCCCTCCTATTGGGCACCACTATCTAAATGAGTTGGGCAGGATGTTGGTGGATCTAATTGGCTATGTCCTAGGATTCAGGGGGTTGGAAGATGTAGATGACAGCATAATGGCAATGCTGTCTATGTTTGCCCCTGGTAAGCCTCCAGCTGTGCAGTATGATTATGCAACTTACATAGCAGAGAAAATCCATGAGCAGTTCATGAATTTGAAAAGGGAGAGACTGTTCAGGTACAGCTCCTATATATATCATTTATTCCTTTTCTACCAGCCAGCTACCTTCTCTGTTCCTTTGAGGCCACTCAATGCCCAAGGAATCCCAAGATCAGTTGTTTTCTGGACCTCTTTTTTTCATTCTACCTCAGTATCACCCTATACATATTGTGAGTTTATTGATTTATTTTTTCATCCAGCCCTAACAGCGCTGCAAGGTACTCCTCCTCCTAGATTAACCGATGAAATGAAGAGGATTCTACATTTGAACAAATCTTACAATATTGGCAACTGGTACTTCTACCAGAACCACACAGTCATTAGGATATATGGCTGTGAATTGAACCCATTTAGGTTGCCAAGGTATGTCCCCATGAGGCTTTTTGCCTTAGAGTATTTCAGGCAGTTTGGGAACTCAGATTACCTTCACTTTCAGAGTAGAAACAAGAAGTCACAATTGAAGGTAAGAAACCAGCTAGGTTCCTTCCTATATAACAGGAAAGAGGAAGGGTGGAAAGAGGCAGACAGCATCCTGGAAGGCCTCAGATTGCAGACCAGTTTTGAATGGATTCCCTATGACCCCAATCATTCTATCTCCCTCAGGAGAATTAGATACAAATTGGGCAACTATGCACATAAAAGACAACCTGAAATTGAACAGTATGCCAATGCACTAGATTGGGAAGAGGGTACACTAGTAGAACAAGTCACTAAGGTAGAACTACTTGAGAAAGAAGCTAGGAATGTGCAAAAAGAAACTGACTTGGAAACTTGTGGACAGGTGCCCTCCTCCTACAGAAAGCAAATTGGAACAGCTGCTAGATCTTCAGCAGCACAGCAGCAAACCACTGAGAAGACATCCCAGGCAGCAGGCAAAGACAAAGGTAAACATGTGGAACAGCCACCTGTATTGACAGAGGAACAAGTTGACACCTTGCTACAGCAGCAAGAAGAAATGGAACAGCAAGAACTGGGGCAGCAACAAGAAAAAGCACAGTCCAGTGAACAGCAGCCCTTGCAGCAGGAAAAGGGGACAGATCTACCTAGTAACACTGAGCAGCAGCCCCAAACAGAGGTGCCTCCCAGGACAGACACCAATGTAGACACCTCAGTCCTCCAAACACCACAGAAGGAGGACTTGACCAGGAAAAGGGAGAGAGAGACCCCCCACACCTCATCCTTCATCAGAGGAGAGAAGAGACAAAGACTGAATGACTCCCAAGAGGAGGACATAGCAGTAAGGCAAGCCATGGGCATGGGCCCACCCAGTGGAGAACTTTCGGCCAGCTCATCTCAGCGTGGACATGACATGACCATGGGAGGAGAGGTCAGCTCCTCCGGTCAACATAGAAAAGGGCAGTCAAGTATAAAGCAGCAATTCATTGACATCAAAAGGAGGAGTGATCCCATAAAAGTGCAGCTGTATGATCACTTGTTAAACCTAGCTCCTAGCAACCAGCAGAGACTCATGTCTGCTTTCGATGTGAGCGAAGGCAAAATGATAATGAGCCACTTCATGCCCACAACTTTGCAGCCTCAGTCCACCTCGGACTATCTAAGAACCAACATGGAGGTTCTTGCCAAAGACATACACCCTATGGACAAGATTGAATTACATAAACAAACTGGTGAAATGGTGTATGCCTCCCTGGCAGATGAGACATTGGAGAATTATAAACTAAAGAGCAGCCTGGATAACACAGCTTCTCAGCTGGAATTAGAAAAAGCATCATCACAAGCCAAGGACAATAGGATCAAGTCCTTGGAAGAGGTAATTATAGAAATAGGGCATGATCCTAAAGATGTCAAAGGCATCCAAGAACTCCTGAAGATAAGGGATGCAGACATGGCGGCCCTAAGAAAGAAAATCAAACTCCCGGCCACCATCCATCTACAAACAGATGAAGTTGCCCAGCAAAGGCAAGAAAAGGATGCTACAGATCTGCTGGTATCCCTATACAAAGAGCTGGTTAGGACTCAAGACCAGCTAGGACAAGCTGAAACTGCAAAGGTAGCACTACAAGAAGCACTGAAGCAAAGAGAAGAGGGCCAACCCTCCCAGCCTCCTCCTGTGATAATAAATCTTGAGGAAGTCCCTCCAAAGACTACTCCTCCTCCTCAGCAAACAGAAGCTACAGCACCAACTACAGCGCCATCCACAGCAACAACAACTACAACATCAGAACAGGCTACTAGTTTAGACATGCAAAAGCTGCAAGCTGAGATCAAAGCCATGGAATCTCAAATGAAAGAGCTGGATGAACTTAAGAAAACCTTGGCTAAGGTAAATGAAAAGTTTGACAAGAGCAAACAGAATGAGGCAGCCAAGGAGAGAGAGGTAAAAGCTCTTAAGAGGAGAATTGCTGAACTAGAGAAAGAGCTTGCACTAGAAAAAGTGACAGCTGAAATGAAAGCAGTGCTATGGAGCAACATTGGGCGGTCCATTGCCAACCAGTGGCAATATATTGAGACCATGGATGAGCAAATGGTGCTCATCACTAAAGCAAACAAAGAAATACAGAGAGCCAGGGCAAGCCTCGGACACATGCCAGAAGCTGCTACTAGGATGATCAATATTCTGAACTATAAGACTAGCTCCCAATTAGCTGTCATGGGAATCACCAACAGGACAGAAACAATTGCTGTAGCCAAAAGAGTCATAACATTGAGGAACTTGGTTGGAACACTGGAGAGGAGGACACAGGATATGCAGACTGAAATCAACAGATTCCTGGAAAAATTCGTGGCACTACAGAACAGAGGCCTCCCCAGCATTTTAAGCAGTGTAGGAAGACTGCTCACCCTAGACAATTACAATAAGAGAATTGATGCCCATGCAGTAGCAGAGATTGCAAAACTGCCCAGCACTTCAACAGACACAGGGCCAGCCACCGGGCAGACTATGTATGACAGGGTGGAGAACCTGTTTTTACTCATGAATGAAGTTGAGCATCTGTTTGATACACCACCTAACTTCTTCAAATTCACAGAAGCAGATGAAACTCTAGGGGCAATCTTAGCACACCAACTGCCCACACAGGATGTCTGGAGAAATTTGACACAGACAGTTTTGACAGGCCAGAATCAGTAGCGCTAATTCTCCAGGCGAGTGAGCATACATGCGCAGGCACAATTTTGAAGAAAGATATCTACAGAGAAGAGGCAGAGGCTGAGCCAACTCAGCAGGACCATTGACTCACCACAAGCAACAGTCACAATCACAGGTGACAAGTCCAGGATACAGCGTACAAGCCTTAAAGACAGGTCTTCCAGCATTTATTCAGAATATCTCGACCGACTTAGCTGTTTCCAAAAGCTAAAATATCTTCTGACAGAGCATTAAAATGCCTGTACTCTGTAATCAATGCTGTATTAAATTTTGGTCATAATATCTTAAGTAGTTGGTAAGAATGTAAAATCTGAGATAACTCAGAACTCAGATATTTTGTAAATCACCGCAAGTATATATTCACCCTTCACAGCAGTTGAAGGGGTTGTTGTAATTTTCCTTTGAAGAGCTCTCGCTCGTTGTAAACTTCCCAGAGAGAAATAATAGAAAAGGAGAATGGAATTTCCAAAGCATGGTGTATTTGGTGCGTTGTGATGAATGGTGAATGTTGCAGGATTCCAGTTGTTTCATAAAACAATAAGTCTTCTCAAATCTCTGTATTACATGTTTTTGAGTCTTTTGTTCTCTTTTATCGTTTCAGATATTTTACACTTAATAGCAAAGTAGAAGAATAGTTTCAGGACTTAATCCATGATTACCCTGAACTCAAACTGAGCTATTATCAATGTTTTCCTCAGATATAGTAACAGAAGTGTAATTCTTAGTTGCTGCACTTTGAATCTATATCTTTCACTGTGATAGACATTCCCAGGGATTCAAAGTTTGCCCCTGTGACATCTGTCTTTTCTCGTAACCAGTTTGGTGGAAACAGTTAACAACGAGTGAAAATTCTTGAATGCTTTCATTTGTCTGCCTTACCTGTTTCCTGTTTTTAATCAAAAATTTGTTCTATGAAACATCCAAATGGCCCTGTAAGTTTCACCAGTTCATCTCAAAGTTTCTAGACACCTATAGCCACAGACTCCATTGCCCAATGGTACTCAACCTCTCTGAAAACTACATCACTGGAATCTAAAAGGAGTTTCATCAACCAAAACATAAACAAAACCTGTGCATAATAGCTAGCCTAAAACCCTATCATAAACAGTTACAAATCATAAAGAGAGAGCCCTCTCTGATCACAGTTTGGCTAGAAACAGTGATCCAAAGATTGGTTAGGGGTTACCCCGGCCGTATTCCCTTGGGAGTCATAGGGAACAACCTGGGTGTTAACACCTATCACTGCATTGTTCTAGGGATTTGTGCAAATCTAACTGGTAGCGCCCCCCCCCCCCACCACCCATTGGATGACCCTGCTCTCAATCTAAGAATTATGCAGTTTTCACTAGCACTCTCCTTACTGCACCAATCTGCACTCATTCCAGAAATTGTGCAGCAACTGCTGGTCTCACATTCTCTCTCAAAAATGCGTAGTTATGAACAACAGCTCCTCACAGCCTATTCTAGCCTTTTTATGAAAACATTTGCAGAATTTCTGCCAGTGCCTCTTGTTGTGCACTTTGTCTCCCTTGGCGAAACTATGCATATTCCCAGCTAGACCCCCAGATGACACTTCGAGTCCTCATCCTAAAAGTTGTGCAAAATTGCCAACAATTCCTCCTGAAAGCCTACCTGTCTTCCTCCTAGGAACTGTGCAGTTCTGACTATCTATGTTCTACCTTGCAGTTGTCATTGCTATAGAGGATTGTGTAAATCTACCTCCTAGTGACATATATGCAGTTTTTCCTGACAGTGCTCAAGAGCCTCTCCTCCCAGCCTCAGTTGTGCTCTATGCAGTTATGGTGCCTTGTTCTCTCTCCAGGCCACTTTCACCGAAAATGGAAAACTATGCGTCATGCTAGACTAGGATATTTATGGATTTGATGTCATCTCATCATGAGTGATTTTATTAACAAGTATATTCATGAAACATGGTGCGATGATGAATGGGATGAAGAAGGAGCGCATGCTAGAAGACTTGCTCGTCGTTGAATGATGATACTAAGCACATGGAGTAGAAAGCGAAATGGATACATGTTTCTGAACCATCAAGGAAATACCAAGACCATCGAAGACCCCACACACTTTGCCATGTGGAGTTGAATACATGATACACCCAGAGCACACCACCACTTAGCAGCATAGCATCTTGACACAGACACCACAGTCAACCAATACATGTCAGCATTGTCATGTCGATTTTGTGTCATGAGTTGTCTCCACCACATCACTACTAGTGGCAATACTTGTTGTAATCAAATGTAATGAAATGCGAAAGTACAAGAGATGAACATATGAAGTTGAAGAGTCATGTCAGTTGAAAATTTATAGGAAGTCAAAATTCATGTGGAAAGTCAAAGACTTAAGAGGTTCAATTATCCCCCTTGGCTATATATACACCCTCATTGTATGGGGAAATGACTTTTTCAGCTTGTCTCCTCCCACATAGCCTTGAGAGTATGCAGTATGTTCTTTGAGGAGCGAGGATTCACTCCAGTGTCCCACTACTGGGGCTAGTGATGTGTGGTGTACATATGCGTGTTGAAACATTTTCTTAATAAGACGCTTGTCTCGGCTAACACATTTTCATGCATGTTCTATATTTGTTTGTAATACTATCCTCTAAATGTTTGTAATTCATGTTTTCTTAACCTGTACTAAGATAGTTGAACTACTTCGGTTATTTTAGTACTTACATTGTTGAAGATATGTTTTATTGTTTATCACTATTGTCTCGTCCTTGTGTACTACTCTGCCAGACATTACATAGACCATTCTTGTGTTTTCTTGGTTAAAATGACCATCATACCTGTGTGGACTACTCCACTAGATGGTGTGCATGTTTTCCCTTGTACGTTGGTTATCACGATTGTCGTATCCACTGTGGACTATTTGCTAGATGCTGGATAGATTTTTTTTTTTTTTCATGTGCGTCTCTCCCTGGGTGGTACTACTACCTCTCATCTAGAGGTTCGCTTTTACCCTCTCCCTTACAATAAGAGAACCTAGACACAAAGTTACATTACGCACTCACCAGGCATACTCACCTCGCTTTCTGAAGGTTACAATCATAGGACTCTCATGTGTTGAACAACAATAGCTAAGACAAATCTCTAGGACGATGGCAACTGGGCCATCTTACCAGATGAGACACATACACCAAAAGGTGTGAGGTCTAGTTGGGACTTCATACTAAGGAAATCCTCTGAAGGTTGGCAGGTCCAACATTGTCAACACCACCCAAGATATGCTAACTCTATTTATGGTTAGAGCCAAGAATTTTTTTCATGATTTCCCATAGTTTCATTTTCTTTGTTTTGTGCCAGAAGGCCCTTATTCATGTGGCACACAAGAAATCTTCACTTAAACCGTTGTTGGGTCCCTTTGAGTTATATCCTCTAAGGGATTAAACACCACTCATTTCTTCTTCCATGCCCATGGTCACAACGCACCCACAAAAATGATTCTTAGTGCTTTACTTTAGTCACCAACTCCATTTATCCCAGTACAATTAACCTATGCCTCCTTTTAATCCTCCAAGGCCTACCCTATAGGATGATGTGTCCCATGGGGTCCTCCTCGTGCATGCACCAACCAATAAAAATACTTTAGGGCTAAGTTGGATCTGCTAGTTTCTAATTGTGCCTAATTCCCTCTACTCCCTCCTTGGTTGCCACTGATAACTATATTGTTGATGTGTCCCAACACCTGCATCTTGGTTTTTCTTTAAATTCTCCTTAATAATCCTATGGGCTTTACCTTGTGGAATAAGTTGTCTTATGGGGTCCACTTGCACTCACATCAACTAATAAACATCCTCCAACATAGCCCATTTCCAAGTCATCCCGTCAACTCCTCCCAGTGAACCACTCAAATTTTCTAGGGTCATATTTGTAGGATGACATCATGCTTGCATCATTAGTGCCACTAGGTTCGTGTGGAGTGGTGACATGTGTCACTAATATTTCGCCCATTAGACCACCAAAAATTCTAGATATTCCTTCCACATGTCTCCTATATTTTCATCTTGTCGATGTCATTACCAAACAATATAATGTTTCCAAATGCCATCGATGAGCAGAGAGAAAAAGGGTCTTGATCCTTGTGTTTCACTGCTAATTACTTTGTTTATTTTTGTAATTTTCCAGATCAATTTTTAATATTGCTCACTCTTGATCATTGCATTTTGGCCATGTTCCTTGGCACCTCCATCCCATTCCTTTCCTTTCTATGCGCTTTGAAGCTTCTGGGTTACACCCTTTGGGATGACATCATCCATGGCTTTCCTGATCTGTATAGTTCTTTTTCCAATGATACATTTTAAACTTCCAGGCTTCATCCATCAGGCATAGCTATAAAGGGAGTCCATCTCTAAGCCAATGAAAACAATATTAATCATTGTTCTATTTTCCCACATCCTCCTGGTCCTCTTTTTAGTTGTTTTGCTTACTCCTTCTCTACATTCATAATGCTGCAAAACGAAACTTGCTCCAAACTGGTACTCCAACCACTTTTAGCTCTATAAACTTGATTGGGAAATAATTTTCGACCTAAGAGACCATTTTCAGAATTCAATATACCACTAGAAATATTTTTTCAAGAAAAAATATAACTATTCCATTTCCAAGAGTGTCTGAGCTAAACTCTAGAGGTATAAATTCCTTTAAGGCATAGGTATCTCCAACCATCATAGTCATCATATTATGGCTTCTTCACTAAGCCTACTACTACGATGATTGTCTACAAGAGACTTCAGCAACCATGGGAGTCCTCCTGAGCTTGACACTAATCCTACCTTTGTTGACATCAATGCTAATAGTTAGGATGCCACCAACCATTCGGACAATAGCAACTACCCAACATGTTGCTTTCAAGTAAAAGCCTCCAACCCTTCAAGTTCCTCATGGTACACTTGGAAAGGCATTTGTTTCTAAGTGCCTTTCCAAAATAGGGAGGTGTGGTCATTCATAGTCTCCCAAAAAGCATGTTTTTTAATAAGACTCTTGTTTGATCGTGCGAAAATTCCATATAGAGGCACCTAAGAGATATTTTGTAGCTCTTAATTTATCCAACAAAGAGTAGGTGTGAAAGTATTTCCTGCTCCAAATTTGTTTCAAAGCTCATTTCCTCCCTAAGCCGCCTCCACCATACTTTAGCTCCCATTTCCTTATTCAACATTTGTGGGTCTCTTGGGCCCAAACCTTTAGACAAATTGGGGATGTATAAATTTTCCTAGCTGACCGATGACCCTTTTTTTTGCTCTCTTAGATCCCCCCGAGGGAAAAAAATATTTGAAGGGAAGTTATGGATTTGAAAATTTATTGGGGGATATTAAGACTAACAAATATTAAACCGAAAGAGCTTGGAGGATGGACTTGAGAAGGAATAGACAGCTAGACAAATTAAGAGAATAGAACATCTATATTTCAAGTTTTTTGGAGATCTTCTAAAGTATGTCCTTTTAGTAGGTTGATGTCAAAGAGTTCTCCAGTAGTGGGGCTCTCAAGTACTTAACATGGAGTTTACCTTTTTGGAAATCTAGAAGAAATGCCAAATATCTCTAAACAATAGCAATAATATTAATGAAACATGTATTACATTTGTTAGCATTTATCACCATACCTAATGACTTCAAGAATTCATTGAGATTTTTTTTCAAAGCCATAATATCCCCGATTTTTTGCATTTCAAACAGAATTATATCATTAATGAGTTTTTGGTGATGTGTAGGTATATCATCACCATATATGTGAATCCCACAGAAGGTATCATGTCACACTAATGCTTTGAGATATTTTACCGATCCCTCTACTACTAAGATAAATAGAAAATGGGATATAGGATCACCCTTTTGAAGACCACTACAAGGATTAAAAGTCATAGTTGTGGATCCATTGAAAAGAAAGGAAAAATATGGACTACAAATTAAGGACCTCATCTAGGTGATATATTGATTTGAAATCCAAAAATCCTGAAGGGTTTGGAGTAGATAATCCCATTTTAGATAGTTGTAGTATTTTGAGAGGTCTATCTTGATCAATATTATAGCCCTGTTATATCTCTTAAGGGAGTGGATAAGCTCATGATATCACTATCTGGTCCAAAATTTGGTACCCTTCGACAAAAACAATTCACTATAGCGATAGTATTTAACAGTGTTTTAAGATGATTGAAATTGATAGTCGATATGATCTTATAAATAACATTACAAAGGGTTATTTGTCTAAAACCAATGGAATTATAGACTCTACCATATTTTAGAATTAATGTGATAAAAGTAGCATTAAGATCAAGCCATATTGTTTTCAAGTGGAGATATTATTGAACCAGAGAATGAACCTCCAAGCCTAAGCAAGGCCCCTACGCTTGAAAGAAGTCCATAGTGAAGTTGTTAAGACCTAAAGCTTTACTATTTGGCATCACCATAACTACCTCCCCCACTTATATTGGCAATACTTCTCGCATCAAAGCCTCATTCTGGGTTAGATGAACTATGTTGGTTATATGCAAAGTAATTGATTGGATAATGAATAATTTGTTGGCTGAGGGATACATGACTAGGGAGTGGGAAAATGGGACAAGTTCCTACTCCAACACTGCATGTTGCACCAAACATTTCCCATCCTTAGAGGAGTGGAAATTTTTTTTTGTTATGGAAGTGTTACACCCTTGCCTTATGGAATAATTTTGAATTATATTCTCCATCTTTTAGCCATCACACACAATATTTTTGTTATAGATGGTCTCCTCCTTCTTACCTTTCTAATCTATTTTATTAATTAGCTATCCTTCTTCCATCAACAAGGCATCCATGCATCCATCTAAAATAATTTCTTGTTGCATATTAGTCTCTAGGACCTATTTTATTTGAAGATATTGACAAATTCTTTCCTCATCCATTCTTTGAGTTTGACTCTAAATTATTTTAGTTTGAGTTAGAAGGTATTAATGAAATTCCTAAAATTCCTTCCACCAATATTTATCTTTGGTCAAGATATCAGGATCCTAAAGGAAAAATCTTCCAAATATGAAGTGTTAGATATTAGAAGCCACTTTCAAGTCTAACTCCAAGTGGATTGGCCAATGGTATGTTTGAATTCTTGGTATAATAGTAGATTCTATAGAAATATATATTTATAATAGGGCTTCTAATATTACAATTCGATTTATTCTACTTGCCACCCAATGTTTCCCTCCTCTACAGTTATTCCAAGCATAGACTCTATCAATGTTGTTTGGATTGGCCACTTGAAGATGATGCAAAAGGTGAGAAAATTGTTGCAACTATGGATCAGGTCTTTTGATCCCCCATTTCTTATCATCTATAGATTCAATAAGGTTTAAATAGCCATTGAAAACCTAAATCTCATCTTAGTGGAGGGATCTTATTTTTCTAAGGTTTTCCAGAGTAAGATGAGGGTTGTATATCGCTGTTAAGCAATTTTATATCCTGGCTCTAACATACTGAAAGTGACCTAAAAGAATGTTAGGGAGTGGTATCCAATATTGGAATCACACCTCTTGAGGGTTATAAAGAATGGATAGAGCCCCCACACTTCCTATGGCACCCAATTCTACCACTTCACAACCTCTCTACCATTCAGAGGCAATTTCCTTGACTTTATCACTTGAAACATCAATTTATTGTATTATAAAGATAGTTGGACTTTACATATTATTCAGTATTGAAGTTATATTTTCTTACTTTATCTATTTATACCATAGATGTTCTAGGAGATAATCATAATTTTATGGAGTTTTTGGTTAGGTGAGCACATCAAATAATAAAGTCACTTATCCTATATTAACTAGATTTTCCCCAGCTATCTGGATTGAGCTTTATTTTTCCTTTTTCCTCCTTTTTTGAGTTTTTTATGAGGTTGGTAACTACCTTTCTCACTTTGTGTAAAAAACCCTAAACCCTTCCCTAACGATATCACCTCCTTGATCTTAATTTTTCCTTTTTCCCCCTTTTTTGAGTCTTTTATGAGGTTGGTAACTACCTTTCTCACTTTATGTAAGAACCCCCAAACCCTTCCCTAATGATATCACCTCCCTGTTCAATCCCTATAGTTGGTCCTTTACTCTTAGATATATCTGGTGATATTGGGATTTTTTATGCTCTCGAATCATGCTCATATATTTTTTTCCCATTATTACAAGAGAATTAATAGGATTTGATAATATTTGTTTAAGTTTTTAGTCTCCTCCTCTGTGCCTATTCTTACCATATTTGGCATGATTACGTCCTCCTAGGTTGGAATTTCAAGGATGATTTCTAAAGCCTTCCTTTTACAAGGGGTTTTAGGTTGATTCTCTTGTACATTTGAGCGTAAACGCATGAGATATTAAGGAATTTATATATCATCATCCTAATTTTTAATTGTTGAATACTTATTTCTAATGGTAATTACATTTCCTCTATTTGCGTAGGATCATTTTTATGGTTTCTCCTTCTGGTTGAAACTCCTTGAAAACCATCCTAATTAGTTATCTGATATTCCTTTTGTGTTTCCCCTTGCTGAATTAGGAAATATTTGAATAAATGGCCATACTTATGGCATCTCCAACACAAGAAATGGAACATGTTTGTAATTCAAAGGTTGAATCCATATCTCACCTTAGTAGGATAGTTTTATAGACTCAGAAATTGGTTGGGAGATATTACTATAGACACATATTTTGGCATATGAGGTGTACCTCCAATGTTTGGTGACCTTCAAGATATTCACAAAAGATATGATTGGTTTTCTGATTTATTCAAGAAAATTTGGTTCCCAAAATTCCTTGGGCAAAGAAAAAAAGTCTCGTCCACATATTGGATGCTAATAATTTCTCTTTTACAGGGTTATAATGTTCCTTCAAGAATATGATAAGTATGCCTGCATTGTTATAAAAGTAGGGGCCATTTTCAAACAATTAGGCCCTATCTTCCAATCTAGGGAAGATGACCGTAAAGAATCCTTTGGCCCTTAGTTCCAAATCAATTTGTCCTTTTGGTTGCCACTTACTGTAAACCCATCTTACTAAGGGATTCTCCAAAGTCCATATAGTAATCAAATTACAGATAAGGGAATGATATTTAATTTATTTTGTGTATCCTTATATTTCATTAGGTTGAACCTCATATTTGGGTTTTGACACTACTTTAGACAGGAATTGAATTTTAAATCGAGATTGGAAATGCACACCAAGAATTGTACTCCTCCATGTGGAACTTTGATTCTCCTTCTCCATTCACATATGGCTGCTTTTCCCCAATCATAGCCATTTTGTAGATGGAGCTCATGCCCCTCTGCACGTGAGAACTCATAAATGAGATAATATTTAGAATTACCATAGCATATCCCTTTCCCCTTTTTATCATTTTTTATCTAGATATCTTGAAATTTATTGTAAATATTTATACTATTTTACTTTATAGAATATCAGTTATTTTCAACATTTCTTAATTAATCTATGCAAAACATCTATACACATATATTCATTATTTTAAATATGTCACTACCTTACCTTTAAGTTTAATTTTCACAATATATTTCTAATAATATTATTTATGATAGAAATGTGAGATTCAAATTTATTACTATTTTCATGACAAATTTGGAAGTTATTTAAAATTTGATTTGAATTTTTAAGAATTTTTAATTTAGTCGAATTTTCTTCCAAAATGTTAACATAATATTTTATCTATGCATGACTATTACTTTAAAACATTTTAAATTGGTATGCATAAACAAATTTATTGCTAATTTCACCCATTAAGTGTTTTTTACTTACAATATTATTTTGGCTTACCAATGAAAAAAATATACTTACGTTCCTAGTGCACTTTTTCTAAACAAGTAAAAATGGGAGAATATAAATAACTTAAAGACTCTACATAGTACAAGATCATTAGCCAATGTTTTCAATGGAGAGGTTGCATGTTCCAATTTCATCAAGTTCCTTGGGTTTATTAGGGCATTTTACGGCTAGAGGTTCTACTAGATGGGACTTTGAGAATCAAGTTAAAAAAGATGTTTTCATTAAGTCAAGGGATATGAATGGGAATCCCATGATATGAATTAACATAGTGGTATTATGGAAAAATATAAGCCCGTGATTCTTAGTGGTGAGCTAGGAGGTCACTCATACATATGAATCAACATAATCCCAAGGCACTCCACAAAGCATGGAAGGATGGCTTTATGAGCCAAAATTTGTGTCATTAAATCGCCATACAACAATTTATGAAAAAATAATGAGATAGATCCTCATTTCTAGTTCACCATCCTTGAGGATATTTCAGCTAAACTGTATCCACATTATCCAAGGAGTCTCAAGTGCATGTCATCTCATCACAAATAATCCAACTCATTCTTTATGCCATCACAACACCCTATAGTAGGGTTAAGCCATGTCACACATTGCTCTCATATTCAAATTCTAACTAGGGGTGCCCTTTATAGAATAATGGGTAATATGACTCAATATGACTCTTGATTTGAATGTAAAATTTTGAAGATGTTTCATGATTTAAAAAGCACTATGAGTTAGGTAAGAAATTCTATTCAATATGACTCATCTCATTGAAAAGTTATAAAAAAAGGCATGTGTTCTAATTTCTAAATTTGAGGTATTTTAACATAAATTACACCCCTCATAGAGAAATGTAGATCTTGATGCCGCATTGAATAGTTCCACATATTTATTATCCCCTTAATTTTTTTTCTAATTGATCATTTTTTTCAAAAGAAAAATTCAAACCTTTACTACGAAATAATGTTACAAGTTGGTGGCTATTCAATGAGCATCAAAATTTTATTGAATTTTTCACAAATGAGGGTACATTTAAGGGCATAGTGAATGATGATAAAGAACCCAAATTCTTTGGAAGGATACAAATATGAGATGATAAAATTAAGGAAAATAATATGTTCAAGAATCGATGTTTAAATGTGCTATGAGAACCCAATCATTTCATAATAATACTTTTATTGAAGAGGTGCAAGGGAAATCTCAAAAAATCCATCAGCCATATCATAGATAGATAGATACATAGATGGATGGCTAGATAGATATTCATCCGTTATAATTGATATAATTCCTCAAATTTATCAGTGAGGGAGTTAAAGGTAATGTAAATAGATCATTCAATGTACATGAGTTTTGGAAAGTCACCTTACATTCCTATGTGAATGCCTTTATATGTTGGTGGAAATCTAAATTGTTTGTTTACATTTCTACAATGAGAATAGTGAGGATTATTAGAGGCCATGTCATTACATTGTAACCTGCATGGTAGAGCCCTTCTTTACATCGATATACTAGTTTAGGAGTGATTTGGCGTATTGGTGTCCATGCTATATTTTTATTATTTTGGAATCCCTCCTTTTGACCCACCATGACTCTAAATATTAAGCTCATTTTCTCTTCTTTGTCATCTTCTTACTATACCCAAGGAGGATTCCAACATTGTTTTCTTTTGTTATGCATTTCCTCTTTGTGCATGTTTATATGCCTTGTTCTTACTCTCATCATTGCAATCACATTTACCTTGTCCCTATTGCTAGACTTTGCATGATGTTCTTATCCTTACTAGAGATACTATTGCAGTTAGTGTTTTTTATTTCCAACCTTTCTACATGAATTTTCTTATGGTGGTTTTGTCATCTTGGAACAAGATTCTACCCTTTATATTAAACATTTCTCTAGGAAAATCTTCCTCTTTTCCCTTCTCACACATGTTAATCACTGACGGGTATTAAGCATCCTTTTATCTCTTTTTCTGAGTCCTTAAAACCTCACAAAATGGACAACATGTATCAATCATATTGATATATCTTCTTCAAGATCATTAAACCATGAAGAAGTGTTGGGATGCGGTCCCTAGGGTTAACTTTTGGTCAAATTTTGGGTTAAATTTTATATAAAATGTAAAGTCTCCACAAAATGTGGAAGAAGAGCGCGAAGATAGTACGAGTGAAACGGGCTTTAGTCCCTTAGGTGGGTAAGTGATAGCAAAGTTTTGAGACCCGCCCATGGTCCATGAAACATGATATTGTAAGCAAAATTCTATATATAGATGAGTCATAGCAAGTCTAGGGATATAACTAAGATATAAGATATTTGGTTTGGGCAAGAAGCTAAGGTAGGAAAGGTCTGTTTCATGTACTTAGGTGAAAGGGGAACGCTCTTGCAGCTCAGCACGCAGTGACCTTGGTAAGTTTACAGGGTCAGTGTATGGGCCCCTTCAGCTGTGTGCGTAGGGAAAAGAAGTCTGTACGTAAAATATTATACTTAACAAAGACAACTTTGAGCCAATTTTGATGCATCTATGTATTATTTCCTACTTCTGCAAGTTTTTGTATTTTCGCTCTATGTTGAAATTTATATGAATTAATGTTTATCTGGTACAGGAAAGTAGTAGATCAACATTATTTCTACATGTTTTGAACAAGTAAAGGCCTTCATGAAGATCTGGAAGTCATTTAAGTGAATTTACTATAATCATCTTTTTCGGAAAGATTAGGGTTCGCGAAGATAGATCTAAGCCCTCCAAATCGTAGGAAACTATCACATTTTCCATTGGATGCAGAAACCTGGTTCTGTCATCCCCCAAAACGACTTCAGGTGAGATTACAGCCTGTGCTACGCGGGTTGTTGCCAAAAGGGACAACAATAAGGGATTTTTTGTTTTGAATAGCTAACGTTTAACCTGGGTCACGCTGGATTCCATGCGGAGCCTAAGTTTACAAAGATAGGCGATTATTAGGATAAAGACATAGTTGATAAGGTTGCAGAACTACTGCGTAAATACCAGGACCTATTTCCTACCAAGTTCTCAAATATGAATGGAATGGTAGGGGATTTGGGTGTAATGAAGGTCACCTTAAAGGCCGATGTGAAGCCCATGAAACAAAGACCCTACTATATAAATCTCGAGTATAATGTGAAGGTGGTGTTTGAGGACACGCTATTGGGGCACATTCCATCGTTCAAGATGGAAGATTGGGACTTGGTAGACCATGAGAAGTTACCACAACTTGCATCGTTTGGTGAAAATTTTACTATGAAGAAACCAAAGTGACGCAACTGGAGTCGATGAAGTGGGTCATGAGAGTTGAGAAAGCAGGTCTATTGAACATGCTCGATGTGATGCATTTCAACTAGACGAATATAAACACTGTGTGTATTAAACAATTGCTCACCCTAGTGCATGATGGGTGTCTCTAGCTAGGAGAACCTATTCCAATTATTGACATGCTAATCCACCAAATTACCATGCTACCCTATCAAGGGGTGGATCCAGTAGAGGCCTTTGGAGGAAACTCAAAAGAAAAGAAACTCACGGACAAGATGAAGAGTGAGTACGAATTAGTGAAGAAGTAGCGTAGATATTTCATATGCTCTTTTTAGACAAAGCGGTGTAGTTTTTCACGTAGATCGTGGCCTACAAGATTATGTGGACGTGTCATGCAAATGAGGTTCTGCCACCTGTGATTTCATTAGCTACACAATGTGCCAAAGGAGTCCAGTGAAACGAGGCTCAGTACTTGGGTAAATAATTGCTAGCAAATTTTGGTGAAGCCCAGGATGAGGTTAAGGAATTTCATTATTTTTGGCTATTGTTATTAGTCATACTGGTAGCATGGAAGATGCTAGAGGAAAACTAGTTTCCTCCAAAAGACCTAGACCTTCTGAAGGCAGTTAAGTTCGCTTCACTCTAGGTGACTGAGGATGCAATGTAGGTGATGGAGATCGAAATGTTTTGGGTGATGGTAGAGATGGATCTTCACACGGTGATCAGCCAGTGGCTAAGGCTGTCACCTACCCTATATGAATAGTTGGAGCCTTATTAGAATTCAAGGCGGATTTTCACAATGTTTTTATATGCACGAGACAGGATCTAAAGAAGGTGTCATACAAGTTACCTTACCTTGTGGGTGAGGCAGATGTACAGGAGAATGTTTGGAAATGGCTAGGAGAGTGGCTCCACCCATTAGATATAGGAGCAGGTACAAGCAAGGAAGGGGAAAGTACCTCCACGCAAACCTCAATAATACAAAAGGAGAAGGAGGCAGAGAAGGTTGCAGCTTAGGAGAAAGCAACACAATAGAAGACGACTGCTACTAAGAAGGCTACTAACAAGGATGTGTTACTAAGGTAACCACTGACAGGGAGCAGACATATAAGGAAATGATGATAGAGGTTGTGGAGTCTGCCTCTCTGCGCACCGAGGACTAGGAGGAGTCATATGTTAAAGGAGGTGGGGGAGAGGAGCTAGAAACCCCCTTTGATCACAAGAAGAAGCTGAGGCCAATGACATTCAGTCCATGAAAGAAGTAGAAGTCCATGAGATTCTCCCAGGTGGATCCACTAGTCCTCATTAAGGGGGACTTATATGAGATTGGTGACAAGGTCCATGACACAAAAAAAGTTATGGACACAGTTTGAGTAGCAATACCAACAGGTGCTGGGGAATGTAAAGAAGGATCAGTACGATATGCAGATCCAGACAGGATGTCTACAAGTGAGCATTGGTCAAGAGAGTGGGATTGAGGTGAGCATGTAGCAAGCCATTGTGATAGTCCTAGATAAAAATCAGACTATCGATCTCAAAGTAATTCAATTGCTAGACGAGACCTTGCATGCTCGATCAAAGGAAGCAAACACCCAACTATCACAGATCGAGGATCTGGGTGTCAATATCGCAACCCTCCCTATGTAGGCCCTACACGAATTGTGCTAAGGTGTATCTGATGAATTTAGGGTAAGGGAGCAATGGACACTACTGGTGATCAACGAAGTCAAAACCAAAAACCAACAGATATTTGCAAAAAAAGCATAGGCACTGAAGGAAAAAGAGAAACTTTCTACTCACAACTAATAGTTGGTAGCAACGATTACCAAGGCCTGTAATGCACTACTTGAACTCAATATTTCCATGGAAGCAGAATATGTAGAGAAGATATAGAAGTTGGCTGCAACAGTCAAGGAATCAAAGGATGAAATTGGCCAAGTCTAATTTGAACTCCAGCTGCAGATTTTGGACTTGTAGTTGAAGTTGTAGCCGACAACTCTGCCGGATGTCTGTGTGAAGCGAAAAGCAACAATTAAGGAAGGGATGAACACATTATACATAGAAATTAAGGACTGCATAGAGTCATTCGAGTAGGCCATGGAACTTTGGACATCTATACAGTTGGACCCCACTCTATAGAAGATCGACACTGACATTAGAGAGAAGCAACATTAGTTTGATGAAATAAGGTCGATTGCACACACTTTGGTGTCAGTCCATTGCTTCACACACTTAGAGGAAGGAAAGAAGCTGCAAACATAAATTGAAGAGTTGCAAAAGAAAGAGGCCATCTTTAGGGCCACAACACAACCTTGGATAGAGGAAGCAATCTAGCTCACTCTATTAGTTCAGACAAAGTTAAAGGGCATCCAAAAAACACATAGAACAATGGGCCTCATGGTGGAAGGCCCTACTACAGAGAAGCTCTTCGACGAAGTACAACATGTAGCTATGCAGGGCACAACTGATTTATATATTTTGAAGATGGATTTCCACGAACTCCAGGAAAATATTGCAGCACCAGTCAAGTGACTCGGGCATGAGTCACCTAATTGTGTTGGGAGCGTGTTGGGACGGGGTCCTTGGGGTTATGTTTTGTCAAATTTTGGGTTAAATTTTGTATAAATGTAAAGTCTTTGTGAAACGTGGA
Source organism: Pinus tabuliformis (assembly GCA_031772625.1). Classification (NCBI taxonomy): domain Eukaryota; kingdom Viridiplantae; phylum Streptophyta; class Pinopsida; order Pinales; family Pinaceae; genus Pinus; species Pinus tabuliformis. Next base: position 1,752,913,256 of record CM062817.1, on the reverse strand, counting down.
AGCAGAACACAAATATAGTATGATCCAAAGGGGATTTAGTTCCTTAGGTGGGTAAGTGATAGGGAGGTTTTAAGACCTTCCCATGCTCTAAATACCATGGTATTGTAAGAAAAATGATATATATAGATGAGTCATAGAGAGTCTAGAGACATAACTAAGATACAATATTTTTGGATTGGGCAAGAATCTAAGCCAGGAAAGTTCTATTTCCTGTACTTAGGCTAAAGGGGAATTCTCCTGCAGCTGAGTGCGTGGAGACCTTGCTAAGTCCATAGACTAAGTGCATAGGCCCCTGCAACTGATTACGTAGGGAAAATAAGTCTATACGTAAAAAATTATACTTAATAAAGACACTTTTGAGCCAATTTTGATGCATCGTTGTATTATTTCTTATTTGTACAAGTTTCTGTATTTTCACTCTGTGTTGAAATTTATATGAATTAATGTTTATAAAATGTAAAGTCTCCATGAAACATCGAAGCAGAACATGAAGATAGTATGATTCAAAGGGGATTTATTCCCTTAGGTGGGTAAGTGATAGGGAGGTTTTAAGACCTGCCCATGGTCTACAAACCATGGTATTGTAAGAAAAATGATATATATAGATGAGTCATAGAGAGTCTAGAGACATAAGTAAGATATAATATTTTTGGATTGGGCAAGGATCTAAGCCAGGAAAGTTCTATTTCTTGTACTTAGGCTAAAGGGGAATGCTCGTGCAGCTGAGTGCGTGGAGACCTTGCTAAGTCCGTAGACTAAGTGCGTAGGCCCCTGCAGCTGAGTATGTAGGGAAAATAAGTTTGTACGTAAAAGATTATACTTAATAAAGACAATTTTGAGCCAATTTTGTGCATCTTTGTATTATTTCTTACTTGTACAAGTTTCTGTATTTTCACTCTGTGTTGAAATTTATATGAATTAATGTTTATCTGGTACCCGAAAGTAGTAGATCAGTATTATTTCTACATGTTATGAATAATTAAAAGCCTTCGCGAAGATCTAGAAGTCATTTAAGTGAATTTACTGTAATCATTTGTTTCGAAAGGGTTAGGGTTCAAGAAGATATATCTAATCCCTGAGAACTATAGGGACCTATCAAATTGACCTTTGGATATAAAAACCTAGTTCTATCATCCACAAAAACTGCTTCAGGTGAGACTGCAGCTTGCACTATGCAAGTTGTTACTGAAAGGGCCAATAGTCAGGTTTTTGTTGGTTAGCGCAGCTAATGTTGAACCTGCGTCAAGCCCCATCGACCCAACAAGAGGACACCTTATTGAGTATCCTTTTTACATATTTTTTGGGATTGCTAAAACTAAATGAAAAAGACACTACCCAACTCACTTCTCTTATCCTTCATGTTCTGTAAACTATGAATGAGATACCAGCTAATAAAAAGAGAATGGAGGGGAATAATTTGATTATTGTTTCAAAGTTTGTGTCGTCCTTGAACACAGAACTTGTTTTGCATTAGCACCCTACAACTAGGTTTTAGTTTTCCTAGTATTCCTACCATATACATGAGTCTATATACTCCTCCAACTAGTTAATATTCTAGTCACTATGGAGCATGCCTCAATGCCTCCTACATTCTTCTATGATTTCACATGGTTCTCATTGGTTAATTTTGTGAAGAAAATTTTGTGTCATGCCATTACATGTTGAAGGGAAATTTAAAACCTTATTCAACCATTTGAAGTGCTTGTTTTCCTTTTGTATCATCCATCCATATGTTAATTGTACTTGATTACTTCATCCATTCAAGTGATCTCTTGATCTCTTATGTTTCAATTGATGGGGAATAGATTAAGGGCCTCCTTCAAAAAATATTTTCCTTTTGACTCCAAATCATTATGCAGCAGCTTGATCTAAGAAGTAGTAGTACCTTGGAGCTTGCACTCCTTAGAGGAAAGCTGCCTCATGATTGGAAATGGGTTTACCTCATTCACTCCTCATTGGTCGAATCCATGAGTGTTCAATGTCAGTGTGTTTATTCACACTCCGTGGGTTTTTCTAGGTATCTTAGGGTCCATTTTCATTATTGGTGGGACCGCTTGTGTTTGTTAACAATATATATCAATTAGTTGTTTCTACCATGCTTGAAATTATCTCATCTATAACACATATTTCATTAAATTTGGAAGTATTCTATTGCAAGACCTCCAACAACATTCATTTTTTTTGTAAATTTCCATATTAAATTGATTCAACATTAAAATAATTTGCAAGTAATTTCTAACCAATTAGAGATCATGAATAAGTCAAACATGGGGTTGTTATGTATAATAGTATCAATACACGATAGGAGTGTGAAATCAAACTCTTAGAAGAAATTGATTTAAGTTAAATCATATTCTTATGTCAAACATCCAATCAAGATATTATAGTTATGGATAGCATGATAGATTTATCGATGTTTAAATTTTATGTCTCGCAACTCTAACCCCCTTTCCCCCAACCTACAAGGGATTTGTTGATTGAATGATGGTGATGTGAGGATCTTCTTGTAAATGACAAGGATAGGTGTCCCTTTCATTTCATTGAAACTAGTCTATTAAAACCTTAGTAAAATGTTCTTGTGCTCAATTTCCTATGGCCCATTTGTGCATTTATGAAGCACTAATGAGGGGGTCATCATTCATCTTCATAGAATGCAGGCATATACTATAAAGGTTATACATTGTTGGTCTACGTATTTCAAGAAGGTTAGGCACCATTGGTCTATCTCCACTCAAATCTAAGTACATCAAATGAGAGTTCTTAAATTGGTATTCAGGTCATTCCATTATGATGGACAGTGTCACAAAATGAAGTAAACAAGAAACTTTAGTGGTGACTTCTTGTAAGTAGTGGAGGCAGGGGTTTTCAAATATTAGCACAATTGATGGTTGTGTGGATATTGATCTCTCCTTGTAAACATTGTCAAAACCAATAATAGTCTCGATGTAAATTTAGTGTCAACCAATAGTATGGAAAACCATGATTGACCATTACTTTCACTAAGAAGAGAAAATGATAAGCATTTTTAATGGGGAAGAAATAAATGTGAAACGTAACTCATGTATTTTAGTTGAAATTTATATAAGTCCCCGTGTTCTTTAATTATTAAATACTTAATGTAAATACTTCTAAATTATCATTAAGATATTGATTTTGAAGATTAAATGTGTATTAAAAGGCATTCATCTATGACATTGGATTTTTCATGTAGCATGAATAAACCACTTAAAGCTAATTATCAATTAATTTTAAATAGTTTTGTATAAGATATATCTTTACTTGCATTAATAGATTTATTTAAAAAATAAATTACTTTTTTAAACTTGTATGAATACATATAACTAAATAAAATTCAATAAATAACTTCCGAGTCTTGTTGGATTCTATGAGATTATTTTAAGTACAAATAGTTTATTTAAGATTTGAAATTTACAAAATGTTAATATTGATGGTGGAAGCATGTCATATGGTGTAAAAAGTTTAAAGGCATCCATTTATGGCCCATCTCTTGAATGAGCTTAAATAGTCTACTTAATGCTCATGGTGAATTCATTAATCCATTTTTTATTAGAAAATTCATTTTCTTTACATGGTTTTTTATTCTAGAAATAACAATTTCACATTTGTACATTCATATTAAACCACATGATAGTTAAATAGAAATTAATTAATGATTTCTTGACTTATTGACTTATATGACATGATTACATATAAGAATAACTGATTTAATAATGCATAGTTAGTCAAACTTTCAATTCAAAATAGAATAAACCAATTAGAACTCATAAATAATTGGTTTTAAATTATTAATTTTCTAAAAATATATATTTTTTAATTACATTGAGATCTTTATTTCAAAAATAAATTCCATTTATACATACATACATTCTAAATATAATTTAATACATACTTGTCTTGTTGGTTTCTATGAGATTATTTCAATTACAAATAATTTATTTAAGAATTGAAATTTACCAAATGTTAATAAAGGTGGGAAAATCAAATGCCATATGTTGCATAAAGTTTAAATACATTTATTTATGACCTGTAACTTGAAATAACTTTAACAATCTACTTAACATTCATTACCAATTAATTATTCCATGTGTTAGGAAAAACATTTCATATTACATGGAGTTTTATTTAAAAAAAAAAGTGTCACATTTACGCACTTAGATTAAACCTCACGATATGAAAATAAAAGTCAATAAATGACTTTATATAGACCACTTAAAACTCATTATCAATTAATTATAATTTGTTTTGTGAAAGATATATATATATATATATATATATATATATATATATATATATATATATATATATACTTACATTAAGAGTTACATTTAAAAATTGCATCACAGTTATGAACTTCTATCAATGCATATAGCCAAATAGAATTCTTCAAGTCATATTGGATTCTATGAAATTATTTAAACCATAAAGAAACTATTTATGAATTGAAAATGAAAAAATGCTAATATGGATTGAAAAATCAATGTCTTATGGTGCAAAAAGTTTAAATACAACCATTTTTTACCCATCTGTTTAATGAGTCTAGATGGTCCACTTAACACATTGTTAATTAATTATTCCATGTTTTATTAAGAAGAGAATTTTGTTTTTCATAGAGTTTTGTATCAAAACAATACAATATGAGATTAATACAGTCTTAATAGATTACGTGATAGACAAATAAAAGTCAATAAATGGATTCCTTATTAAATTAAATGAGATGAGATGATTGCATATACAAATAGTTGATTCAAGAATATATGAAGAAAAAAAATATGGGTTAAAAATTGGATGCCCTAAAATTTAACGAGTAGTATTCACTTATGAGTCATAACTCGTTAGCCTAAACAGTCCACTTAATACTTATTATCAAGAAATTAAAAGACTTATTTTTCAAAAAAATGCATCATAGTATATGGCTATTATAATCACATTTATACACTCATATTAATGGACATAACTAAGTACAAGTCAATAATATAATTATAGCTCAAGTGATATAATTTCAGTTTATTTAAAAGACAAATTTACAAAAAAAATGACTTTAAATAATGAAATTAGATGCCTTACGGTTCAAAATTTTCAATGACATAATTAATCCATGATAGTATCTAATCAAACCTTGATAAGCCACTTATCAATCGTTATCCTCATATATATGTTTTTTTAAGAAATGCAAAATTATTTACAATATATTTTTATCTAAAGAATTACATATCACATTTATGCACTCATATTAGTGCATTTTATATGTAAACAATGAATAACTAACTTTGTGCCTTATTGATTTTCAATATGATATGATTGCAGTTACAACCATTAATTGATTTAAGCATATAAATTTATGAAAACTATCAATTGAGAAATCACATATCTTATGATTCAAAAATATCAAATCATTTACCTATGGCACATTTTTCACGTTAATAGTGAATAATGCATTGTGAATAGTGAATAATGCACATAACATTTATCAAGTAAATTGTTATAATTTCTTTAGTAAGAATAGCACCTTTGTTTGCAAGGAGTTCTATTTGAAAACTTATATTTCACATTTATATATGATTATTGATACATATAATTAAACATAAGTCATTAAAAAAATCATTATAAGATGGTTCATATAAGATAATTTGAATGGAAAACAATTCATTTAAGAACACATGCGCACACACACACATCTTAGAAAAAAATCGATACAACAGTCATTGCAAAAACATTTATAAATAATAAGAAATAAACATATTAATATAATTGGCAATTTCCATCTATTTCAAAAAATATAAAATCATACAAATTGATTCAACAAAAACTATGTCCAAAATGTATTGAAAATTGGGAATGTACTTTTCAACAAATTTATAAAATAAATTATCTCCATGAACTACAATGAAGTACATGTTCTATTGAACATTCAAATGTACTCATGTTTTTGTTTGATACGATGAAGTGTCTTAAGAAAGGGGAATAAAACTTGCATAAGCCACGTATCTTGCTCTTTTCCTGTATACGATTTTATCAAAATGTGGTTTGATCGATATCCCATGAATTGAGAAGTATGCTTTTCTGTATCTATTAGCAATACATTTGATTCTTCATAATTATCTCCATATTGGCACCACAGATCAATCAACTCTTTCTCATAAAAGTGTCTTGTTCTCCCTGCTTCCAATTTTGTTTGCAAATGACAATGAGATCTGTCCCATGCAAATTTAAAGTCCTCTATATCAATATTTGATTTTTCAAGTACTTTTCGGTTGTACTTGTCAGTGACATTTAATGTCCATATTGTGACATCATAATTTCTTAAGCAATATTTTAATACTTTTGAATAAAAAGGCCTTAAAAAGTAGGACCTATCACCAAACTGCCAGTCTGGTTCTCTTTGAATATGAAAATGTTGTTCACCTTTGGTGTATGATTGGAAGAATACTCCTTCCATTTCGAATATCAACAACATCTTTTGACTTGTAGTAATTTCCATCTGCATTTGCACTGCAACCACATGTATGATATTAACATATCTCCACTTCAACACTTCATTGCTTAAGGACATAAAAACCTATCATTTTAAAAATGATGTTAATATTTATTATGAACAATTTCCATTTGTATGCAAAGGTAATTTTATAACGAGTTCAAGGTATCACAAAATACAAATACAATTGCCCCATTAAAATGAACAAACAAATAGTATGTTTACTTTATACATACAACCTAATACCTTTATTTAATTTGTAGGGAACAAAAGTATTATAAGAAAGCATTGACCCACCATTTAGATCATTAATTTTAAGACTTATAATGATTTATATAATTGCAATTGAAAAATATAATTATAATGGTCTAGCGCAACTAAAAAAACTAATTTTTTATTAATTTTCACATACAATATAACACAATTTTTAAATTTCAAACCTAATTAATTATATGTTAATTTATAGAGTTTCTACCTTAGTTTTTTTTGTGCTTCTTTTAGTGAAAATTGTATGTTTATTGTTGGTGTTACATACAACTTAATATAATTTTTCAACTTATATGGACTAAATAGGGTTATAAGAATGCAATGGGTCATCCTTCAAATTACTAATTTCTAAGAAGTATAACAATAACTTAAACCACATTTAAAGCAAATAATTGTAATGATCTAATTAAAACAAATAGAATAGTTACCTATTAATTTTACATACAATGTAATCCATTGTAAAAAAAAATATAGAATGGGAAATTTTGATATGAAAACATTAAATGACCATTCATCTCACCAAAAATAAATAAAATAAAAATATTTGATTTTTAGAAATGACAAACCAAATCAACAATTCTTTTATTAGTGTTGTGGAATAAAAGTAATCAATCATGATGTCATACATATAACATCATGATATAGACATATGTAATCTTAAGGTACTTCTAAATATAATTGGACATCCTTCAAAATAGCTCGTACATCCGTAGCCTTGTTGAGTTTATGCAATATTCTCCATAGCTCATGGATCAACCAATTATCCCCTTGATTTGCTCCAATGAATGGAGGGGCAAGAATCAAATTTTCTTTTGGATTCTCTTTCACTCCCTCAATTAAACAATCAACTATAATAGTATTGGTTGCATCATATTGGGTATGCATTTCCCACACTTTTTTCAATGATTTAGTGTGTATAACTTTCGTTTAATTGTCAATGACCTTATGTCCCTTTTGTGGCTTACAGTCTGAAGCAGTCCACTTAAACAAAAATTTATCTTGTAATGTTTCTGAAACCAACTTTTTTAGAAATCTTGTTGTGCTTTGTTTCAAAGTTGTCGTCCAAATTGCAATGTCAAGAGATTCATTTTTGAAACACATTTCAAAAAATGATTTTTCATGTGGATGAATCCAAAATAGTTTTTTCTCTATTGTGTAATCAACATCAGCTCCCATTTTCTCAATATGCCCTTTGTTTGTTGCTTCATCATCAATGCTATGATAAAAAATGTCCTTTAGTTCAAAAATAACTAGTTTCTTTTCAGTTATTTTGGCTGCAAACAATGGAAAATAATATAGTCAAACCATTTTATTCATGTTACAAAAATTACTAAAAAAATTGTTGAAACAATACACTTACCTTGAGTGGTTTTTTCAATATTTATAGATGAAACAATAAGTTCTTTTATCATCTGGACAAGACCTGGAGTAAACATATTAAACCTTCAATCAAATACCGATTGTACTTCTATTTAAACCTTCAATCAAATATCAATACAAAGAAAAACATTAGTAATGCAACCTTTAAAAAGGAACACACACACACACCTTAAACATTATTTTGATTGTTAATTTTACCCTTTTTATTTGTTCCTATAATAAAAATATACAACATTATGGTAGTTACAAGTATTTGAGTTTGAATAATAATAAGATAAACAAGAAGACAAGTTATAAGTATCTGATATGACATTATCTTCATATTTGTAACGTTGGACCTCATCATCATCTTGGTTAGCTTTATTTGTCTCCAAATTAAACATATAAAATATTTTGAATTGTGAAAATGAATAGAATCATTAAATAACAAGGAAAACAAGTGGACAAATTATAAGTACCTGATGTTATATTTGGTTCTTGGTTGTAGTTTTGTGGGACAATACCTTGGTCATTATATTCATTCTCTTTATTTCCAACTATAATCAACATATGAAATGGATATGAATCACAAAAAAAGAAAAAAATAATAATAATAAAATAGAGATACAATGATTAATACCCATTTCTATCTCCATTGTTCCATGGTCATTGTCTTGATTAATTTCATTCATCTCATAATTCCCTATAATAGTCATCCAAAAATATTATGAATATGGAAATTAAATAAATTGAAAAATTATCAAGAGAAAAAACTAAACAAATTATGTACCTGTGTTGATAACTTCTTCCTCTCCTCCTCCTCCTATTTCCATCTCCATACTTTTTTCAACAATATAAGCACTATGTTGATTAATTTGTTTCTACCCACTTTCATCATTCTCTGTTTTAGAATCTCCATCATTAGTCATTTTAGTAAACACTTTGACAATTAAGAAATATGAAAAAAATAGTATCCAATGTATTATAAGAAAATAAAGAAATGAATTGTAGTACCTGAATTTTCCAAGAAGTTAATGGGTACTGGATTTGATAGTTGAAAAGATTTGTAATTATTTAACATGATTGTCCTTTGTGACTCTGTTTGCACAACACATGAAATTCTTCTTCCATATGTACAACAGGCCTTGATAAAAAAATTCCCCACATAAAGAGAAATAACCACTTTTGCATCACAACATTGTTGGTGCTTTCCACTAAATCCATTCAAAAATCATAATCTCTCTCATTTTCATCAAATGTGTCTTCAAATGTGTGAGAGTATTTTATAGCCTCCAAAATTTTTAATTCTGAAGTATAGAAATGTATAGTAAGAACTATATCATAACTATAATTGTTTTGGCAATTATATTCATAAATGCCACTAGTAATTTTATAATTGAACTTGGAGTTCTTTATCGAAATTTCCAAAGACTGGCGTATATCATTACAAAACCAAAGTTCTACTAAGAGAACTATAGTAAAGTCATTCAACTCATTTTTTTCGATAAGAAATCGAAAAAATTCAATGTAATACCCCTTGTTGAATTTTTCTTTTTTCAAAGCTAGTGTGTCCAAAACAACAAGGTCAGTGTGTAAAACTAGTTGCAACAGACATGGAAAAGAGTGCAAAAGTGTTGACAAAAGATCAGGGCCTCCAAAATGACAACCAAATTCAAAATTGTTATCAACCTGTTGAACACTTGTTGATCCATTTATCATTCTGTCAAGGACTCCACATGCTTGCTGAGAAACAGACTCTATCTTTGTATTATGTGTTCCTTTGACATAAGTAGACCCCTCCACCGTGTTGCAAAAATTGGTGAATATGATATCATTAATTTCATAATGCTCAAGAATGTTGAATGTGGTAAGAGTCATCTCATTCAAGTTCTGATCATGACTTTGACAATATGTAACCATTGCATCCAATATTGTTCTGTTGCTTTTGAATTTAGAACAATAATCTTTTACTTTTATGGCATTTGTTGGATGATTAATTGGAATAGAAAACCAAATGGTTCCATCCAATAGCTTATCTGCTACTAAAGCAATTTCTTCCATGGTTAATCCCTGAAGGGGCCGAAAAGTAGCTGCTGTCAAACTATGTAGACTATTTTTCTTGTAGTTCTCAAAATCAGGTTGGCTTGGAGAAAACTTTAATGTGCCTAGTTGGTAACAGTTAAAAACAGTGTCCCATTTATCCCAAATAGGTTCATCAAGATATAAGAGAATTTTTTTATCAGAAAAATTTGTAATTGGACAATTGAAGAATGAGCACAACATTTCATCATCAACCTGATAAAATAATAAATATAAACTAATAAGAATCCAATGTAAAAATGAAACTAAATAAGGTGTTATAATCTAATGTGAAATCATCATAAATATAAGAAAATATGACTTATATTATCGGATTTAGTAATTTATCTACAATAAAATTAGATACAATAGTAAAATTTAAATGTAAAAATAATTAAAATTACATACCTTGTCTTCAGCCGTCTTAGAGCATCCAATCCTCCTTTTCTTTAATTTGTCATTGGCAATTAAGAAATGCCTTGCGAAGCACACACAATCAATAAATGGAGTTTTATAAAATACCTTATTTTCAGAATTTAATTGACAACAAATGCGGATCACCTCAGTGGGTTCAACTAATGGATGCAAGAATCGAGCATTACGTTTTATATATATATATTTTTTTCGCTTCTATTGGTACATTATATTTAGGATTTGTTTCTTTCGCTGCTTGAATGGTATGTTGACCATCAACTATCCAAAAATTGATATTCTTAGAATTTAGATCTGTCTCATTTATAATTTTGATAGAGTTGACCAAAGGATCAGGCTCATTGATGTCAAATGGAATCAGAAGAGCATCAGGTAATGAGGTTTGAAATTTTTCTAGGAATGATTTCACTAATACTTGAACATTTAAATCATCTCGTGATCTTAATTTAAACACCTTAGGAGCTTCTTTACATCTTTCAACATGCACTTTTCTATTAAAGGAGTATGAAAATAGATAACAATGCTTGAAAGATTCATGAATCTCATCACATTGATTTGCAAGGTTAGTTGTCTCAAATTCAACTTTCCTAGTTTTTTGAAATTCTGCAGTGGGCTTGAAATCACTTTCTTTTATATTCTCCTCCAAATCAGATAAATATACTCTTCTCAAAGCAAGTAATTGAGAATCAATTTTATCATCTGGTATTTTATCAAAAAATTTACCCTTTTGTTGTAAATGAAGAAGTACAGATGATGTTTTTTTACTTTTTACATTACAATATCTCAGAACAGTGGTGATGCGTTTTAAAAGATATGCACAACTATTTAGTCCAGATTTAGAGAATCTCTCAAAGCTATCCAACTTGAACATTGAATTTTTTATCATATTTGTTGAATCAATACTTGAAGCTTCAATCAAATATGGTCTAAAATTTGTATACTCCACTTGACATGAAATTAATTTTACCTCATTTTCTTTAACCATTTCCACTTGAAATTCAATGTCATTTTCATTGCAAGCATAGCAATTGATTATTATTCCTAATATCTCTGGTTCGTTTCCGTCTATTGATCCAAATAGGTACATATCAGGAAACATATTCATGGGAGTTTCTATTTGGATGTACCAATCTTGCACGAACTCATATTTATTATTTGTATTGTATTTTTTAATCATTTCAAAAGTAGAAGTTGAAGGTGTTATTGATATTGCCTTTTGAGTTAAATAATTTTTTCATTTATTAAGTGATTTTTTTAACATTTCATTTGCTTTTGGGCCAACCAATTCTGCAAATAATAGCAAAAAAAATATTTGCATTAATCAAAATGAAAATATAATTTCAAATATTGTCACATAATGTTCTTATAAATACTGAAAAACCACCTACTCTAACCATTTCCAAGATAGTGTACATAAAATATAAAACCACCATACCAGTTGAAGGAGGCAATGTTTGTACATCACTTTTTTTTTGTCTTTTCTTCACTACTTTACTTTGAATTTCAGGAACACCAGATTCCGCAGTTTCTAGGAAAAAAAATTATGGAATACATGAAATACTAAATATTATTAAACAACCTTATAATATATGATTTCCATTTACATGCACAATAATAAACGAGTACATATGCTATGCAAGTTTACTATATGACACCAAAAGTTATCACCATAATCCAACCATTTCAAAAAGAGTACAAAAAATATAAAACCGCCATACCAGTTGAAGGGGGCATCATTTGTAGATCACTTGTTTTTCTTTTTGTCTTCGCTACTTTACTTCGAATTTCAAGCCCACTAGTTTCCACGGTTTCTAGAAAGAAAAATTTAATGGAAGACATGAAATAACAAATAGTATTAAACAACCTTATAATACACGATTTTCATTTACACGCACAATAATAAATGAGTACATATGTTATGCAAGTTTAGTATATGACACCAAAAGTTATCACATATTTAAAATTTCTTGGAAAAAAATACCCATGTTAGTATGGGTTGTCCCCATTAAAACCCCAATCCTAAGGCTATTTCCATGGGTTTTATTAATCAACAACCAGTTATTAACACAATGTCTAACAATTTTAACAAAGTATAAATTAAAATTGTCATACCAATTAAAGAATTTTGTGTCGTGTTTCTTGAACTTCCTTTTTCCTTGGATGCTTCCTTTGAATTCTCACTAGCTTCATAGTCCATGGTATCTGAAAATAAAGTAAAAAAAATGTTATCACAATTTCGAATTATTGAAGAAAATATGAATTTATAAATACTACAACTATTCGCATAATTATATGTGTAACAAAATGAACAAGAACAATAACAATTGTATAACTCACAATAATAGCTAATCGAGGTTAGAAAAAGGGCACCTCGAAATAATTTTTTATATTATTTTAATCGTGAATATAGGAAAGCAAATATCTACTAGGTTTCCTTCTAGCACGAGCATAAGAACATTTCAAAAAGACATTACATTGTGAATAAAATAAAAAAATTGTATAGACCAAAATAACAACATCTATACACAAAATTTATCTCTTATCGTCATGTATATTCTTAGTTTGCTTTAGATAAAATAATAGCAAAAGACAATGAAAGAACATTAACTATGGCAATCATTATATTTTCTTCTAGATCTTTGTCTAGCACAAAGACAAACACATACCAACTTTGCAAGGTGAAATAAATATAGAATGTGATATAATTACTTCTAACATGAACAAAAGCATATTGCATTTGCATCCTAGATTTATTTCTATTACAAACACATGGATATTGTCAAAAAAAAGCATTGTAAGGTGAAAGAAATCTACCACGTGCTAGAATTATTTTTAGCATGAACACATTCATATTTCCAAGAAAAACATTGCAAAACAAATAAATATAGCACAAGCTAGATTTCCTTCTACCACAAACCACAAACATATTGTCATTAAAATATTGCAAGGCAAAGGAAATGAAACCCATGCTAGACTATATTCTATCGCATACAAGAAGATTGCCAACAACAACATTGTATTGTAAAGCAAAAACATAAACACAATGTCAATAAAGTCATTGGAATAATAATATTTCTTGGGACATTTGACCTTGCCTTTTAGAGACTATGAAGTTTTAGTCCATGCCTACATAGACTATTGTTACAATATAAAAAAATTTAAACCTTGAAACGATTAGAAGGCCCTTCATATGGAATATGTGGTCTAAGAATGGGATAGTGTACAAAGATTTCCTCCTATAAAAAATACAAGAACATTGCAAATAACAACATTACAAGGTGAGAGAAATATAATTCATACTATAATTCCTTCTAATGCGAAATTAATCACATAACAACATTGTAGGGTGAGAAAAATTTACTTAGAATTACATTTACTTATAACAAACATATAAATATCTCCAATGACAACACTACACAACAAAAAAAATCTAGCACAAGCTAGATTTTCTTTTAGCCTAAACAAAAACATGTTAGCATTAACAACATTGCAATGTAAAATAAAATCTAACATGTGTTAGATTTCATTTTAGTGCAAACTCGAGCACATAGAAACATTGTAGAGTGAGAAGTCTCTCAAGTGCTAGATTTATGTCTACCACAAATACAAGCACGTTGCCAACAACAACGTGGTAGAGTATAAGAATTCTAGATTGTGTTAAATTTTCTTCCAACACAAACACAAACACATTTTAATTTGAAAGAAATTTAACACATGTTATATTTCCTTTAAACGCAAACACAAGAACATAACAACATTGTAAGACTAAACAAGTTTATTGTGTGCTAGATTAACAACATTACAATTTAAAATAAAATCTAACATGTGTTAGATTTTCTTTTAGCGCAAACTTGAGCACATAGAAACATTGTAGAGTGAGAAATATAGCAAGTGCTAGATTTATGTCTACCACAAATAAAAGCACATTGCTGACAACAACATTGTAGAGTATAAGAAATCTAGCTTGTGTTAAATGTTTTTCCAACACAAACACAAGGACATTTAAATTTGAAAGAAATCTAACACATGCTATATTTCCTTCTAGCACAAACACAAGAGCATAACAACATTGTAGGACTAAATAAGTCTATAATGTGTGCTAGATTAACAACATTGCAATGTAAAATAAAATCTAACATGTGTTAGATTTCCTTTTAGCACAAATTGGAGCACATAGAAACATTGTAGAGTGAGAAATCTAGCAAGTGCTAGATTTCTGTCTAGCACAAATACAAGCATGTTGCCAAAAACAACATTGTAGAGTATAAGAAATCTAGCTTGTGTTAAATTTTCTTCCAACACAAACACAAGCACATTTAAATTTGAAAGAATTCTAACACATGCTATATTTCCTTCTAGCACAAACACAAGAACATAACAACATATTAGGACTAAATAAGTCTAATGTGTGCTAGATTAACAACATTGCAATGTAAAAGAAAATCCAACATGTGTTAGATTTCCTTTTAGCACAAACTCAAGCACATAGAAACATTGTAGAGTGAGAAATATAGCAAGTGCTAAATTTATGTCTACCAAAAATAAAAGCATGTTGCCAACAACAACCTTGTAGAGTATAAGAAATCTCGCTTGTGTTGAATTTTCTTCCAACACAAACACAAGCAAATTTAAATTTGAAAGAAATATAAAACATGTTATATTTCCTTCTAGCACAAACACAAGAACATAACAACATTTTAGGACTAAATAATTCTAACGTGTGCTAGATTAACAACATTGCAATGTATAAGAAAATCTAACATGTGTTAGATTTCCTTTTAGCACAAACTCAAGCACATAGAAATATTCTAGAGTGAGAAATCTAGCAACTGCTAAATTTATGTCTAACACAAATGCAAGCACGTTGCCAACAACAACTGTAGAGCGAGAAATCTAACATGTGCTACATTTATGTCTACCACAAATACAAGCACGTTGCCGATAACAACATTGTAGAGCATAAGACTTCTAGATTGTTTTAAATTTTCTTCCAACATAAACTCAAGCACAATTTAATTTGAAAGAAATCTAACACATGTTATATTTCCTTCAAGCACAAACACAAGAACATAACAACATTGTAGGACTAAATAAGTCTAATGTGTGCTATATTAACAACGTTGCAATGTAAAAGAAAATCTAACATGTGTTAGATTTCCTTTTACCGCAAATTCGAGCAAATAGAAACATTGTAGAGTGAGAAATCTAGCAAGTGCTAGATTTATGTATACCACAAATCTATCCTACCATCGAAAGCAGAAACAAAATCTATCCTACCATCTCAAGCTTTGGATAGAAAGCTTGGTAAAAGAGCTGGATTTGGTCTAGGATAAGTCTCTCTATAAGGAAAAGAGGTCCTCTACATGGAGCTAGCAGAAGGGAGTTACCTAAAAATCTATCACGAGTTATCTAGAAACTCCATACGAAAACATCACATGTGTTTTCTTATCAAAGGATGGGCTTCCTGTCATAAACCAATAATTCATTGCTTCCCTGTATCCCTTGCAAAGGCTCTATCTTTTGACCCCGTTGTATAAAAGGCTCTTTCACCCACTGTTGATAATATCGGCGATATTCGAAAATATTGCGATATTTTTGGCAAAACGATATATCGCCGAGAAAATATCGCGATATTTTTTTGTTTTGAAAATATCGCGATATTTCCAAAATATCGGCAAAATATCGGCTATGTTTAAAATTTTGAAAAAAAATATTTTTTATGCTTGCCGATATTTTGTTGACATTTTCGCCGATATTGCCAATAAGATGTTTTCTTGGACCCTCGACGATATTTTGCCAATAACAATATTTTCAACACTACTTTCACCTACCCTGTTGATCATATGCTCCAAGTACAAACTCAAAATAATATATGGAAGACACATTATCCTCATGCATGGAGACATAACATATACGTTTTCTTGGAGAGTTTCTTTCCATGTCATTCTTACATTATTCCTCATGCTGAAAGAACATATCTCATTCTTACATTCTTCCTCATGCTAAAGAACGCATGCCTCCGTAGTTAGAATTCAAGAAAACCAACCTAAGAAGCCAATGATCTTGAAATATGTGTGATTTTGTGCCAAGATAGAGGTGTCGTGGCATAAGTGGAAGGAAGGAATTTTTCTAAATTTGAAGACAGAGTTTAGTAAAAAACATAAAATCTCATTACGCACTAGTTTAAATCAATGTTCACTGCAAATAAGATAAGGTTTCCTTCAAATCACATTATAAACTAGTCTGAATCATCACTGCATTAAGCCACGATATACGAATTGTAAGGATACCCAAAGAGTAGTAGTAGCTAAATTCTTTTATGCCAACACTATGGAACTAGAGGGAATGGATTCAATGGAGATCAAGACCTTGCGTTGTGTTTTTCTGAGTGGAAGAAGTCCCTAGAAATTAAAATTTTCCTGGAGATAGGGACAAGCAACTAATAACAAACGGAAGCACTAACAATGTATCAAGGAGTCAGGTCCCTGAAGGACATTGTGCAAAGGGATGTAGTTATTGTTGAGGACTCCAACATAATCACAAGATCACTGAAGCAGTTCCCTCCTCCTAAGCCCTGGCATGCATCTATCATAAAATGGTCCTGCTACTCAATGCATTTAAATAAGTCCACTATTTTCAGGTTAGAAAAAGATTCAACTCCCAAGTCAATCAGATGGCTAAGCAAGCAATTTCAGTTGAGGACTCCAACACAATCACAAGATCACTGAAGCAGGAAAGAGCTCCTTCCTCTGAAGCCTTGGCATGCATCTATCATAAAATGGTCCCGCTACTCAATGTATTTAAATAAGTCCACTATTTTCAGGTTAGAAAAAGATTCAACTCCCAAGTCAATCAAATGGCTAAGCAAGCAGTTTCAAAAGACAAAGGAACTCTCTGAGTATGTATCAAGGGTGAGGAAAATCCCTCTACACCTCAATAACATCATCAATAAAAAGTCCCAAGGAGAGGAAGCATGAAAGGTGGAACTCTCTACCCAAATTGTGATACATGGAAACAAAAGGAGTTTGGCTCACCAGATAAGAAGGCACAGGGACAGTTTGTTAACAAAGAGTTTGATAACCAGGACAGTTTTCTAACAGGGATAGTTTGATCATATGTTCCAAATACAAACTCAAAATACTAATGGAAGACAGGTGATCCTCATGCATTGGAGACATAACATATACGTTTTCTTGGAGAGGCCTGAGACTAAAGCATAGCTTGACATTCTTTTTTATTACAGATTTCCTTGACAACACGTTAGCATTCTTTTTACTTGCAGATTTCCACAAGCTTGGGGTCCTCTGAAAATTCTTCTGGAGTACTAGCTTCTGGGTTATGATCTTCCAGTGATTTTTTTTCTTTTTTTAATTATTTGTATTTATTAGTATTATCTTCTCAATAAACGTATTGGTAGGCTAAAATTTCACCTCATCCCACTCTAAAGTAGAATGATTTAAAGAAAATGATTTGTTGATATTCCTACCTGGGAACAAAACTGGTAGTTAAGTTCTCATATTTGGTTGCTCCTATGATTAATCATTACATCATAGGTGTGCATAGGTTATACATTAGAAGATATATACAGTCATGTATATCCCTTATCACTGGGAATTGCAAATGTCATAATTCAATGGAGCACATGTTGTACTATCGTTAAGGTGCAATACAAAACATGAAGTACAAGTTTGATACATCTTTGAAGTCAAGTCCACTAGGAACTAGGAACTATGTCTGATCAATGAGATTTTTGTAGGTCTAACAAATCCACAGTTGTGAATAATCATTCCCTACAAATACATGCCCAGGTGGATAAAGTTGCAATGGATCTTGAGCATTTTATTAGCTACTTGAGCACTGAAGAGGTGCCTTTTGCATAATGAGTAGGGTCCCGGCTGATGATCATCAACTTTGCTACTTGTGCCATCTCAATGCTCAAGACAAGGCTTTGAGTAGTGACAAAGTACAAGTCAGTGAGTGTGAGAAATAAGGGAGAGGTGCTAAGTTTGGCTATGCCACTGCCACAACTACATCTAGTAGAGCATACTTTGGATGACAAGGTACCCTGCATCCTCTTGGGGTTATCTAATATGTGGTGACCTCAGGATGATGGTAATGAAGGATGGAACTTCCAGTGATATTTATGTTTCCCAATGTTTTGGGATGGCCTTCAAAGCTAATCAATGATGACCCTCCCTGTTCTACTACGGTGCAGGTGTTCAGGTGCCATATCATTTATTGTTCATTGTTTTGTTGATGTGACTCACCCTTCAAGGTTTTAATTATGTTGATGGTTGTACTGGACTTGGGGCCAAGGGTCTATTTTGTTCATAACTTCATATTTCAGTTGGATCTAGGAATTTAGTGCATAGGGGATTTTTAATGTTGCTCCTATGTTGACATTATGGTGGTGGTCCATCTATTCAAGCCACACATTCACACAATGGGTAGTGGATGATGGATCTAGTGGGCAGGTATGGGTTTGTTGGAGGGTTACATGTTTGAGGCGGCATTTAACTGGAGGGAGGAAGATGGATAAAATCAAAATCTGTGACCAAGTTCCTGTTGTAGACAGGGAACCTTGGAGGGGCTGTTAAACCAATCTTTGTACGAGGAAGAAGGGAGGCTGCCCTGTGCCCCCAACATGGCTGACATAGAGGGGATCAGAATATATGCAGAAAAGACAGAAGTCAAAGGCGAAGGAGAAAGTAGATGAACCGAGTAGACTGCATCAGATCTTTATAGGGGGTGCTCAGCACAAGCTACTGCACTTGTTCAAGTGAACCCAATCATATTAACTTCAAAAAAGGATTTGAATAAAAGAGAGAAACATCTTTATGTTGTCTTCCTCCAGAAGCAACAAAAGAAAATATTAGAGTGTGATAGGAGAGGGTATTTTCATTTGAGTGCAATGCTTAATAAAACTTAGACGACCATTTTTTTCCTAAAATGAAATAAAGAGAAGCATTAAAACTTACTACACTGGAATTTAGCACAAGAGACAAATAAGCTCGAATAGGATAATAGGATAGTGATTAAAACACAGTTAACAGACTTATAAACATTTATCAAATACCATCACACAATTGGCATGGTTAATATCAGCAAAAGGCACGGCTATTAGTGCAGCAACGATGAAGCATTTGGCACACGAAGAATACAACAATGCAGCAGCTAGATATAGTATTTGAAAATGAAAAATAGAAGATACTAGAATGCCATAGTTGACATTGTAACATAGTGCTTGGTACAGTTAAGAAAGAAAATAAACATAGTTAGAAAAGGCTACTAATTGCAGCAAAGTAGGCACTTAGACATAGCGAATTCAGATGTCCCATTTGTGGTTTGATATTCCTTTTTTTTCTCTGCATAATGAATTTCCGGGAGGAAACCCTATGGGTACTTCCCCTCTAAATGCAAATGCAAATCAAACCAATCAAATATTCTAAATGCAAATGCACATGCATGTATTTGTTTTCGGCTTTCTTAGTATGTGAATGATAAAAAGAAAGCTAATGCACAAATATGAATTACTTTTCAAGCGACAACTACTAACAAGTTTATTTTCAAAATAAAAAATGAAGACAATCACAACATTTTATGATTTGGAAATGAATACTTGCTTTCGACACTAGAAAAACTACAAATTCAAACCAAATACAATAGTAATAGGGTAATTGACTATCGAGAGCAACCAAACTCTCTCCTATGACTGAAAACGACACTTGTGACACTTTCAAATCAAGAAACAACAATACAATTACGTTACTTTTTTCAAAGGAGAACTGAAAATGACTCAACGAATACACAAAAACATTTACAGTTATTTTGCACAATGGAGGCGGAATATCAGCAAGGAAAGGGGTTTCAAACAGAGATATACTGATTACAAACAACAAAACTCATGAATAGAACTGAAAAGAATGAACACAGAAACAAAAACTGAGGAACAATGCCTAGTCTGATCAGCGCACCTGTAACACAGTGAACTTGAAATGCAGCGCACCTACTACACTCAGGAAGTGTGCTGAATTTCAGATTCACAGAATAGAGCCTGCACTGGGCCAGAGACAAGACTTTGCTTGGGTTTCGGGTCATAGTTTGTAGTTCAGTTCAGGGGTTTTGGTCGATCAAATGGTAATCAGTAAATCAACAATCAGGGGTAGATCTAAGGAGGTTACTGGAGCTACCACAGGGGCAATTAGAGAGTTTGTAAATCAGTTGTTTAATTCATAAATAAATCCCGGAGATTGACTGAAGCAGCATTTATCTACTTTGCATTTGCATAGTAAATGCAGTTCGAAAGCTACCTGGCTCGACTTCATGCTCCGTTTGTAAGTTTATAAAATAAACAACAAGGAAGATAAACAAACGACCTAGTCGCTCCCCAGCGGAGTTGTCATTTTGTTACAGGGAAAAGTGTCTACACAGAACTTCTTATCCCACTAAGGTGTGGTAGCTACCTTAGAAACAAAAAAAGTAAAGCTACTTTCGTTTTTCCTTTATGAAATATAGATGAGAGAAGAACAAAGAAGACCAACCTCTGTCTTGCGCTTATCTCCTAATTCGATTCCTCTCTCTCCTGATAGTCCTTCGCTACTTGCTTCCTAGAGAAGGATACTAAGAGCAAGGCGTAATGTGCAACGGTAGTGGTACGCAAAACAAAGAAAGGAAAAATAAGATCGAGGGGATAAACAGAAATGTCTCCTCTCATTTATATATTTTTCTGATTTGAAAGAAAGCTTACTCATTTTCATTCTTCTTCCTCGTTCGTTTGTTGTCCCATTTTCTGTTGTTGTTGACTTCTTTATCTTTGAAACCAGCCCATTTCTTTAGCTCTTTATGTGCTCATCCATTCTCTTTCAAAATGTTTAGATTAAAGGTTTGCTCCATGAATTTCACATAAACTCGTGATCGATATCTATTGATCTTCACCATTTGAGTCTCAGCAGGACCATTTTTGTCTCTGATACCTATTGCCATGGTTCTTTCATACCTTCAAAGGAGAAGTAGCTTCAACATGCACAACCATGAGAAAAGCACTGGGAAAAGATGAAGAAGACAATGGAGATGTAGGAAAACAAAAATCTCTCTATTTCTAATTGATTAATTGCAAATAAATGATAGTCTCAAAGTGTGGTAATTGAGAGGACAACTGCCTCCAGAGTAAGTTCATTTTTTCCTTTTTTTGAATGTAACATGGCATATTAAGGTTTAGGAATCCCCTGATAGGAAAGTATCTTTGAATTTAACACAACATATTAAGGTTTATGAATTCCCTGATTGGAAAGTACTACTGACGAACACTTAAAAATGGAATTATCATACGCTGCGATATCCATGATGGTTGGATCACCAAGAAACTAGTACTGTTATGCAGCATGGCTGGACTGTTAAATTTGAAGACAGAGTATGGTTGGATCACCAAGAAACTAGTACTGTTATGCAGCATGGATGGACTGTTAAATTTGAAGACAGAGTATAGTAAGAAACATGAAATCTCATTATGCACTAGTTTAAATCAATGTTCATTGCAAATGAGATAAGGTGTCCTTCAAATCACATTATACACTTGTCTGAATCATCACTACATTGAGCCATTGCTAACAGATAGTTTGATAACAGAGACAGTTTTCTAACAGGGACAGTTTGATCATATGTTCCAAGTACAAACTCAAAATACTAATGGAAGACAGGTGATCCTCATGCATTGGAGACATAACATATACGTTTTCATAGACGTTATTTGTTCACAACTAAAAATTCATTCCCTATGGGCCTTTCCACTATACGTGATTAATTAGCTTTACAAAAAACCCCTTTTCCAATCTATCTACTACCTGAGGTTATATAACCTTATCTTCTTCAAAAAAATCCTTACTTTATAACATAAGGGACATGATAGGAAGACTTCAAAAAGAAGTCTGTAGAATCTTTCATCACACCATCAAGAACTTGTAAATATTTATGGCAACAGGGGACAAAGTCAAAGTCCCCTTTGATAACTCATTCACTGAAGTATTGAGTTCATGAAGAATGTTCCTGAAAGAATATTTGTCAAAGTCTGTTGAAGTGTTGAGTTCGTGAAGAATGTTCATGAAAGAATTTCATTTAAAATATATAATTGAGTTATAAAAGTCCACCAACAAATGACATAGATTTATATTTATTAATTTATGCTTTCCTATTGGCCTAATCAATACAAGGTTGGAATCACTCATGATCTGCAACTTCTTAACACCTCTAAGCATAACAACCTCAATAAGTTTTCTTAGGGAAGTAAACTATGCTTGGTTAGTTGATCCTCTATCGAGAGAATATTGAATATGGAAATAGTGATCAGGAATGAGAAAAAGAACAACACATACCCCACAAATGCAGGGATGGTCTTAAATAACACCATAAATAAATAAACTCAAAATCCAAAGCTATCATTACTGATAGCTTAGGCTTCCTTGTGGGTATATCCTCCAACCTTTAATGCGCTAGATATAATAGAGCCAATAGTAATAGAAAGAAGAATGTCCTTGTCTTGAAAAATGCTATAGTTATTTGTTTACCAAATACCATATATGAATAACACTACAAGAGCTTCAAAGCATTTAAGAAACTTATTAAAGAACCAAACTTATGCACATTCCATCAAAATAACATAGGACCAACGAACCTTTGGCTTGAGCTCAATGAAAAATTTAAATAGGATTTGAACAATATAATGACAAGAGATAAACAAATGATGAACATTTTCCTCATTGTTTTTGCACAACAGACATTGATGAGGCCCAACCTAACCTATTTTAATTCCACTTGCCCAAGTGAGAAGTTAATTTGATAAAGCTAACTACAATGTAATTATAATTTCCAAAGGAAAATGCAGTTATCATAATAAATCCCACCACCACTCACTTCTCTTGAAAATTGAGATTCCATAATTACCTTATACCTTGTTTAATAGTGAAATCACTTCTACTAACTTTTTGACACCAAATTGGAACATCTTTTATATCATCGTTAAGATTTCCCTGATCTTAGGCTTGACATTCTGGGTTATGATCTTCCAGTGATTTTTTTTTTTAATTATTTGTCGTTATTATTATTATCTTCTCACTGAAAGTCTTGGTAGGCTAAAATTTCACCTCTTCCCACTTTGAAGTAAAATGATTTGAAGAAAATGATTTGTCAATATTCCTAAATGATAGTCTCAAAGTTTGGTAATTGAAAGGACAACTACCTTCAGAGTAAGTCCATTTTTTCCCTTTTTGAATGTAACATGGCATATTAAGGTTTAGGAATCCCCTGATTTGAAAGTATCTTTGAATTTAACACAACATATTAAGGTTTAGGAATTCCCTGATTGGAAAGTACTACTAACGAACACTTAAAAATGGAATTACCGTAAGCTACGATATCCATGATGGTTGGATCACCAAGAAACTAGTACTGTTATGCAGCATGGATGGACTGTTAAATTTGAAGACAGAGTATGGTTGTATCACCAAGAAAATGGTATTGTTATGCAGCATGGATGGAATGTTAATTTGAAGACAAAGTATAGTAAGAAACATGAAATCTCATTATCCACTAGTTTAAATCAATGTTCACTGCAAATGAGATAAGGTGTCCTTAAAATCACATTATACACTTGTCTGAATCATCACTGCATTAAGCCACGGTATGCAAATTGTAGGGATACCCAAAGAGCAGGCAGTAGCTAAAATTATTTATGCCAACACTACGGAACTAGAGGGAATGGATTCAATGGAGATCAAGACCTTACGTTGTGTTTTTCTAAGTGGAAGAGGTCCATAGAAATTAAAAATTTTCTGCAGATAGGGACACGCAACTAATAACAAGCAGAAGCACTAACAAATGCATCAAGGAGTCAGGTTTCTGAAGGACACCTCGAACTGATGATCTATATCAGTGTATGTCAAACAAAAAATAAATTCAGACCACTTATAAAATTCACATCTTATGATAAATAAATGTCTTATCAACCAAAACAGAGCTTATAAATGCAGAGCTTATAAAACAGAGCTTATAAAACAGAGCATTTATCAACCAAAATTAAGACATCACGTCTGTAAAATGCCAGTCATTGTACAATTGTTCTCTGCTTAAAAAAGTACCATACGAGTATTCCAAACAAAAACTGTGGGGATTTTTGTTCTATATCAATAACATCGTATAGTCCAATTGGCGAAAATGCTAGTTGGTTTTGTCCTAAGCTATGTGGCCTCAACTAAACAGGTTATCAAGAGCAAAATGTTGGACTTATGGTTGAATCAACCTTCACAACAAAGACATAGTGAATTATTTCATTCGACTTATGTCTCGATTTGTAGATGGAAATGCATTTTGTGTGGAGAACTAGTGTAGTAAGGGTATCTTAGACGCTAGGGATATGTCACTAAAAGAACCACCAATTTGTATATTTTCTGGACGTAATCTGGGTATCTCTCATCTCAAGCGTTCTTGTGCTAATATGCTATTGAAAATAAGAAGACTTGTGGTAATATGACATTGAAAATACACCAATTTCTATCTGTTCTAGACGTAATCTGGGTATCCCTCATCTCAAGCGTTCTTGTGGTAATATTCCATTGAAAATAATAAGACGTCCTAACATTTCTACCCAGAAAGTGCATGGTGAAGATGTTTCGGAAGCGATAAAGGTTTTTCTGCTTATCAATGTACTTCAAAGAACTTCAAGGCAAGACAAAATGATGTCAAGTAGCTGGAACAATCTTAAAGAGGACAAGGATATGGAAACAACAAAATGTAAATTCATTTTATTCCTATCAGAATGATATGTCAAGTAGCTTGTATTTTTCAATATTGTAGAGGACAACTGCCTCCAGAGTAAGTTCATTTTTTCCCTTTTTGAACGTAACATGGCATATTAAGGTTTAGGAATCCCCTGATAGGAAAGTATCTTTGAATTTAACACAACATATTAAGGTTTTTGAATTCCCTGATTGGAAAGTACTACTAACGAACACTTAAAAATAGAATTACCATACGCTGCGATATCCATGATGGTTGGATCACCAAGAAACTAGTACTGTTATGCAGCATGGATGGACTGTTAAATTTGAAGACAGAGTATGGTTGGATCACCAAGAAACTAGTACTATTATGCAGCATGGATGGACTGTTAAATTTAAATGGATGGACGTGATTAATTAGCTTCACAAAAAACCCCTTTTCCAATCTATCTACTACCTGAGGTTATATAAGATCTACATCAAGATCTTGGAAATAAGATGGCCTAATTCATAGGTTGATGTAGATCATTGAAGTGACTGTCCCAAGCAAAGAACATGTTAATCAAAATTTAACATGCTATCAGAGCTCAGGTGAGGACAAGCCCAAGTAAGAGAAAAAACAATCACTTAGAAGTTTGTTGATAAGAATTCATGATCACCTTCTTCTGGAAATCTGAAGGTGGAAGTTGCAGTTCTCTGAATCAAGAACCCTTACTCAATACTTTGAACAATTCGAGATCCTTCAACTCTGCTGTCTTCAAATCCTGAACTTACTATTTGTATCATCAAGTCTAAAGCAGAATCCTAAGTAAATTGAAGGGCATTCATTAGCTATTGTCATACTGGATTATTTCAAGGACCAAGGGATATATTTTCAGCCTTAGTTATGAACCTAATTTCAAGCATGGATCCATTTCAAATCACTGAATCATCCTTGGACCAAGACAAAGCCATTACAGCTGTGAGCAAATTCTGAAGCAAGTCATGAAAATCAATATTAGAGTTTTTCACTTGGCTTGATATTATTCTGGAAATTTGCCTCAATAGAAAACTTTAGATTTCTTAATAGATTACATTTATATGCCTGCAGTCCTATTGATGTCACTTAGGTGAGACAATGGCTGAAACATTGAGGCTCAGAATTATGGTATCGATTAGCCCTTAATTACGACAGACTTCCGAAGCAGTCCTTATTGTAAATGAGTTAGAAACATGATCACCTTCTTCTGGAAATCTGAAGGTGGAAGTTGCAGTTCTCTGAAGCAAGAACCCTTACTCAATACTTTGAACAATTCGAGATCCTTCAACTCTGCTGTCTTCAAATCCTGAACTTACTATTTGTATCATCAAGTCTAAAGCAGAATCCTAAGTAAATTGAAGGGCATTCATTAGCTATTGTCATACTGGATTATTTCAAGGACTAAGGGATATATTTTCAGCCTTAGTTATGAACCTAATTTCAAGCATGGATCCATTTCAGATCACTGAATCATCCTTGGACCAGGACAAAACCATTACAGCTGTGAGAAAATTCTGAAGCAAGTCATGAAAATCAATATTAGAGTTATTCACTTGGCTTGATACTTTTATGGAAATTTGCCTCAATAGAAAACTTTAGATTTCTTAATAGCTTACATTTATATGCCTGCGGTCCTATTGATGTCACTTAGGTGAGACATGGCTGAAACATTGAGGCTCAGAATTATGGTATCAATTATCCCTTAATTACGACAGACTTCCGAAGCAGTCCTTATTGTAAATGAGTCAGAAACATGATCACCTTCTTCTGGAAATCTGAAGGTGGAAGTTGCAGTTCTCTAAAGCAAGAACCCTTACTCAATACTTTGAACAATTCGAGATCCTTCAACTCTGTTGTCCTCAAATCTTGAACTTACTATTTGTATCATCAATTCTAAAGCAGAATCCTAAGTAAATTGAAGGGCATTCATTAGCTATTGTCATACTGGATTATTTCAAGGACCAAGGGATATATTTTCAGCCTTAGTTATGAACCTAATTTCAAGCATGGATCCATTTTAGATCTCTGAATCATCCTTGGACCAGGACAATGCCATTACAGATGTGAGCAAATTCTAAAGCAATTCATTAAAATCAATATTAGAGTTATTCACTTGGCTTGATATTATTCTGGAAATTTTCCTCAATAGAAAACTTTAGATTTCTTAATAGCTTACATTTATATGCCTGCGGTCCTATTGATGTCACTTAGGTGAGACAATGGCTGAAACATTGCTGCTCAGAATTATGGTATCTATTAGCCCTTAATTACGACAGACTTCCGAAGCAATCCTTATTGTAAATGAGTCAGAATCTGTGGACTCCTTGTCACAGCAGGGCTTGAATCCTTGATTAAGGAATACACACTATTTTATCTACAAATCTTGATCCATAACTACCATCTGAATTTCTGAAGCAACAATGAAGCATTTGGCACACGAAGAATACAACAATGCAACAGCTAGATATAGTATTTGAAAATGAAAAATAGGAGATACTAGAATGCCATAGTTAACATTGTAACATAGTGCTTGGCACAGTTAGGAAACAAAATAAACATAGTTAGAAAAGGCTATTCATTACAGCAAAGTAAGCACTTGGACATAGCGAATTCAGATGTCCCATTTGTGGTTTGATATTCCTTTTTTTTCTCTACATAATGAATTTCTGGAGGAAACCCACTGGGTACTTTCCCTCATTCTGAGAATGGTAGCCAGGATAAACTAGATTCTTCAGGGCTCAAGGCCAGCTCAACTATCAGCAATTAGCTCATGAAGAGAGCAAGCATGTCACAAAGTGGAATATGAACCCAGATGTAGGAGGATAACTACTTTCCTCTCAACAACTGGAGCTACACCCAATTGACCTATGGTTTGATAATTGGCTAAATTTGATATATTTTTGTAAGACAGTTCTCTCATGGGGAGTGGGTACAGCTGATGGAGAATTACGTTAGATCAAGTCAGAAATGTGAGAGTAAATAGCCATGAGAGAAAAATCTATGGGAGACAACTTTTTCGTGTATGTAGAGAAGGATACTAAGAGCAAAGCTTAATGTGTAAAGGTTGTGGTACGCAAAACTCTGTAAATGGACGTCATTTGTCAAAATTGATCCTAAATGTGAATATGTTTTCTACTATGCCTGCGATTGTCAACTCTTTTTGTGCCTTTGTGTAAGGAAGGTTGAATTTTTATTTTGTATGAGCATAATGATGACTCGGAACTCTGTCTTGTGTGTCAGTGTCTGATCTATGGAAAAAGATAAATATACATTTTAATCACTCTTGAAGAGACTGTAATTTTTTTTTGGCATTGCATGATTTTGAAAATAGTTAGGTGGATTAGTGCAGAGCTTAAGAAGATATTGAGTTTAATGGCACAACTGACACCATGAAAGAATCTTTGGAACAAGTGGTGGAGTAGATTGTGCCTGAGCAAAGGGTTGTAACAATGTATATGAATTTGGAAAATACCCCCATGTAATGGTGGGTAAGCACATCAAATCAAGTTTCACTGATGGCATGATATGATAGAGGTACTTAATGATAAAGGCCTACCAGAAATTGGGGCTCCACTAGGTAATGACATTTTGGAATCCAGTTCTGTCAACCAGCCCCTACAATTCGGTGGTCACTGGTACATCCAATCCAATGGGATACATGTATTACTTCGAAGTCATTAGGAGATATAGGATGTTCCTATTTAACTATGGGTTCATAATTTTATGCAAACCTTAGAGCCATTTCCAAAGAAGTGATATCTTGAGGTAAAAATGTAGTGGCAGAAAACTAGCTAGGTTGAATTATGAGAAAGGTTCTACAACACATTATATAACTCTACAAGGAGGAGTCACAGATTGCAAGTTTGATAGATTTCATTTGGTGTTTCCAATAGGACCACCCACAAAGTCTAATAATAGGATCCCAAAAGGAGTACCCCTTAAAGGAACTTTTCCATCTGTGGTATAAAGAAACTGATTCCCTTTTGAAACTATTGATAATGTGGTAGGTGGTATTTCTCTGGAAATGAAAAGTATTGATCTCCTTGTTGTTTTGCGAGTTGTTGATAGTGTATGGGAAGATGGTGAAAATAGTGGGGAATAAGATAGATCTACATTCTATTTAAAGGATCATTTTTTAGCAAGGAATGTGTTGTAGTGTAATTAAATCTGCATGTTGTTCTGAAGATTTCTCAATCAAATAGATCTACAATCTTTTTAAAGTTTATTTCCTTCCAAACTCAGTGAATATCCAGTGTTGGGTTGTGAAAGTGTGCTTGATATCTAACTTGGACGGATCCTAGCTGGTGTAGAGTATCCAGTGTTGGGTTGTGAAAGTGTGCTTGATATCTAACTTGGACAGATCCTAGTTGGTGTAGAGTCCCACTGAGGGTCCACTCAAGCTCACTACTATGTTATTGCTAATTCACTAATTTTTTTTGAAGCAGCACTAGCAGTTCTAGTTCCAGTAGTATATCTAGTAGTATACCTAAGAGCATATATATGCATACGTAGCAGCAGAACAAACAGAGTAAGTATATGAACCTTGAACCAAGCTAGCATCATGATCAGCCTCTATTAAGGAAATATCTCCACGTGTTGTGGGGGTCTCACCACAACAAACGCATCTTAGAGACCCTTGTCATGACCAGGTTAGCCCTGTAACTTCACTGCCTTCTAACGTGTTTGGAGGTTGTTGTTACCACTAGATATTGGTTTCATCACAGGTAGCAAACTTTCACTGCCATATTTTGTTGAGAAATATCAGGAGCCCTGAAGGAGAAGGGTAGGGTCAAGCCTTGCCTCCATGTACTCAATCATCCTTTTCATATGGTTGATCTTTTGGGGTAGAAACATGGTTTCTACCTGCCTAGAACTGCATATGGGTTGTATCAATGATGGAAATATTCAAAAAATCTTCATTTCCTCTGTTTATCACTTTGTCATGTAGGAAAACAGAGTACAGGAATATGGGTTAGTCTGACTCGTAACTGAAAAATTGTTGAGTCTCGTAACTCCTAAACACCAACCCTTTTATAGGGTAATATTTTCTAGAGAAGATAAATCATCCTTTTCATTAAGAAAGAGGAGTACCTTTACATATATATGACCCAAAAAACCTCAAAGGTATGGATATCACCAATGCCAGTAAAAACATCCCTCACAAAATTAACTAACAGGGACCAAAAATGGACATGAAAAGAACATCTATAAACTTTGTAGAACATGGATAAAATTACTAGAAAAGATAAAAACCTGGATAGTATGGAACATTAAAATCCTAGTTACAAACAAGAATAACCAGTTGAAACAAAAATAATTTATGCATAAGATGACAAAAAGGATAGAATTTCTTGACATATCAAAAGAAGTGAGCCAACTGAAGATCACTGGGGATATAAACATATCCCCTTCTCAATAATTGTAAGCCTCCTTTTTCTTCAAATAAAAAGTGGCCTTCCTCCACCCGTAGATATTTTTTGGACATATAGTCCGCATGTTGGTTACATTCCCTCAAAACATGCTAGAATAATAGATTATGAAAGAGACCCTTAAGAATTTAAATATGTTACATCTAGTGCTTGAGGGAAAGAACCTTAAAATTCCCCTTCTCCATTATCTAGTCCATCACACACTTGGAATCTCCATAAATCTGACAGGAGATAATGTTCAATGATGTTTCAATATATAAAAGGGCCCATACTACAGAAACATCTGCCTTGGTATTAGACTCTGAACCAATATTCAACCAAATATGATAAGACCCATTTCTAGGGAGGAAACTGATGGCACCCCCTTCACATACACCTAAATGATATGCATCATCAAAGAAACCTACATTTATAGATAGAGGACTATGAGGGAAGCATAAGGAGTGACTACGAGGAGTATTCAAAGGCTTGACATATAGAGAAGAAACCCATAATATGAGGCAGGATGTCAGAGATTTCTACTTTCAAAGATATGTTTATTCTGAACCTTCTAGACACCCCAAGCGATGAAGATGGGAAAGGATTTATAATTACCCATGTTTTTCTCACATAAGAAAAGGAAATGGTCAATATGATACATTGGAACAAGGTCGAAAATATTAAATAACGTGAGGGTTTCAGTCCAAAGTTCCATGGAAAAATCACACAGAAAAAATAAGTGATTGACATATTCAAATTCCTTTGAATAGAGGATACATATATTTGGCCTAGATAATCCTTTCCACAATAGAGGGTCCCATTTTTATATCTAATTATCTAAATCCAACCATATGAATAATTTCTTTTTTGGAGCAATAAGCCAGTCCCGGAACTTATTATACCACCAATTTACCATGGGAAGGGAAGAACATGGTGATATAGAATTATAGGCATGGCAAGAAGTTATTTTCCCAAATGAGGTGTTCCAAGAACAAGCAATTGAACCATCCTGCTATGATAAGATTAGACCATTGAGAATAAGATTCTTAATAAAATTTTTCCATTCATACGCTAGAAGACCATTTAGACCCAATTCAGAAGCACATTTCCACCTGATAATAAAAGACTGCAATGAGGAAGACAAGAAAGGATGACACAATATATAAACAACCCAGAATTTGAGATGAAATATGAACTTTGGAAATAATTAGTAGAAGGGAGATCCCCTAATATAAGGAGATCCAGATGTTATTAACAAACGAGGTTTATGTTTTGCAGGTCAGGCATTGTGCTATTGAACAAAATCTATGGCCATTTTGACGACTTATGATGGGACTTACAGTTCAATCTTTCCACTACTTGTAAGCATGGATAATTTGCCCTAGTAGTATACCTAAGAGCATATATATGCATACGTAGCAGCAGAACAAACAGAGTAATTATATGAACCTTGAACCAAGCTAGCATCATGATCAGCCTCTGTTAAGGAAATATCTCCACGTGTTGTGGGGGTCGCACCACACCAAACGCATCTTACAGACCCTTGTCATGACCAGGTTAGCCCTGTAACTTCACTGCGTTCTAATGTGTTTGGAGGTTGTTGTTACCACTAGATATTGGTTTCATTCATTGTTCATAGGTAGCAAACTTTCACTGCCATATTTTGTTGAGAAATATCAGGAGCCCTGAAGGAGGAGGGTAGGGTCAAGCCTTGCCTCCATGTACTTGATCATCTTTTTCATATGGTTGATCTTTTGGGGTAGAAACATGGTTTCTACCTGCCTAGAACTGCATATGGGTTGTATCAATGGTGGAAATATTCAAAAAATCTTCATTTCCTATGTTTATCACTTTGTCATGTAGGAAAACGGAGTATAGGAATATGGGTTAGTCTGACTCCTAACTATAAAGTTGCTGAGTCTCAATTGTGATTATGTGATCTTGGAAGGTTTTGAGAGTATATAAACTCTTCTCAATGTATGTCCTTTCCTTGCAAGACTTGGAGAGGGGGATATCAAGTCTTCTTATTGGAATGTAGACGTTGTTTGACTTTGTATAGTTGCTTATTATCTAATCATATGAAGAAAAAATAGAGTTACAAGAATACAAGTTTAAATACCAGGCCTTCTTATACTTATGTTTTGGAGAACACATATCACCTGATCGTTCTAAACAACAAAACACAATAGCCAAACTCATTCCTATACCTCTTTAATTTTTCTCCTTTCCAAATAGGCTGAATGATCCTAAATTCAGTGGCAAAGTACCAGCCTTCTCTTCATGCAATCTCAAAACAACTCTGAGGGCCAACCTACCTTCATTGGATGAACGGAAAGGTATTAGCACATCTATTTAGGGTGCATCTTTATGTTCATTTGTGGCTTCTTCAGCACAAGCGTACACCATAGAGATGATTCGGTTTTGTGCTTGTGTTGAGGTGAGAAATGGCATTTTATGAACAATGTTGCTCAGTGTTCCTTGAACAGAGTTTATATTGTTATAATCCTTGTGAAATTCAGTACTAGTTTGGAGAATTGATGGCTATTTCATATTTGTACAGGTCATGCACGGAGGCTATTTTGCTTTGAAAAGAGTTGAATATCCATCTACAGATTTATTGTATCCATTTCCATTTGGAATCAATAAACCATTAAAAAGTTTTTTCACCGCCTTTGGAAGTAATAAATACCCTATTGATATTCATTTTTATCTATAGTATATCAGCATTATTTATGGAGGAACAGAAAAAGGCACTGATGTAGTATGGTCGGATGTGTGCCAGCATTTGCTTAATTATAATTTATCATTTATATTCCCAGAATGACAGTCTACAACTTGGTAAAACCCTGAAGTTGGACCAATGAACTAATTAGGCTGGTGAATTGGGGTCTCTGAATTATTTTTGTTGTCTTCGGAAGCAATTAGCAATCTATTTATTTCGATATTTATCTCTATTATATGAACATCATATATAGAAAGACAGAAAAATAGGACCCGTCTAATATGTGTGTGGCAGTTTTCAGTTATAGTTTAGTTTTCAGCATGGCACTACTGCTGTGTGCAATTCAGTACTAGTTTGGAGAATTGATGGCTTGGACTTTCCTTGATTGGATATGCTATGACAATAGAAATTTGGCATGTTCTGTGATGATTAAGGCTAGATGTAAGAATTATTAATTAACATTATTTCATGCAAAAACAAATCTTCCCACAATCGTATTTAGGAAGGGCTAAACAAATTCGTTTGAGTAGTGAATTTCCTTTAAAGCAGTCAAAGTAGTGATTGTACCGTGATTCAAACAGTTGAAAGACATTTATTTATCATAATATGTGAATGGAAATGCCTCAGAAATCACTGAAATAATACTAGTATTCATGCTATCATAAAGGTGAATCTAATTTACCTCATTGGCCGAGAAAATAATTGTTCTTCTGACAACTAAGTTGAGCCATCTTCACCCAAGCTTGTAAGGGCACAGTCTATGGATTCCTATCATAGCTAATTCTAGGTGCCCATGCAGTAGTTGCATGAATAGTTAAAGAATTCCTCTTCCTCTTTGATCTGCTCCCTATTGACAGTCCATGAAACAACTATGTTGATCATTTAATTTCTGCAAGGTGGAAGAAACAAAATACCAAACCCAGGTAGTGGAATTACTTCCTTGCCATTCACATTTTTTTCTTGGAGGACTTTGAAAGATGACATGGTTCCTTTATTGAGACTACCGAATGCAAAAGAGGTAGACTCTTCTTGACATCATTAACAACATGTGCTATCTAATTTCTAGACTATAAGTTATCATAGACATTCTCCTGTCTCCCCTCTACCTCTTGGCCAAAAGATTTTCTTTCTTCTCATAAAGACAAACACATATACCTATATAGACAGATAGTTCGAACATAAATTTCCTTAATGTATTTTGTAAAGTTTAAATCGAGTTTTCCCATATCTATCTTCTCCATGAACATGTGGACAATCATTCATGCACTAGATTTTTAAAAGGAAATGTAGACAACAAACCTCTAACAAATCCACATGAAGTCAATGCTGAGGGACAATTTTGGGGCATGGAAAAGGTGCACTCACAGGGATTAAATCACAGTGAAGAGAGGCTCCTTCGCTGTCCCAAAAGAAGGTTCTTCATCACAGCAAGGAGGCTTCCATACGCTGTCAAAGGAAGCTCCAAAAGAGCCCTAGTTGCAGTTTTCTATTCACAGCTCAGACACAATCAAAGGGAGCCTAAATGAACCCCTAATCCACAATAAGTAAGAGAATCAATACACAGTCCTAAAGGATGTGTTTTAGGTGTTGATCAAGTAAAGAGACCTAGCACGTCTTAGTATTTCAGTGGCAACATGATGATGACAGCATTGTGATTGAAACTATTCCTTAGGACTGTTTATAAGGTTGGTAACCTACAGTCATATTATATTAATGAAATATTTCCTAGACCAAAGTTCAAATCAGTACACTCAGATTGAGTCAAGTCCTTGTACGACTTATACTACTGCATTGACTGTATTTGTTGACTGAAGATCAGAGGCTAGACTTGCTGCTAGGCTAGACCACAGGACATAGCTAGCAGCAAAGGTATTGACTTGAAAGCGTGACAATGGTGGAGCTGCACCTCTAGGTCATGGATTGGTAACTGACAAAAAAAATAAATTCAGACCGCTTCAGTCCAATCCTAAAAAAAACTTATTGTAGGCAAACAAATTTGCAACTAACCAACCAATGTGAAATGAATTTTCAATGAAATTATCAAATGTACTACACAAATTGATGATATATATATATATATATATATATATATATATATATATATATATATATATATATATACGAAAAACAAAGCATTTATCAACCAAATTAAGACATCACGTCTGTAAAATGCCAGTCATTGCACAATTGTTCTCTGTTTAAAAAAGTGAGTACAATGAGGAGTACCTGTATTTTTCATGAACTCTAGCTTCCAAAAGAGGAAAATCTGAACTGCACTTGTAAATTTCAACAATTGTTCTTCTGAAAATCAGACAAAATCGTGCATGGAAGTAAGTTTAACAGTGCAGTTGTGGCGAGATCAATCCTGAGATCAGAACTGCTCTATTTATACTGAGTGATGATCTAATCAGATCAGATGATGGGGAGGGGTCAACGGTTAGTTTATTATGAGCAACTTTATTCTTACTAACATTTACTCACAAAATCGTGCATGTATTTGCTGACAAAATAGTGCAGTAGATGCAGGTTGGTATTTGGAAGGGAATTGTAAGTAAATTTTCCATTTTTTATTTTTTATTTTTTAATATCAAATAAGGAATTTAGAAATTACTAAAAGAAAAAAAATAGAGATTTTTCCTTATTTCAAATAAGGAACTAGTTCAAATAAGAATTTAGTGGTTATTAAAAAACCTAAAAGTAGAGTTTTTTCTTTATTTCAAATAAGGAATTTAAGAATTTATTAATTACTCCCTATATCTATTTCTCTAGCAATATATACTTGTGTTATATAAAACCTCAAGTAATAGGCTTGGTAACACCCCTGAAATAATATTTTATCTCATTTATTAAATATTTTGTATTTCCACTTTTTAACTTGAGTCACAAAGAAATAATAAATCTAGTTAATATGCTAATATGGAGGACAAGTTTGACATGGCATCTAGGATAGTTGGGGCTTTTTGCACATTTAGGTGATGGGGAGCACTATTTGCCATCATTATAAACCAAAGTAATATAGATGTTGTATGGGTGTTAATGTGAGGATAATTTTGCCCCTGGACAAGGATTGGTATGTTTGGGGCCTTGGACATCATCTAAGGAGAAACACCATTATTATCCCAGGGCATACGAGTGGTTTTGGTTGGTTAAGTAATAGTACAAACTATGCACATGGTACAAAACCACCTCCCAGTTCCCCTAAGGTGAACGGTTGGCCTAGTGGTTCTCATCGCCAACATCAAGGTTTCTTGTTGGTGGCTAGTGTCCTACTTACTAATGTCTACTACCCAATATTGTGACATTTTGATAGATCGATGTACAAACAACTAATACATTGCATTAGTGTTGGTTGACCTTGAGGTGCCCTTGATACAGTTAGCCCAAAATTTGACCTAGACTTGATGGACTATAGTCCCCAACCATGGAGTGAGAGTCCTTGAACCCCCTATCTAGATGAGCTAATGGATAATGTAGGATGATATGCTAATATCGAGGACATTGAGCTTGACATGGCATGTAGGTTAGTTGGGGCTTTTTGCACATTTAGGTGATGGGGAGCACTATTTGCCATCATTATAAACCACAGGAATATAGATGTTGTATGGGTATTAATGTGAGGATAATTTGGCCCCTAGACAAGGATGGCTTTGTTTGGGGCCCTGGACATCATCTAAGGAGAAACACCATTATCATCCCAGGGCGTACGAGTGGTTTTGGTTGGTTTAGTAATAATACAGACTGTGCACATGGTACAAAAACACCTCCCAGTGCCTCTAAGGTGAACGGTTGGCCTA
Organism: Pinus tabuliformis; assembly: GCA_031772625.1. Lineage (NCBI taxonomy): Eukaryota > Viridiplantae > Streptophyta > Pinopsida > Pinales > Pinaceae > Pinus > Pinus tabuliformis. Next base: position 1,752,875,915 of record CM062817.1, on the reverse strand, counting down.
GTGGTGCTCATCGCCAATATCAAGGTTTCTTGTTGGTGGCTAGTGTCCTACTTACTAATGTCTACTACCCAATATTGTGACATTTTGATAGGTTGATGTACCAACAACTAATACATTGCATTAGTGTAGGTTGACCTTGTTAAGGTGTCCTTCATACAGTTAGCCTGAAATTTCACCTCTCGATGGACTATAGTCCCCAACCATGGAGTGAGAGTCCTTGAACCCTCTATCTCCATGAGCTAAATTATGGAGAATGTAGGATGATATGCTAATATCGAGGACATGTTTGACATTTTGATAGGTCGATGTACCAACAACTAATACATTACATTAGTGTTGGTTGACCTTGAGGTGTCCTTGATACAGTTAGCTTGAACTTTGACCTAGACTTGATGGACTATAGTCCCCAACCATGGAGTGAGAATCCTTGAACCCCCCATCTAGATGAGCTAATGGATAATGTAGGATGATATGCTAATATCGAGGACAAGCTTGACATGGCATGAAATAATATTTGATTATCATCCTAGGGCCTACGATTGGTTTTGATTGGTTTATTAATAATATAGACTATGCACATGGTACAAAACCACCTCCGAGTGCCTCTAAGGTGAATGGTTGGCCTAGTGGTGCTCATCGCCAACATCAAGATTTCTTGTTGGTGGCTAGTGTCCTACTTACTAATGTCTACTACCCAATATTGTGACATTTTGATAGGTCGATGTACCAACAACTAATACATTGCATTAGTGTAGGTTGACCTTGTTAAGGTGTCCTTCATACAGTTAGCCTTAAATTTGACCTCTCGATGGACTATAGTCCCCAACCATGGGGTGAGAGTCCTTGAACCCTCTATCTTCATGACCTAAATTATGGATAATGTAGGATGATATGCTAATATCGAGGACATGTTTGACATTTTGATAGGTTGATGTACCAACAACTAATACATTGCATTAGTGTTGGTTGACCTTGAGGTGTCCTTGATACAGTTAGCTCGAACTTTGACCTAGACTTGATGGACTATAGTCCCCAAGCATGGAGTGGGAGTCCTTGAATCCCCTATCTAGATGAGCTAATGGATAATGTAGGATGATATGCTAATATCGAGGACAAGCTTGACATGGCATGTAGGTTAGTTGGGGCTTTTTGCACATTTAGGTGATGGGGAGCACTATTTGCCATCATTATAAACCAAAGTAATATAGATGTTTTATGGGTGTTAATGTGAGAATAATTTTTCCCCTAGACAAGGATGGCTCTGTTTGGGGCCTTGGACATCATATAAGGAGAAACACCATTATCATCCCAGGGCATACGAGTGGTTTTGGTTGGTTAAGTAATAGTACAGACTGTGCACATGGTACAAAACCACCTCCCAGTGCCCCTAAGGTGAATGGTTGGCCTAGTGGTGCTCATCAGCAACATCAAGGTTTCTTGTTGGTGGCTAGTGTCTTACTTACTAATGTCTACCACCCAATATTGTGACATTTTGATAGGTCGATGTACCAACAACTAATACATTGCATTAGTGTTGGTTGACCTTGAGGTGTCCTTGATACAATTAGCTCGAAGTTTGACCTAGACTTGATGGACTATAGTCCCCAACCATGGAGTTAGAGTCCTTGAACCCCCTATCTAGATGAGCTAATGGATAATGTAGGATGATATGCTACTATCGAGGACAAGCTTGACATGGCATGTAGGTTAGTTGGGGCTTTTTGAACATTTAGGTGATGGGGAGCACTATTTGCCATCATTATAAACCAAAGGAATATAGATGTTGTATGGGTGTTAATGTGAGGATAATTTTGCCCCTAGACAAGGATGGCTTTGTTTGGGGCATAGGACATCATCTAAGGAGAAACACCATTATCATCCCAGGGCATACGAGTGGTTTTGGTTTGTTAAGTAATAATAAAGACTGTGCACATGGTACAAAACCACCTCCCAGTGCCCCTAAAGTGAACGGTTGGCCTAGTGGTGCTCATCGCCAACATCAAGGTTTCTTGTTGATGGCTAGTGTCCTACTTACTAATGTCTACTACCCAATATTGTGACATTTTGATAGGTCGATGTGCCAACAACTAATACTATGCATTAGTGTTGGTTGACCTTGACATGCCCATGATACAATTAGCCCGAAATTTGACATAGACTTGATGGACTATAGTCCCCAACCATGGAGTGAGAGTCCTTGAACCACCTATCTAGATGAGCTAATGGATAATGTAGGATGGTATGCTAATATCGAGGACATTGAGCTTGACATGGCATGTAGGTTATTTGGGGCTTTTTGCACATTTAGGTGATGGGGAGCACTATTTGCCATCATTATAAACCAAAGTAATATAGATGTTGTATGGGTGTTAATGTGAGGATAATTTTGCCCCTGGACAAGGATGGGTATGTTTGGGGCCTTGGACATCATCTAAGGAGAAACACCATTATTATCCCAGGGCATACGAGTGGTTTTGGTTGGTTTAGTAATAATATAGACTATGCACATGGTACAAAACCACCTCCGAGTGCCTCTAAGGTGAATGGTTGGCCTAGTGGTGCTCATCGCCAACATCAAGTTTTCTTGTTGGTGGCTAGTGTCCTACTTACTAATGTCTACTACACAATATTGTGACATTTTGATAGGTCGATGTACCAACAACTAATACATTGCATTAGTGTAGGTTGACCTTGTTAAGGTGTCCGTCATACAGTTAGCCTGAAATTTGACCTCTCGATGGACTATAGTCCCCAACCATGGAGTGAGAGTCCTTGAACCCTCTATCTTCATGAGCTAAATTATGGATAATGTAGGATGATATGCTAATATCGAGGACATGTTTGACATTTTGATAGGTCGATGTACCAACAAATAATACATTGCATTAGTGTTGGTTGACCTTGAGGTGTTCTTGATACAGTTAGCTCGAACTTTGACCTAGACTTGATGGACTATAGTCCCCAACCATGGAGTGAGAGTCCTTGAACCCCCTATCTAGATGAGCTAATGGATAATGTAGGATGATATGCTAATATCGAGGACAAGGTTGACATGGCATGTAGGTTAGTTGGGGCTTTTTGCACATTTAGGTGATGGGGAGCACTATTTGCCATCATTATAAACCAAAGTAATATAGATGTTGTATGGCTGTTAATGTGAGAATAATTTTGCCCCTACGCAAGGATGGCTTTGTTTGGGGCCTTGGACATCATCTAAGGAGAAACACCATTATCATCCCAGGGCATACGAGTGGTTTTGGTTGGTTAAGTAATAGTACAGACTATGCACATGGTACAAAACCACCTCCGAGTGCCCCTAAGGTGAACGGTTGGCCTAGTGGTGCTCATCGCCAACATCAAGGTTTCTTGTTGGTGGCCAGTGTCCTACTTACTAATGTCTACTACCCAATATTGTGACATTTTGATAGGTCGATGTCCCAACAACTAATACATTGCATTAGTGTTGGTTGACCTTGAGGTGTCCTCGATACAGTTAGCTCGAACTTTGACCTAGACTTGATGGACTATAATCCCCAACCATGGAGTGAGAGTCCTTGAACCCCCTATCTAGATGAGCTAATGGATAATGTAGGATGATATGCTAATATCGACGACAAGCTTGACATGGCATGTAGGTTAGTTGGGGCTTTTTGCACATTTAGGGGATGGGGAGCACTATTTTCCATCATTATAAACCAAAGGAATATAGATGTTGTATGGGTGTTAATGTGAGGATAATTTTGCCCCTAGACAAGGATGGCTTTGTTTGGGGCCTTGGACATCATCTAAGGAGAAACACCATTATCATCCTAGGGCATACGAGTGGTTTTGGTTGGTTAAGTAATAATAAAGACTGTGCACATGGTACAAAACTACCTCCTAGTGCCCCTAAGGTGAACGGTTGGCCTAGTGGTGCTTATCGCCAACATCAAGGTTTCTTGTTGATGGCTAGTGTCCTACTTACTAATGTCTACTACCCAATATTGTGACATTTTGATAGGTCGATGTGCCAACAACTAATACATTGCATTAGTGTTGGTTGACCTTGACATGTCCATGATACAATTAACCTAAAATTTGACCTAGACTTGATGGACTATAGTCCCCTACCATGGAGTGAGAGTTCTTGAACCCCCTATCTAGATGAACTAATGGATAATGTAGGATGATATGCTAATATCGAGGACATTGAGCTTGACATGGCATGTAGGTTAGTTGGGGCTTTTTGCACATTTAGGTGATGGGGAGCACTATTTGCCATCATTATAAACCAAACGAATATAGATGTTGTATGGGTATTAATGTGAGGATAATTTTGCCCCTAGACAAGGATGGCTTTGTTTGGGGCCTTGGACATAATCTAAGGAGAAACACCATTATCATTCCAGGGCATACTAGTGGTTTTGGTTGTTTTAGTAATAATACAGACTATGCACATGGTACAAAACCACCTCCCAGTGCCTCTAAGATGAATGGTTGGCCTAGTGGTGCTCATCGGCAACATCAAGGTTTCTTGTTGGTGGCTAGTGTCCTACTTACTAATGTCTACTACCCAATATTGTGACATTTTGATAGGTCGATGTACCAACAACTAATACATTGCATTAGTGTTGGTTGACCTTGACGTGTCCATTATACAATTAGCCCGAAATTTTACCTAGACTTGATGGACTATAGTCCCCAACGATGGAGTGAGAGTCCTTGATCCCTCTATGCTGATGAGATAATGGATAATGTAGGATGATATGCTAATATCGAGGACATGTTTGACATGGCATGTAGGTTAGTTGGGGCTTTTTGCACAATTAGGTGATGGGGAGCACTATTTTCCATCATTATAAACCATAGGTATATAGATGTTGTATGGGTGTTAATGTGAGGATAATTTTGCCCCACAAGGATGGCTTTGTTTGGGGCCTTGGACATCATCTAAGGAGAAACACCATTATCATCCCAGGGCATACGAGTGGTTTTGGTTTGTTATGTAATAGTACATACTGTGCACATGGTACAAAACCACCTCCCAGTGCCCCTAAGGTGAACGGTTGGCCTAGTGGTGCTCATTGCCAACATCAAGGTTTCTTGTTGGTGGCTAGTGTCCTACTTACTAATGTCTACTACCCAATATTATGACATTTTGATAGGTCGATGTACCAACAACTAATACATTGCATTAGTGTTGGTTGACTTTGAGGTGTCCTTGATACAATTAGCCCGAAATTTGACCTAGACTTGATGGACTATAGTCCCCAACTGTGGAGTGATAGTCCTTGATCCCTCTATCTCGATGAGCTAATGAATAATGTAGGATGATATGCTAATATTGAGGACAAGTTTGACATGGCAGGCAGGTTAGTTGGGGCTTTTTGCACAATTAGGTGATGGGGAGCACTATTTTCCATCATTATAAACCATAGGTATATAGATGTTGTATGGGTGTTAATATGAGGATAATTTTGCCCCACAAGGATGGCTTTGTTTGGGGCCTTGGACATCATCTAAGGAGAAGCACCATTATCATCCCAAGGCCTACGAGTGGTTTTGGTTGGTTTAGTAACCCAACATGACTTCCTAAGAATAGTAAATCCTCCTTAGTACTGCTGCGTGGTGATCCAGGAAACAAGATCTGGGTTTTTATTGCTTATCGGTGGGAAAGCATTCCTCCACTCAAGGAGTTTTCCTCCTATCCACTTGTACAAACAATAGGCTTGAGTAAGATAATAGGATTAGAAGAAAATCATAGGAAAACATGTGAATAATAGGAGAGGTTTACATTCCAAGATTTTTTTGTAACTTTGTCATCTTCAAAGTTACAAACAACATGTTTGTTAATTGAAGTGATATTTGATTTCAGCACTTAGTTTATCTTTCTTCTAAGGTTTTTAAGGTTCATTGTGTTAACTTCGCCCATTGACCTAGGTGGTCAATATCCCTCTTGTATCATTTATGTTCACATATTTGTTTATGAGCAATTTTTTCTTACAGCTTATCTTAACATTTGTTGATGATAGTTGTAGCACTCTTACATTAGTTAGATAGAATTTTTACTTTGAATTTAGTTCATTTCCATTACTATTTTTAATTTTTTTGGTTGATTATGTGTTATTCATTGTTACTTACACTCTATTCTATTTTGCAACTACAAAAGACACTACAACCTCAACCTTGCATTTTGGTAGATTAACCCTACCACAAATGTTTTAATGCATTGGATATGTTCACTTTCCAATTTTCCAACTTCTCATTAGCATCATTGCCATCCAATACCACATTTAGCATATTCACCTTCACATTAGACTGTTTCTTGTAGAAAAATAAGGACACCTGTAGAAGTTTGCAACCCGACTTCCAAGCTTGCCCAAATTCACACGAAACATCGGATAATCCGTGATTCAACGATTTGGGAAACTTTTGAACAGACAGATAATCAGTGATCCGTGTGCTTAGATAATCAGTGATCTGTGTGCTTTGATAATTCGTGATCCATGTGCTTTGAGAAGCGGATGCACACATTATATCCAATATGGTCGGGGGTATCCTGTAGCATTAACAGGTGAGGACCATCTGTCAACAACCCTTTCGGACAGCCAAGACAGTTTTATAAGCTCTGCATTTAATTCCATTTTTTTCTGTGAGGCTGATCTTCCATAGTTTTTGCCTAAAACAGGTATGTGTTTAGGCTTTCTATTTGTTTCATTAAAAAATATCTCTTTGAATAAATTATTATCATATCTTGTTGCCTGTTCAGATTGTTGGGGCTACCTTTAGATTATATCTTTTTGATTTTGCAAACTTTAAACACATATCCAACCCATTTCCTTGTAAGCTCTACTAAGAATAGGATGATAAAACGTTGCATTTTCTAGGATTGAATTTAGGGAAAATTTTAAGAACCCCCCGTAAATTTATAAATATAATAAATGGGCGAATCTCCATTGTATATAGGAAAAATGGAAGGAGATTTTATCAATAATATAATATGTATATATAATTTTTTGGCGAATCTCTCACCAAGCATGGCGAATATTTTACTCAATTATAAAATCTTGTAAGATCTTGGCGAGTCTTTCACGAAATAATAAAACTTTGTAAAGTCCTAGTGAATCTTAGCATTGGCTACATGCTGGTTTAATTCCCCCATTTAAATAGGCTACGTTCCAGGTGAATACCATGCGTCAATACCATGTGCCATTTTGGTGAATACCATGGGTCAATACCATGTGCCATTTTTATTTTTATTAGAATATTTTACTCAATTATAAAATCTTGTAAGATCTTGGCGAGTCTTTCACTAAATAATAAAACTTTGTAAAGTCCTAGTGAATCTTAGCATAGCCTACATGCTGGTTTAATTCCCCCATTTAAATAGGCTACATTCCAAGTGAATACTATGGGTCAATACCATGTGCCATTTTTATTTTTATTAATTCTAATATTAGGGTTAATAATGGTTTTTTGCATGGTATTAATAACAATCTAGTCCATGGTATTTGTCCCATAGTATTTTGGCCATAGGTTTCACCTAAATATAACCCATTTTTTGAGTGTTCGTAAATATAAGGTGACTTATGATGTTTTATTTGTTTGCCATACCTCTCATTTATTTATATTTTTTATTAATTTACCATACCTCTTTTACAAATATGGTATTTGGCCCATAGGATTCACTTAAATAAAACCTCTTTCTTGAGCCTTCATAAATAGAACAAGGGTTATGGACTAAATATAAAAAGAGGTTTTATTTATTTACGATACGTCTAATTTATTTATATTTATATTTATTTACCATACCTTTTGAGTAAGTATAAAAATACATTTTATTTATTTACCATACCTCCACTTTACTTATATTTTTATTTGTTTACACCCTTACATGTATATAAGGTGACTTATGGAGTAAATATAAAAAATGTTTTATTTATTTACCATACCTCTCATTTATTTATATTTTTATTAATTTACCATACCTCTTTTATAAATATGGTATTTGGCCCATAGGATTCACTTAAATAAAACCTATTCTTGAAAATGGGCGAATGGATTCACTTAAATAAAACCTATTCTTGAAAATGGGTGAATGGAAGGTTGTAAGTCCTAATTTCAAGGGCTAAATTTACCTTTTTTACCCTCTCCCTTAAAATAAGGTGGGCTATTTGAGGTGATTTGTAAAAATGTACTATGATACAAAATATTCGCCCACTAAAATTTTAAAACCCCTTAATTTCGCCAAAGGGCGAACATTCGCCCCTAAAATTATCCTTGATTGGATTCTAGCTTAGTTATTTCCTCTGCTTTTGGGTATATGTAACGTTAAGTGCATGTTAATGGAATTTGATTACTTGTTTCTTTGTGTTAAGTACATTGATAAGCAGAAAAACCTTTATCGCTTCCAAAACATCTTCACCATGCAATTTCTGGGTAGAAATGTTAGGAGGTATTATTATTTTCAATGGCATATTACCACAAGAACACTTGAGATGAGGGATACCCATATTACGTCCAGAACAGATACAAATTGGTGTATTTCAATGGCATATTACCACAAGTCTTCTTATTTTCAATAGAATATTACCATAAGAACGCTTGAGATGAGAGGTACCCAGATTACGTCCAGAAAAGATACAAATTGGTGGTTCTTTCAGTGACCTATCCCTAGCCAGTTTCTCAACAGTAACTTTCACCTTTTTCTCAGGAAGACTAATCTGAGAGGCTTCCATCTTTATACGAAACCACCCTCTTTCTTTTTCATGAATAGAAGATTTTGATATCATTGGGCATGGATTATCTGTTGTAACAAGTCCCAACATAAGTCGTCGAAATGGCCATATATTTTGTTCAATATCACAATGACTGACCTGCAAAACATAAACCCCGTTTGTTAATAACATCTGGAGCATTAAAAAACACATTTTCCTTCACAATGAAGCAACATAGAAACCCTCAGAATTGAAAATATCCATTCTTACAAGTAGTGGAAAGACTGAACTGTAAGTCCCATCATAAGTCATCAAAATGGGCATAGATTCTGTTCAATAGGACAATTCCTGACCTGCAAAACATAAACCCTATTTGTTAATAACATCTGGAGCATTAAAAAACACATTTTGCTTCATAATGAAGCAACATATAAACCCTCAAAATTGAAAATATCCACGCTTACAAGTAGTGGAAAGACTGAACTGTAAGTCCCATCATAAGTCGTAAAAATGGCCATAGATTTTGTTCAATAGCACAATGCCTGACTTGCAAAACATAAACCCCGTTTGTTAATAACATCGGGAGCTCCTTCTATTAGGGGATCTCCCTTCTACTAATTATTTCCAAAGCTCATATTTCATCTCAAGTTTTGGGCTGTTTATATATTGCGTCATCCTTTCTTGTCTTCCTCATTGCAGTCTTTTATTATTAGGTGGAAATGTGCTTCTGAATTGGGTCTACATGGTCTTCTAGCATATGAATGGGACAATTTTATTAAGAATCTTATTCTCAATGGTCTAATCTTATCATAGGAGGATGGTTCAATTGCTTGTGCTTGGAACACCTCATTTGGGAAAATAACTTCTTGCCATGCCTATAATTCTATATCAGCATGTTCTTCCCTTCCCATGGTAAATTGGTGGTATAATAAGTTCCAGGACTGTTTCATTGCTCCAAAAATGAAATTATTCATATGGTTGGATTTAGAGAATTAGATATAAACATGGGACCCTCTATTGTGCAAAGGATTATCTAGGTTAAATATATGTATCCTCTATTCAAACTACTTTGAATATGTCAATCACTTATTTTTTCTGTGTGATTTTTCCATGGAACTTTGGACTACAACCCTCACGTTATTTAATATTTTGGACCTTGTTCCAATGTATCATATTGACCATTTCCTTTTCTTATGTGAGAAAAACATGGGTAATTATAAATCCTTTCCTATCTTCATCGCTTGGGGTGTCTAGAAGGTTCAGAATAAACATATCTTTGAAAGCAGAGATCTCTGACATCCTGCCTCATATTATGGGTTTCTTCTCTGTATGTCAATCCTTTGAATCCTCCTCGTAGTCACTCCTTATGCTTCCCTCATAGTCCTCTATCTATAAATGTAGGTTTCTTTGATGATGCATATCATTTAGGTGTATGTGGAGGGGGTGCCATCAGTTTCCTCCCTAGAAATGGGTCTTATCATATTTGGTTGAATATTGGTTCAGAGTCTAATACCAAGGCAGAGGTTTCTGTAGTTTGGGCCCTTTTATATATTGAAACATCATTGAACATTATCTCCTGTCAGATTATGGAGATTCCAAGTGTGTGATGGACTGGATAATGGAGAAGGGGAATTTTAAGGTTCTTTCCCTCAAGCACTAGATGTAACATATTTAAATTCTTAAGGGTCTCTTTCATAATCTATTATTCTAGCATATTTTGAGGGAATGTAACCAACATGCGAACTATATGTCCAAAAAATATCTACGGGTGGAGGAAGGCCACTTTTTATTTGAAGAACCAGGAGGCTTACAATTATTGAGAAGGGGATATGTTCATATCCCCAGTGATCTTCAGTCGGTTCACTTCTTTTGATATGTCAAGAAATTGTGTCCTTTTTTTCATCTTATGAATAAAATATTTTTGTTTGAACTGGTTATTCTTGTTTGTAACTAGGATTTTAATGTTCCATACTATCTAGGTTTTTATCTTTTTTAGTAATTTTATCCATGTTCTACAAATTTTATAGATGTTCTTTTCATGTCCATTTTTGGTCCCTGTTAGTTAATTTTGTGATGGATGTTGTTGTTGGCATTGGTGATGTGCATACCTTTGAGGTTTTTTGGGTCATATATATGTAAATGTACTCCTCTTTCTTAATGAAAAGGATGATTTATCTTCTCTAGAAAATATTACCCTATAAAAGGGTTGGTGTTTAGGAGTTACGAGACTCAGAAATTTTTCAGTTACGAGTCAGACTAACCCATATTCCTGTACACTGTTTTCCTACATGACAAAGTGATAAACAGAGGAAACGAAGATTTTTTGAATATTTCCACCATTGATACAACCCATATGCAGTTCTAGGCAGGTAGAAACCATGTTTCTACCCCAAAAGATCAACCATATGAAAAGGATGATCGAGTACATGGAGGCAAGGCTTGACCCTACCCTCCTCCTTCAGGGCTCCTGATATTTCTCAACAAAATATGGCAGTGAAAGTTTGCTACCTATGAACAATGAATGAAACCAATATCTAGTGGTAACAACAACCTCCAAACACGTTAGAAGGCAGTGAAGTTACAGAGCTAACCTGGTCATGACAAGGGTCTCTAAGATGCGTTTGGTGTGGTGAGACCCCCACAACATGTGGAGATATTTCCTTAATAGAGGCTAATCATGATGCTAGCTTGGTTCAAGGTTCATATACTTACTCTGTTTTTTCTGCTGCTGCATATGCATATATATGATCTTAGGTATACTACTAGATATACTACTGGAACTAGAACTGCTAGTGCTGCTTCAAAAAAAATTAGTGAATTAGGAATAACATAGTAGTGAGCTTGAGTGGACCCTCAGGGGGACTCTACACCAGCTAGGATCTGTCCAAGTTAGATATCAAGCAAACTTTCACAACCCAACACTGGATACTCTACACCAGCTAGGATCCGTCCAAGTTAGATATCAAGCACACTTTCACAACCCAACACTGGATATTCACTGAGTTTGGAAGGAAATAAACCTTAAAAAGATTGCAGATCTATTTGATTTGGAAATCTTCGAAACAACATGCAGATTTAATTACACTACAACACATTCCTTGCTGAAAAATGATCCTTTAAATAGAATGCAGATCTATCTTATTCCCCACTATTTTCACCATCTTCCCATACACTATCAACAACTCGCAAAATGACAAGGAGATCAATACTTTTCATTTCTAGAGAAGTACCACCTACCACATTATCAATAGTTTCAAAAGGGAATCAGTTTCTTTGTACCACAGATGGCAAAGTTCCTTTAAGGGGTACTCCTTTGGGGATCCTATTATTAGTCTTTGTGGGTGGTCCATTTATTGGAAACACCAAATGAACTCTATCAAACTTGCAATCTGTGCCTCCTCCTTGTAGAGTTATATAATGTGTTGTAGAACCTTTCTCATAATTCAACCTAGCTAGTTGTCTGCCACTGCATTTTTACCTCAAGATATCACTGCTTTGGAAATGGCTCTAAGGTTTGCATAAAATTATGAACCCATAGTTAAATAGGAACCTCCTATATCTTCTAATGACTTCGCAATAATACATGTATCCCATTGGATTTTAAGTACCACCGAATTGTAGGGGCTGGTTGACAGAACTGGATTCCAAAATGTCATTACCTAGTGGAGCCCCAATTTCTGGTAGGCCTTTATCATTAAGTACCTCTATCATATCATGCCATGAGTGAAACTTTATTTGATGTGCTTACCCACCATTACATGGGGGTCTTTTCCAAATCCATATACATTGTTGCAACCCTTTGCTCAGGCACAATCTACTCCACCACTTGTTCCAAATATTCTTTCATGGTGTCAATTGTGCCATTAAATTCAATATCTTCTTAAGCTCTGCACTAATCCACCTAACTATTTTCAACATCATGCAATGCCAAAAAAAAACTTACAGTCTATTCAAGAGTGATTAAAGTCTATATTTATCTTTTTCCATTGATCAGACACTAACACACAAGACAGAGTTCCGAGTCATCATTGTGCTCATACAAAATAAAAATTCAACCTTTCTTACACAAAGGCACAAAAAGAGTTGACAATCGCAGGCATAGTAGAAAACATATTCACATTTAGGATCAATTTTGACAAATGACGTCCATTTGCAGAGTTTTGCGTACCACCACCTTTACACATTAAGCTTTGCTCTTAGTATCCTTCTCTACATACACGAAAAAGTTGTCTCCCATAGATTTTTCTCTCATGGCTATTTACTCTCACATTTCTGACTTGATCTAACGTAATTCTCCATCTGCTGTACCCACTCCCCATGAGAGAACTGTCTTACAAAAATATATCAAATTTAGCCAATTATCAAACCATAGGTCAATTGGGTGTAGCTCCAGTTGTTGAGAGGAAAGTAGTTATCCTCCTACATCTGGGTTCATATTCCACTTTGTGACATGCTTGCTCTCTTCATGAGCTAATTGCTGACAGTTGAGCTGGCCTTGAGCCCTGAAGAATCTAGTTTATCTTGGCTATCGTTCTCAGAATGAGGGAAAGTACCCATTGGGTTTCCTCCGGAAATTCATTATGCAGAGGAAAAAAAGGAATATCAAACCACAAATGGGACATCTCAATTCGCTATGTCCAAGTGCTTACTTTGCTGTAATGAGTAGCCTTTTCTAACTATGTTTATTTTCTTTCCTAACTGTGCCAAGCACTATGTTACAATGTTAACTATGGTATTCTAGTATCTCCTATTTTTCATTTTCAAATACTATATCTAGCTGCTGCATTGTTGTATTCTTCATGTGCCAAATGCTTCATCGTTCCTTAAGAAATTCAGATGGCAGTTATGGATCAAGATTTGTAGATCAAATAGTGTGTATTCCTTAATCAAGGATTCAAGCCCTGCTATGACAAGGAGTCCACAGATTCTGACTCATTTACAATAAGGACTACTTCAGAAGTCTGTCGTAATTAAGGGCTAATCCATACCATAATTCTGAGCCTCAATGTTTCAGCCATTGTCTCACCTAAGTGACATCAATAGGACCGCAGGCATATAAATGTAAGCTATTAAGAAATCTAAAGTTTTCTATTGAGGCAAATTTCCAGAATAATATCAAGCCAAGTGAATAACTCTAATATTGATTTTCATGACTTGCTTCAGAATTTTCTCACAGCTGTAATGGCTTTGTCCTGGTCACTGAGGCAATCTTCTATTACAAGTGAAAAGAGTGCTGAAATATGGGCATTATTTTGGAATTCACTCTATGTGCCACTGTACCCAGTTAGTTTTATTGTTCTGTTTATCTAGTTTTACTTATAACACTTAAAAAGAGGATGAGAATGGAAACAGTAAAGGAGTAGAGAAACATCTTCCTCTACGATAACAACAGCTATGGTGGAATGGTAAACGCTCCTCGCATATTCACACCTTGGAAACCTTATCTCGAAATGAAGCTAGTCCTCACTTGCATTAGAGCAAATCCATTTGAACCTTGTTGGGCCTTGAAAGAGAGATCAAATTTCTCCAAACACCTCGTAAACAAATATTCTTGTAAATTTTTTATATTTTTTAATACAAAACAGCTGAAAGGTAAGATAGGCCCCATATAGTTGACTCAGTAATAAAATTTAATTATTTTTAAATTAGATTTTTTTCATACAAAACATGTCTCCTTGAACAGAACATACTGAAAAGGAAGATAACCCGATAACCCCATATAGTTGACTTAGTAATTAAAATTTTAAGTTTATATGGTATCAAATTCCTCATCAAATTTCTTTCCACATCATCCAGTGGTAAAAAATATATCGAAGAATTCAATATATTTTAATACACAATATATATTTTTTAATTTTTTTACATAAAATTTTATGTTTATCATATCAAATATTTTATATTTATAAGAAAGATTAAGTTTCTAAGAGTTTAATATCTTTTAATATGTACCATATATTTTTAATAGACAATATATTAAAGGGAAAAATAATAAGATAACTTTTTTGTAAGTTAGTAAAGTTTCAATATATTACTAAATAAACATACAATACAAAAATAGTAGCTGGTTTACCAAACCAGTTTTAGAAGAAGATTCTCTTTGTCACACATTTAACCAAACATGCCATTAGATTTTCTGTCTTTACTTTCCCTTATATAGTTAAAAAAAGTTCCCCTTCCCACTACTACTATATGTAGGTCTGCCTATCTGAATAGCTATATAGCTCTGATCTTCAGACCTAAACTTGACAAAATAACTACAATACTACCTATATAAACATAACACAAAACAAAACAAAATATTGGTCGATGCCATGATCAACTAACACAATATTATTTGCTTGGAGTTGTTATCGTCGTTGGCCCCATTGTTGGTTCCTCCACAAGGGTTGTCGCTGGAGCCTCTAGGGTTGACAGTGGATAGCCGCCTGCAGCGCAAGCCTCTCGAACTCGATACTTCCTCAAGCGGGCCAAATCTCCTATCTCTACACCCATCGATATATCCACATTATCGATATAATTTAGATAGATTGAGAACATTTTGTTAAGATCCCCAATTTTGCCAACATGCAATTTCTCTATGTTAACCCAACCCTTGAGAGCCTATTCAATTCCTTTTAGGCATTGGTCTATAGATTTTAACTCGATTTCTGTCTCGAGTTGCCTCTTTTTCCTCTACTTTGCTGCCTCTGCTTGCAGCTTTTCCACTAGAGTCTTGACATGCCAAGCGGTCTCCAAGGTCTTTTGGTAGACAGTCATCTATGTTTTGGATTTCCCTGTGTTGATGATCCAATCTCCTTCCTCCTCTATTCTACCATCGAAGATAGCCCTACAATGTCTTCGAACCTCACTCTCCCATATTTCCACTATATCCTTCCCTTTTGTGTGACTGTTTAGCAACAACCTCCGCTGCTTCCTCCATGCATGTCTGTTTGCAAAACTCAAAGCCCTGAGCATCCACTCGGGAACTACCTCTTGGCCTACTAGCATCACTTTAGCTCTTACTCGTTGCACTCCCTGATAGCTGAATTTCCCTCATAGAAATTACTATCACAAACTCACAATTACACCACCTTTCAGTGTTTTGCCTTATGTCGATGAAGCCTGCTCCCTAGCTATGATTTAAAGATGACACCCTAGATGAGACTTGCCTCGCCGACATTTGAGTACTTTCCCTCTCAATTTTTAGTAACTCTGACCTGCTAGCGATGTTGTTGTTCATTCGTGTGTACTTGTGGACGTCCTTCCTCTCATTTTCCCTTGTGAGCGGTTTGTTCAAAATCATAATCACCCTGACCTTGCTCTTGTATGTTTCCCCTCTTGATTTCGTACCTTCCCACTCCTCTTGCCACATCTCCTATTAATGAGACGATCACACTAACAGTCTATTATGGGGGAAATCCTCTCCTTCCCATGATTAACCATCACTTTATCCGTGTATTGCAGACACATACCCCTTCTCGTTTCCTAAGTATGTCCATAATGAAGGATTATTTGTTCGTATGAACTAGTACATCACTGTCCTGATTCGGGCCCACCCCTTCTCTATCAACTTGCCTTAATGGTGTGGAGTGATCTCTCTCTGCCAACCTTTGGCTTTCCTCCTTTAGCTAGCCCTATGAAAACTTGCACATCACGTCGATGAGCAAATGGACATTATCTACCCCTTTATTTTCCACCCTATCCACCAACACATTTGAAAACCACTGAACTAAGGTGAATTTCATGGTTTTCAACACCTCCAGATGTTTTTGAATGCGTTGGATTAATGGGGGCAAGTGCCAGTTCCATGTTACTTTACTTATTTGTGTGCCACATTGTAACTTACGTGTCACTTGAATGATAAGAGGTGCGGTTCCTACTAGGTCTGGTTCCATGGGAGTTTGCATGGGCTTACAACCATTCATATGGGATTTCTCAATAAGTGTCTTGGCATATTTTCTTTTATATACAAATATCCGGTGATGTGTCTGTCACATCTCCAAACCAAGACACTAATGCAATAGACCAAGTTCGGTCATGTCAAAGGACCTTTTCGAATCTTGCCAAAATTCTCTTCTCATAACTACCTGTGATTACTAAGTCATCGACATACACAACGATGATCACAATATCCCCCCTTGATCTTTGCAGTAGAGGTTAGGATCATAAGGGCTTCTCTTTCAGCTGTGCTGTGCAAAATGCTCATCAATTTGTAGAGAAAGTTCCCACAATATATTCCGTTTAAGCAAAATATAATGCTTAATATTTTGCAAAATAGATACAAATGGATTACTGTGATGTAGTAATATCTCTGAAAGAGTATCTAAAAGCATATTTTCAAGATATTTAAACCATGCAGAGGTAAAAAACCAGGGAATATATGTTTAAATCCCTCCCATCAAAGTACCTTGAGGTCCCTCTAATGGTGCAAGCCTAGAAGAACTCCAATTAGGAAAAACTTGTATCAAACCTTGAGGATAGGGTGAAACAATGGAATGTCAAAGCCCTAAACCTGGGTGGTCATCTGATTCTAACAAACACAGTGCTACAAGCTATTCCAAGGTATATGTTATCTATCCTCCCTTCTCCCAAAGGAGTACTACAAAAGATCTGGGACATCCAAAGGAACTTCTTGTGGCGAGGGGTAGAGGTGAAATGAAAATGGGCGCTAGTGGCCTTAAATATAGTGTAAACCAAAAGATGCAGGTGGGCTAGGTCTTCAAGATCCAGAGGTAACCAACAAATAAAATGGAGCAAAATTATGGTGGAGATGGTTAAAAGAGGGGTCATCACCTTGGGAAAGGCTTTGGAAATCAAAATATGCACCTAATTTCCATACAAAAAAGTTATTTTGGTTATCAAGTTCCACTTAGGGGTTGGCAATTTGGAATTTAGCATGGAATAAAAGAGGTATCATGCAAAAACACTATTCCGGGAAATCAGAAATGGAAACGAGGCCCTATTTTGGGATGATGCGTGGTAGAGACAAGCTAAGTTATGCAAGGAGGAATGACATCCCTTCAAACTAAGCACACAAATATAAGAGTATAGAGAATTCCACCAATTCTAGGATCAAGGACTAGAAAATAACAAATGGAGGCGATGGAATTTTAATATCTTTCGATAGCCAACCCAGAATGACTTAGCTATTCAGTATCTAATAGAGGAACTAAGAAAATTAAGAATTATGTTCAATAATGACCAAGACCAACTCAAATGGGGGAAAAAAGAAGATGTGGAGTTCAATCTCAAGGAAGTCAAAGCTTATCTTAGTGAGGGATATACTCGTACAAATGATCCATCATGGAGAAAACTGGATGGTGCCACATTGGCCACAAATTTAAATTTTCATGTCATTGATTTTACACCGGAAGGTCCTAACTTAGGACACAATTGTAAAGAGAGGATTTATAGGTTCCTCTTCGTGTTTCCTCTCCGAAAACACAAAAGAGAGGCTTAATAATTTACTCAACACCTATAACTATATGGAGGCACTATGGGACTAATTAGCCTCAATATTTAGATAAAGAAACCAAAGTCGAGAGAGCATATAAGAAACAATAAATAAATGGCGGGTGCACCCCTCGGCCTATTTACTGACCTAACCCCAAGAGCTTTCGGGATTCGACCATGTGACCTCCCATTGGCGAGGCACTTGATTTGACCGATTGAGCTAACTCTTGGGGCTATTACGCCACTTTTCATATGGGTCTTCACAACAAATAATCACCATTACGCTTTGTTGATTTGTTTTAAAAATAAACATAACACACAATAGATTTCTTTTGGGATGCAATGTTGTTGTTGGTAGTATGATTGTATTTGTGCCACATGTAAAGCTAATATGCGTTAAATTTCTTTCACCTTGCAATATTTTTATTGGGAATGTGCTTGTGTTTGGGCTAGAAACTATGCTAGATTTCTTTTGCTTTGCAATAGTGTTTTTGCCAATTTGGTTGTTTATGATAAAAGGAAATCTAGCAAGTGTTAGATTTCCATCACTTTGGCAATGTTATTGGAAATGTTGTGCTTGTGTTTGGGCTAGAAGTTGTGTTAGATTTCTTTTGCTATGCAATGTTGTTGTTTTCAATTTGGTTGTTTATTATAGAAGGAAATATAACACGTGTTAGATCTCTTTCACCTTGGTAATGTGCTTTTGTTTGTGTTAGAAGGAAATATAGCATGCACTAGATTTCTTCTGACATAAAATGTTGTTATTGGTAGTATGCTTGTATTTATGCTACATGTAAGGCTAGCATGCGTTAAATTTATTTTACCTTGAGACATTGTTGTTGGAAATGTGATTGTGTTTGTGATAGAAGTTGTTGGATTTTGTTGGCTTTTGTTTGCCCTACAATTTTATTGTTGCCAATGTGCTTTTTTTTGTGCTAGAAGTAAATCAATCGTATGCTAGATATCTTCTACAATGCAATGTTATTTTGGCAATGTGATTGTGTTTGTGCTACAATAAACTCTAGAATGTGTAAGATTTCTTTTACTTTGAAATGTTTTTGTGAGTAATATGCTTCTATTTACGTTAGAAGAAAATTTAGCATGTGGTGGATTTCCTTCGCCTTAGAATATTGTTATTGGCAATGTGTTTGTGTTTGTGCTAGAAGGAAATCTAGCATGTGCTAGATTTATTTGACCATGTAATGTTGCTTCTAGAAATATGCTTATGTTTGTAGTAGAAGGAATGACATTGATTGTTAGCTTTCATTTGAGGAAACAATGTTTCATTACATACAACATGACAACCATAATATTTTTATTTTTGCATTTATATTACTTTTTTAGAAGTTGTGTGTTTTTGGGGAAATATAATGTCACACTTTACATGGTTCATTCTTTTAATTACAAGTTATGATGTAATTGTTGTTACAGAATTGATGCAAGCTACAATGGAAAATATAATTTTGGCAAAAGGGGACTATGTTGATCTCCTTATTAATGATCAAGTCATTGGGCTAGCAAGGGTTGAATCTGTAGAGTCTGGAACTTATTATGTTGGAAAAAAAGGTTAATGTTGGTTATGTTGTAGTTTTGATAATTGATCTCATTCAACCACATTTGATTGATGATGATGTTAATGAAGGGGACATACATCCATGGAAGATTGTGGATTTGAGACACCAAATAGGTAAATCAAAATATTGAAGCATGTGTTATATATTTTTTATATTATAATAAATGTTATTTTTTTGAGTAAATACTAACATTGTTTACATTTGTTTATAGGAACAAATGTTTCTTCTACATTTTCTATTGGAGACAAGGTAAATCTTCTACAACATGGAGTGAAGGTGGGCGAGGGATCCATATTCAATACAGAGCTTGGGCATAAAGTGCATGGAAAGATGGTAAAGAAAGGATGCATAGTGGTTAAAATTGAAAAGGTGTTAAAACATAATGCTCCTCTACTACATCCAACAGGGTTTGAGCATACACTTGGGGGTGCATTAGAATCTTATGAAATTTGGCCAGAATCAGATTTGGAGCCTCACTGTCATGATCATGCCATAAATATTCCCCAAGATAGGGTTAAATTCATATGTGCAAAGGTTTCTCTTACACATGAATGCATGGGAACAAGCATGTGCATTGCCAAAGGAATGCTAGTTCATGTCCGCGAGGATGAAATTGTTGAGGGTGAAACACTAGATGAAATGGATTTTTGTGTTTTTCTAGAAGAGATAGATGGAAATTGTGAGATATGAAAAATTGGAGATAAGTCTATACATTGTTTGGTTAGATGGCCAATAAATAAGTTGGTGGACAACAAAGTGTGATATTAAGGGTTAAGGAAAAGTTCAAGGAACCACCCAAAGAAATGGTGATATGGGATGTTATAGAGGACACAAATCCCTTAAACAAATGGGATGGGTACCTTTGTAATGAAAAAGATAGAAACTCAATTGATATGAATGTAACAAGGCCATATAAAAGGATTAAACGAGTTATAGCTACAAAAAAAACTGCAAAATGTCAAACAAAAATAGATGAAGAGAAAGAAGTTCGACTTTTGGCAGCAGATGTATGTTGTAGAAAAGATTGTCTTCAACATGTCGATAGGAAGGCCATTGCAGGTGCTAGAAGGGGTATGAGACAAATAAATACAAATGGTATTATAGAATTTGTCTTGAATTCACTCATGTCAAACACAGTGATGTCAAGCGGCCATGGCCATGGCCATGGCCTACCACCTATTGCTAGAAATGTAAAGGACATGAGATTTAATGGGAATATTATGTGTAAGAGAGCATGGTATAAGATACATAAAATTCCTCAAAGCACATTATATAACTGCCAGCATTATTTCCAACATGGACAGATCAAAGCTATTCATGGTAACATCAACACATGCAAAGCACGAGCTCACACAGTGGCAGCTATAGAAATATTGCACAAAATTGTAATGGATAATTCAATTTTTTCACCAAATCAAACACGTCAAGTTGAAGAAGATGGAACATCTGCTCCTTTAAGACTGCTTCCTTCGACTTACACACAAAATTCTTCGCTAAAAGAGATCAATGAGGCTCTTGAAAAGCTCAATTACCCATCAATATCACAACCAACAATGAGCAAGATCTGGAATACTAAGTTTCAAGATGTTGCATTTTCAAAGAACACCAAATTCAGTAAATGCAGTGAATGTATTGTGTTGAAAGCACAAATGAAGTCAGCAACTACAAAAGAGTTGGAAGAAAAGGCACGAGGTAGGTTGACGAAACATAACAAGATTGTTATGTGTGGAAGATATTGCTACTATGCCCATAGAATTATGTCAGAGCGGTTTCCAAAGGAGTATTTGAGCATTATCCATGATAAAATGGACAAAACAAAGACATCAATCCCAAGGCTATGTGTCAAATCAAAATCTGTTGTAGGAACAAATTTGGGTTTGTCATTGACAGGTATGCTTACACATGGGCATAAGGCGGGAGGTTTTGGTCATTTCTCCTTACCATTTGTCCATATGGGATCACAATTTACTATTACATCCCTTACAAAGTGCTTAAGGGACCTTGAAGACCCACAAATGGATATGTATGGTGATCTACTTTATGAAAGTGGAATTTCAAGAAACCCACTTACAAATGCATTACTTGACACCTATATTTACCCAAAATGTCAAGGGTACAAGGATGATTGTATATCTCATGGAAGTTCAAAAAGTCAAAATGTTGATTTTAAACCTCTTCCTCCACATTTGTTGTTACAGTTGGACAATGCAGCAAGTGATAATAAGAATCGCTATCTTTTCATGTTTCTATCACTTTTAACTGCACTTGGTGTCTTCATCACTATTGAGGTTGGGTTCTTGCCTGTGGGGCACACCCATGAAGACATAGATGGAACCTATGGAAGAATGTCTTCCAACCTAAAAAGTAAAGATATTTATTCTTTACCTGAAATGATGGATATATATCGCATAATTGAAGAAAATAGAGTGTTTCCACCTACACTTATTGACAAGGTCTATGACTTCAAAAGTTTCCTTAATGGATACATTAAGGAGGGAAAAAATGCACTAGTTGGACATCTTAATGTTCAATACTTCCAATTTCTTATACTCAATGATGTTCCAGTACTAAGGTATAAAGAAACAATTAGAGACTCTGAGTGGTCAGAACCAGTTGAGTTATGGAATATAGATGGTGAAGGTCGACCGATAATTCCCATAGGGAAGCCATCTTTCTTAGCTTCCAATCAGAATGATGTCTATTTAAAAGAACTAAAGGAAGGGATAACATCATACATAAAAATGTGGAAAGGCACTATTGGGAATGAGGATTCACCAATTGTTACAGAGGAATGGAAAAATAAAGTGGTGTATTGGGAAAAAGTTCTTGATACATTAGATGGAATCTATAATGATCATAGAATAATAGATGGAAATGATTCATCTTCTGAGGATTTCTGGCCCAAGACAAGGCACATTGTTGATGTTGATCGTAATGCACTCCAAGTAATCTCAAGTATTATGGATGGAGATTTTGATAATGCGATAGATGAACCAATATATGTTGGACCCAAATGCAACAAGCCAAAGCCAACATTCAATCCAATGATTGATGTTGAGAAAGGAAAGTTGTTGCTAGTTAGATCAGGAAATGAGGATGCAGGTGAGATGATTTGGATGGTAAAATCCATCTCAAATATCTTTAGGGATAATGAAAGTGAGAATCTTCATGTAAAGGTTGACTGGTGGAAGCCTATGTTAGGGAAATACAATGGAAAATTTTTAGAGCAATATTGGGTACCAAATCCTGATGATAAACAACTTGGCTCTATTCCAATTAATACCATTGTGTGGGCATGGATGCCAAAGAAAGAACATTGCAAGAAGACCAAGATAAATAAATATGGTGTAGAAGCCATTCTTGATCTACTTGAGCGAATATCTTAAGAGTAGGTTTATATGATACATAAATGTAATTTTTTTTTTTGGAGGATCTATTAATATACATTCACACACACTTTCCCATATTTGTTGTATAAATATTCTCTTCATATTTTTTTTGAAGGAGTTTTATATTATTTAATATTTCAATGTAATAATGTGTTATACAAATTACATGACAATGCCATAAAATATTTAAGTTTTCAAAGCTTTATTTGACCAGCATGACTTCTCACCATATCAAATATGCGTAATAAAATTCAATAATGCACCTAAAAACATCTTCTAAACTTGTTATATTAAAACAACAGTGGGCTACCTAATTAGTATTCTATTTAATATAAACCATTTAAACACTTAATGAATAAATGCTAGATGCTTGATATAATGTTTGAGGTGAGTTTTCCTTAATTTTCCTTATTATAATTGATATAATCAAATTCCCTATTTTGTTGCATGTTAATTTATAAAAAAAATATTTTGATCATTGAACAACACAACTAGAATTATAAAATATTTCTATTTATAGATTTTGAAGTGGTGCCAACATTATACTAGTATAATTAATTTGTACTCAACTTAGGAAAAGTAGTTAGTGTCAATTTAAAATGGTCAATAATAGTAAGAAAAACAATATTAATATATTGTTAAATAACTTTATAGGTAAGATTTTTTTTACACAATCTAGTATTCGTGGTCATATTTAATACATAAATATAAATGTTAATGGTAATAGAAATAATGTAAGGAATTTAAGTTTTAGATGAATGTTAATATGTTCTTTTCAATATAGTATCCTTAAACATTACATGGATAAAAACTAAACATGTGTAATAAATATCTTAATAATTTTTCTCTCTTTCTTGTTGTATTTGAAAATAATTAAATTGTACTACTTTGTTACTATTCTAATTCATGATTGATTTTGATCATTAAAATGATTAGTAATTGAGACGAGAGGCTCATTTTACAGCCCAATATGCGGGGATGTGTAAGTTTGTCTATCAGTCTGTGCCCGTTTAAAATAAAAATTATGTTCTAAATAGAAAAATATAAAAAAAGAATATTTTGTAAAGTAATTAGAAGTAAAAATAAATGTGTGAATCAGAGGTTTAAATCTTATAATTTTCAAAAGTAACTATTTGAAGATTTATGTTAACTAATTTATGTCAATATCAACTTCATATATATCTATATATATAAAAAAAAGTTTCTTATGGTTAAAATTATTATTTGTTCGTATATATACTCTATTTAGCATTCAAAAATATAGTTTCAACAATCAAAAATAACACATTGTATCTTTCACTCTAAATGTGTTTGCACTTGAAATTTGATCCTACATCTGCACTTAAAATGGATCTATGATGGTATATATTGGACACATTACTATGATCATTTGTCATTGAATAACTTTATACTTAATATATAGCTTGCATATTTATATATTATTCATTAAGTAAGCCTCAACCAACTTTGTTTCTTACATAAAAGTACAAATAATAAATAAAAATAAATTATATTCAACATTTAATTTGATCCTAAAAAAATATTTTCTCCTTAACTCTGAAATGGTGCAAACTTCTTACAATAGTATTTAATGATGATGGTGATAATAATGATTATCATCCACTAAGACCAAATATGGTATATAAGAAGGTAAAAAAATATTACTAAAAGTTATTTTGAATTTTAAATTGTGCCAACATTAGTAATAATCGTAAATCAACATATGCATGATATTTACTATATCGGATTATCGGTTAATAATAGTTACACACACATCATTATTTTCATAAAATAACCTTAACAAACATATCTTTTTAATATAAACCATAAAAATATTAAAATAGATAATGTAAGGAATCCAAGATTAATATGTGAAATATTTTCTTTTTCAAGTTTATATAAATTTGTTTTATAAAGTTTATCATGATAATTTTTACACAAAAAATGGTGAATATCTATATAAAAATTAGTGAACTAAGTGACTTTCTAATTCCTCATTTCGAAAAAATATAATCTAGTTAAAGTTCTAAATAATGGTATATATTGGACACATTACCAAAAATTTCATTTGTCATTAAATAACTTTATACTTAATATATATCTTGCATATTAATCTATTATTCATAAAGGGAGCCTCAATCAACTTCTTTATTAACATAAGCGTACAACTAATAAATAAAAATAAATTATGCTACTACTCACATTCAACATTTAATTTGATCATAAATTTATTTTTCTCCTCAACTCTAAAATGGTGCAAACTTTCTACAATAGTATGTAATTATGATGGTGATAATGATGATTATCATCCACTAAGACCAACTATGGTAAATAAGGAGATAAAAAGATATTATTAAAAGTTATTTCGAATTTTATTGTTATGCTGAAAAAGCATTAAAAGAAGTGTTTCAATATCATCATAATTTTGTTTAGTTAAACAATCAAAAAGGTTGGTACCGTCACAAATATATTGAAATTTAATTCTAATACAAGTATAAACTCGATGATCTTTGAAGGTTTTTTAATATTCAACCATAATATAACTAGTTTTGCAAAGGTGATAGACTTTTAAATTGTGCCAACACTGCCTTAGTAATAATCATGACTTAATACATACATGATATTTACTATATCAGATTATAATTAAATGGATTAATAATAGTAACATATGCATCATTATTTTCATAAAATAACCTTAAAAAACTTATTTTTTACTATAAACCATAAAAAATATTAAAATAGATAATGTAAGGAATCCAAGATTAAAATGTGAAATATTTTTTTTAGCAATTTTATATAAATTTGTTTTACAAAGTTTATCATGATAATTTTTACACAAAAATGGTAAATATCTACATTAAGATTAGTGAATTAAGTGACTTTCTAATTCCTCATTTTGAAAAAACTTAGTTTAGTTAAAGTTCTAAATTCTAGATCCACTGAAAACTTCCATATTTAATGAAATATGTGTTCTATTCACATATCATATATTCATACCATCAAAGTTGATTATAATGCATTGGGTTTGGGAACATCTTATTCTTATATGGAAATACTCCCTACTTGCATTGGAGTTTGTACCATGTTATGTACATGGAGACCTACTTTGGGATGCTTCTTTACTATGTGTTCATAATCATATTGATGCATGCTATGTATTTTTTGGTGGCTGTGTTCTCTTGGTCTCTTACATGGATCCTCTGTGTATGTATGATGGAAATCTACTATCATTTTGTGTCATGGATATGCATTGTAAAGTTGATTTAAATTCTCAGTTTATCTTTATGATGAGCATGGGCATGCCTACCTAGGGGATGATCCTATTATGATTGAGAAGGGGTTGCTAGTGAAACTCTTATTTAGTTCCTTCGTTTTGACTCCTTCCTTGTATTTTGATACATATTTTAATAGTTCATTTTTTCCCTTAGTTTCTCCACTTATCTCATGCATTCAGGGGCATCTATTATAGCCCTATTCTCGCACCTTATGTGAGGGAAAAAAAACATAGTGTCAAACCTATAAAGTTGTTTGGATGAGTGTGTTTCTCTTTCACCTTATATGTTCTCTACTAACATCTCATCACTCTCATAATATTGGCATGATTTCACCCATAAATCTATTACAATCATACAAGTTTCCACATCGGTATATAACTTTCCTTCCTATTGGGAGTAACGGAGGAAAAATTTCTAGAATAAGAACTACAAAAGGAGATAAGATCAACTCATCTTATCCTCAGTTGGTTGGGGGTTAATTATTGGAGAAGCTTCCTAATTTTACATGGACCTAGATTTATAGATACATCCTCTTAGATCTAGAAAAGGAACATTTAGTGAGATCCCCTCAAGAGTGAAGGTGAATAGAGAGTGAGAGATAGCGCGGTTATGCTGGTAGAATAGCACCTGAAAAATATTTTATTTCATGTCAAATGAGTCTATTTTACTAGTAAGATGAGGGAAGAGGAGAGCCAAAGGATAAAACGAAAGGCCATACAACCATTGAGGTATATCTTCTTGTATTATTTTATTATATGAATAAAAACTATTTCCTTATCTATTTTCTAATTATGATATGAAGAACTATATCACATTGTTGCATGAAGTAATTGTTACATGTTAATCATCTTGTTGTGGAGAAAAACAATGTTGCTTTATGTGTATGGTTGTGTAGTATTTCAAATCCAAGAGCTCGAGCAAGATCTTTGGGTGGGAGCGATACTTATAGCTACAAAAGTGGTCTACATTTTCTACAGTAACCTATGAGGTTTAAGGTATCGTTACATGTCAATTTGTCTTTAGCATTTGTAAAAAATATTTTGACATTGCAGATATGGATCTAGCTTGATTGTTTCACAGATTGACACATGATTAATTGAGCTCTATGGAGAAAAACTTCCTTGGTCTCTATGTAATTTATGGGCTAACAAAGTTGTGTCAAACTTTGATTCCTATACTAGTAGTAGTTGTGGGAGTTTAGGTTAATATTTTTAGATGTGTGGGTATGTCACTTGGGTGCTTCGTATACTATTTAGAATTAATTTTCTTAAATATACGTGAAAATAAAAAAATAAATTATAGGTTACATGATGGAAAATAACTTGGTCGAGTATGTAATATGCCATATTACGGTATAAGGAATATAATAATATGTATAACTTAATAAACAAATATCAATGTAAAAAAATAAAATAAAATAATAGTCTATAATGATGACAATGATGATAACAATTGTCTAATAAAAATAAAAACACTAAAAATAATATATGTTTTCTACACATAAAATGTTAAGTAAAGAATTACATAATTACTAGTGGATCCTAGGGATCACATACTTTATCATGGATGGGTCCTATATAAGGAAAGAGAAGAGGAAGAAAATATCACCCCTTTTACTTGGAAAATTAGGGACAAATCTTCGAAGAAATTAGCTACTAATGAACTGATGGATTGGGGGTGACCGCAGCCTAAGAGAACAAAAGTAGCAAAATCTATAGTTGGATGGACATCATCCCCATGTATTTCTTTTGGCCAGCATGAGAGCATGCTAGATTCATGATAACCTTTGTGTAAGTAATATATTCTTGGTGACCATAGGATAAGTCTTGTTCTTTTCAAGAAATAACTAGTATAAATTTATAACGGTAAAATTTAGTTATGGATTTTTAAGTAACTATATTTTTATATTCCTAAATTATGTTTCTAGTAATTTATATTCCTTGAGGAAAGCTTATGCACATAGTCAATATGTTGTCCTTTGTTTACATTACATGATGATCATATGATACATGTTCTATATCTTCGAAAATGAGTACCCAACTACAAGATTGGGACATAGATAAATGAGGAGGGGTTCTTTCCCAGTGGAAGTAGGACATATAAATAAGGTGAAACATCATTCTATCGCCTGGAAGGATTAAAAAAGGTGAAAAGAAAAGTCTTTCTTATTATATTTAATTATGGAAAGAATCCTAAAATGAGAAATATGTTATCAATTTTTCATGTGCTTCTCAACACTTTGTAATTTTATTCATTAGTTTTAATACTCCCATACATGAGTGTACAAGGGGAGAGGGAAGGTAAAGAGTAAAATCTTTGACAAATCATTTGACTTAGAAAAAAAATACAAAATTGTTTTGTGCCTTAAAGATAGGCTAGTTAACTCATCATGAAAGGTTTAAGTTTTCTTTTTTTTTATATGTTCAAAAAATGTTTATTGTAAATTATGTTTTTGATACAAAATATCATTAGTTATTTTAGCCTAGTCTACTTGGATTAAGGGGCTTAGAATGGACTTCAACAACTATGGGTACTAATGCTCATTTGTGTTTTCCAATTGTGTCTATAAGCATTCTTAAAACATTATTGTCCAATATGGTGCATAACCAACCAAAGGTATTCATTAAAAGATAAAGTGGTGGTAATTTGTAAATTCATATGGGTTCTACAATTGACTAAACTACATGTGTCGCCAAAGGTATGCATCAACGGCTTTAGTGGTCACAGATCCCTATATATTACAATCATATGAATTATGGAAGCATTGTATATTAGAAACATGTCCTCGATAGTAGATCCGATCTACAAAATGCATAGTCATTTCTACATGAATTATTTGAAAGGTATTTTATAGACCATAATTTTCTCACCTTATATAGCTTGAATCATGCTCAAAGGCTATAGCCTAATTATTCTAACTTTTTTCCATTTTTTGGGTATATTTTCTAGTCAATTTTCCTCAAAAAAATAAGTTGTGTAGCACATACAATCTAAGTGGATTAATGGTATTTTAGGGCGTTTATTCTATTTATACATAAAAAATTATTTCCAATAGCCAAAAATCACAATTTTAAAGAAAGTTGTAATACCAAGTTTTATTTGAAAAAACAAAACATACAAGAGTTAGATAACACCTTACTAAAATAATTAGTTAGTGAACATTAAGATTGCAATAAAAGGGAAAACCTACAAATATATCTTTGCTACCACAATATGTTAATTTAATTTCATTGTTTATTTAATAATGACATGTGATCCTCATTTATGCATTTTACTATGTTTTAATAAATATGGATAATGTAGATGTTATAGGGAACAACCTATTATACTCCAAGGTAAATCATTGCAACGAGAGGTGCATTCTATAGCCCTGTATGAAGGACATTTGTAATTCATTCCATGCTCAACTTAAAATTGATGTTTCCCTTTTAAAATAAAAATAATATATTATTTAAATAGAAAATCAATGTCATCTATAACAAAGAAGAAAAAATAATTGAAAGAATAACTTCGGCGTAAATCACATGTAGATAGACATTTTTCGACGTGTTTCGAACCAACTAGTGTGGTTCATCGTCAGGACAAGTGGACCTAAGACATGGGAGATCCAAGTCCTCAGCATTAGCTGAGCATGTGGAAAAGACCAAGCATCAGGTGTGTATTGAGGAAGCCAAGGTTGTTGCCAAAGTTGCTCACTTCCACCATCGTAAATTGAGGGACGCTATCGAGATTGAAAAGAAGCCGAGCAATCTCAATAGAGATGATGGTTGGAAAATCAGTAGGTGCTGGATTCGAGCACTCTCATCTTAGTCGGTTTTTCTGCCCCCTCCCTTTTTTTTTTTCTCTTTTTTCTCCTAATTTTATAATTTTAGTTAGAATATATATGTATATATGCATCATTAACAATATTTAATGAATAATTTAATTAAATAAATAAATTACCTTTTTAAACTAACCTTCGAATTATTCTATTTATTTATATAGTATTTTATCCTAACTTTATAATTTTTATAATATACCTATTATTAATAAATAAATTATTAAATTAAATTTTTTAAACTAACCATTATAAATTATTATTAAATTAAAATTAATAAATGAAAAGTCTCAACCTATTATTATGATTTATATATAATAATTATTAAATAATTTAAGTAAATAAATAGATTATCTTTTTAATCTAACCATTAAAATCCTAACTTTGATCTTAATAACCTAATATTAGAACTTTATATATATATATATATATATATATATATATATATATATATATATATATATATATATATATAATTTAAATAAAAATAAATTACTTCTTTAACCAAACATTAAAATTATTTTATATATTTTTAACCAAATAAACTAACCATTATGATTTTAATTAATATATATATATATATATATATATGAATTAATTTAAATAAATAAATTATTATTATTATTATTATTATTTTTAACGAACCTTTCAAATTATTTTACTTATTAATCCTAATTCTTATCTTATTAACCTAATATTATAACTTTAATTATATATATTAATAATTAATTTAAATAAATAATTAAATTGCTTTTTAAATCAACCATTAATATTAATTTATTTATGTATTTTTACCTAATTTAACTTATTTCCATAGATAATGTTAAGGTAAATAATAATAAAAATAATAATAATATTAAATTAATAAATATTAATTAGACCTAGGCCCTAGGGTCAAAATTAGCCGTTAGTCAATTTAGTCGTTGGCGACTCTGCTCAGACTATTTATCATGCTAAGCTGGATCTGTTTCTTCAACTTGTCCTGACGATTAACCACACTAGTTGGTTCGAAACGCGTCGACAAAAGTCTGTCTAC
The DNA here is from genome assembly GCA_031772625.1 of Pinus tabuliformis. Taxonomy (NCBI): domain Eukaryota; kingdom Viridiplantae; phylum Streptophyta; class Pinopsida; order Pinales; family Pinaceae; genus Pinus; species Pinus tabuliformis. The sequence goes on along the minus strand of CM062817.1, from coordinate 1,752,844,696 downwards.
ATGTGATTTACGCCAAAGTTATTCTTTCAACTATTATGGATCACAGAAGCCTCAATTCAACTAAGAAAAAATAATATACATATTTGGTTAGTTTTTATTAAAATAATTATAAAATATTAATAATATCGTTTTCACTCTGAGAGATAAATAAAATATGAATGTACATATTTGATTAGTAAGATGGGATATGTGTAATTCATTATTAATATAAAGTTAATATACTTCATTTCAAAAATATTGATAATAATAAAAATATCCTTTCCAGTTATATATTTTAAATCAATTTTATTTAAAATCCATCAAATATGTGTTAAAATTACAAGTTTAAGTTGCATAGTCTACAAAATCTAAGTGGTCAAGGGAATTTTCAGAGCATTGAATCCATTTATGCATTCAAAATACCATTTAAACAATGAAACTGTAACATATCTTCCACCTTATGCAAAAAAAAGTATGTAAATGTCCTAGAATTTCAACACAATGATATATATATATAAGATAAATATATTTCACAATTACATAAATTATCATTGCATTAACTCTTTAGATATTAAGGTGACACATATCACGAGTGAAACACTTAGATTCATAGAGAGCATTATGTGATTTCGTTGGGAATATTTCATACTTACCAAACTCTCAATAAGGAATGGCTCGTATATTTGTTACGCATATATAATTGATTCCTTGCTCCCTATCCATGATGGCTTTGACATAGTAGCGCATCATGTGGAAATGGTTTTTGCCTTGGGATCCTATTGTGGTCACAACACTCCCCATAATTTTTCCCTCAATGTAAATTTTGGTTAAATCGCTCATATATTTCTTTGATTAGTATATTTTGTGATATTTTCATTTTTCTCATATTTTTGTTTTGATTGATTCATTGCATACATTTTGTTTCCATCTTTCTGAATGTTCAAGTTTTATATCATGTAACTTATGGTTTGGGAAATAGCTTTGGTCAAAGTTTGGTCAAATTTCACTACCAAGGATTAAAATATATAAATATATATTTTACTATTATTTTATAAATGTAAATATAATTATTTAATTAATTTTTTTAATAATAATAATTAATTTTTATTTTTTTTTGGTTCTTCTCTCAAGCACTATAGTCAAGAACTCGTTTATATATTATAACCATATAAAAAAATTTGTATGTAAAAAAAATAATATATATAAATATAGTAAAATTTATATAATATAGATTTGTTAAAAAAAATGACATCATACTCGTTCCTTCACCTTTAGAGATATTGCAATTTTGTTTCTTCATATCACTCGGCCTGACTAAACCCTAAGCTAATGTGGGCGTGGGAGACATTAGAGGGTGAGTGGGAGGCTTGAAATAGGATCATTAATTAGTGGGATGAGCATAAGGGTTATGCACTTGTACATATAACATAAGACTTTGGGTGAGTGGAGAGAGGGTTCCACGCGGGTCCCCTCCACTCCCATCACTTCTCAATAGCCATGCACCTTCCTGATAATACATCACCATTAGGCATTTAAACTATGACCCCTTTGTTTTTTATATTTAATTTAATTTTTTATTGATATATTTAATTTTTTATTATTATATATTATATATTATTTTCTCATGGTTTTATTTAATGTTTAAAATTTATTCAAATAAAACCGCAATAAACTACTCATTTTTTTTTTAACAAAACATAATTAATTTAGTTTCAGAACCCATACTTTAACAGTTCGTATTATGAGATTTATATAACCAAAATTGAGAAAATGAGGGCTCATTCGAAAGATAATTTTGTGGAGAAGGACATGGAGGTGATTGTATGACCAGATATGGTCATTAACCATTTCTAAAAATTAGCATAAGTAATAAATCCAAATTTGTAAAAAGAATTAGTTTCATTCGCATAAAGCTTATTGTTGTTGCAAATGCATTTTGGACTATCAATTTTATAGAGAATATATCTAAGGAGAATTTATGGGAATCTATAATTTTATTTTATTAATTTGATGAATTAGATTTGAATTTCTTAATTGTTTTTCATAAATTTAGAAGTTTGAGTTTTCTCTTAATTTTTAATTTGTTTTAATTTTATTTTTTGCGAAGAATTTGTTGAAGAGATTAAGCCCAACGAATTGGAGAAATGGAATAGAGGAAACAAACATAAAAGAAAATATTTACCACTTCAAAAAAATTAGAGATCTAATATTGATCTTCAACAATTCTCCTTTTTGAAGAATCATTTTGTATATTATAAATGATATTTTAGGAGAAGGAAGGGCTCTTATTTTCTACAAAATATATAATCTTTTCACTTCTATGAGGAGGATGTTTTGTTAAAGTTTGAGAGGAATATAAAATCTAAGCTTTGGGGGTTTTCCTTTCAAGATTCAACCTTTGTTGGAGAAGAAGATATTGCACTTTTGCAACTCGTTTCTTTGCTAGTGAAGATAATCATTTTGGGAGGATTGTTGGAGATTCATTGTAAAAAAATAGCAAGAGATCAAGGTTTAATGATTTAATTTTCAAATACCTTTATTTGTCAATAAAACATTATTCTTTTAATGGGATATCTATGCCAATAATTCCATGTTTTAGCACTTTTGTGAGATATGAAAAGTGTTGTTTATTTAATTTTCTATCTTATCTTGTAACTATATTGACATGCTATTAGTTTCTTGATTTTCTCTTACATTTAAACAAATTTCTAAGTAACTATTTAATTCGAAATTTTTCATCCTAATCTGGTTTAATTGTCATTTAAATTGTGTAAATTATTTCCATATTTTAATGGATCATCATTCACTGTTTTAATCTCTAAACATAACATGTCATTCACTTACCATATCAGTTGTTAGAACTAATTTGGAAACACGGTATTCATCATTAAAATCATGTTAAATCCCAATCACCTTTAAATATTTGCGCTTGGTAATTGGGAGCTATCTCCTAGGTATCGAGTTATATTAGTTTCTTTTATTTTTCTACATTAGTAATTAGGTCTGCATTTAGATTTAGATTTACATATATATTTAATTCTCATCTTTTAGAAGTCTCCTTACGGAGAATAAACCTCATTAGCACTCTGATTGAGCTCTTATGTTAATTTAAGGATTGTTTTCTTGTGTGTGCACTACTTGTAGATTTTTATTGTAGATTCAAGATCTTATGTGATATGCTAAAACCCAAGTCCACCCTACTCTTCAGCAAAAACCAAAATTGACCAATGAAAACAATAAGCAGAAAAGGAAGAATATCAATCACACATAAAACAATATTTATCTGGGGAAAGCAACTGCTAAAAACCTTGACTATCTATATTGCATTAACCAGAATATCTGAGAAGAAAATACAATTCTTTTTCAACTCGAACAATTCCTGCACTAGTACAATTTAACTCTCTGCCTGACAAGCCAACTCAAGCCAACACTTAGCCAATTCCACTACCTGCCAAGCCCCTACCTCCTTGTGCAATACCTAAGGAAATTAGCACATATTTAATTCAGAAATCCACTCTCCATAACTGTGCGATCCAAACATAGGTCCTAAAGTGATTGCATGCACCATATGTACAACTTGAAAAATTATACAACTAATAGTACGCTATCCCTAAACTCTAATCTCAACTGGGTCTTCCTTTGAACTGACATGCATGAGTTATTTATGAGTGAATCTTCAGTTAACTAGTGTGGTACAGGTGATTCATTGTTGCAATACTCCACTACTAGACCTCTACTAGTTCCTCCAATAGTTAGAACTAGTTTAATTGACTATAACTCAGTTAGATTTAGCTATCGAATTTATAACTCAAAATAACTCAACTTGGTTTCCTAAAATTTAGGGATCACTCTAAATCAATCTAGATAGACTTCCAACTCGAACTTCCTTAGACAATTAAGTCAAGTTAACTTAATTAAGTATTATAAGTTGCTATGAGAATAGAATAATAGAATTACAATTTAATTCGTAATTCAATTCAAGGACAAATTAAATTGGAATTTCTTATTGCTATTTTTAACACTCTTGGAGGGTAAGCCTGATTACTTCTTCTTGTTGATAAGTAACTATAAACGTCATGAGATAGAAGGGATAGAAAGGGTAACTAAACTAATTAGAACTATTTAGAATCACTATTCGAAATGAATAAGGGATTAATTGGGGCCTTGATTGATCCATGTCTGGGTGTGACAAAGGACCCTTCCAAGGCCTTTTACTTTCGTGATGTGTTAAATTGAATTTTTAAAACAACATAAATGAATACATCTGCATGTTGTAAAGAAGAGGAACATCACAATCATCAGCAACATAAAATAATAAGACGTTGATAACGGAGTTCGTCCGGGAGGGACTACGTCTCCAGGCGCTAGTGTCAAGATGGTGTAGGTCGTTGCATTAAGTGTTGTCAATAGTGATGATGTACATAAGAGGTGATGTAGCTATCATACAAGGAAAATGTTGTCACACAGGAGTGGCTCCAAGAGATGTCTTGCTACAGGAACTCTCAGTTAAAAGGACTCCTATCAGTATGACATAAACTCATGCATGATGAGCATCCCACCAACATGGCATATACGGGATCTCAATTCAAACATACATGACGATAACATGAGTATCCCATCAACATAACAACAAAGGAATCTCAAATAAAACATGACGAATCATGACAACAAGTACATCACACCAATGATTCCACATCACATCAAACAGAAATCATGAGCCAAGTAAGAAAATAAGATCCCACATCAAACATCAAACATGGATCTCTGTAGCACAGTGCATCTCATAAGAAGTACATGGACACACTGCATATACCTCACAATGAAGGGCCATCTAAAGAACAGAATGTCATACTGCTGAAGTTGTTCGTGCCATCAACCTCATGACGTCGAATCGCATGGAAATGAATGCTTAAACATGAATGCTAACACCTGCATTCCACTTATAAAAGTGGCAAAAAATGAAATAAGCAAATCGAAAATCTGAATACACCATCAAATTTGTGGTGTCGAATAGTGCGAAATCGACTGCCAAATTTCTAAATTCTGATAAAATGAAAATCTGGGGCTCAAGGAATCTTTTAGATTCTCCCTAGATTCCTCAAAGATTCCCTCCTCCAGGTCCTCTGCAAATATACTACTCAAATCAGGAAATTAATTATGCCATCAGGTTCGTGTTGCTGAGAGGTGTAAGGTCGACATAAAATTTGTCCAGTTTGGACACTGCAAAAATTTCACCCTCCTGGAAATTTCGCTCAATCATGTTTCCACCTACATCAAAAATTAATTAAAAAACGCCTCAAATTTCATGCCCGCTCTTGGTTCCTCCATGCTTGGGCACACTAAGAGAATGATGACTATATATAAAAAAAAGTTGGCAAACTTCACAAGGACTCCGTTGTGTGGAGTGGTAACGGATCCATTTTTTATGGAGGAGGTCGGGCAGTCAAACCCCGCCCCCTCCCTTTTTCAGATAAAGAAATTTCTAAATTAAAAAAGGTTAGTTTGGGCCCGCCTTGGGCAGCCCACCCACCTTACTTGCCGCTAGCTCCAATGGGATCCATATCCCTTAACGTGGCATTGTTTTTTTAATGGGTGTTGGGTCCGTGCCCCAAGGGTTGGCCCACCACCCAAACTTCTGCGCAGAGTAATGGTGGTTCCATGGTGTGGGGGGAGGCGCTGGGGGTTGTGGCCCGCCAAACCATACATTATGCATAGTTGATAAGTGTTGGGGTGCCGGGGTTGGTGGCTCGCCACACTTTTATAATATTTTTTTGTTATAGCAAACACTATGGCCATTTTTGAAAATCCTGACTTTAGGCCGATTAGGACATTTTAACTAGGCAAAAATTTCTCTTGGAATCTAGCCAGAGTTGGCCAGATTCCTTCTACTGGAAAAAGTCAAAATTGTGTCTCTTTTAATCTTGCCCAGTTAGCAAAAGTCAACCAAACTTTGACTACCTCTATCTTCCTCATCCGGACTCAGATTGATGAACCGTTCCCACCACCACGATCATGATGACGAGATCTTTAACGTGAGCCTGGTTTGAGTATAATCCAAATTCTTTGATTTTCGAGCTTTCATAAGCCCTATTTGTCCTATGTGTGTCTCTGGAGCCATCTGAATCAATCCTCCCCACTGAGGAGCTTTTGTTCCTCCAAAAGCATGAAAAATAATCTGAAATTCTCTATATCGTGTTTGCATCACAAGCATCATGAAAGGTCTCACTTCCATCTCCTTCACATTTGTTCTTTAGAGCCTTAAGCAATGAGTCGACACCTGCAACCTCTGCAACTTGTAGTACATTGTTTTACAAACTACATGCTAAATTTACATGACCAACTAATGACCCAAGCATCCCACACTTGCCACGAGTTTATAACACATACTCCATGGTCAAGTTTACATCGAAATGGAAATGATACCCTAGCTATGAAAACAAGGCCAACATATCATTGTTTCTCCAACAAATGATGGAAACACATCATCACTGCAACACATGATTTACAAAGATAAGGCCAAACACTATTTTTGCTTTTACAAGTGAGAGAAATACGACATCACTTTCATAGTTTATCATGGAACTCAAAATAAGACCAGAAATCATTGTTGCTAAACAAGTGATGGAAAACACATCATCGCTTTTACATTTTAAAATGAAACAAATGATTTACAAAATAACGACCATGACAAGATAATATATCTAGAAACCATTTTTCAGTTATCGTTGTGAATGGGTCATCCCCCTATGGTGGTTTTTCTCGTCGTGCAATCGTTTTATCTGGTTCATGTACCGATGCTTTGTCTTTAAGGTGCTGCTCTGGATGGAGCTTCCAACATCTGGCTCTTTGATGGCCACTTTTGTTGCAATGACTACAATAGGTATTCTTCCTCCATATCTATTTAACTTGTTTCTTTACTTGTTGTTGAGAGGGTCTTTCACACCTCTTCTTTATTTGTGCTTCTATTCTTTTCCAACACTTAGAAAATGTATGGTTATGTAATCCACAAAAGGTACATGTCTTTTGATGCCATGTTTTACATTCATCATTATCAACATGATTATAATCGAAATGAACATTTGAATATCTAAACTGGTTATACCTTTCCTTGTCGTCTCTGGTGTCATTATGGTGATAAGGGCTTCCCTCAGCTCCTTCCTTTCAATGGCCACAACCATGGGATTATGGGGATGTGTTCCGATCATTCTTTTTCCTCGATGATTTCGACGATGTCTCGGAAGAATCTGACACCTTTGAGCATTCTCCCTCATTGTATATCGAGCCTGCAAATTGAGGTCTCTACACAACCTCCAATGGTTGAGAAATGGCTTGGTTATTAACACCAAGTTATTTTTCCTCGTTGTGTCTCATATTTGTGAGTAGCTCCATGTTTGTCCCTATAATTTGGATCTCCAAATCTCCAATAGAAATCATACTATGTGAAGACAAAACTGAAAGGAAATCAACACCTTTTACCTCCTCTTTCGATTTGGAAAGAACTAATGAGGGCTTCTCATCATCTATTGTTGGTGGTTCGCTTGCTGTCTCGGTGCATTCCCCAACTTCTTTTCTCACATACCCAAGTCCTGCCTGAGGGGGTAATTATTCTACTTTGATGGGGTTGACAATGCCTTGGCCATTAAAGCCCAAGCCTTTTCCTTCATACTCCATTCTCTTCAACAGTTTGGAGCCAATTCTTGTGATATGATTTTCAAAAATAGTGAAATCATCATCAAGACACATACATGAATTTGGAGAACTACTTTTTACCTCACATGGGTCACACTGCAGCTTTTCCATGGCCTTGTCTTTACCTTGCAGCTATTGCAACAAATTTTGTTATTCCTCTTTCTCTTCTTGTAGACAAATCTTCAATTAAACATTCTTTGTTTGGAGATTTTGGTTGTTGCACTTCAGCTCTTCCAGGGCCTCTTCTATGGCTCGCAACTAAAGTTGCAATCACTCCTTTTCCTCTATCTCTTTTTGGAGAGCTTCATACATTATTTCCACCCTTTGGGAAATTTTGAGCATGGTCTCGTACATATCTTTTTCATCCTCTATCACTGCATCTTCCATTATTCACACTCCAATCCACATTGACGCAAAGACCACTCTGATACCACTTAATCCAGGTCTAGGTGTGACAAAGGACCCTTTCAAGACCTTTTACTTTCGTGATGTGTTAAATTTCATTTTTAAAAGAAAATAAATGAATACATATGCATGATGTAAAGAAGAGGAACATGACAATCATCAGCAACATAAAACTCGGGACATTGATAACGGAGTTCATCCAAGAGGGACTACATCTCTAGGCCTCGGTTTCAAGATGGTGTATGCCGCTACATTAATTGTTGTCAATAGTGGTGATGTACATAAGAGTTGATGTCACTATCATGCAAGGAAAATTACGTCATGCAGGAGTGGCTCCAAGAGATGTTCCGCTACAGGAATGCTCAGTCATGAGGACTCCTATCAATATGACATAAAACTCATGCACGATGATCATCCCTCCAACATGGCATAAAAGGGATTTCAATGCAATCATACATGGCGACACATGAGTATCCCATCAACATAACGACAAAGGGATCTCAAACAAAACTTGATGAATCATGACAACAAGTACATCCCACAAATGATTCCACATCACATGAAGTAGGAATCATGAAAACAAGTAAGAAACAAGATTCCTCATCAAACATGAAATAGGGATCTCTGCAACACAATGCATAGAAAAAATAAGTACATGAACACACTACATATACCTCACATCCTAAGGCCATCTGATAAATAGGATGTCAAACTACTAAATATGTTCGTGCCATCAATTTCGCAACATCGAATCTCATGGAAATGGCTGCTCGCACATGAACGCTGACACCTACACTGCACTTAGAAAATTGGCCGAAAAATGAAATGATCAAATGGAAAATATGAACACACCATTAGGTTTGTGGCGTCGAATACTACAAAATTGGCTGTCAAATTTCTGAATTCTGAGAAAGTGGAAATCTGGATTATAAGGAATCTTTTAGATTCCCCCTAGATTCCTCAAAGATTCCCTCTTCCAGGTCCTCTACAAATCTGCTGCTCATATCAGGAAATTGACTGTGTCATCGAGTTTGTGTCGTCGAGAGGTGTAAGATCGACATAAATTTTGTCCAATTTGGACACTGCAAAAAAATCACCCTCCTGAGAATTTCGCTCAGTCATGGTTCCACCTGCAATAAATTAATTAAAAAAAATATCACCTAGAATTTTGTGCCCACTCCTAGTTCCTCAATGTTGCCTAGGCACACTGTGGAAATGAGGTTTATACAAAATTTTCAGTCGGATTAACCAAGAAGTTGGTTGAGGTGGATTGGTTAGAATTCTGCATTATAAGGAGGAGGTCGGGTGGTCAAACCCCGACCCCTCCATTTTAATACCCCTTTTTTTTTAAAATATTTTGAAGCAATATTATTTCTAGCATGCAAAAAATATAGTTTTAGTTTACAGATAGCAACTAGGATATAAACCTAGTGGACCCCTATAAGAGGGGATTGCTTTTCGTCTTTTGTGCCCTATCTCATCTTTTGTACACAATTATTCGTGCTTGGGCATGAGAACAAATTAATTTTCTTAATAGGTTTGTACCACTAACCTCGACATAACTACACGATTTTTTGCCTTAGTATTATTATATATGTATATATGTACATACTTGTAACATTCTAATTCACTGCTTCTAGAGCACCCATTTTAGTTTTCAAGATGTTTTGTATTCAATTATTATATGTGTATAATAGTGTCTTTGCTACCTCACATTTCCATTACTCATGGAATTAATTTGAAAATTTATGTTGCGTTTTCTTCATCTTAATCAAGATATTTCCACTGAAAAATTACACAGGGATTGTTCTAGATAATTTCTTCTACTCCCTATAACAAGGGATGATTTTACCTTACATTTGTGCACTTTCCTTTACCTATAATAAACGTAGGTAACCACACAATATATGTACACAAATAAAAATACATTTATACCTAATGGTCAACAAACAATAAATTTTTCATTTAGCCAATTGTGATTTCAAGACTATTTGAATTTCACAGTAGTCATATGTTCTAAATTTTCCTAATACAATCCTATTTATCAAACTTCTATTACTCCCAAATCATATCATTAATATACTTATCTAAATTATTCAAGGAAATAGGTTAAAGGATTTGGTGTTCTCCCAACCATGAACCAACTTTTCATGTTAGTTCCCTTTGAGCTCTACTTCTCTCTGCTAGTAAACAATGTAGAACTCCTTTTTACATTCACCTCCTAAACCCTTTAGTAGTGTCCATCTAAATATCTAGGTTCCAAACTAGTGTTTCTCTCCCACTGGTCTTCTCTTCAAATTCAATTATGTTTATCTCCCACATTTATTTGTACAGTTCCACCGCATGACATTTCTCTATAGTCATGAAAATTTGTTGGTGGAATGTATCTCCCAAATATTGTCTTAGATAATGGTAAAAAGGAGGTTTTTTTTTCTTCTTTTTCCTGCCCCCTCTAGGAATAACTGATTGCAACCAGTGCATGACAATTGGGATTTAATCTCACATGTCAGTCATTAACACACTTCCAATAGTATTAACATACCGAAAACAATTTCTTCTTTTAATTTAAAAAAAATATTTACATCAGTATATTTTGGTATTTACCCCTCTTAGGCTTTTACTCATAGTTTTAATGTAAAGGTCATAAAGTAAATTTCGAGGGGTATTACATCTCCCATACCCTTAAAGGGGAACGACGTTGTTGGTTTTTTTAGGCTTCCATCATATTTTGAATAGCATAGGAAATGCTTCCTTCATCTTTTCCTCCATTTCCTACATAACCTCCCCAAGCCCAAAGTGCTTCCATTGCACTTTAATCTAGATGATCGCTTGATTTCGAAGTATAATCTACCTCTGGTATAAAATTTGTAGTGGTTCAACCTGGAACTCTCCTTCTAGTTTGAGCTATAAAACATTCTAATAAATTATATGAGTTGCATCATATACAAATTTCTTCAAAAGTGATAGATGAAACACATTATGAATTTTAATATGGATTGGTAGTGCCAACTGGTAGGCCACCAATCCTACCCTAGATAATATTTCAAACAACCCAGAAAAAAGAGGGGCTAGTTTAGAACATCTCCCCATTTTCAAGGGGCTCTTTTTGGGTCATAATTTAATATGAACATGTTCACCCACTCGAAACTCTTTATTTATACTTTTTAAATCAGTGTAACTATTTTGTTTGTCCTACGTTGCTTTCAAATTATGTTTGATCATTTTCACAACCTCTTCCATTTTATGTAGAAGATATGGCCCCAGCATAATCATATCCTCGGGTTGAATTGAAGTTAAAGGGACATGGCATTTCCTTCAATAAACAACTTCAGAGGGACTCATCTTGAGTGGTGCTTGATAATGATTGTTATAGGAAAACTCTACCAAATGCAGATAGTACTACCATTTTGTCGGTTGGTTCATTACGTAAATGTGTATCATGTCTTCAAGGACCTCGTCAACCCTTTCTATTTTCTCATGATTTTGTGGATGGTATAGAATCCAACTAAGTACCCATCCTGGTAAAAAATGTTCTCCAAAAATTTGAGGTGAACTTTCCATCCCTATCTAATATAACTATTTTTGGCATACCATGTAGTTGGGAAATTTATTTCATAAATAATATTTCCACTTGTGCAGCTCTATAGGTAGATTGAATAGGTATAAAATTGGTAGCTTTAGACAACTTATCTAGAACTACCATAGTAGAGTCGTGTTGTCTTATTGTCAATAGTCCAATAATAAAATTTAGTGATGTTACCTCCTACTTCAACTATGATATAGGTAGGGGGTTTAGAAATCCTGCTAGATGTTGGTATTATGACTTCACCAACTGACATTCCTGACATCTTGCAAAGTATTCAACTAATTCTTTCTTTAATCATAGCTAGAATTATTTTTTAAGAGAAGTAATTATTTTTTGATATCCTAGATGTGTTTTGTACGATCTTGTGGTATTCATCAAATATTAATCTTTTGATATCACCAACATTTGGAATATAAAGTTTGTATTTATATACCAATAGTCTTTTCATTAATTGCATAATCAGGCTACTTCCCTTGACCAAATTTCATGAATATGAATATAATGCTTGTGTTCTAGTGCTACCTTCTCTATTCTTCAGCAAAATTTGTTTCATCATTTCTCACTTTTACCTCATAGATTTGTTTAAAACTTCCACTTAGTGGAGCTTTCACATTGTTTTCTTTCATTTTTGTGTGTTCAATGTCAAAATTGTATTCGTATAGGAATTCCATCGACCTACCTACCTAACATTCATGTCAGGCTGGTTAAAAAAATATCTTAAACCTATATGATCTATAAATAAAGTGAATTTATTACCAATCAAGTAATGTGTCGACATTTTAAGGGCATGAATGACTGCTTCCAACTCAATATCATAGACTACATAATGTCTTTCATGCTTCCTTAGTTTGTGAGATTTATAGGCCACCATGTGTCTTTCCTACATGAATATAGCTCCAAGGCCCTCCAAGCAAGCATCGATGCATATGAAAAAATCCTTAGATAGGCTTGTTAGTTTTAACAAAAGGACAATAGTAAGTAATTGTTTCAACTTTTAAAACATTTCCTAACATATTTGTGTCCACACAAATTGTACTCCTTTCTTCTTCAAAGAAGTGATAGGGTATGCTAAATTAGAGAATCCTTTTATAAATATGTGATAATAACCACTAATTCCCATAAATGACCTTATATTCACTACATCTTTTGGAACTGAAAAATCAAGAATGACCTTTACCTTTTCAAATTCCACTTCTATCCTCTCTTTCAAGATTACATGCCCAAGATATTATATCTTATCTTGGTAAAATTCACACTTGCTATATTTAACATATAGTTGGTCTTCACCTAATATCTGTAGCTCTATTTACAAATGTTTCAAGTGCTCTTATTGGATTTTGAGATAGAAAATGATATAATATATAAAAATTAATATGAACTTGTCCAAGAATTTACAAAACACATTGTTCATAAAACACATGAAGGTAGGAGGTACTTTCATAAGTCTAAAATGTAATACTGTAAATTTTGTAATTTCCATATAATGTTCAAAAGGTTGTCTCTGGTATAGCTTCCTCTTTAATTTTTAGCTGGTGATGACCAAGTATTAATTCTATTTTAGGGAACAGAGTCGCTCCCTTGACTTGGTCAAATAAATCATCTATTTTGGGTAGGTTACATGGTAATCAACGGGGAGCCTAAAAGTATTGTCATTTTTCTTGACGAGAAGGATTGATGCACCCTATGGTGACACACTAGGTCTTATGTACTATTTTTTTAATAATTCTTACAATTACACCTTCAACTCCATCAATTTCGTTACACTCATTCAGTAAGGGGCCTTCAATACTGGTGATGTCACAAGTATAATTTCTTTGGAAGGACGTATCTCTCTCTTAGGTGGAAAACCAAGAATTTTGTGAGGAAACAAATATTGACAGCCTTGGAAAGCTTCCAATTCATGTACAAACAACTGATTTTCTTAATGAGTGGTCCTCCACCTAAATAGAAAAGAGTTCACATCCTTTCCTTGTATACCTCCTTAACTGTAGTGTAGATATTTTGCACATAAAAATGGGCTCTAGTTTTCCTCTTATAATATGTGTTTCTCCATTTTCTGATGTGAAAGTGACAATTTTATCAAGGAAATTAATAATTTCTCAATGTCCCTCTAGCTAATCCATTCCCACTAGAATGTCATATGAACCTCGTTGTAGTATATTCAAATTCATAGTAGTTTGATTTCCATTCAATATAACCAAGCATGCCTTTACTCATTTAGTAAATTTTCTTTTGCTCCAATGGCCAACTTGAATAGACAAAAATTCTTGTATTTTTCACACTTACAATTTTCTAGAACCTGAAGGCTAGTGTGATTCAAGCTAGCAACATGGTCTATTAATACAAAAATAGATTGGTTGAAAATAGTACTCTATCTTCACCATCATGGAGTGATGCTATGTTTTGCACCCTTATCAAGTTCCATTGATGTGTGGTATGTTTATCGCCATATCATTGACAGCGAAAGCCTCTAGGAGGTTCCGTAAGTTTTTCATGGATCTAGTGTTATCAGGGCAATTACGCAATAAATGGGGTTCTCCACAACCCCAAAATTTGAAATGATCCCTATCCCTTCCATTAACTCCCTTATTGTTGATTCTTTCCTATTTAGACCCAGCTTGGGTCTGCATCTATTTCTTTTAAAGTTTATTATCATTTCTACTCAGTGTCCAGTTCTAACCCCCATCACCAATTTGTTTAATTGTCCAAAAATTTCTGCCCTTTCTAGTCTAGGCCATTATGTCCTTATTCTTATTATACCAAGATTTTAGATTTTCAACTGTCTGCTTGGTCTGTTGGTAGCATATTATGGCCTTCCTAATGGCTTCCTCGATAGTTTTAATATTATTGTACTTGATTCATTCTTTAAAATAGCGTGGAAGGTAATTTTGAAAACATTGCACTTTTGTTTTTTCTTCTTTTATGTACGACACATATCGTAAAATGTGAGTACACTTAGTTACTAACTTGTTTGTCGACATGTAGCCAAGTTTTAGATTATGAAATTATTTAGCATTATCATCAAAATAATGCTCAGTCATACATTTATTTAAATAGACGCTAAAATTCCTCCCAGTTAACCTCTCTACCTTCTATGTTATGAATTGTTCTTATTTCGTCCCACCATAGGGTGGCTTTTCCTTACAACTGTGATGGGCCTCCAAACTAGACACAAATTAAGGATCATCTAACCTTTCCTAGGCACATAAAGGCTATATTAAATCTCTCCTTCTACACTTAATAATGGTTTTTTTAGATTTAAAATGTTCTTAGGAAGGTTCAAAGATAATTGCATACTATGTGCCTAATATTATTTATTTTCACAAAATATTGAAAGGTGTGAAGTGAATTTTGAAAGAGATAATATAGGGACCTTCTCCGTACTATAGGATGGACCAAGATTGGATAATAAATTAAATGAATGTCATAAAATTATTTACAAATTTTGAAGCTCCACTGATTGAGAAAATCCACGGATGTGTTCCATATCACTTAATGAATATTCCTTGTGTTGGGACTCAGATCAACTTTTTGAGGGCTTTTGGAGGTGAAAGATACTTCCTTTTAAGGATAATGCTTCCTCATTTTTTTTTCATGTACCAATTCAAATTTTCCTCTAGGGGCATTTATTCCTTAGTCTTCTTATGGATGATTTTTTTTATTTAGAAGCTCCACTTTCATTTCTAGCTGAGATGTACCTCAATTGATTCAAATAATGAAGTTTGGTGTCATTTTTATCTTCAAAAAGTTTGGTTTCCTTCATAGGAGTCTGCGTAACCTTGGGTTTGGCCATCCAAGGAGCCTCATAGCCCTCATGTACAATTTATTTATTTCCTTTAAATGTTTTTTTCACTTGCATCTCTTATATCTGCATTTATTATTCATTCTTCTGTTGTTGTAGGTCATATTGATCAAATGATTTAAGTTAGTTTTTTATAGTTTATTTACAGAATAAAAAGCATTATGAATCCTTATAAGAACTTTGCAAAATTCGTATTCATCATTGAGCTACTTTGGATGGTATACTAGTTCACAAATCTAGAATTTCTAGAAGTCTCTTGGAACAAAATACTAGTAATTTTCTGTTATTTTTTAGAACATGTTAATGATCTTCATTTGAGTTTATTCTAGTTGAATTGAGTCATCACAAAATTCAAATTAATAAAAACATTTACCCCATAGTATTTTCACTTGATTAGGCTATGCATTTGGTAGGTTAACTAGCTCACGAGTTCTTGAATTTTTGGTTTTTAGAGTAGTAATTTTCTACTATTGTTTAGCACATGTTAACAGGGGTATTTTGGAGTGATTCCAATTGGAATAGAGACCTACTACATCCAAATTAATAATAATTTTTTTAACATCTCATTTTCATTTGATTTACTTGGTAATTCAGAATGTTATCTCACTCTTGTAGCAATCATGCCACTCCTGTAGCAACTCCAATAGCAGCCCTGTAGCACATGCAAACTTGACCATATTTTCTCTAAAATCTTGGTTTTTGTCTCTTAGTATTGATTAATGACCCCTAGGCTCCAAAACCATGATTGAGTAAGAAAAAAAGCCTCCTAATCCTTGCCTCTTCTCCACTGCAATTCACCTATGTTGTTATGGTTAGCGGATAGATTCATGAATTGAAGAGCATAATGATGATTTCCATGATTACTTTATGAAGAACCTTATGAAGGTTTTTGAAAAATTATATATTTAATGCAATGATTGAAGAATGATTTCATTTTGTTTCATACATCTTAAGTTGTGGTTTCCATTTCCAACATTGTTATTTCTATTGCTTGGAATAAACTTCATTTTGATGTACCATTTAAACTCTACTAATAGGTTAATGTTTATATTTATACAAATAGTATTCACATTTAGATTCATGCAAAGTATAACAGGCTTTCCTCTTTGAAAAATTAATTCGCTTTCCTTTCTGCAAATAGTGTAATATTTCAATTTTTAGAATTAGTTTAGGCTTGATGGTCATGGAATTCACTTCATTTCATTAGATCATTGAAAGCAGGACACATTGCATTCTGCACGTATAGTGCCAACACCTCATAATTTTTTTTGAACTTTGGGTTGATAATTTAAGTTGGTAGCCTTGGAAGTTGCAACATTCTTGTTACAATATTGAGGCTCTTCAAACTGATAAGTAGCCAACTTGGATTTTAACTCCATAGAGTACTCATACACCTGAAAGTGTATGTTAGTGTTTAGTAATCATGCTTCAACCACTTCTTTCATATCCTATTCATAAGTTTGGGTTCTAATATTTTTGAACTATCTATGATCTTCTATTTCTAGCTTCTTCCCTGGTTTTACATGAAATTTTGATGAATTATGCTCTTCCACTTCTTAATATTTTTACTACTTTCTTTCCACCATCCACTCAACAATTTTTCACTTATATGTATCCCATATTTTTTCCTCATTGCTCACAAGTTCTACAATTTTGGGGTTGTATTTCTTAGTTACATTCTTAATAATCTTCTCTTCCTTAGTGGTATCGTTCAATGAATGTTCATGTCATGCACACATATTTACCATATTTTTTTTCCAATATTTCATCATGTTTAATAACACCGTGGTGGCTATTTACATTTGTTCTCACAACTTCACATAAATTTATTCTTCTCCAATATGTGTACAATTTTATGTTTCTTCCATTTTGTTTGTCATGTGTAGTTCTTCCTATATTCTATATAAATTGGTTGTCCTGTGCAATTCTTCTTTTATTATGTGTAACACTAAAATTTATTTAATCAATAAAAAGTGTACTCAAATCAAAGGCCATAATATTGTAACCCACTTTTCTCTGATACCATATGCAACATCTCTCCCATCTTATGCAGAAAAAATATGTAAATGTCCTAGAATTTCAATGCAATTTTTTTTTTTATAAGGGTAAATATCTTTCACAATTACATAATCTATCATTGTATAAGCTCACCATTTGGGTTACCAAATCTAGCATTCCTTATTGTAACAAAATAAAATTTATGATATCTATACATTTCCCATGAAATTCATTACAAAATGTTTCCTGCATACTTATCTACTCTTGGTACCTTTGTTAAAGTTTTTGGATCAATGAAAAGTCCTAGTGTACAATGACCTAAGATCCCTTTTTCCTCAATTATTAAATCCAATAATGTTCTTTATAATTATATACACAAGTCCCTTTTATCCCTTTAAATACATGCGTGAATGCATGAAGACAGGTTACACTTTTGGGCCAAATGTGGCAATGAAATATCAAGCCTTTCCTCGTTTATTGAACTTAAGCGCTCAAATTTCATATAAGAATTATGAATTTTCATTCAGAGTAAAAATACAAGTTTTACATGATAATGTTTTTTTCCTAATTATATATATATATATATATATATATATATATATATATATATATATATATATATATATATATATATTAATTTAGCTCCATGTAATATGTCAATTTTCCATTAAATGAAATGCTTGTCCTTGCAGATTTTCACACATCTTAAGAGGTGAGTGTGTTCACAGAGCATAAATTAGTGTAAAATATGTAATAAAAAAAAAAAAAAAACTAAAGGTGATCTAAATAGAGAGATATCATTTTTTCATATTAAAAATTTATTTTTTTATGCGAAATTATATTTTTTATTATTTTTCGAATTTTGAGAAGTAATATTTCAAATGCATATTGTAGATAAATGTGTTTTCGTAAGGTTTTTTAAACTATTTAAATAAGTTGGAAAACTAAGAAAATATTTGAAGATGAACCATAAACAAAGATAGTGGCATTCTTTGAAATTTTTTCATTGTATATTTTATGATATTGATTTTTTATTCAACCTATTTAAAATTGTTCAAAATCATTTCAATCACTATGTTTAAAATAAATTAGATGAAAAATATCATTTGAATTCGAAAATGTCAAAATCATATTTCATTGGATAGAGGATTCCTTCATGAATCCAACATGATCAACTCTGCCACCTAAGGATAAATTTTTCCCTAAGTTCGCTAGGGTACAAAATGGTGTTGTAGTAAGTTTTGCAGAAGGGGTGCTAATATTGAGGATTTTAGAGGCTCGATCAAGTGCTTAAAGTGCTTGATCGAGTGTTTAAATTTCAAATTCAAATAGCTCGATTGAGGGTTTTGAAAACCCTCGACCAAGCCATTTACGTGGTTAATAGGGGCTTGATTCATCCTTTATAAAAATAAATTGAACACCATAATTTAGATTTTAGAATCAATAAAGATGTAAGATTTAAGTTTCTACCACATTTTAAAATTCCAAATTTTATTATAATTTTTGTTATCATGTCATGTAGAAAACTTAATAAATTTAATATTAATATTAAAAAATTATTATTATTATTACTATATTAAATAATTAAATCTAATATTTTAACTAGCTCAAAGAAGAAAATTAATAGAGTCAAGATTAGAATGAACTCCCATGAGCTCCATAGTGAAACGGGTTGTTGGGTAGTTCCTAAAACACCATGGATGGAAAGGTTCTGCCATCTCTGTGAGAATACAAACATCGAGCATGAAAATCAATTCCTCTTAGAGTGCCCCACATACAACCACATCTCAGTTTCAAAATTTTTGTTGCAATACTGACCTTCCTAGCTTTTTACGTTGTCAAAATTACAGTGAGATTGGGAGGCTTCTCTCCAATATTTTTGAGCATAGGAATAAAATCTAACTTCAAACTAAACAATTCGTTTCTTTAGGTCTGATAGACCAAAGTTTGGTCTCAGTGTACGTTAACCATCATCATCATCATCATCATCATCATCATAAAGAAAATTAATATTATTATATTTTAATGTTACTATTAAATTTATTGACGTTGGATTAATATAATATTATTAAATTTAATATAATATAATTTTTTATATTATAATATATACGAGGATGACAACATTAATAAATGTTGTTGATATACGGTTTAGGCAATAACAAAAGATTCATTAACACAAAAAGAGTCATACACACTGACTCAATAGGTTAATTTTATGTAACCCATTTTTTTTTATAAATATAATATAATATAATATATCATACTTTTAAAACCATGAAGTAATCATAACCTAAATATACCCAAAGAAATAAAACTTAAATAGTCTCTATTGGAAGACATGAAGTACTCTATGTATCTCTGATGGAGGTATCTAGAACATTAATATTTTGGAAAATTTTAGATAATATTTCCATGGAAATTATTATTTTCCCTCCAAGTGAATGTACAAAATAAATTTGGAATATTGCATTTTAAATATGTATTATATAAAAAATTCAATTCTTGTACAATATTAAAATAAATAAATAAAATATTTAAACATAATATTTTAATTGTCAAAGTATTTTGAATTTTTTTAAATATAGAGAGAGTGGGAGAGGAGGGTAAGAGAGAGAGAAGGGGGGACACAAAGATGGGGAGAGTCTCTAAGAAAAAGAGGGATCTTGAGAGATAGAGCTGGACGAAAATATAGGGAAGGAAGAAGTTCAATACATATAGAGAGATAAAGGTGGAGAGAGAGAGAGGGAGTGACAAGGGAGAGATGGTGAGAGTGTGAATATGTTTGGGGGTGAGGTTAAAAGGCAATGAAGGAGAGATGGAGAGAATGGGGAGATGTAATTAGATAGGGATGGATATAGTTAACAAATTTGCAAGACGAATCTCTCTTGAGAGAGAGGGAGAGTGAGAGAGAGAGAGTGTGAGTGAGTGAGTAATGAGGAGGAGACGCAAAGGGAGGTGGGAGAGAAATAAAGAGAAAGAGGACTTGAAAGGGAGGGAGAGATAGAGATGAAGTTGTAGGGGGAGAGAGAGGGAAGTAAGAAGAAAGACATATAGATATAGAAAGAGAGGGAGTGAGAAGGGAGAGGGAGAGAGGAGACTATGAAGGAAGAGAGCTAGAAGCAGAGAAAAAGGGTGAGAAGGGGAAGAGAGAAAGAGGGAGAGGAAGAGGGAGGGAGATATAAATAGATATGGAGAAATGGTGTGTATGTTTGCAGGGTGATATAGAGAGTTTGTGGAGTGATATAAAGAGATGAAGAAAAGACATGGGGATATAGAGATATATATGGAAGGGAGAGAGAGCGAAGGAGAGAGAGATAGAGGGAGGGAGGGAGAGATAGAGAAATATGAAGAGAGAGAGTGTGTGTCTATGGGGTGAGATAGAGATAAAAAGGAGAGATAGAGGGAAATATTGACATAAATGGCGGGGGGGCGGGGGGGTGGGGATGGGAAGAAAATTTCTTACACTACCTGCATTGATTTTAGTGTACAAATGTTTATTTTAGCTCCTATTTGATTTCTTGCATTAGACGCATTTATTTCTGTGTAGATGTTTATTTCTAATTCTATTTGATTTCTTACATTAGATATATTAATTTCATTAAATATGTTAATTTCGAATCTTGTTTGATTGAGCTTGTATTGGGTTCACTTATTTTAGTGTAGATGTTGATTCCTAATCCTATTTGATTCAAAATTATATATTTGATTTTTGTAATCCTATATGGATGACTTTATAATTGAAATAATGTATTTTTAAAATTGAATTGTAATAACATACATATCGATTTCACTAAAAGACACTTTCTAGAAGCCAATATGAGGCATGATTGTAATTCTTTCCATGTTCAATATTAAATTGATACATGATATATTTTAGTTCATTTTAAGTATCAAAGTGACTTGCATCATAACTTAAGATTCTACTTATTTTCATAATCTATGAAACTGGAAATAAAAATTGATATATTTTGCTAATAAAATTATAGTATATAGAAATGTTTTTAAATTAGAGAAATAGTTTTAACAGATCCATAAACTGAAATATTGTCCATGTACATCCATAAACTGTCCATGTAGGAAAATACAAAAATTTTGTATCACATGTGAATGTGCCAGGCTATGAAATGAGCTTGAAAATATACAAATCATCCACTCTAAGTACCATTAGAACTCCCATGTGAGTTTTGTCGCAAAAAGTAATTGTCCTTAAGCCGGTGATGCAATATAACACGGTAAAATACAGGCTAATTAGATAATTATTTGTACAAAATAAAAATTATGGAAATAAATAATTTTGAACAAAATTTTTAATTACATATACATGAATCTACTAACCTCAGTCGAGTCCAAATGCAACTCAGATAGGATGGGGGTCTGATGAATTTGGGTTTGGTGCTCCCTTTCCCATGGCTCAATGATTAGGGCCTGCATCGAAGGACTTACATCATCAGTGCCTCTAAACCCAACATTCCACTCATGTGTCAACATAACAACAACATCATTGATACTCTATATATGGGCCTGTGTATAAAATGGCAAGGATAAATTATAATCAGTCTACAACTTAATTAGCATATATGTGTAAATTAGAAAATGAAAATGTTGAAATCTTAGGAATAAAAAATATTACCTCAATTATTGTTCCATGTTGTTATAAATAATGACTCTCCTCCACATTAGTGTTATGAGGTGGAGGTGGAGGTGCAGGAGAATCCATGGAAACATGCTTTGGTTAGGGATGGCTTGGAACATGATCAATTGTCCCCTCAGATGACCTCAAAATATCATCCATGTAGCTAGGTTTTGTGTACATGTGTTACAGGGAAAAGTGTCTATTTAGAACTACTCTATCCCACTAAGGTGTGACAGCTACCTTAGAAACAAACAGAGAAAAACTACTTGTGTATTTCCTTTATGAATTATAGATAGAGAGGAATAGAAAGAACCAACCTGTGTCTTGCGCTAATCCTTTGATCCAATCTCTCTCTTCTTTGATGGTCTCCAGCTACCTGCTCCCTTGCATGCCCAGCTTCACAAAGTACCTGTAAGATCACAGAAGTAGAGCACTATACAAAGACATGGATCTATATTCATAAACAACTTAGGATCAGATTTAAGTTAACCATACAAATGTAACTAGCATCAATGATACAAAAGCATGGAGGAGAACTCAAATAGTTTTTATTGATAAACAAGAAAATATCTAGGAGGAGTTACATCTAGTGGTTCCGACCCAGCATCAACCTCCCAGCAAAGAAGCCCCTCTTCACCTCAAACAAAGCATAAATCACCCAACAATCTGATGTTTTGTCTCTAGAAACCAACAACAATTCCTTACAATATGCAAAATTCCAGCCTCTGGATCTCTGGGATGAGGGATCCATATATAGATATGTGTAAGGAGGATGAGTCAGCTTGTGATTTGATTAGTGTCTTCTCTCTGTCAGTTCTTGCTTCCACTTGGATACTGAGGGCCTCTTACTCATCCTTGGTCGAATTCAGTGAGGCAAGTGTCACAGGAGAAGATTCTGGAAGCTTTCATTGCCTCTCCACCTCGCGGAATGACACTGCCATTTGTCATTTCTCGCCCATCGCACCCTACAGAAGGGAGTTTTGAAATGCAACGCACCCTCACAGTACATTTCGGTGAGATGCAACGCACCTAGCCAGTGGAGCAGCTACAATGATTCTGTTTTGACCAATTCTGCGCAGTTTCTGGTGGAGAACTTCCGGGAGAAGCTGTAATCTATTGACCTTGTTCCTTTAGGGGTTAGAACAACACTTTTAGGGACTTAGGAGCCCTTGGTTTATGGACATTTCATGCTTGGAGTTGTAGGGCACAAAAATGTCTATAACAGTTGCCCCCTAGAGTATGAGGTCGTTAACCTTTTGGTGTCAGGTGAAATGCTTTATTATGAGGATCCGAAGTTCTTTCAATGCTGGGAGGAGACCTGTAATAAGATACAATACAATACATTATCTTCATACTGTCTTCATGATCTAGCTGAGCCGGGCATTCCCATGCTCAGCTTTATAAATTCATTTTCATGTACATAGGACAGACAATCGTCTGAGTGTAGACTGATGATTCTGATAGATCCATCGCCCTTTTGGTAGGATGATTATCTGTGCTGCAATGCGGTACATTTAATGTCTTTATTTCCCTGAATATATATCGTAGCCCGGATGGATGAAACTAGATCCGGGGTCTTCAATCTCGTCCGATCCTCACTCGAAGTACAAGTCGATCCATGTGAGAAATGTTCTGAAGTCGAACACGGAAAGACATCACTTGATTACCAGTCAATGATGTAAATTGTTAACAAGTGTGAGAGGAATCACCGATAATGATAATGATCCTCAAGGTACTGCAGTACAATTCACGTGGTGTGAATAAAGGACTTGGCGTCGAACACCACGCAAAACCTTTCGGTCGAAGGCCATTGATGTAAACTTGTCGCCGGAAGTGAGAAACTTGCCATTGAGGCATGCAAGCTTCAAAGTACTGAATGGGGTGTTCCTAGATCAACTTCTTGGATAATGAGCTGATGTCGACAAGAAGTGATCCGTCACAGGAGGGTCTTAATGAATCCCACATCAATGACACAGAACGGAGCAAATGATTTTGATGGAGGTGAAAATGATCTGATGATATAAAGTTCAGGGTGGTGGTCATGAAAGAACGGAGTATAAGGTATGGTAGTGGGTGAGACACAGGTGAATTCTCTGGATGACTTCTCTTGAACATATCGGCGACACTGATGTGATGGATTGGTAGCATTAACCCCAAATGTGGATGGTATGGTGTGACCATGGTGATGTGACCGGTGAATGAAACAACCCAACTCGACTCGGACACGGAGTGGAAGTGTCATGTTCAAGAGCGACTTGCTACCAAAAAAGTTTCTTTGAGTTTTCTTCCCAATTTTTCCCCAGTCATTGCTGACCAGTACCTCTTTATTTTTGTCAATATTGAGGAGGATAACATATGCTTGTTCTATAATTTTCCCTTTGGGCAAACCCATCGCTATGTTTTAATGAGCCTAGCGATAGTGAAACTCGTTCTCGTCTAAAGACAAGTTTGTCGCTATTAATCTTTTTAACGAGTTTAACAACAAAGATAACTCGGTCCTTTTCAATTTTATAGAGTCTGAAAAGGAACGTAAAGGTAACTCCAAAATTCATTTTTCGTCATTTAATCCCTTAAGTCTGAAAAAGTATAAAACAATACAGAAGGGATGAATTTTCGATAGTTTTAACGAGCCGAACAAAACAAGCGCTTAATCTTTTTGTGTAATAATCCCTCAGGTCCAAAAAGATTAAAATCTAGATGATGGATAGCACTTCCTGTCCCTTTAATGAGCTAGAGAGGCCAATGGCTCAGCAATCTTTTCATATTTTACGATTCACTTGAAAATAGCTTAAAGGAGACTCGTCTTTTGAGGAACGAGTGATAAAACGGGTAGCAGCTGATTCCAGGTAAGGTTTGGAATTTTCCAATCACGGCAGTGTAACAAGGATGGCTAGTGAAATCACTCTTCGTAGCTGTTCCTCAAAAATGGGTAAACAATCAAATGGAGGTGAATGATCGGCCAATGAAAAGTGGAGGTGATGGTGCAAACACGACCAACGCTTTAACGGCTGAAGTACTACACTCGCGATGGTTATTTACCAGGGAATAGTTCATTTTTTAACGAGCTTAAACGCGGGTGGAAACATTTGCTCATGTATTATTTTTATTTTTTAACGAGCTTGAACTATGTGCTAAAACTGCTCGATTAATCCAGTCTTGTGATAAGAATGTCTCATGTAAAACGACAACTTTTAGAGTTTTGCCACACATCCTTTCTTTATGCAAGTTAGGAAATGACCAATCCAAAAAACAGATAAATGATCACTCTTTGTTTGCACTCCAAAAGGTTTGCATGCCCCCAGGTATAAAACAGAGTTTCAAGGTTACCCCTTCTTTAGTCCGTTAAAACATTTGTTTTACCAAGAGAGGCATACCTCTTACATGTTACCCAATTATCGTTCTATTCACAGCGCAAACAAAACACTTCTCTGGTGATGTCTACCGAAATAAACAAAGGTGAGCGGTGGTGCTCGCCAACTCACATAACTTTGACAAGAGAATCTTGTTCTAGAATAACCCCCCCTCCCAATCACAGACGGGGCTAAAGACTAGTCATATTCTCTCGCGGAAACCTACCCTATACCCGAAGTTTTCCTGTCGAAGCAGACCAGGGTGCATGCCCCCTAGGATTCAGTCATATCTCTCCGAATCACTCGCGCTCATCGGGAGGACGGACTGGAGATTGAGACATTTCTTGCATGAAAATACCATTCAGGGATGGTAAATGACTATTTTCTATGCTTGATCCGAGAAATGAAAGCTGGTCTACGAGCTTGACCACTCTTCCTTTGTGCAGAAAACACATCACTCTAAAGAGTGATGAGACGATGGCTCTCATGCAATAAATATAGTCTCGTCCAAGGAGTAGATTGTAATCCAGGGGTCCTTGAACTACCATCACGTTCATGTGAACGGTTTTCCCTCTCAATGTTATGGGCACGTTGGGAAGGATCCCTAACAGTCGACTGGTTCCTTTATCAAAGCGCGTCAGATTTCTCATCTCAAGCAAACGCGGTGACGAACCAAGCGCTTTCCAAGCAGTTGAGGAAAGGATACTCACAGAAGGCCCCTCATCTATGATGGTACCAGCCATAACCATTCTATATATCTGAACAATAATTTGGAATGGTACAGTAGCTAGAAAACGGGGTCTGCCTAGTTGATTCCAGTCGAAGGAGACAACTAGGTTGCTTGGAGGTGGGACCGAATAGACGGCCAGGTACGACTCTGACAAACTTCCTTCCTGCGGTAAAGGAACGGGTAAATTGCCCCCATGTTTGTTGGAGTCTGTGATTATGAAAAGAATTTGGACTTTGTCATCCTTGTTCTTTTCAGTTATTGTATCATCTGAAGATGGAACCTCTGAAGGCAAGACTGGGTCAACTACCGCCTCGACCTTTTGACATTCGTCTGGTATGGATTCAGATGGTTCATCTTCAATGACAGATGCTTCGGCCGACCACCTGAGCGGGTTAGCCTGATTTTCAACTAGTGATGGACTCGGCAAGAGTTTTTTATATCCAGGAGGAAGTCGTAACGGTGAAACCGGACTATCATCCAAAACTCTTTTAGCTTCGTCTAAGAAGGGACAACGGTGGACAGCATGATCGCCTTCGCATAGTTTACAAGGAAATCTATATTTTCCTTTTTGCCCTGGGGCTTCACTTTCACTAGTTGACAGTGTGTTTTCAACATGATCATCAGAGGTTGACAACACCGGGTTGTGCAAATGAGGAGACTAGTCCCTTAAGATCCGAGGGATGCAGGGACAATCTCTATGAAAGTGGTCTCCTTTGCAAACGAAACATGTCGATTTAGGCCTGGTTGGTGTAGTGTGTGGATCTTCGTTAGACGACACTTGTTTGCCCCCATTCGCTTTTGGCTCCTTCTTCTTCTTCTCTTTCTTCTTCTTTTCCTTCTTCTCCTTAGGAACTTGACTTTTGGCTTTACCAGCCCCATCAAGCGAAGAGGAAGAATTAGAGGAAGTAGAAGGTTGGCGGGTAACTCTGGACTCGTCTAATTGCTGATTTGATTGTTCAGGAATAGTGGTGTTCACAACGACAGAAGTTGAGAAGATCCATACAAGGAAACCAATTGTCAGTCCTGGAAGCGACAATGTGGCCATATGAGGTGCACCAACATCTCCCCAAGAGGAGAAGGGACTAGGATTTCCTCCAAGGGGAATTCCTTGGTTGGTGGACTCCATTTTCTCAACCCAAGATCAACGTAGGAAAGGGGTAATGAATATTCCATTTAAAATAAATTTTAGATGCTTTGACACAACTTGTTTTTTCAATTTTTAAGAGTCGAGAAAAAACAAAAGATGACTCTAGTCTCCTTCGATTTTTAATGAGCCTGAAGTGACAAGTGCTCAGATGGAACTTTTCCATTAAGGAGTCTGAAAAGGAACGAAAGGGAATGCTCTGGAGATCTAGGTAGAGGGAGTACCAAACCAATCGCAAAACTGCAGAATACTTTTTACGGTACGACAGTCAATCTTCCCGAATGCTGTGTTCAGTGCATTGCGATCAATAGGGCGGCAGACATGGCTTCCTAAGGATAAAGGATTTAAGCCTATAGGGGTCTCTCAAAATATACTCGACGGTACGTGGGAGCACAAGTCTGTACTAGCACTTATCATCTCAAAGTGGAGGAATCACCCAACCATCAGTGAGGACAACAGTTACCAGGCTTTACGACGCCGGAATACGGCTCTAGAGTAGACCTCTAAATGTTGTGCGTTAAGTTCCAAAGCGTTGTTAGATTCATTGAATTTATTTTAAGTTGATCTTGTTTATGAAGTTTGCCTTTCGGGTTCACCACAAGATGTAGATGTAATTCCTAAAATGCAATCTAAAGATGATAAACAAACTTTTATCTCTTTTGTGCAATGAAAATCCTAGCTACTAGGGGAAAAGAAAGACATAATCTTTTCACAAATAGCAAAGAGCACACTGTAAATGGACTTTCCTAAATCAAGCCAAACAGACTGTCTCTATGCAAATGCACATGCATGTATTTGTTTTCGACTTTCTTAGTATTGATGCTAAAAATAAAGTTGATGTACAAAACTGAATTTATTTTCAAGCGACAAATATAAACAAGCTCTTTTTCGAAATCAAAAATAGAGATGATTACGACACCTTACGATTTTGAAATGAACACTTGTTCTTGACACTAGAAAATTACGAATTCAGACTAAAGGCAATAGTAACAGGATAATCGACCATCAACAACAATCAAACTTTCTCCTATGATCGAAATCGACACTTGCGATAGATTCAAATCAAAGGAGGACAGTACGACTATGCTACTTTTGTAAAGGAAAACCGTAAATGACTCAACAAACACACAAAAAAATCTACAGTCTTTTTGTACAAAGGAGGCGGAATAACAACAAGGAAAAGAGGTTTCAAATAGACATATACTGATCACATGCGGCAAAATTCAGGGACAGAACTGGAAAGAATGAAGCACAGGAACCACAGCTGCACAGAGCTAGTCTGATCAGCGCACATGTAACACAAAGAATCTGAAATGCGGCGCAGGTTGCCCCTTCGAGAAGTGCACTGAAATTTAGGATCTCTGAACAGTACCTGCACTGGGCCAGAAACGAGACTCTGTCCGGGTTCCGGGTCACAGTTTGCAGTTCAGTCCTTGGTTTTTGGCCGAGTAAAAAGAAATCAGTAATGCAACAATCAGGGGTAGATCTAAGGAGGATCTAAGAGCTATCACAAGGGCAATCAGATAGTTTGTGAATCAGTTGTTTGAATCATAAACAAATCCAGTGAATGGATTGAAGTAGCAGTTATCTACTTTGCATTTGTTATGGCAAATGCAATTCGAAAAATACTTATAAGTTTATGAAACAAACAACAAAGAATGATACACAAACAAACTAATTAGACATTCCCCAGCGGAGTCGTCATTTTGTTACAGGGAAAAGTGTCTATTTAGAACTGCTCTATCCCACTAAGGTGTGATAGCTACCTTAGAAACAAATAGAGAAAAAATACTTTTGTATTTCCTTTATGAATTATAGATAGAGAGGAATAGAAATAACCAACCTGTGTCTTGCACTAATCCTTTGATCCAATCCCTCCCTTCTTTGATGGTCTCCAGCTACCTGCTCCCTTGCATGCCCAGCTTCACAAAGTACCTGTAAGATCACAGAAGCAGAGCACTATACAAAGACATGGATCTATATTCATAAACAGCTTAGGATCAGATTTAAGTTAACCATACAAATGTAACTAGCATCAATGATACAAAAGCATGGAGGAGAACTCCAATAGTTTTTATTGATAAACAAGAAAAGATCCAGGAGGAATTACAACCAGTGGTTCCGACCCAGCATCAACCTCCCAGCAAAGAAGCCCCTCTTCACCTCAAACAAAGCATAAATCACCCAACAATCTGATGTTTTGTCTATAGAAACCAACAACAATTCCTTACAATATGCAAAATTCCAGCCTCTGCATCTCTGGGATGAGGGATCCATATATAGATATGTGTAAGGAGGATGAGGCAGCTTGTGATTTGATTAGTGTCTTCTCTCTGTCAGTTCTTGCTTCCACTTGGAGACTGAGGGCCTCTTACTCATCCTTGGTCGAATTCAGTGAGGCAAGTGTCACAGGAGAAGATTTTGGAAGCTTCCATTCCCTCTCCACCTCACAGAATGACACTGCCATTTGTCATTTCTCGCCCATCACACCCTACAAAAGGGAGTTTTGAAATGCAATGCACCCTCACAGTGCATTTGGGTGAGATGCAACGCACCTAGCCAGTGGAGCAGCTGCAATGATTCTGTTTTGACCAATTCTGAGCAGTTTCTGGTGGAGAACTTCCGGGAGAAGCTGTAATATGTTGACCTTGTTCCTTTAGGGGTTAGAACAACACTTTTAGGGACTTAGGAGCCCTTTGTTTATGGACATTTCATGCTTGGAGTTGTAGGGCACAACAATGTCTATAAGAATTGGGCTAGTCAATACATATTCTCCCATGGATAGCTTGATATTATGGCACTTTCCAGAGAAATTTATTGTTCCTCCATTTGCAGTCATCACTTGACACTCTGGTGCTGGATATAGGAAGCAATTCAATTCTTTTGCTACCCTACAATGAATAAAATTGTGGGTGCTTCCTGAATCAATCAACACTATTACCTTTTTCTTCTTGATTTGTCCTTATATCTTGATGGTTTGAGGAGTGGTAATTCCCGCCAATGCATTACAAGATATGGTCGGATTTATTTGTTCTTCATCTAGGCTTTGTTCCTGGAGTATATCTTCTTCTTTTGACCTTTCTTGCTCCTTTTCTTCTTCCTCTTCACAATCTATGTAGAATAATTTCTTCTCAGCACACGTATGACCTTTATTGTATTTACTATCACAACTGTAACAAAGCCCTTTTGCTCTTTTTTCTTCCAATTGTTGTGGCGTCAACCTTATAGGTTGTGGAAGACTAGGGGCAACAACACTTCCGTCTTTATAGTTGTGAGTGGTATGCTTCCTGGTTGCCATAATTTTGCTTTACATTTTTCTTGCTAACCCGAATGCCTTCTCTAATGAATCAGGTTCCCAAAGGCTAACATCATGTTGGATATTATCCTTTAAAGACCCTATGAACACATCAATCCTATGCTCCTCTGGAATATCTTTTACCCTTATGTTCAATTTTTGGAACTCCTCAATGTGCTCCATTACTGAACCCTTTTGTTTGAGACTTATCAATTGGCTAAAAAAAGTGTTGCTTTTTGTATCTTCATAATGTGCTATCAATTCTTCCGTAAAAATTGCCCAAGTTATAAATTGTTTACGAGAGTAAAGCCATTGATACCATACAAACTGATTTGGTTCCAAATATACAGATGCCATACGTACCTTTTGTGCGTTTTGCACATTATTGAGATCGAAGAATTGCTCCATCTGTAATATCCATGTGGCAGGATCCTTGCCATCAAACTTCCTCATATCGATTTTTGGAATATGGTGATTCTTCGATCTGACATTAGCGTCTATGGAATCATGACTAACATTTCTTTTGCTCTCATCATGAGTTTCCTTTACTACCTTTTCACCATTAGTGACCCTTTCTTGTAGCAACTTCTTCAATTCTTCCATGTTTGTCTTCAAATCTAGCTTCAAATCTGCCATGTCTCTCTTCAAATCTGTCTTCGAATCATCCATCTTAGCTTCCATGCCCTTTATCTTAGATTCCACGCCACTTATCTTAGCTTCTGTTAGCTTTTGTGAGCGTGACATTTGTTGCACTTGTTCTTGTAATTTTGATATATCATGTAGCATTTCTTCCTCTTCTTCATGAGTCATGCTAGAGCTTTCAGGTTCCTTACTAGGTGTTTGCATTTTCTTTCCTCGGGGCATCAGTTACCGATAATAATGCTTTACTATGCCCTTTGAATTTCGTTAAACCAAGCTTACACAAAAATTTAAAAAAAACTACACACCTTTTTTCACTTTATAGAAGCCTGATATTTAATCTGACGTATCTCTGTAATTTCGGATCATCCAGTTCTAAAATTGCTACCTGTAGTAGCCTTCTGTGTCCTCTTTCCAATGCCACAAGTCTGAGCCAAATTGAATTCTCCAAGGAAGAGTTATGTGAAATCTCCCACAGTGACTTGCTTTTAGACTTGTTTAGTAGAGCGAACTTGTACGACGTGCAACGAGTCACTTTTTCAACCTTTGAAGCTGAAACACACACACACACATGAAACTACAGTCTGTCCTCTTTTTGTACCTTTTGACGAAATTTCAATCCGATCCCCAGAGAGAAAGTAATGACGATTTTCCCCAGGTCGCCTGTTTTGAATGTAATTCAGGAGTTTGCAGAAAGACCAAATTCCTCAGATCATATCTCTGCAAATATCACGCGAAAAGCTCTGAATTTGGACCCAAGGTTCAGCGCGATTTCTTCTCAGATGGGCTTTTTTGCGACTTCTGAAACGTCACAGAAAAAAGTTATAGCGAAAATGCCACGATGACCTGTTTGGAGCAGCGAAACCCTAGAATCCAAAGCTCTGATACCAAATGTTATGAAACCAGCTCAAGAAAAGATAGATCAACGCCTTAGAATTCAGCCTCTTTGAGGGAGAAACCTCCTTTACATTACATAAATGAACAATTCTTGGATGATACAAATGACAAACCTCCTTTCTATATATAGGAGTCTAGGGAGTCACAATATAATCCAGCCGACCTAACAATAATAATATAAAGCCACAAAAATAACAATAGAGGAATTCTATGGGGCACAGAAATAACAATATGGGGGTAATAGGGGCACAACAATATAAATAAGGGGTATAACTACAATAGTAATGGGGTAATCAATAGTATTATAGGGACCCAACACAACATGTTATCATGAACTTATTAATATAAATGCAATCTAATACAAACTAGAAATTAATATAAATAATTATGCATAATTTGATAATAAGAGTCAAAAAATTTGTATTTATATGTATTTGGTCTGTGTCATTTGAGCCTTTCACCCTCGAAGTCTCATGAATGACATCACGATACATACATGCATATGTTAAAAGTTGTTCAATGGGTAAATTCATGAGAAATGCATCAACATATAAGGGTACTATCAGATCAAAAGGAAATGGTGGTGGTCTCCTAATACCTCCATCAAATGCAACATGCACATTGGCCAATGACATCCACATGTTGTTTGTAATAGTCTGCCTGGTCTCACTACCGAGCGACAACAACTCTTCTAACACTGTCGATAATACCAAGCTCTGAAATGGTAGTGAAAGGAATCCTGGAAGTGGTGGTACAATACTAGGGTCCTTATGAACCCCTTCCCACTCATAGGTATGTCCCAAGCCAGGTCAATAATAATGAGATCTGGTATCGGTGTAATGATGCCTCATATGTAACACAAACTACATATCATACACAAAACCTAGTCATGGTGGGGGAACTAGCCTCAAGCTCCGAAGAATCTATCATACACAAAATCGGTTGCATAAACATTCCTAAAATATGATAGTGGAAACAAACCTTTATGTCTAGCAGGACGATGTCTAGTAGGGCGATCTAGAGGTATGTCAAACAACTCCTTGTGGACATCAATGTTCTTGGTGGCATCTTTCACCATCTCCCAAGTATATGGGCCTCTAACCTCATGCCTCCTATTCCTCTATATGGATTGTAGGAGGTGGCTTTGTGAGCCTTACCTCCAATGTGTCTTGATCAACCTATTGATGTTATCCACCATTAAAAAAAAAAAACTACAACAAGTCCGTGAATTGATAGGGATGTTACGTATCTCTTGTGTGATCCATGTATGACAAGTTGGAACATCCTCCAATGTGATTTGACCTATAGCATCGTCTTATGGATGGATCAGTGATGCACTCTGATCCTAAGGGTTACCCTGTTCAAGACATGTAAATCATAAACATAATTTAACATATATAATTAGCAAACTAGAAGCATAATAATATACACATTAAATTGAAACACATTAGCTGAAGTCAGTTTAAAAATTAAAGACAATTTCGAAACATAAACACGTAAAGTTTTAATAATATTTAGAAATATAGGAGGTGTACCTAAAATAGGTGAAGAAGCTTCACTAGAGGTAGCATGATCATCAATAAATACATAAGTAATTCCTTTGACACTTCGAATGGCATTAGAGGAAATATCTATGAGTGGAACATGTACTTTGGGTGGGCTATGTGATCTATCACAAGCCTGACCACCTATAAAAGAACCTCTCACACTGTGATGGCATGTAGTTGGGGCACGTATATAGGAAGCCTCGTCATATTACATACAATACATATAAAATAATCCAAGAAACAAATGTTGACTTAGAATGAATGTTGACAGAAAAAAAACATTTTTAGACTCAAGTAGAATAATATCGCCTGAATTCCTAAACTTTAGAGTGTGCTTTTTATCATTTATCAACCAAAGTATTGAGTTCCCATGTAAACACAATCGAAATAAGTGACCAAATCTACTTTAACACTTTCTTTCCATTTCTAAATAATGCATTTTGTTCATAGCACATAAATATGTAAATATATATGTAAAAATTTGAAATAAGCCTATTTACAAAACTAATAAAACTTCATGCCAACCAAATGCTCTATAAGAATTTAATTTCTTGATGTTTGACTTTGACACATGACATGTACTAGGTGCAAGCACATGAAGACAATGTTTCTTGTACAACACATTACATAATGAAACCATATGGTATAGTTAGAAAAGAGTCCAAATGCTTTTATTTACTCGATGAAATGCACTTTTCATGATGGATTTAATGTATCTGCCAATGATGCATGGATGAAACATGAATTAATATAGTTATACAATTATATAGTTAAGCACAATACATTTCACACTATGTTATATATATGTGTGTGTGCACGCGCGCGTGTGTTAAATAAAAGGTTATGTTATGTTAAATAGTTATAAAACTATATTATGTTATAAACTATATATTTTGAACTATTATATGTAGCTATGTGATGTTATAACTAAGTTATAAGATATATATATATATATATATATATATATATATATATATATATATATATATATATATATATATATATATGAACTATAGTTATGGTTATGTTATAATATGGTATGTTATATATATATATATATATATATATATATAATTTTATGTTATGCTATAATTATATATACTTAAATATTATATATAACTCAGCTAAATGTTTCATTATATAGTGATATGATGTTATATAGCTTAATCGCATTATATTTATTATTAAAAAAATATTTAAAATATAAATTAATCTAAAGTTAAAATAATAAAATAAAATAAAATTTCTTATTTTATAAGTAGAGGTTAACGATGAGCAACCATATTCATCATGTCAATCTCAAGCTCCTAATTTACTTATTTATTGGTTATAGTTTCTTGTTTTGCAGTTTTTTGGGGTACATTATCAGTCAAATTTGTTAGAAATTTAAAATGGATTTTAAATAACAAAAAAAAAATGGAAAATTTATTTCACAAAATTCCTAAACTAAAATAATTAGAAAGAAACTTTTTTTACCATCTAAGATGAGAATAATGCATTAAATAAACAAAACATTGCAAGTAAAAAAAAAAACTAATAATAGAGTTTTTGGTGGTTTCAAAGTGTTTTCTAGGTTTTTTTGAAGGGACCTTTTGATTACCTTTTGTGGTTTTCTAGGTTGGTTATGTGGTTTTCTAAGTTGTTTTGAAGGGGTTTTTATATGGTTTCTTGTGGTTTTCTAAGTTGGTTTTGTGATTTTTCTGACTTGTTTTGAAGAGTTTTTTTGTGGTTTTCATGGTTTTTGTATGGTTGTTTCTTTTAAATTAATTTGTTTAATTTTACAAAAAATTAAAAATTAAAACAAAAGGTAGAATACCTACCTTCGTTTGAGCATATGGGATGTTGGCGGGATTGTTTGGCAAGATTGGTTTGAATGCTCCATGTTTTAATTTCTCGATAGAGCTCCAAAACTCTCGATTGAGCTACCTAAACACTATCAGTCGAGCTTTCAAATGTCCCTTAGTTTGTGCAAATGGTGCACACAATGTGCAGACGAGATATTTAATTAAAAAAATGGCTCAATCAAGCCCTAAATCTCGATCAAGCCATAATGCTCAATTAAGCGTTAGAGCTATATCAATCCATATAGTTCAATTGAGAGCTTGTCTTTAACTCTCAATCAAGCTATTTTTTTCTACCTAAACGTGCCCTCTCTTGCCAAAAAGTGTAACCCACTTCAATGCTTTCACGCACACACACATCAATCCCTATTTGTTTATGTAATTATAAGACTTACCTCTTGCCCTCCATACAAATATTTTCCACTTACATTATTATAAATAATGCATAACACTTTAACTCTTAAGGTGATACATATCACTAGTAAAACAATTAGATTCATAGACATCTTTATGCGATTTCTTTGGGAATATTTCACACTCGCCAAAGTGTTGGTAAGACATGAATCGTATATTTTTTATGCATATGTAATTCATCCCATTCTCCCCATCCACGATGACTACACCATAAGAGAGCATCACCTAGGTATCGTGTTCATCCCATGCTCCCCATCCACGATGACTACAACATAAGAGAGCATCACCTAGGTATGGTGTGTGGCATAGGGTACACAATGCTCACATTGAACCTTAGAAAACTGGTGTTCAATAGTCAATATCTTATCTTGATTAATCAGAAGTGAGAGTTGATTATGTTAACATTTTCGTAAATACACTACCAAGCCTCGCCATCAGTATCTCATTGTGTTGATGTCAAAGTTGTGAAATGAGCTTTGCAACTTCCTTTCAAACCCTACTATGACCAAGGGAAATTTTACCTTTTTCTTGAAGGAAATACTATCAAATTTTTTATGGCTTCACTTGGATAAACCCTTTAGGTCTAATTTAATCACATGTATGATTTGGGCATGGATTTAATTTGATTCTCAACATTGTTTCTCAAAATTTTATTTTGTTTTCTTTATTTATTTCATCTTGGAGTTTAATTTATCCAAATGTAATCCATAGATTACACTTTAACCAACACTTGGTTTCTTTTGGTAGATGTCATAGTTGTGTGTTTAGGGTTTCTAGTCACGACATCAAACTTTTACGGGTGTTTTCGGTTTGATTCTAGCCATTTTAGGACATTTATCTTGTAAATTTTCCTTATGGTAGGTCCCAATGTTATCATTTTTGAAGGGTTTTATTTATTTCTTCATTTGGTTCATTGATGAGGAATAAGAACTCCTTTTTCTCACAAAAATATGGCGACTCTAATCTATATCCATGGGTATACTTATTTAGACCCTTAGTTATTAATTTATTTCTCATTGATGGATTTTTTTATAAATCTAGAACAATTATTGACATTGCCTAGTTTTCTTGGAGGTATACTTCAATCGCGACAATATTTTTTCGAATGAATACTTAGTGGAAGGATTTGTAAGGTTTTTTTCCTTCATTTTATTTTTAATTCAACAACTTTTAACTCTATTTAAGGTATTTTGCATTGAAACATCATTCTGGATTATTCGTGGTTAGTTGTATTGTATGCTAGGGTTTCTAGTTTGGAGATAAGGCCCTATACTGGCCATAAACTACTTCCTCTCTATTTGGAAAAGTTGTAAACATTATTAAGGGCAATTACTGTTTCTTATAAAATGTTTTCTTCACCTCTCCTAAAATTTGTTATTATATGTAAAATGGTTTCCCCTCCCTTTGAGGTTTGTTATTTACATACTGTTATGTAATTATGTTGGTGCTAAAATGATATATGTATGGTTACGACTATAATTTTCCAAAACTTTAATTAAATATTGTTCTGTAACTATATTATGAATGTTATCTAAACATGACTCCTTTGGAAGGTTACTTACTATGGTTTAAGGAAATAATGCTTGGTGCTATAGGGATAAATTATGATTGTATTTTTTATGTTAAAGGATTGCAGTGTATTATGATTTCTTTTTGTTTTACCAATTTGTCCTCTAGATTTTTAGAAATCGAGAACACATTTTACTTTTACTGGATGTACTCAACTCTTATATATATATATATATATATATATATATATATATATATATATATATATATATATATATATCGTAACCATTTAAAGGAATTTTGGATGTATTATATCAGTTCCCTTTCTAGCATGTATAAATTATAATTTTTGTTTACAAATAAGAACTAGGCCAGAAACCTAGTGGACCATTGTAATGGGGGATTACTTTCAGTCTTCTATGCCCTATCTCTTTTTTTTTAGGACTGTTTTTGCTCGGGCATAACAATAAATTGTTATTCTTAATAGGTATATACATCTAACCTGAGCGTATCCACATGCTTCCTTGTCTTAGTATTATGATATATGTATATATGCACACACTTATAACAATCTAATTCGCTTCTTCTAGAGAACCCATTCTAGTTTTTTGGATGTTTTGTATTCAATTTTAATCTATATATAATAGTGTCTTTTCTACATGGAGATGAATTTAGTCGGGGAATTAATTTCATAACTTATTTTACCCTTTCTTCATCTCAATCAAGTTGTTTCCATTGAACAATTCCCCAGGGAATTTTTTGGATAATTTTGTGCTACTCTTGGTAACAACGGAGGTTTGTACCTTGCACATGTGCATTTTCCTTTACCTGTAATAAACACAGATAACTGCGCAACATATGCATACACTTATGCACATAAGTGTATCCCCAATGATTAGCAAACAAAAAAATTTCATTTAGCCATTTGTGAGTTCAAAATAATTTAAATTTCAAAGTAGTCATATGTTCTAACTATTCCTAAAACAATTTGATTAATAAAACTTCTATTATTCACAAATCAAATCAATTGTATATTTACCTATATTCTTCTAGGAAATAGGTTAAATGCTTCCACATTCCTCCCAACCTTAAGACCACATTTTCTATTAGTTCTCCCTGAGCTCCACTCCTCTCTACGAGGAAATAGTGCATAAATCCTTTTTATATTCACCTTCTCAACCCTTTAGTAGGTCTTGAAAAATAAATGGGTTCCAAACTAGTCTTTCTCTGCCACTGGTATTCTATTCAAAAGAAACTATCTTTATTTCCCACAATTCTTTGTAAAATTCCACCTCATGACATTTATGTCCAATCATGAAAAATTTTCAGTGGTCTATCTCTACCAAATATTCCCATGAATAATGGAAAAAAGGAGGATGTTTCTTGTTTTTGTTCCTACTCACTCTGGGAATCACTAATTTCAACCATTTTGTGATAGTTAGGATTTAATCTCACATGTCAACCTTTAACATATTTCTAAGAGTATTTAACATACTAAAAATATTTTCTTCTTTTAATTTAAAATAAATATTTACACCAAATATCATTTTTCAGTTATCCCTCTTAACTTCTCAATCATAGTCTTAATGTAAAAGTCAAAGAAAATTTCCAAAGGTGTGTGTGTGTATATATATATATATATATATATATATATATATATATATATATATATATATATATATATATATTATTGAAGCACAAGAAAGGATTAAATATTTTGAGGTGTAAAGTTTTTTCCATATTCTATACTCTAAAAGAGTTTTGCATCTTAAGGAATGTGATCACTATCAACACTTTGGTTATGATGAATCTAAACGAATAATAACCAATTCAATTCAACTTGTCCATCCTTTACTAAAAATTAATCCACTTTAATTATAAACCATAAAATTCAATTATGGAGAGAAAATAACAAATTAGATGAGCAATGTCTCAATGGGGAAACTTGTCAATACCTTACTAATAGTTTAAATTCCTTGTTACACAACTCAAATCCACTTGAATTATAAAGTATATAATTGAATTACAGAGAGAAAGCCCTCATTAGACAACTCAAATACACTTGAATTATAACGTATTAAATTCAATTATGGAGAGAAAATAACAAATTATATGAGTAATGACTCAAAGGGAAAATTTAATTAGTAATAGTTGTGACGAAGATTTTGTGAAATTTGAAATTGAAAGCCTACATCCCTTTATTTGTTGTTTTCCCTGTACATGGGACTATTTACCTAAAAATTATATAGGTCAGAACCTACTAATACGACTTGGTTATCATGTAATCTAGTTGCAGATTGAATTAAACAAAGAAAAAAAATAAAAAGGCAGAGAAACGGAAAAGGAAAAATATAGAATCAATAATGAAATTTTCATTCTAGTGATTGATGTATGATGCATACAATGTGTGACACTACATGATGACGTGTTTCAATGAGGTCGGGAAGATTATTCAAGTAATACATCAAGCTTCACTCGCAAGCCTTTTCCGTCAACGATATTAATATAAGGATACATGTGTGTTAACATGAGGGCATTTAATTTACTTTCGGGCATATCATTTTCATTTGCTCCAATTGCGCAAGCTTTAGGTTACATAATTCTAGAAACATTAAAATGAGATGCAACGAATATATATAAATAAGAAAGATAAAGCTAGTGTGTATATTAGTTGCACCACTCAAATGATTAACTACATCCTCCATAATTCTAAAATACCCACCGCCTTCATAATTTGTAATTTTGAAATGCATAGTCGACACTTCTGTGGAGAAAACAATGGTATTTCCGCATTATGATAAAATCTTTGCTGGTTTTTTGTTATATTTTTTGCATGACTAGAATTAGGTGTTGTACATTGTTTCACGGACATCGGAGGTGGTCACCAAGGGGCTTCATTCCCCCTATTGGGGGTTTGTAGGGGGTGGTATCCTTCCTGTCAGGGATTCGAGGTAGTGCCCTAGGATTGTTTTTTTTTATGCAGATGCAAGGATGGGGAGTAGACCCAAAGATTGTGGGTGAACCTACCCATGGTTTTGTGCATGCGTTTTGCACATGGTTTTGGGCATGATGGTTTTTTGCCTATCGTGTTTTGTAGATTCAGTAAACACAACTACGGTTATGTTGTAATCTAGGGTTAACGGATTGGGGTTTATGAATTCTTCAGCATCTATATATATGTACTGTAACATTGAAAGGAACATAAATAAAAATCAATCTGGTAGTGTCGGTTTTGGGATCCATGGGAAAATATCTGTATATATTTGTTTCATGTTCTCGTCATTATATATTTTCCTGTCTTAATAATTTGTTTGCAAGTAATATCTTTACAAGGCCAAAACCTACGTTTGGTATCAAAGTTGTTTAACAGTAAATGGGATGCCATTGTTGCTAAGGGGTTTTTGTCAGGCCTATGGTAGACACTATTATAGTGGTAGATCTGCGAAATCAATTCTTGCAATGAAAGAAGATGGCGAATAGTGGAAAGATAGAGATAGATAAATTTAATGGAAAACGTTTTGAGTTGTGGAAGCTCAAGATGAAGGATCTGTTGGTGGATAAAGGTTAGTGGATTGCAGTAGATCTGGGTACTAAACCAATGACAATGTTAATAGAATTCTAGGCGAAGTTGGATCAAAAGGAAAAGAGCATAATATGGTTTTGTACCTCAATTTTAGTATTGTTGAATGTATCAAGGAAGGCTACGATGAAGGCTGTGTGGGACAAGTTAGGGACTTTGTACCAATCTAAGTCTCTAGTGAAAATATTCTTCCTATGGAAAAAGTTGCATACCATAAGGATCAAGAATGGAGACTCGATAACAAAGCATCGAAACGCCTTCAATACTGTGGTAAGCCAACTGCTATATGTTGATATAAAAATTTTAGATGAAGATAAGTGCATTAGTTTTTTGTGTTCTCTACCATATTCGTGGGATAGTATGGTTGTTACTATATTTAGCGATACAACTACCTTGAAGTTTGATGAAATAGTGTCATCTTTTTTTTCATAGGATATGAGATGAAAAAATATGGAGATATAGAATGGAGATGTCTTATGTGTACGAGGAAGGTCCCAGAACATAAACAAAAATAAGTCCTCAAGTGGGAGATCTAAATCTAGAGGGATATATAAATCTCTAGGAAAACCTGTAAAGGTGTGCTGAAAATGCAGAAAGGAAGGGAACTACCAAAAGGAATGTCGATATAAATATCCTCAAAAAGGAAATGGATTTGATGATTCTCCTTCAACTGTAGAGGAAAAAACAACGTCAGATGAAAACGAGGATTTGTACTTGGCTTCTTCTTCAAGTACACATGTAGATCATAAGGGATGGTTGATTGACTCAGGTGCATCATTTCATGCCAGTCCTTATAGGGAGTGGTTCTTTGAGTATGATAAATATGATGGTGGTGATATCTTCTAAGGGGATAATAGGAAGGCCAGAATCATTAGATGTGAAAAAGTAAAGCTGAAGTTACAATGTGAAGGATTAGAACAGTTCCTTGTGTTATGCATATTCATGCATTTTCCATAAATATGATTTTTTAAGTAAGATGGATGATGCAAGTGTAAAAACAATGTTCGTGAAAGATACCTGCAAGATGGTTTGAAAAGCACTAGTATTGATGCAGGGAGTTTGGATTGGAAATGTGTACAATATTTTGGGTAGCATTGTTATTGATGGGAGAAAAAATTTTGTGGTTCCTAAAAGTGGAGTAGAAAACCTAGTGGTCTCTAGAGAAAATACCATGCTATGGCATTAAAGGCTTAGACACATTGGAGAGAAGGACCTTCAAAAACTACATGGCAAATGTATGGTAGAAGGTATTTCTAAGTTTTCTCTAGATTTCGATTTATGTGAAAATTGTGTATATGGGAAGCAGAATCGAGTGAGTTTCCCCTCTGGTGCTAAGAGAGTTAAAGGGATATTAGAGCTTGTGCATAGTGATATGTCTAGACCTATCTCATTTCCATAACTAGGTATGTTGGGTGTACTATGTCTCATTTATAGATGACTTGTTAAGGAATAAATGCATATATTTATTTAGGAAGAAACATGAAGTCTTTAATGATTTAAAAAATTTAAGGCTCTCGTGGAAAATCAAACAGATAAGAAGATCAAGGTGTTGAGGACAAATAATGGTGGATAATTTTGTAAGAAGAAATTTGAAGAGTTCTATAAGAAGTGTAGTATAGAATGGAGAAATACTAGTCCATATACACGTCAAAAAAATGGAGTTGCGGAAAGAATGAATAAGACGTTGATGGAAAAGGAGAAGGATGCTGAGTGGTGATAGGTTAGGACATGAATTCTTGGTAGAGGCAGTGAAGACTGCATGTTACTTGGTTAACTAATCACCTTCATCAGAGTTGGATGATAAAAATCCACATGAGGTATGGACTGGTAAGAAACCCTATCTTTCACGTCTAAGGGTATTTGGCTGTGATGCATATGTACATGTTCCAAAGGAGAAAATAACCAAGCTATATAGTAAATATGAAATGTGCATATTTATTGGGTATAAGGATGGTTTATAAGGTCATAGGCTTTGGAACAAATAAATAAGGAAGGTTGTGTTTAGGCGAGTTGTGGTGTTTAGAGAGGTGAAATATGTTATTACACATAAATTCCTACTAAAGGAATCAAAGAAGATAGAGTTTGAGCTAAAGGAGGAAGAATCAAACTCTAGAACAAAACAAGAATCAAAACAGGAAGAGCCACAAACTCTAGTTTTGAGAAGATTAGTTTGAGAGAGAAGGAAACAAAAAGGTATAGTCCATCTAATTTCTATTCAATTTTTTCTTTATATATTACTGATGATGAACTCAAAACTATCAGGAAGGAAGTATATTGAGAGGATGGAAAACTATGGAAAGAGGCCATGGCTAATAAAATGGCATATTTGGACAAAAATGAGGCCTAAGATCTTATTCAATTGTCGATTGGAAGGAAACCCATTAGAAGAAAATGGGTGTTTAAGAAGAAGATGAATGAATAAGGTAAGGGGGAGAAATAAAAAACTTGATTGGTAGCAAAAGGTTATTTTCAGGTGCCAAGAATAGATTTTGGTGGTATTTTTTCTCTTGTTTCCAGGATAGCCTCAATTAGATTACTTTTATTTGTTGCTACTGCTTTTGATTTTGAGGTAAAACAGATGGATGTGAAGAAAAGATTCCTTCACGGGGATCTCAAAGAAAAAATCTACTTGAAGCAGCTTGAAGGCTTTATGGTGAAGGGTAAGAGAGAACTGGTGTGCAGGTTAAAAAGGTGTTTGTATGGGTTAAAATAGTCACCAAGGACGTTGTATCATAAATTTGATACAAATATACGGGGACTTGGTTTCACCAAAAACAAAGTGGATCATTATGTATATTATAAATTAATTGGTGACCGTGTTATTTATTTGGTATTGTATGTGGATGACATGCAAAAATTTATTGGCTAATATTCACAGGTGGGTTAATTTTCCATGTTTTTTCCAAAAAATATATTCGCAAATTTCCCTTTTTTTCTAGAAATCATTCGCCCAAATTTTAGAGAAAAAAATAATTTTACCTTAAATTTCGACAAAATTTTATATAGACTAATATAAAATCATTAAAAATGTAAATATTTTTAGAAAAATATCACCAAAAATTTCATGATTTGCATATTAGGTACTAGTAAGATTCGCCAAGGTTTCTAAATTTTAAGATCAACTTCCATCCTTAAATTTTCCCTACTGGATGATATGTTGCTTGGTGGAAATGATAAAGAGATTATCTAGGATTTAAATATCCAATTGTCCTCCAAATTAGACATGAAGGATCTTGGTATTGCAAACTATATTTTAGGCATGGAAATTAAACGAGATCGGGAAAAGAGGGAGCTCTAGTTAAACCATAGGAAATATGTCGAGACAATATTGCAGAGGTTTAATATGAAGGGTAGTAAATCGATGAAGGTTACTATTCCTATATGTGTAAAGTTATCTGTTGAACAGTGTCCTAAGACACAAGAAGTGGAAGAGGACATGTCCCATGTTCCATATGCAAGTGCAGTTGGTAGCCTAATGTATGCAATGGTTTACAGTAGACTATACATTGCACATGCAGTGGGAGTATTGAATAGGTTTATGTAGAAACATGGGAAGGAGCACTAGAAAATAGTGAAGCAGGTTTTCAGGGATTTGCATGGAATAGTGATTATGGTTTGTGCTACCAAGGAAGACCAAAATTTGACAAGGTTTTGGGAATTCATGGCTTTGTTCATTCAGACTCAGATGGATATCTGATCAATGAAGATATACAAGTGGCTATGTGTTTAACCTATTTACAGAAGTAGTTAGTTGGATGAGTAAGAGGTGGTATGTAGTGGCACTTTCAACTAGAGAGCCCAAATACATGGTAGCCACTCATGCAAGAAAGGAAGCAGTTTGTTTGCAAAGATTTCTTTTCAAGTATGGGGTTGGTACAAGGAGC
The DNA here is from genome assembly GCA_031772625.1 of Pinus tabuliformis. Classification (NCBI taxonomy): domain Eukaryota; kingdom Viridiplantae; phylum Streptophyta; class Pinopsida; order Pinales; family Pinaceae; genus Pinus; species Pinus tabuliformis. The sequence continues at coordinate 1,752,799,774 of CM062817.1, read as the reverse complement.
TATAAGGATATATTGTGACGACCAAAGTGCAATGTTTTTAGCTAGGAACCCTGCTTATCATTCAAAGGAAAAGAACATTGATGTGCAATATCGCTTTTTCAGGGAGATGGTTGAGGACAAAAAGGTATTGCTGGTAAAGGTGGACACTTTGAAGAATGTTGTAGATGCATTGACAAAATCTATGAGCACTGAGAAGTTTTCTTAGTGTAGAGAAAAAATGGGTGTTACAGGGATGGACCAAAGAAAAATCTCTCTTATGAAACCATATGGAAAGAAAAAAAGTGGGATAAAGTTGGGTATGTGTTATATTCTTTCCATGACTAGAATCAGGTGTTGTACATTGCACCAGGCACAACAGGGGGTTACAGGGGGGTTACAAACCCCCTATTACGGGGTTTGTAGGGGCCAGTAGCTCCCCTACACGGGATCAGGGGTAGCACCCTAGAATACTATTTTATGTGGACCTAATACTAGCTGGGCAGACCCAAGGATGGAAGCTAGAACCAAAGATGTTGGGCAGACCTACCCATGGTTTTATTCATGGGTTTTGCACGTGGTTTTGGGCATGATGGTATTTCGCCCATGCTATTTTGGAGATCCAATCAAGGGAAATACAATTATGTTCTAATTTAGGGTTAATGGACTGGGCTATATGAATTCTTTGATATGTATATATATTTATTGTAACATTAAAAGGAACATAACGAAAAATCAATCTAGTAGTCCCGGTTTTGGGATCCAGGGGAAAATCTCTATATATATTTGTTTTATGTTATCGCCATTATATATTTTCCTATTTTAGTAATTTATTTGGAGGTAATTTTTGTACAGGGTTAAAACCTACAATCTGGTGGAAATTTTTGGAAATCCTAGTTATAATTATCATGCTTCTTGATTTTAGTTGCACCATAGATTTTTTATAGTGCTAAATCCATTTCCACCATTAAAAAAATTATCCCACAATCCAACATTTTGAAATAGAAATAGTTGGATTACAAAATTGTGGCCCCAATAGATAAGACAATTGTGAAATATTAGTTATTATCATCAAGAAAACAATATTTTAGCTGTTGTCAAATTTTCGACTATAACCACTCTCCTCCTACATTTACCCAAGTTAACTGGTACACTGGGGTAAACATGTGACAAGAGGTGTAACACCCTCCTCACATATCTACCCAAGTAACAAGCCAACTGGGGTAAACATGCAACAAGAGGCTACTATGATTGGATTTGACCTCCTATGTGACCTTAAGGAAGTGGAATCGAGAGAAAACATCAACCAACCTATCCACATCAGCAATAAGACCCTCAGGAAACATGTTGGGCCCTCAGACATCCTATCCTTGGGTCCCACTGATGTTCTGGACATCTTAATCCTTAGTCGCTCTCATGCTATAGTCATGATAGCATCTAGAAACCAAAATTTACTCTCATAGTCTTACCTACTAGCATCCAAAGACCCAATTTGTCAATTATGTACCAGCCTCCTAGGGATTCGAGCCATCTTTTTCAGGCCCAAAGCCCAAGTCACTACCCTGAATGGAAATATAGCTTAAGATCAGTCAAAAAACATGGAAACAATGATGCAAAAGAAATAAATTAAATATAATTAGACCCCTACTGGCCATGATAGGAATTTCGTTAAACACATCATCAACATGTAACCTTTATGTGTAAACAACATAATTAAGTGTAGGGATCTCATAGTTATCCAAGAATCGCTATGAACCATTGTTCCCTCATGCCATTTGTTGCATTACCATCTATTAGGCCATAGGCACATTATCCATTAACTTAAAAGTTAAAACATGCTAAGAGCGATACATAGTTGCTGTCATAAAACACATATAAATAGCATAATAACAACATAAATACTCATGAAAGTACAATAATATAGACCACATATAATCTTTCAAAATTCTCATAGAAATACAAGGAGAAATAAGCTTTCATTAATGATGCAAAAACCCAACCTAGGATGGGACTTCCAGGTTCCAGCCAACCATAGAATGGATGAGCCAAATATCTCTTCATCCATTCACTCCCATGCCATATTCCAAGCATAAACGTGGGACTCAAACAAAAATAACCAACCCGGCCATACCAAGAATAAGCCACCTCACCCTCATCAATACAAACTAGGTTTTATCATAATTCATCCTAGAATACTAGGCCAATATAATGAACACATTATATCATGATTTGTCATGATCTCCACCTGATCACCCGGAGAAGCAAGAGTTGATGCCACCGGATTTCTATATGTACACTGTGAGGAATTTTCCTACCTCCTAGTCTCTTAGGCTTTACCACAATTCAAACCTAGGTCACTAGGTTCTAAACCAAGACCCACTCTCCAAGCTTTACTGCATAACGCAAACCTTGGATTACTAGGCCCCATTGAGATAAAGCCACCTCTGATTTATCGTATATCTTGTCATTCATGTCAAAGGATTTCTAGGCCAACTGAGGCAACACAATCCTGACCTTACCGCAACCCAAAATGTGGCTTAGTGGTCACTAGGCTAGTGCCTTTACTGTGGTCCATAGTCAAGTTCAGGGACCACTTGGCTAGGTGCTCTATCATTCATAGATCCACGCCACTGAGCTTCGAATCCATCTTGCAATCTAGCTCAAACAAAACATGTGAACCTTGTCACAGCATCACTATCTATAAATGGCAAGGCTAGGTTGAGCACACTGTTAAACCTAGAAAAGCCCATGTGATAATAGCAAAATAACCACATGAAATAACATGCATGCCAAATCTAGCAAGGAAAAAATACATGCCTATCAATACCTCCAAAGAACCATATTGTAGTTGCTTTATCCTTCTATTCCTTGCTTGACCTTTTTCTTCCTCTTACATTCTTTTCCTTTCTTGATCCTATGTATAACCATAGAAAAAAACTTGAGCCAAGAACTTACATTGACTAAGAGCATAACATGAAAAGAAGAAGCTTTCCAACTGATTCTTAGAAGCGTTTTTATCAAGGAGGCCTCTATTTTCTTCATTTTCCATTATTTTCCTTCAATTTCATCCTCACATGCAACCTGTGACCTTTAATCTTTCTTTTCAACTATTTTCCATGATTTTCATAAATAAATGTGCCAAAAATACCATTTTACCTTTGCAAAGCCTTAGCCATTACCTTTTCCAATTTCCTTAGCCATAAGCAACCAAATGAACACCCCCTAGGATGTCCTACCCACTATTAAGCTTGGAATAAGTGTCCCATCATCCGTGGTATATATATATTACATGAGTTTTTAACCAGGGTTGTTACAGAACCCTCCCCCTTAGGGAAACACCGTCCTCAATGTTTAATGACACCTATAACTAGCAAGGCTGGTAAAAACAAAACATACTTCCCTTGGAGCTTTATAACATAGCTCATCGCAGTATTTACAAGAATGACCCGCTTAAAAGTAAAACATCATGACAACATGACCAGATAACAACCATACCACATACTAGATCTTTAGAACACAACTAATTACAATATTTACAATAACCACATACACACATATGCACATATTCTAAACCACCAAATAAAAGGATTCGATGCATGTATCAATCAAAAAAGGAATCTAGAGGATCACACCTCCACCCTGAAAGTAATACAAGGATTCACCTCCTTCCTAGGCAGTCCAATATCAATTACAAGGTCAAATCTGCATCTAGTGTCCATCACTACAATCTCGCACCTCTTGTTCTCTCGGTGAACAGTTACCAATGCATCGTTCCAAGGTGCACTCCCAATGTGCATCTGATTCCATTTTTAAATGCTCATGACCAAAACAAATATATCTGTGACCTTCCATTGTCTGCTACATAGTCCCTTAGGAGATATGGTCACCCCTTCCATGGAGTCACTCACCTTCCAAGTTACCCAACATCCCCTATCCCAGGTGATCCGTTCCTTGGTGAGGATTCCTTGCATCGAAAGATCAAATAACCAAGGCATATGCCTACCTCAAAACCATCATATCATTCATAACATGCTCATGGAAATCAATGTACACTATTGGGTACCAGTGTCACACAATGGCCCTGCTATTGAAGTACTCTACCATCACACTATTGCATGTTCCAATTTCTTTTGTTACTGTTGCCAATTCTTGCAGTCGATTTCAACCACTCAACTGATTATATTCATGCATTCCTGTTCCAAGCACATAATTTCCATTAGATTCAAAATAAATTGAAATAACTTGAAATTATACCTCATTGGCAGTTGTTCAATAAGGTATACTTGCAATCCTATTTATTTCTTATCACAACAAGTCAAACTAGCATATTTGACCAAATCATCATGTGTAAACATATCACATTAGGTTAGCTAAAACACAACCATCATATATCAACACCATAAATCACATGTAACCATCATAAACTAGAATCATAGATCACATTTAAATATCATATACCATAATCATAAATCGCATGCATGATGAAACTAGATAAAATGTTTATACTTATCCTTTCATCAATCCTTAGATTGTACCTTTGTCATTATTCCATACACACTCTGGATCAGTTCCCACACTAGAAAAACATACAATGCCTTCTCCTCAACCATGTGCACATACACATAATGTTCATCACACACATACATCTACATATGTCATTCAACACCATGCCATACATGCATTTACACTAGTACCATATGTAATACATGTACATAGTACCACTTGTATAGTGCACCACTTGTGTAACACATGCACAACATCACAGGTACATGACACCACCTACACAACGTGCACACAATGCCACATGTACACCAAACCACCTATATAATGTGTACACAATACCACATGCACGATATGTACATGACACCTCATGTACAGAACACCACTTGCATGACATGTACACAACAATACCTGCACACAATGACACTTGTACAATATGTACACAACACTACATCTGCACAAAACCACCTGTACAATCATGCACACAACACCATATGTACCTAGCACCACATGTACAACATGCATGCAACACCACCGGTGCATAACACTGCATATCCAACATGTACATAGCATCATCTTTACATAACACTACATATCCAATCATGTGCACAACATCATATGCAATATTCACACAACACTATATGCACCATCATATACATAACATTGCATAAAAAATATGTACACATACTATATATAAAAAACAACGCATGTGCACACATCATAGATGCAACATGTACAACATATAAAACATATGCACAACAATAGTACCACACATCCAAAACCACATTGTCCTTACCAAGAGACCTTGGTTTCAGTGTCTTATCCAAGGTTATACTAGCATGTCACATACCACATTACTTTCATTTTGCTGATGTATCCCTCAATATAACCTGTCAACAACCAAGACATAATATAGTCACATAATATCAACTCATAACCATATGATACTGAATTTGTATATTTTCCATGACTACTCTTCTTAATTGATTCCTCATAGACAGTAACTTCTTCATGCTATTCTCCTTCATAAGCAATCATTTCACCACAACAATGATTCTTGATGGTCTGTCAGATAGTGACATAGATAAATGGATACATCCATACATATATGTAAACATTAGCATAAACAATATTGATTCTGTCAAACAACGATATGCATACATACATATATATAAACATAAATGTTAGCGTTAATAGTCATGATCCATGATGAACCTATCAAACATGACATACATACACACCTACATGAATACATATATAAACATCAACATAATCACGCTCATAGCATAATTACCAGATATCAAGGTCAAGGGTAAAGACAACTTCCTTTATTTATGCAACACATGCATAACATTAATAATAGTCGTTCTCAACATAGCCAAGGCATCTTATGCCTCAAATCCATTTACTTTACCATTTTCATTACCTTTTTCACGACTTTACTACCATCGTCCATTTACCACAATGGACCCAACTAGTCCAACTGACTTTCATATTCTTACCTTCTGCTACGCTTACTCATGCACAAAACTTCATCCAAGTCTTATATTACCTATTTGGTACCACACGACTCTCCCCAAGCTCCATTAATTTCCTTTTTTCCCAACCAATTCCCAAGAATTTCAAAACAATAAAGGAGAGACCGAGAAGAAAACAAAAATAAAACCATGGAAAACCAACAAAAGTACAACACCACAAACAAAGTGGCATGATCATGCACTAGACATAACAAAACCGCAAATCAAGTGCAAGAAAATCACAAAAGACCAAAAGCACAAGACTCATAACAAACACCATGACTCGATCCCCATGGTTCCAAGTGATTCCAAAGGAAATCTCAACCTTGACCTTCTTTAATATTTCATGGCAGTCACTTTTCCATGCAATCCCCTACATCATACCACCATAAACACATAATTGTCAGTGCATAAATAAATATAACAATACATGAGATTACCTATCTTGTTGTGCCAAGGATGTTGCCTTGTAGCTAAACACGTCCATGCCATCTCTTAATGGACTCTAGTTCCCTTGATAAATCCACCTGTAACTAGAGACTAGCTAATATATCTGTCAATTAGATGTTCATGAATATAGCACATATCCGCATAATTTTATACACATCAAGGTTAAGAAGACTTCTTGTATGCAAGGTACTCATTCATTTGAACTATGGTTTCTAAACATATCCCAATGAATTCTTGCCCAATTCCTTTCTTTTACCTTTTACTTTGTTGTAATTAAGGCTTAGTTATATAAAAAAATCAACTATTTCCTTGTCACGCTAATACCAAGCATATTTCCTGCAACTACTCACACATGTCAGCCACATGTTCCAAATATTGAGGCAATAATATCTATCAATTTGAAATAAACTACCAAGACTAACAATCAGGCCATAATCCATATTCAACTCATAGTCATTACACATAATGCTACAAATGTCAACTACTACAGTCAAGTACATATCAACTGTCTCAATACATATGTATAAGTACAAACATCTTAAAACAAGATCATTTCAACATATACTCATATTATGCAGCTGATCAAACACTCAACCAACTCGCAAACATACCATGTTAAATAAATCAACTAGATGACATAATAAACACCAAACACTCAATGACAAGTAA